>OX393556.1:68191290-69391290 GCA_947650365.1 Chamaelirium japonicum | reverse complement strand
ATCATACGAATGAATTAGAATGGATCATACGAATGAATTAGAATAGATCGTATGAATGAATTAAATGGATCGTATGAATGAATTCGAATGGATCGTACGAATGAATTAGAATGGATACATTCGTGCGAATGAATTAGAATGGATCATACGAAGGAATTAGGGTGGATCGCACGAATGAATTGAATGGATACATTCGTGCGAAAGAATTAGAATGAATTGTATGAATGAATTAGAATGGATCATATGAATGAATTAGAATGGATCGTGCAAATGAATTAGAATGGATCGTGCGAATGAATTAGATTGGATACATTCGTGCGAATGAATTAGAATGGATCGTACGAATAAGTAAGAAAGGATTGTACGAATGAAATAGAATGGATCGTACAAATGAATTAGAATAGATTGTGCGAATGAATTAGAATGGATCGTACGAATGAATAAGAATGGATCGTACGAATGAATTAGAATGGATCGTTCGAATGAATTAGATTGGATCGTACGAATGAGTTAGAATGGATAGATTTGAGCGAATAAATTTGAATAGATCGTACGAATGAGTAAGAATGGATCGTACGAATGAAATAGAATGGATCGTACGAATGAATTAGATTGGATCGTGCGAATGAATTAGAATGGATCGAACGAATGAATTAGAATGGATACATTCGTGCGAATGAATTAGAATGGATCGTATGAATGAATTAGAATGGATCGTACGAATGAAATAGAATGGATCATACGAATGAATTAAAATGGATCGTACGAATGAATTAGATTGGATCATGCGAATGAATTAGAATGGATCGTACGAATGAATTAGAATGGATACATACGTGCGAATGAATTAGAATGGATCGTATGAATGAATTAGAATAAATCATATGAATGAATTCGAATGGATCGTACGTATGAATTAGAATGGATCGTACGAATGAATTAGAATGGATCGTATGAATGAATTAGAATGGATCGTACGAAAGAATTAGAATGGATCGTACGAAGGAATTAGAAGGGATCGTACGAAGGAATTTGAATGGATCGTACGAATGAATTAGAATGGATACATTCGTGCAAAAGAATTAGAATGGATTGTATGAATAAATTAGAATGGATCGTACAAATGAATTAGAATGGATCGTGCGAATGAATTAGAATGGATCGTACGAATGAATTAGAATAGATTGTGCAAATGAATTAGAATGGATCGTACGAATGAGTTAGAATGGATACATTCATGCGAATGAATTAGAATGGATCATATGAATGAATTAGAATGGATCGTATGAATGAATTAGAATGGATCGTACGAATGAATTAGAATGGATCGTGCTAATGAATTAGAATGGATCGTACGAATACATTAGAATGGATCGTGCGAATGAATTACAATGGATCGTGCGAATGAATTAGAATGGATCGTGCGAATGAATTAGAATGGATCGTACGAATTAATTAGAAAGGATACATTCGTGCAAATGAATTAGAATGGATCGTACGAATAAGTAAGAATGGATCGTATGAATTAAATAGAATGGATCGTCGGAATGAATTGGAATGGATCGTGCTTATGAATTAGAATGGATCGTACGAATGAATTAGAATGGATCATACGAAGGAATTAGGGTGGATCGTACGAATGAATTAGAATGGATCGTACGAAGAAATTAGAATGGATCGTACGAAGGAATTAGAATGGATCGTATGAATGAAATAGAATGGATCGTATGAATGAATTCGAATGGATCGTGCGAATGAATTAGAATGGATCGTACGAATGAATTAGAATGGATCGTATGAATGAATTCGAATGGATCGTGCGAATGAATTAGAATGGATCGTATGAATGAATTCGAATGGATCGTACGAATGAATACATTCGTGCGAAAGAATTAGAATGGATGGTATGAATGAAGTAGAATGGATCGTATGAATGAATTAGAATGGATTGTACGAATGAATTAGAATGGATTATTCTAATTCATTCATACGATCCATTCTAATTCATTTGTACGATCCATTCAAATTCATTCGTATGATCCATTCTTACTGATTCGTACGATCCATTCGAATTCATTCGCACGAATGTATCCATTCTAATTCATTCGTACGATCCATTCTAATTCATTCGCACGATCCATTCTAATTCATTCTAATAACTTCGTATGATCCATTCGTACGATCCATTCTAATTCCTTCGCACGAATGTATCCATTCTAATTCATTCGTACGATCCATTCTAATTCATTCGCACAATCTATTCTAATTCATTCGTACGATCCATTCCAATTCATTAGCACGATCCATTCTAATTCATTCGTACGATCCATTCTATTTCATTCGTACGATCCATTCTTACTCAATGAATTATAATGGATCATGCGAATGAATTAGAATGGGTCGTACGAATGAATTAGAATGGATACATTCGTGCGAATGAATTAGAATTTATCGTACAAATGAGTAAGAATGGATCGTACGAATGAAATAGAATGGATCATACAAATGAATTAGAATGGATCATGCTAATGAATTAGAATGTATCGTACGAATGAATTAGAATAAATTGTGTGAATGAATTAGAATGGATCGTACAAATGAATTAGAATGGATACATTTGTGCGAAGGAATTAGAATGGATCGTACGAATGGATTGTACGAAGGAATTAGAATGGATATATTCGTGCGAATGAATTAGAATGGATCGTATGAATGAATTAGAATGGATCGTACGTACGATCCATTCTATTTCATTCGTACAATCCATTCTTACTCATTCTTACGATCCATTCTAATTCATTCGCACGATCCATTCTAATTCATTCATACGATCCATTCTATTTCTTTCGTACGATCCATTCTTACTCATTCGTACGATCCATTCTAATTCATACGGACGATCGTACTAATGATCTAGAATGGATCGTTTGAATGAATTAGAATGGATCGTACGAATGAATTAGAATGGATACATTCGTGCGAATGAATCAGAATGAATCGTGCGAAGCAATTGGAATGGATCGTATGAATGGATCGTACGAAGGCGTATGATCCATTCTAATTCATTCGCACGAATGTATCCATTCTAATTCATTCGTACGATCCATTCGAATTCATTCATACGATCCATTCTAATTCATTCATACGATCCATTCTAATTCATTCGTACGATCCATTCCAATTCAATCGTACGATCCATTCTAATTCTTTTGCACGAATGTATCCATTCAAATTCATTCGTACGATCCATTCTAATTCATTCATACGATCCATTCTAATTCCTTCGTACGATCCATTCTAATTCCTTCGTATGATCCAATCTAATTCATTTGCACGATCCATTCTAATTCATTCATACAATCCATACTAATTCTTTTGCACGAATGGATCCACCCTAATTCCTTCGTATCATCCATTCTAATTTATTCGTACGATCCATTCTAATTCATTCGCACAATCTATTCTAATTCATTCGTACGATCTATTCTAATTCATTAGCACGATCCATTCAAATTCATTCGTACGATCCATTCTAATTCATTCGTACGATCCATTCTAATTCATTCGCACGATCCGTTCTAATTCATTCATATGATCCATTCTAATTCATTCGTACGATCCATTCTAATTCATTCGCACGATCCATTCTAATTCATTCATACGAACCATTCTAATTCATTCACACGAATGTGTCCATTCTAATTCATTCGCACGATCCACCCTAATTCATTCATACGATCCATTCTAATTCATTCCCATGAATGTATCCATTCTAATTCATACGTACGATCCATTCTAATTCATTCTATTTCATTCTATTCATACGATCCATTCTAAGGAATTCATTCGTACGATCCATTCTTACTCATTCGTACGATCCATTCTAATCCATTCTAATGGATCGTATGAATGAATTAGAATGCATCGTATGAATGAATTCGAATGGATCATACGAATGAATTAGAATGGATACATTCGTGCGATTGAATTAAAATGGATCGTGCGAATGAAATAGAATGGATCGTACGAATGAAGTAGAATAGATTGTGCAAATGAATTAGAATGGATCGTACGAATTAATTAGAATGGATCGTATGAATGAATTAGAATGGATCGTGCGAATGAATTAGAATGGATCGTACGAATGAATTAGAATAGATACATTCGTGCGAATGAATTAGAATGGATCGTACGATTGAGTAAGAATGGATCGTACGAATGAAATATTATGGATTGTACGAATGAATTAGAATGGATCGTATGAAGGAATTAGAATGAATTAGAATGGATACATTCGTGCGAATGAATTGGAATGGATCGTACGAATGGATTGTACGAAGGGATTAGAATGAATAAGAATGGATACATTCGTGCGAATGAATTAGAATGGATCGTATGAATGAATTAGATTGGATCGTATGAATAAATAAGAATGGATCATACATATGAAATAGAATGGATACATTCATGGGAATGAATTAGAATGGATCATATGAAGGAATTAGAATAGATCGTACGAAGGAATTAGAATGGATCGTATGAATGAATTAGAATGGATCGTACGTATGAATTAGAATGGATACATTCCTGGGAATGAATTATAATGGATCGTACGAAGGAATTAGAATGGATCATACGAATGAAATAGAATGGATCGTACGAAGGAATTAGAATGGATCGTACGAATGAATTAGAATGGATACATTCGTGCATAAGAATTAGAATGGATTGTATGAATGAATTAGAATGGATCGTGCGAATGAATTAGAATGGATCGTACGAATGAATTAGAATGGATCGTACGAATGAATTAGAATAGATTGTGCGAATGAATTAGAATGGATCAAACGAATGAATTAGAATGCATACATTCGTGCGAATGAATTAGAATGGATCGTATGAATGAATTAGAATGGATCGTATGAATGAATTCGAATGGATCGTACAAATGAATTAGAATGGATACATTCGTGCGAAAGAATTAGAATGGATCGTATGAATGAATTAGAATAGATCGTACGAATAAAATAGAATGGATCATACGAATGAATTAGAATGGATCATACGAATGAATTAGATTGGATCATGCGAATGAATTAGAATGGATCGTACGAATGAATTAGAATAGATACATTCGTGCGAATGAATTAGAATGGATCGTATAAATGAATTAGAATGGATCGTACGAATGAATTAGAATGAATTGTATGAATGAATTAGAATGGATTGTATGAATGAATTAGAATGGATCGTACAAATGAATTAGAACAGATCGTGCGAATGAATTAAAATGGATCGTACAAATGAATTAGAATAGATTGTGCGGATGAATTAGAATGGATCATACGAAAGAATTAGAATGGATACATTCGTGCGAATGAATTAGAATGGATCATATGAATAAATTAGAATGGATCGTATGAATGAATTAGAATGGATCGTACGAATGAATTACAATGGATCGTACGAAAGAATTAGAATGGATCATGCTAATGAATTAGAATGGATCGTATGAATGAATTAGAATGGATCGTGCGAATGAATTAGAATGGATCGTGTGAATGAATTAGAATGGATCGTGCGAATGAATTAGAATGGATCGTACGAATGAATTAGAATGGATACATTCGTGCAAATGAATTAGAATGGATCGTACGAATGAGTAAGAATGGATCGTACGAATGAAATAGAATAGATCGTACGAATGAATTAGAATGGATCGTGCTAATGAATTAAAATGGATCGTACGAATGAATTAGAATGGAACATACGAAGGAATTAGGGTGGATCGTACAAATGAATTAGAATCGATCGTACGAAGGAATTAGAATGGATCGTATGAATGAATTAGAATGGATCGTATGAATGAATTCGAATGGATCATGTGAATGAATTAGAATGGATCGTACGAATGAATTAGAATGGATCATACGAATGAATTAGAATGGATCGTGCAAATGAATTAGAATGGATCGTATGAATGAATTCGAATGGATCATACGAATGAATACATTCGTGCGAAAGAATTAGAATGGATTGTATGAATGAAGTAGAATGGATCGTATGAATGAATTAGAATGGATTGTACGAATGAATTAGAATGGATTATTCTAATTCATTCATACGATCCATTCTAATTCATTTGTACGATCCATTCTAATTCATTCGTACGATCCATTCAAATTCATTCGTACGATCCATTCTTACTGATTCGTACAATCCATTCGAATTCATTCGCACGAATGTATCCATTCTAATTCATTCGTATGATCCATTATAATTCATTCATATGATCCATTCTAATTCATTCGTACGATCCATTCTATTTCATTCGCACGATCCATTCTAATTCATTCATACGAACCATTCAAATTCATTCATACAATCCATTCTAATTCTTTCGCACGAATGTTTTTATTCAAATTCATTCGTACGATCCATTCTAATTCATTCGCACAATCTATTCTAATTCATTCGTCCGATCCATTCTAATTCATTAGCACGATCCATTCTAATTCATTCGTACGATCCATTCTATTTCATTCGTACGATCCATTCTTACTCATTCGTACGATCCAATCTAATTCATTCGCAAGAATGTATCAATTCTAATTCATTCGTACGATCCATTCTAATTCAGTCGTACGATCCATTCTAATTCATTCGTACGATCCATTCTAATTCATTCGCATGATCCATTCTAATTCATTCATACGATCCATTCTAATTCATTCATACGATCCATTCTAATTCATTCGCACGATCCATTCTATTTCATGCGTACGATCCATTCTTACTTATTCTTACGATCCATTCTAATTCATTCACACGAATGTATCCATTCTAATTCATTCGTATGATCCATTCTAATTCATTCGCACGATCCATTCTAATTCATTCATACGATCGATTCTAATTCATTCGTACGATCCATTCTAATTCATTCACACAATCTATTCCAATTCTTTCGTACGATCCATTTTAATTCATTAGCACGATCCATTCTAATTTATTCGTACAATCCATTCTATTTTATTCGTACGATCCACCCTAATTCCTTCGTATAATCTATTCGAATTCATTCGCACGAATGTATCCATTCTAATTTATTCGTACGATCCATTCTAATTCATTCGCACGATCCATTCTAATTAATTCATACGATCCATTCTAATTCATTCACACGATCCATTCTAATTCATTCGCACGATCCATTCTATTTTATTCGTACGATCCATTCTTACTCATTCGTATGATCCATTCTAATTCATTCGCACGAATGTATCCATTCTAATTCATTCGTACGATCCATTCTACTTCATTCGCACGATCTATTCTAATTCATTCAAACGATCCATTCTAATTCATTCGTACGATCCATTCTAATTCATTCGCACAATCTATTCTAAATCATTCGTACGATCCATTCTAATTCATTAGCACGATCCATTATAATTCATTCGTATGATCCATTCTATTTAATTCGTACGATCGATTCTTACTCATTCGTATGATCCATTCTAATTCATTTGCAGGAATATATCCATTCTAATTCATTCTGACGATCCATTCTAATTCCTTCGTATGATCCATTATTTTTCATTCATACGATCCATTCTAACACATTCATACAATCCATTCTAATTCTTTCGCACGAATGTATCCATTCTAATACATTCATACGTATGATCCATTCTAATTCATTCATTGGTACGATTCATTCTAATTCCTTCATGCGAATGAATTAGAATGGACCGTATGAATGAATTCAAATGGATTGTACGAATGAATTAGAATGGATACATTCGTACCAATGAATTAGAATGGATCAAATGAAGGAATTAGGGTGGATCGTATGAATGAATTAGAATGGATACATTCGTGCGAAAGAATTAGAATGGATTGTATGAATAAATTAGAATGGATCGTATGAATGAAATAGAATGGATCGTACGAAGGAATTAGAATGGATCGTACGAATGAATTAGAATAGATACATTCATGCGAATGAATTAGAATGGATCGTACGAATGAATTAGAATGGATCGTGCGAATGAATTAGAATGGATCGTATGAATGAATTAGAATGAATCATACGAATGAATTAGAATGGATCGTACGTATGAATTAGAAAGCATCGTATAAATGAATTAGAATGGATCGTTCGAATGAATTAGAATGGATCATACAAAGGAATTATAATGGATACATTCGTGCGAATGAATTAGAATGGATTGTACGAATGAGTAAGAATGGATCGTGCTAATGAATTAGAATAGATTGTGTGAATGATGAATTAGAATGGAATGTGCGAATGAATTATATTGGATCGTGCAAATGAATTAGAATACATTGTACGAATGAATTAGAATTGATACATTCGTGCGAATGAATTAGAATGGATCGTACGATGAATTAGAATGGATACATTCGTGCGAATGAATTAGAATAGATCGTATGACTGAATTAGATTGGATCATATGAATGAATTAGAATGGATCGTGCGAATGAATTAGAATGGATCGTACGAATGAATTAGAATGGATCGTACGAATGAATTAGAATGGATACATTCGTGCAAATGAATTAGAATGGATCATACGAAGGAATTAGGGTGGATCGTACGAATGAATTAGAATGGATACATTCGTGCGAATGAATTAGAATGGATACATTCGTGCGAATGAATTAGAATGGATCGTACGAATGAATTAGAATGGATCGTATGAATAAATTAGAATGGATTGTGCGAATGAATTAGAATGGATCGTATGTATTAGATTGGATCGTACGAAAGAATTAAAATGGATTATACGAATGAAATAGAATGGATCGTACGAAGGAATTAGAATGGATCGTACGAAGGAATTAGAATGGATCGTACAAATGAATTAGAATGGATACATTCGTGCAAAAGAAATAGAATGGAATGTATGAATGAATTAGAATAGATCGTGCAAATGAATTAGAATGGATCGTGCGAATGAATTAGAATGGATCGTATGAATGAATTAGAATAGATTATGCGAATGAATTAGAATGGATCGTACGAATGAATTAGAATGGATCATGCGAATGAATTAGAATGGATCGTACGAATGAATAAGAATGGATCGTACGAATGAATTAGAATGGATCGTGCGAATGAATTAGAATGGATTGTACGAATGAATTAGAATGGATCGTATGAATGAATTAGATTGGATCGTATGAATAAATTAGAATGGATCGTACATATGAATTAGAATGGATACATTGATGGCAATGAATTAGAATGGATCGTACGAAGGAATTAGAATGGATCATACGAATGAAATAGAATGGATCGTACGAAGGAATTAGAATGGATCGTATGAATGAATTAGAATAGATTGTGCGAATGAATTAGAATGGATCGTACGAATGAATTAGAATGGATTGTATGAATGAATTAGAATAGATCGTGCGAATGAACTAGAATGGATCGTACGAATGAATTAGAATGGATCGTGCGAATGAATTAGAATGGATCGTACGAATGAATTAGTATGGATACATACGACAGAATGGCTCGTACGAATGAATTAGAATGAATCCTACGAAGGAATTAGAATGGATACATTCATGGGAATGAATTAGAATGGATCGTATGAAGGAATTAGAATGGATCATACGACTGAAATAGAATGGACCGTACGAAGGAATTAGAATGGATCGTACGAAGGAATTAGAATGGATACATTCGTGCAAAAGAATTAGAATGGATTGTAAGAATGAATTAGAATGGATCGTGCAAATGAATTAGAAAGGATTGTACGAATGTATTAGAATGGCTCGTACGAATGAATTAGAATAGATTGTGCGAATGAATTAGAATGGATCGTACGAATGAATTAGAATGGATACATTCATGCGAATGAATTAGAATGGATCGTATGAATGAATTAGAATGGATCGTGCGAATGAATTAGAATGGATCGTACGAATAAATTAGAATGGATACATTCATGCGAATAAATTAGAATGGATCGTACGAATGAGTAAGAATGGATCGTACGAATGAAATAGAATGGATACATTCGTACGATCCATTCTATTTCATTCGTACGATCCATTCTTACTCATTCGTACGATCCATTCTAATTCATTTGCACGAATGTATCCATTCTAATTCATTCGTACGATCCATTCTAATTCATTCGCACGATCCATTCTAATTTATTCATACGATCCATTCTAATTCATTCGTACGATCCCTTCTAATTTATTCGCACGATCCATTCTAATTCATTCCTACGATCCATTCGAATTCATTCATACGATCCATTCTAATTCATTCACATGATCCATTCTAATTCGTTCGCACGAATGTATCCATTCTAATTCATTCATACGATCTATTCTAATTCATTCGCACGATCCATTCTAATTCATTTGTACGATCCATTCTATTTCATTCGTACGATCCAATCTTACTCATTTGTACGATCCATTCTAATTCAGTCACATAAATGTATCCATTCTAATTCATTCGTACGATCCATTCTAATTCATTCGCACGAATGTATCCATTCTAATTCATTCGTACGATCCATTTGAATTCATTCATACGATCCATTCTAATTCATTCATACGATCCATTCTAATTCATTCCCACGAATGTATTCATTCTCACAATCTATTCTAATTCATTCGTACGATTCATTCTATTTCATTAGTACGATCCATTCTTACTAATTCGTACGATCCATTCTAATTCATTCGCACAAATGTATCCATTCTAATTCATTCGTATGATCCATTCTAATTCATTCTCACGATCCATTCTAATTCATTCATACGATACATTCTAATTCATTCGTACGATCCATTCTAATTCATTCGCACAATCTAATCTAATTCATTCGTATGATCCATTCTATTTCATTCGTACAATCCATTCTTACTCAATGAATTAGAATGGATCGTGCGAATGAATTAGAATGGATCGTACGAATAAATTAGAATGGATCGTACGAATGAATTTGAATGGATACATTCGTACGAATGAATTAAAATGGATCGTACGAATGAATTAGACTGGATCGTATGAATGAATTAGAATGTATCATACGAATGAGTAAGAATGGATCGTACGAATGAAATAGAATGGATCGTGCTAATGAATTAGAATGGATCGTGCTAATGAATTAGAATGGATTGTGCGAATGAATTAGAATGGATCGTACGAAAGAATTAGAATAGATCGTGCGAATGAATTAGAATGAATCGTACGAATGAATTAGAATGGATACATTCGTGCGAATGAATTAGAATAGATCGTACGAATGAAATAGAATGGATCGTACGAATGAATTAGAACGGATCTTGCTAATGAATTAGAATGGATCGTATGAATGAATTAGAATGGATCATACGAAGGAATTAGGGTGGATCGTACGAATGAATTAGAATGGATAGTACGAAGGAATTAGAATGGATCGTACGAATGAATTAGAATGGATACATTCGTGCAAAAGAATTAGAATAGATTGTATGAATGAATTAGAATGGATCGTACAAATGAATTAGATTGGATCGTGCGAATGAATTAGAATGGATCGTACGAATGAATTGGAATAGATTGTGCGAATGAATTAGAATGGATCGTACGATTGAATTAGAATGGATACATTCGTGCGAATGAATTAGAATGGATCGTATGAATGAATAAGAATGCATCGTATGAATGAATTCTAATGGATCGTATGAATGAATTAGAATGGATACAATCGTGCGAATGAATTAGAATGGATCATAGGAAGGAATTAGGGTGGATCATACGAATGAATTAGAATGGATACATTCGTGCGAAAGAATTAGAATGGATCGTATGAATGAGTAAGAATGGATCGTACGTATGAATTAGAATGGATACATTCATGGGAATGAATTAGAATGGATCGTACGAAGGAATTAGAATGGATCATGCGAATGAAATAGAACGGATCGTACGAAGGAATCAGAATGGATCGTGCGAATGAATTAGAATGCATCGTGCGAATGAATTAGAATGGATCGTATGAATGAATTAGAATAGATCATGCGAATGAATTAGAATGGAACATATGAATGAATTCGAATGGATCGTACGAATGAATTAGAATGGATACATTCGTGCGAATGAATTAGAATGGATCATACAAAGGAATTAGGGTGGATCGTATGAATCAATTAGAATGGATACATTCGTGCGAAAGAATTAGAATGGATTGTATAAATGAATTAGAATGGATCGTATGAATGAATTAGAATGGATCGTGCGAATGAATTAAAATGGATCGTACGAATGAATTAGAATGGATTGTATCAATGAATTAGATTGGATCGTGCGAATGAATTAGAATGGATCGTACGAATGAATTAGAATGGATACATTCGTGCGATTGAATTAGAATGGATCGTACGAATGAGTAAGAATGGATCATACGAATGAATTAGAATAGATCATGCTAATGAATTAGAATGGATCGGACGAATGAATTAGAAAAGATTGTGCGAATGAATACATTCATGCGATGGAATTAGAATGGATCGTACGAATGAATTAGAATAGATTGTGCGAATGAATACATTCGTGCGATTGAATTAGAATGGATCGTATGAATGAATTAGAATGGATCGTATGAATGAATTCGAATGGATCGTATGAATGAATTGGAATGGAAACATTCGTGCGAATGAATTAGAATGGATCATACGAAGGAATTAGGGTGGATCGTACGAATGAATTAGAATGGATACATTCGTGCGAAAGAATTAGAATGGATTGTATGAATGAATTAGAATGGATCGTATGAATGAATTAGAATGGATCGTGCGAATGAATTGGAATGGATCGTACGAATAAATTAGAATGGATCGTATGAATGAATTATAATGGATCGTGCGAATGAATTAGAATGGATCGTTTGAATGAATTAGAATAGAATGGATACATTCGTGCGAATGAATTAGAATGGATCGTACGAATGAGTAAGAATGGATCGTACGAATGAAATAGAATGGATCGTACGATTGAATTAGAATGGATCGTGCTAATGAATTAGAATGGATCGTATGAATGAATTAGAATAGATTATGCGAATGAATTAGAATGGATCAAACGAATAAATTAGAATGGATACATTCGTGCGAATGAATTAGAATGGATCGTATGAATGAATTAGATCGGATCGTATGAATGAATTAGAATGGATCATACAAATGAAATAGAATGGATCGTACCAAGGAATTAGAATGGATCGTATGAAGGAATTTGAATGGATACATTCGTGCAAAAGAATTAGAATGGATTGTATGAATGAATTAGAATGGATCGTGCAAATGAATTAGAATGCATCGTGCGAATGAATTAGAATGGATCGTACGAATGAATTAGAATAGATTGTGCGAATGAATTAGAATGGTTCATATGAATGAATTAGAATGGATACATTCGTGCCAATGAATTAGAATGGATCGTATGAATGAATTAGAATAGATCGTATGAATGAATTCGAATGGATCATACGAATGAATTAGAATGGATACATTCGTGTGAATGAATTAGAATGGATCATACGAAGGAATTAGGGTAGATCGTACGAATGAATTAGAATGGATACATTCGTGCGAAAGAATTGGAATGGATTGTATGAATGAATTAGAATGGATCGTACGAATGAATTAGATTGGATCGTACGAATGAATTAGAATGGATCGTACAAATGAATTAGAATGGATCATATGAATGAATTAGAATGGATCGTGTGAATGAATTAGAATGGATCGTACGAATGAATTAGAATGGACACATTCGTGCGAATGAAATAGAATGGATCGTACGAATGAGTAAGAATGGATCATACGAATGAAATAGAATGGATCGTACGAATGAATTAGAATGGATCGTGCTAATGAATTAGAATGGATCGTACGAATGAATTGGAATAGATTGTGCAAATGAATTAGAATGGAGCGTACGAATGAATTAGAATAAATTGTGCGAATGTATTAGAATGGATCGTACGAATGAATTAGAATGGATACATTCGTGCGAATGAATTAGAATGGATCGTATGAATGAATTAGAATGGATCGTAAGAATGAATTAGAATCGATCGTGCGAATGAATTAGAATGGATCGTACGAATGAATTAGAATAGATTGTGCGAATGAATTAGAATGGATCGTACGAATGAATTAGAATGGATACATTCGTGCGAAGGAATTAAAATGGATCGTACGAATGGATCGTACGAATGGATCGTACGAAGGAATTAGAATGAATTAGAATGGATACATTCGTGCGAATGAATTAGAATGGATCGTATGAATGAATTAGATTGGATCGTATGAATGAATTAGAATGGATCGTACGTATGAATTAGAATGGATACATTCATGGGAATGAATTAGAATGGATCGAACGAAGGAATTAGAATGGATCGTACGAAGGAATTAGAATAGATCGTATGAAGGAATT
Organism: Chamaelirium japonicum; assembly: GCA_947650365.1. Taxonomy (NCBI): domain Eukaryota; kingdom Viridiplantae; phylum Streptophyta; class Magnoliopsida; order Liliales; family Melanthiaceae; genus Chamaelirium; species Chamaelirium japonicum. The sequence continues at coordinate 69,376,805 of OX393556.1, read as the reverse complement.
AGAATGGATCGTACGAATGAATTAGAATGGATACATTCATGCAAAAGAATTTGAATGGATTGTATGAATGAATTAGAATGGATCGTACAAATGAATTAGAATGGATTGTGCGAATGAATTAGAATGGATCGTACGAATGAATTAGAGTAGATTGTGCGAATGAATTAGAAGGGATCGTACGAATGAATTAGAATGGATACATTCGTGCGAATGAATTAGAATGGATTGTATGAATGAATTAGAATGGATCGTATGAATGAATTCGAATGGATCTTACGAATGAATTAGAATGGATACATTGATGCGAATGAATTAGAATGGATCCTACGATGGAATTAGGGTGGATCGTACGATTGAATTAGAATGGATACATTCGTGCAAAAGAATTAGATTGGATTGTATGAATGAATTAGAATGGATCGTATGAATGAATTAGAATGGATCGTGCGAATGAATTAGAATAGATCGTACGAATGAATTAGAAAGGATCGTATGAATGAATTAGAATAGATCGTGCGAATGAATTAGAATGGATCATGCGAATGAATTAGAATGGATACATTCGTGCGAATGAATTAGAATGGATCGTACGAATGAATAAGAATGGATCGTACGAGTGAAATAGAATGGATTGTACGATTGAATTATAATGGATCGTGCGAATGAATTAGATTGGATCGTGCGAATGAATTAGAATGGATCGTACGAATGATTTAGAATGGATATAATCGTACGAATAAATTAGAATGGATACATTCGTACGAATGAATTATAATGGATCGTATGAATGAATTCGAATGGATCGTACGAATGAATTAGAATGGATACATTAATGCGAATAAATTAGAATGGATCATATGAAGGAATTAGGGTGGATCATACGAATAAATTAGAATGGATTCATTCGTGCGAAAGAATTAGAATGGATTATATGAATGAATTAGAATGGATCGTATGAATGAATTAGAATGGATCATGCGAATGAATTAGAAAGGATCGTACGAATGAATTAGAATGGATCGTACGAATGAATTAGAATGGATCGTGCGAATGAATTAGAATGGATACATTCATTCGAATAAATTAGAATGGATCGTACGAATGAGTAAGAATGGATCGTACGAATGAAATAGAATGGATCGTACGAATGAATTAGATTGGACCGTGCTAATTAATTAGAATGGATCGTACGAATGAATTCGAAAAGATTGTGCGAATGAATTAGAATGGATCGTACGAATGAATTAGAATGGATACATTCATGCGAATGAATTAGAATAGATCGTATGAATGAATTAGATTGGATCGTATGAATGAATTAGAATGGATCGTACGTATGAATTAGAATGGATACATTCATGGGAATGAATTAGAATGGAACGTACGAAGGAATTAGAATGGATCATACGAATGAAATAGAATGGATCGTACGAAGGAATTAGAATGGATCGTACGAAGGAATTAGAATGGATCGTACGAAGGAATTAGAGTGGATCGTACGAATGAATTAGAATGGATACATTCGTGCAAAAGAATTAGAATGGATTGTATGAATGAATTAGAATGGATCGTGCAAATGAATTAGAATGGATCATGCAAATGAATTAGAATAGATCGTACGAATGAATTAGAATAGATTGTGCGAATGAATTAGAATGGATCATACGAATGAATTAGAATCGATACATTCGTGCGAATGAATTAGAATGGATCGTATGAATGAATTAGAATGGATCGTATGAATGAATTTGAATGGATCGTACGAATGAATTAGAATGGATCATACGAAGGAATTAGGGTGGATCGTACGAATGAATTAGAATGGATACATTCGTGCGAAAGAATTGGAATGGATTATATGAATGAATTAGAATGGATCGTATGAATGAATTAGAATGGATCGTGCGAATGAATTAGAATGGATCGTACGAATGAATTAGAATGGATCGTATGAATGAATTAGAATGGATCGTGCGAATGAATTAGAATGGATCGTACGAATGAATTAGAATAGATACATTCGTGCGAATGAATTAGAATGGATCGTACGAATGAGTAAGAATGGATCGTACGAATAAAATAGAATGGATCGTACGAATGAATTAGAATGGATCGTGCTAATGAATTAGAATGGATCGTACGAATGAATTAGAATTGATTGTGCGAATGAATTAGAATGGATCGTACGAATGAATTAGAATGGATTGTATGAATGAATTAGAATGGATCATGCAAATGAATTAGAATGGATCGTACAAATGAACTAGAATGGATACATTTGTGCGAATTAATTAGAATGGATCGTATGAATGAGTAAGAATGGATCGTACGAATGAAATAGAATGGATCATACGAATAAATTAGAATAGATTATGCGAATGTGTTAGAATGGATCGTACGAATGAAATAGATTGGATACATTCGTGCGAATGAATTAGAATGGATCGTATGAATGAATTATAATGGATCGTATGAATGAATTAGAATGGATCGTTCGAATGAATTAGAAAGGATCGTACGAATGAATTAGAATGGATCGTGCGAATGAATTAAAGTGGAACGTATGAATAAATTAGAATGGATACATTCGTGCGAATGAATTAGAATGGATCGTACGAATGAATAAGAATGGATCGTACGAATGAAATAGAATGGATCGTACGAATGAATTAGAATGGATCGTGCTAATGAAATAGAATGGATCGTACGAATGAATTAGAATAGATTGTGCGAATGAATTAGAATGGATCGTACGAATGAATTAGAATGGATACATTCGTGTGAATGAATTAGAATAGATCGTATGAATGAATTAGATTGGATCGTATGAATGAATTAGAATGGATCATACGTATGAATTAGAATGGATACATTCATGGGAATGAATTAGAATGGATCGTACAAAGAAATTAGAATGGATCGTACGAAGGAATTAGAATAGATCGTACGAAGGAATTAGAATGGATCTTACAAATGAATTAGAATGGATACATTCGTGCAAATGAATTAGAATGGATTGTATGAATGAATTTGAATGGATCATACAAATGAATTAGAATGGATCGTGCGAATGAATTAGAATGGATCGTACGAATGAATTAGAATCGATTGTGCGAATGAATTAGAATGGATCGTATGAATAATTTAGAATGGATACATTCGTGCGAATGAATTAGAATGGATCGTATGAATGAATTAGAATGGATCGTATGAATGAATTCGAATGGATCGTACGAATGAATTAGAATGGATACATTCGTGCGAATGAATTAGAATGGATCATACAAAGGAATTAGGGTGGATCGTACGAATGAATTAGAATGGATACATTCGTGCGACAGAATTAGAATAGATTGTATGAATGAATTAGAATGGATCTTATGAATGAATTAGAATGGATCATACGAATGAATTAGAATGGATCATGCGAATGAATTAGAATGGATCGTACGAATGAATTAGAATGGATACATTCGTGCGAATGAATAAGAATGGATCGTACGAATGAGTAAGAATGGATCGTACAAATGAATTAGAATGGATCGTATAAACGAATTAGAATGGGTCGTATGAATGAATTAGAATGGATCGTGCAAATGAATTAGAATGGATCGTACGAATGAATTAGAATGGATACATTCGTGCGAATTAATTAGAATAGATCGTACGAATGAGTAAGAATGGATCATACCAATGAAATAGAATGGATCGTATGAATGAATTAGAATGGATCATGCTAATGAATTAGAATGGATCGTACGAATAAATTAGAATAGATTGTGCGAATGAATTAGAATGAATTATACGAATGAATTATAATGGATACATTCGGGCGAATGAATTAGAATGGATCGTATGAATGAATTAGAATGGATCATATGAATAAATTAGAATAGATCATGCGAATGAATTAGAATGGATCGTACAAATGAATTAGAATGGATCGTATGAATGAATTAGAATGGATCGTGCGAATGAATTAGAATGGATCGTACGAATGAATTAGAATGGATACATTCATGCGAATGAATTAGAATGGATCGTACGAATGGATCGTACGAATGAAATAGAATGGATCGTACGAATGAATTAGAATGGATCGTGCGAATGAATTAGAATGGATCGTACGAATGAATTAGAATGGATACATTCGTGCGAAGGAATTAGAATGTATCGTACGAATGGATCGTACGAAGGAATTAGAATGAATTAGAATTGATACATTCGTGTGAATGAATTAGAATGGATCGTATGAATGAATCAGATTAGATCATATGAATGAATTAGAATGGATCGTACGTATGAATTAGAATGGATCGAACGAAGGAATTAGAATGGATCGTACAAAGGAATTAGAATGGATCGTATGAAAGAATTAGAATGGATCGTACGAATAAATTAGAATGGATACATTCGTGCAAAAGAATTAGAATCGGTTATATGAATGAATTAGAATGGTTCATACAAATGATTTAGAATGGATCGTGCGAATGAATTAGAATGGATCGTACGAATGAATTAGAATAGATTATGCGAATGAATTAGAATGGATCGTACGAATGAAGTAAAATGGATACATTCATGTGAATGAATTAGAATGGATCGTTTGAATGAATTAGAATGGATTGTATGAATGAATTCGAATGGATCGTACGAATGAATTAGAATGGATACATTCATGTGAATGAATTAGAATGGATCATACGAAGGAATTCGGGTGGATAGTACGAATGAATTAGAATGGATACATTCGTGTGAAAGAATTTGAATGGATTGTATGAATGAATTAGAATGGATCGTATGAATGAATTAGAATAGATCGTGCGAATGAATTAGAATGGATCGTTCGAATGAATTAGAATGGATCGTATGAATGAATTAGAATGGATCGTGCGAATGAATTAGAATTGATCGTACGAATGAATTAGAATGGATCGTAGGAATGAATTAGAATGGATACATCCGTGCGAATGAATTAGAATGGATCGTACGAATGAGTAAGAATGGATCGTACGAATGAAATAGAATGGATTGTACGAATAAATTAGAATGGATCGTGCGAATGAATTAGATTGGATCGTGCGAATGAATTAGAATGTATCGTACGAATGAATTAGAATGGATACATTCGTACGAATGAATTAAAATGGATAGTACGAATGAATTAGACTGAATCGTATGAATGAATTAGAATGGATCGTGCGAATGAATTAGAATGGATCGTACGAATGAATTAGAATGGATACATTCGTGCGAATGATTTAGAATAGATCGTACGAATGAGTAAGAATGGATCGTACGAATGAAATAGAATGGATCGTACGAATGAATTAGAATGGATCATGCTAATTAATTAGAATGGATCATACGAATGAATTAGAATAGATTGTGCGAATGAATTAGAATGGATCGTACGAATGAATTAGAATCGATACATTCGTGCGAATAAATTAGAATAGATCGTATGAATGAATTAGATTGGATCGTATGAATGAATTAGAATGGATCGTACGTATGAATTAGAATGGATACATTCATGGAATGAATTAGAATGGATCGTATGAAAAAATTAGAATGGATCGTACAAAGGAATTAGAATAGATCGTACGAAGGAATTAGAATGGATCGTACGAATGAATTAGAATGGATACATTCGTCCAAAAGAATTAGAATGGATTGTATGAATGAATTAGAATGGATCATACAAATGAATTAGAATGGATCGTGCGAATGAATTAGAATGGATCGTACGAATGAACTAGAATCGAGTGTGCGAATGAATTAGAATGGATCGTACGAATGAATTAGAATGGATACATTGGTGCGAATGAATTAGAATGGATCATTTGAATGAATTTGAATGGATCGTATGAATGAATTTGAATGGATCGTATGATTGAATTAGAATGGATACATTCATGCGAATGAATTAGAATGGATCATACGAAGGAATTAGGGTGGATCGTACGAATGAATTAGAATTGATACATTCGTGCGAAAGAATTAGAATGGATTGTATGAATGAATTAGAATGGATCGTATGAATGAATTAGAATGGATCGTGCGAATGAATTAGAATGGATCGTACGAATGAATTAGAATGGATACATTCGTGCGAATGAATTAGAATGGATCGTACGAATGAGTAAGAATGGATCGTACGAATGAATTAGAATGGTTCGTACGAATGAATTAGAATGGATCGCATGAATGAATTAGAATGGATTGTGCAAATGAATTAGAATGGATCGTACGAATGAATTAGAATAGATACATTCGTGCGATTGAATTAGAATGGATCGTACGAATGAGTAAGAATAGATCGTACCAATGAAATATAATGGATCGTACGAATGAATTAGAATGGATCGTGCTAATGAATTAAAATGGATCGTCTGAATAAATTAGAATAAATTGTGCGAATGAATTTGAATGGATTGTACGAATGAATTATAATGGATACATTCGTGCGATTGAATTAGAATGGATCGTATGAATGAATTAGAATGGATCATATAAATGAATTAGAATGGATCGTGCGAATGAATCAGAATGGATCGTACGAATGAATTAGGATGGGTCGTATGAATTAATTAGAATGGATCGTGCGAATGAATTAGAATGGACCGTACGAATGAATTAGAATGGATACATTCGTGCGAATGAATTAGAATGGATCGTACGAATGAGTAAGAATGGATCGTACGAATGAAATAGAATGGATCATACGAATGAATTAGAATGGATCGTGCTAATGAATTAGAATGGATCGGACGAATGAATTAGAATAGATTGTGCGAGTGAATTAGAATGGATCGTACGAATGAATTAGAATGCATACTTTCGTGCGAAGGAATTAGAATGTATCATACAAATGGATCGTACGAAGGAATTAGAATGAATTAGAATGGATACATTCGTGCGAATGAATTAGAATGGATCGTATGAATGAATTAGATTGGATCGTATGAATGAATTAGAATGGATCGTACGTATGAATTAGAATGGATACATTCATGGGAATGAATTAGAATGGATCAAACGACGGAATTAGAATGGATCATACGAAGGAATTAGAATGGATCGTATGAAGGAATTAGAATGGATCGTACGAATGAATTAGAATGGATACATTCGTGCAAAAGAATTAGAATGGATTGTATGAAAGAATTAGAATGGATCGTACAAATGAATTAGAATGGATAGTGCGAAAGAATTAGAATGGATCGTACGAATGAATTAGAATAGATTGTGCGAATGAATTAGAATGGATCGTACGAATGAATTAAAATGGATACATTCGTGCGAATGAATTAGAATGGATCGTATGAATGAATTAGAATGGATCGTATGAATGAATTCGAATGGATCGTATGAATGAATTAGAATGGATACATTAATGCGAATGAATTAGAATGGATCATACGAAGGAATTAGGGTGGATCGTACGAATGAATTAGAATGGATACATTCGTGCAAAAGAATTAGAATGGATTGTATGAATGAATTAGAATGGATCGTATGAATGAATTAGAATAGATCGTGCGAATGAATTAGAATGGATAGTGCGAATGAATTTGAATGGATCGTACGAATGAATTAGAATGGATGCATTCGTGCGAATGAATTAGAATGGATCGTGCGAATGAATTAGATTGGATCGTGCGAATGAACTAGAATGGATCGTACGAATGAATTAGAATAGATACATTCGTATGAATGAATTAGAATGGATCGTATGAATAAATTAGAATGGATTGTATGAATGAATTCGAATGGATCGTACGAATGAATTAGAATGGATACATTCGTGCGAATGAATTAGAATGGATCATATGAAGGAATTAGGGTGGGTCGTAGGAATGAATTAGAATGAATACATTCGTGCGAAAGAATTAGAATGGATTGTATGAATGAATTAGAGTGGATTGTATGAATGAATTAGAATGGATCATGCGAATGAATTAGAATGGATCGTACGAATGAATTAGAATGGATCGTACGAATGAATTAGAATGGATCGTGCGAATGAATTAGAATGGATCATACGAATGAATTAGAATGGATACATTCATGCGAATGAATTAGAATGGATCATACGAATGAAATAGAGTGGATCGTATGAATGAATTAGAATGGATCATACGAATGAATTGGAATAGATTGTGCAAATGAATTAGAATGGATCGTACGAATGAATTAGAATGGATACATTCGTACGAATGAATTAGAATGGATCGTATGAATGAATTAGATTGGATCGTATGAATGAATTAGAATGGATCGTACGTATGAATTAGAATGGATACATTCATGGGAATGAACTAGAATGAATCGTACGAAGGTATTAGAATGGATCTTACGAATGAAATAGAATGGATTGTACGAAGGAATTAGAATAGATCGTACAAAGGAATTAGAATGGATCGTACGAAGGAATTAGAATGGATACATTCGTGCAAAAGAATTAGAATGGATTGTATGAATGAATTAGAATGGATCGGGGAAATGAATTAGAATGGACCATGCGAATGAATTAGAATGGATCGTACGAATGAATTAGAATTGATTGTGCGAATGAATTAGAATAGATCATACGAATGAATTAGAATGGATACATTCGTGCGAATAAATTAGAATGGATCGTATGAATGAATTAGAATAGATCGTAAGAATAAATTCGAATGGATCGTACAAATGAATTAGAATAGATACATTCGTGCGAATAAATTAGAATGGATCATACGAAGGAATTAGGGTGGATCGTACGAATGAATTAGAATGGATACATTCGTGCGAAAGAATTGGAATGGATTGTATGAATGAATAAGAATTGATCATATGAATGAATTAGAATGGATCGTGCGAATGAATTAGAATGGATCGTACGAATGAATTAGAATGGATCGTATGAATGAATTAGAATGGATCGTGCGAATGAATTAGAATGGATCGTACGAATGAATTAGAATGGATACATTCGTGCGAATGATTTAGAATGGATCGTACGAATGAGTAAGAATGGATCGTACGAATAAAATAGAATGGATCGTACGAATAAATTAGAATGGATCGTGCTAATGAATTAGAATCGATCGTACGAATGAATTAGAGTAGATTGTGCGAATAAATTAGAATGGATCGTACAAAAAAATTAGAATGGATCGTATGAATGAATTAGAATGGATCGTGCAAATGAATTAGAATGGATCGTACGAATGAATTAGAATAGAAACATTCGTGCGAATGAATTAGAATAGATCGTACGAATGTGTAAGAATGGATCATATGAATGAAATAGAGTGGATCGTACGAATGAATTAGAATGGATCGTGCTAAAGAATTAGAATGGATCATACGAATGAATTAGAATAGATTGTGCGAATGTATTAGAATGGATCGTACGAATGAATTAGAATGGATGCATTCGTGCGAATGAATTAGAATGGATCGTATGAATGAATTAGAATGGATCGTATGAATGAATTAGAATATATCGTGCAAATGAATTAGAATGGATCGTACGAATGAATTAGAATGGATCGTACGAATGAATTAGAATGGATCGTACAAATGAATTAGAATGGAACGTACGAAAGAATTAGAATGGATATATTCGTGCGAATGAATTAGAATCGATCGTACGAATGAAATAGAATGGATCGTATGAATGAATTAGAATGGATCGTGCTAATGAATTAGAATGGATCGTACGAATGAATTAGAATAGATTGTGCGAATGAATTAGAATAGATCATACGAATGAATTAGAACGGATACATTCGTGCGAATGAATTAGAATAGATCGTATGAATTTATTAGATTGGATCATATGAATGAATTAGAATGGATCATACCTATGAATTAGAATGGATACATTCATGGGAATGAATTAGATTAGATCGTACTAAGAAATTAGAATGGATCGTAGGAAGGAATTAGAATGGATCGTACGAAGGAATTAGAATGGTTCGTACGAATGAATTAGAATGGATACATTCGTGCAAAGGAATTAGAATGGATTGTATGAATGAATTAAAATGGATCGTACAAATGAATTAGAATGGATCGTGCGAATGAATTAGAATGGATCGTACGAATGAATTAGAATCGATTGTGCGAATGAATTAGAATGGATCGTACGAATGAATTAGAATGGATACATTCGTGCGAATGAATTAGAATGGATCGTATGAATGAATTAGAATGGATCGTTTGAATGAATTCGAATGGATCGTACGAATGAATTAGAATGGATACATTCGTGCGAATGAATTAGAATGGATCATAGAAAGGAATTAGTGTGGATCGTACGAATGAATTAGAATGGATACATTCGTGCGAAAGAATTAGAATGGATTGTATGAATGAATTAGAATGGATCGTATGAATGAATTAGAATGGAACGTGCGAATGAATTAGAATGGATCGTACGAATGAATTAGAATGGATCGTACGAATGAATTAGAATGGATCGTGCGAATGAATTAGAATGGATCGTACGAATGAATTAGAATGGATACATTCGTGCCAATAAATTAGAATAGATCGTATGAATGAGTAAGAATGGATCGTACGAATGAATTAGAATGGATCGTACGAATGAATTAGAATGGATCGTATGAATGAATTAGAATGGATCGTGCAAATGAATTAGAATGGATCGTATGAATGAATTAGAATGGATACATTCGAGCGAATGAATTAGAATGGATCGTACGAATGAGTAAGAATGGATCGTACCAATGAAATCGAATGGATCGTACTACTGAATTAGAATGGATCGTACTAATGAATTAGAATGGATCGTACGAATGAATTAGAATAGATTGTGCGAATGAATTAGAATGGATTGTACGAATGAATTATAATGGATACATTCGTGCGAATGAATTAGAATGGATCGTATGAATCAGTTAGAATGGATCATATGAATGAATTAGAATCGATCGTGCGAATGAATTAGAATGGATCGTACGAATTAATTAGAATGGATCGTATGAATGAATTAGAATGGATCGTGCGAATGAATTAGAATGGATACATTCGTGCGAATGAATTAGAATGGATCGTACGAATGGATCGTGCTAATAAAATAGAATGGATCGTACGAATGCAATAGAATGGATCGTGCTAATAAATTAGAATGGATCGTACGAATGAATTAGAATAGATTAAGCGAATGAATCAGAATGGATCGAACGAATGAATTAGAATGGATACATTCGAGCGAAGGAATTAGAATGTATCGTACGAATGGATCGTACGAAGGAATTAGAATGAATTAGAATGGATACATTCGTGCGAATGAATTAGAATGGATCGTATGAATGAATTAGATTGGATCGTATGAATGAATTAAAATGGATCGTACGTATGAATTAGAATGGATACATTCATGGGAATGAATTAGAATGGATCAAACGAAGGAATTAGAATGGATCGTACGAAGGAATTAGAATGGATCGTACGAAGGAATTAGAATGGATCGTACGAAGGAATTAGAATGGATCGTACGAATGAATTAGAATGGATACATTCGTGCAAAAGAATTAGAATTGATTGTATGAATGAATTAGAATGGATCGTACAAATGAATTAGAATGGATCGTGCGAATGAATTAGAATGGATCGTACGAATGAATTAGAATACATTGTGCGAATGAATTAGAATGGATCGTACGAATGAATTAGAATGGATACATTCGTGCGAATGAATTAGAATGGATCGTATAAATGAATTAGAATAGATCGTATGAATGAATTCGAGTGGATCGTACGAATGAATTAGAATGGATACATTCATGCGAATGAATTAGAATGGATCATACGAAGGAATTAGGGTTGATCGTATGAATGAATTAGAATGGATACATTCGTGCGAAAGAATTAGAATGGATTGTATGAATGAATTAGAATGGATTGTATGAATGAATTAGAATAGATCGTGCGAATGAATTAGAATGGATCGTACGAATGAATTAGAATGGATCGCATGAATGAATTAGAATGGATCGTGCGAATGAATTAGAATAGATCGTACGAATGAATTAGAATGGATACATTCGTGCGAATGAATTAGAATGGATCGTACGAATGAGTAAGAATGGATCGTACGAATGAAATAGAATGGATCATACGAATGAATTAGAATGGATTATGCGAATGAATTAGATTGGATCATGCGAATGAATTAGAATGGATCATACGAATGAATTAGAATGGATACATTCGTACGAATGAATTAAAATGGATCGTATGAATGAATTAGAATAAATCATATGAATGAATTCGAATGGATCGTACGAATGAATTAGAATGGATATATTCGTGCGAATGAATTAGAATGGATCATATGAAGGAATTAGGATGGATGGTACGAATGAATTAGAATGGATATATTCGTGCGAAAGAATTAGAATGGATTGTAAGAATGAATTAGAATGGATCGTATGAATGAATTAGAATAGATCATGCGAATGAATTAGAATGGATCGTACAAATGAATTAGAATGGATCATACAAATGAATTTGAGTGGATCGTGTGAATGAATTAGAATGGATCGTACGAATGAATTAGAATGCATAAATTCATGTGAATGAATTAGAATAGATCGTACGAATGAGTAAGAATGGATCGTACGAATAAAATAGAATGGATCATATGAATGAATTAGAATGGACCGTGCTAATGAATTAGAATGGATCGTACGAATGAATTAGAATAGATTGTGCGAATGAATTAGAATGGATCGTACGAATGAATTAGAATGGATACATTCGTGCGAATGAATTAGAATGGATCGTATGAATGAATTAGATTGGATTGTATGAATGAATTAGAATGGATCGTACATATAAATTAGAATGGATACATTCATGGGAATGAATTAGAATGGATCGTACGAAAGGATTAGAATGGATCATACAAATGAAATAGAATAGATCGTATGAAGAAATTAGAATGGTTCGTACGAAGGAATTAGAATGGATCGTACGAATGAATTATAATGGATACATTCGTGCAAAAGAATTAGAATGGATTGTATGAATGAATTAGAATGGATCGTACAAATGAATTAGAATGGATCGTGCGAATGAATTAGAATGGATCATACGAATGAATTAGAATAGATTGTGCGAATGAATTAGAATAGATACATTCGTGCGAATGAATTATAATGGATCGTATGAATGAATTAGAATAGATCGTAGAATGAATTCGAATGGATCGTACGAATGAATTAGAAGGGATACGTTCGTGTGAATGAATTAGAATGGATCATACGAAGGAATTAGGGTGGATCGTACGAATGAATTAGAATGGATACATTCGTGCGAAAGAATTGGAATGGATTGTATGAATGAATTAGAATGGATCGTATTAATGAACTAGAATGGATCGTGCGAATGAATTAGAATGGATCGTACGAATAAATTAGAATGGATCGTATGAATGAATTATAATGGATCGTGCGAATGAATTAGAATGGTTACATTCGTGCGAATGAATTAGAATGGATTTTACGAATGAGTAAGAATGGATCGTACGAATGAAATAGAATGGATAATATGAATAAATTAGAATGGATCGTGCTAATGAATTAGAATGGATCGTACGAATGAATAAGAATAGATTGTGCGAATGAATTAGAATGGATCGTACGAATGAATTAGAATGGATCGTATGAATGAATTAGAATGGATCATGCAAATGAATTAGAATGGATCGTACGAATGAATTAGAATGGATACGTTCATGCGAAAGAATTAGAATGGATCGTACGAATGAGTAAGAATGGATCGTACGAATGAAATAGAATGGATCGTACGAATGAATTAGAATGGATCGTGCTAATGAATTAGAATGGATCGTACTAATGAATTAGAATAGATTGTGCGAATGTATTAGAATGGATCGTACGAATGAATTAGAATGGATACATTCGTGCGAATGAATTAGAATGGATCGTATGAATGAATTAGAAAGGATTGTATGAACGAATTAGAATGGATTGTTCGAATGAATTAGAATGGATCGTACGAATGAATTAGAATGGATCGTATGATTGAATTAGAATGGATCGTGCGAATGAATTAGAATGGAACGTACGAATGAATTAGAATGGATACAATCGTGCGAATGAATTAGAATGGATCGTACGAATGAGTAAGAATGGATCGTACAAATGAAATAGAATGGATCGTACGAATGAATTAGAATGGATCGTGCTAATGAATTAGAATGGATTGTACGAATGAATTAGAATAGATTATGCGAATGAATTAGAATGGATCGTACGAATGAATTAGAATGGATACATTCGTGCGAATGAATTAGAATAGATCGTATGAATGAATTAGATTGGATCGTATGAATGAATTAGAATTGATCGTACGTATGAATTAGAAAGGATACATTCATGGGAATGAATTAGAATGGATCGTACGAAGAAATTAGAATGGATCGTACGAAGGAATTAGAATGGATCGTACGAAGGAATTAGAATGGATCGTACGAATGAATTAGAATGGATACATTCGTGCAAAAGAATTAGAATGGATTGTATGAATGAATTAGAATCGATCGTACAAATGAATTAGAATGGATCATGCGAATGAATTAGAATGGAACGTACGAATGAATTAGAATCGATTGTGCGAATGATTTAGAATGGATCATACGAATGAATTAGAATGGATACATTCATACGAATGAATTAGAATGGATCGTATGAATAAATTAGAATGGATCGTATGAATGAATTCGAATGGATCGTACGAATGAATTAGAATGGATACATTCGTGCGAATGAATTTGAATGGATCATACAAAGGAATTAGGGTGGATCGTACGAATGAATTAGAATGGATACATTCGTGCGAAAGGATTATAATGGATTGTATAAATGAATTAGAATGGATCGTATGAATGAATTAGAATGGATCATGCGAATGAATTAGAATGGATCGTGCGAAAGAATTAGAATGGATCGTATGAATGAATTAAAATGGATCGTGCGAATGAATTAGAATGGATCATACGAATGAATTAGAATGGATACATTCGTGTGAATGAATTTGAATGAATCGTACGAATGAGTAAGAATGGATCGTACGAATGAAATATAATGGATCATACGAATGAATTAGAATGGATCGTGCGAATTAATTAGAT
Organism: Chamaelirium japonicum; assembly: GCA_947650365.1. Taxonomy (NCBI): domain Eukaryota; kingdom Viridiplantae; phylum Streptophyta; class Magnoliopsida; order Liliales; family Melanthiaceae; genus Chamaelirium; species Chamaelirium japonicum. The sequence goes on along the minus strand of OX393556.1, from coordinate 69,361,627 downwards.
TGGATCGTGCGAATGAATTAGAATGGATCGTATGAATGAATTAGAATGGATATATTCATGCGAATGAATTAGAATGGATCGTATGAATGAATTAGAATGGATTGTATGAACGAATTCGAATGGATCGTACGAATGAATTAGAATGGATACATTCGTGCGAATGAATTAGAATGTATCATACGAAGGAATTAGGGTGGATCGTACGAATGAATTAGAATGGATACAGTCATGCGAAAGAATTAGAATGGATTGTATGAATGAATTATAATGGATCGTATGAATGAATTTGAATGGATCGTGCGAATGAATTAGAAATTATCGTAGGAATGAATTACAATGGATCGTATGAATGAATTAGATTGGATCGTGCGAATGAATTAGAATGGATCGTACGAATGAATTAGAATGGATACATTTGTGCGAATGAATTTGAATAGATCGTACGAATGAGTATGAATGGATCGTACGAATGAAATAGAATAGATCGTATGAATGAATTAGAATGGATCGTGCTAATAAATTAGAATGGATCGTACGAATGAATTAGAATAGATTGTGCGAATGAATTAGAATGGATCGTACGAATGAATTAGAATGGATACATTCGTGCGAATGAATTAGAATGGATCGTATGAATGAATTAAATTGGATCGTACGAATGAATTAGAATGGATCGTACGTATGAATTAAAATGGATACATTCACGGGAATGAATTAGAATGGATCGTACGACGGAATTAGATTGGATCATACGAATAAAATAGAATGGGTCGTATGAAGGAATTAGAATGGATCGTACGAAGGAATTAGAACGGATCGTACGAATGAATTAGAATGGATACATTCATGCAAAAGACTTAGAATGGATTGTATGAATGAATTAGAATGGATCGTGCAAATGAATTAGAATGAATCGTGTGAATGAATTAGAATGGATCGTACGAATGAATTAGAATAGATTGTGCGAATGAATTAGAATGGATCGTAAGAATAAATTAGAATGGATACATTCATGCGAATGAATTAGAATGGATCGTATGAATGAATTAGAATGGATCGTATGAATAAATTCGAATGGATCGTACGAATGAATTAGAATGGATACATTCATGCGAATGAATTAGAATGGATCATACGAAGGAATTAGGGTGGATCGTACGAATGAATTAGAATGGATACATTCGTGCGAAAGAATTAGAATGGATTGTGTTGGGGGTAGTCAGAAACCACATATCTTGGGTAGCATTGCGAACGCATCTGAGATAGAGTTCTCGAGGGAGCCCGTCCAGGAGCTGGAACCCTCGGAAGCCGAGCGTGCCCCATTTAAGCTCGCAAGAAGCTCGCCCTCCCAGCCCATCAGGAGCTCGCCCCCCCACAGGGAGCTGGATGGACACCTTGTATCTGAGTGCAGCTCGCCCCTCCCAGCCCCTCAGGAGCTCGTCCCACAGGGAGCTGGATGGACACCTGGTATCTGAGTGCAGCTCGCCCCTCCTAGACCCCGCAGGAGTTCGCTCCCCCATGCTCATCGAATCATCTTGACAGTGGAGCGAGATCCACATTGGGCTGAAGGGACCGAAGGCCAAGAGCTTGCTCAGGAGCTCGCCCAAGTTCACTCAGGAGCTCGCCTAGCTCGCGCATGAGCTCGCCTAGCTCGCTCAGGAACTCGCCTAGCTCGCGCACGAGCTCGCCCATGCTCGCACAGGAGCTCGCCCATGCTCGCACAGGAGCTCACCCATGCTCGCACAGGAGCTCGCCCATGTTCGCTCAGGAGCTCGTCTAGCTCGCTCAGGAGCTCGCCCAGACCCCTGTTTATCGAAGAGGTTGCTCCCGCAAGGTCCGACTCTTGATAAATACGGACAAGGGGGCAGAGCAGTGTAGGGCGAGCTTGCCTTTGCTTCCTCCCTGAGACCGCCCAGACTCGAGCATTCCAGAATGGCCACCTGGCCGCGACAAGAAAGATTCCCTCCCCCACTCAAACCGTCTGGCAGGCTTGACGATAGAATGTCAGGGCGTGAGTACCAAGGACTGTCAGACCCACGCGAGCCAGAACGTGGGGGTCTAGAAAGCCCTGGAAGAATCTCCACGTATCGGGGTACGGTAGGCCGCCGATTGCTATAAATGCTCACCCCCAAGCTCCATAGTACAGGTTGGAATTCCTTTTCCCTACCACTTTGGTATACCGCAGCTCGCCGTTGTGCCACCATGACGGACTTGAGCGTCGGAGGGTCTGCGCTCCTTAGGGAGCCAGCCGTTCTCACGTTTTCTTTTCTTTGTCTTGCAGGCAGCCCGCACGGACCAGCGAAAAATCCTCCGAACATTTGGCGCCGTCTGTGGGATTTTCGACTGGTTCCTGCAAGAACGCCCACGGCCACGCGGTTGAGCGCCGTGCGCTTTTGTAACCCCAAAGATGGCTCCGGTGACAAGGGGACGCAGGCGACCGAGGACTCGTGCCAGATCTGCGCGCAGCGAGCCTCCGGTCGAGACCCCTCAGCCCCCGGTCCCGCTCAGTGACCAACTCTTGTTGGAGATGTTGGCCACCCAGCGGGCGATGATGGAGGAGCTAACACGATTGCGTCAGGCTCCGGCGGCCAGCCGACGATCTGGGCCGGCGAAGACGGCGTCTCCGGTGCGACCACCGGCGTCAACATCGCGACCGCCCACGGTCGCTCCGGCGCGGCAGGTTTCCCAGCCGGAACCCCCAGTCGGGAGAGCGGCTGTACACGGGGTGCCGGAAACCCCGCTCACGAGGCTGCAGAAGCTAGTGACCCAGCGGTCTAGCAACCAGGTGACCTCGCGCGCGACCATCCCTTGCCGCCGTAGCCGGAGCGTCGATTCTGACGGGTCGGAGGCTAGGTCTCTAGAACGGGATCGCGACCCGCGCCATCGGCGACGAGGGAAAGAGCCCGCGGTGGAAATACCTTCCGAAGCTCGCGAGGCGACGGCCTCCCATAGACCAACTGACACGTTGAAGGAATCCGCGGGTGGACGGCAAGGAGGTCGCCGAGCGGTTGCCCCCGAGGGTCGCCGCGGGGTGGGACCGACCTCGCCACAAGGGAGCGTACGAGACCGCCTAGGACCTGCGCAACCGCCTCTGGGAGTTCTCCCCGGGCACTGGCAGCGATCTAGTGTGCCAGTAGATTTACTTGAAGACCTCGCCGCCCACGGAGGTAGCTCGCCTTTCACCAGCGAGGTCCACCAAGGGGGTTTTCCGCACCACTGGACCCCCCCGAAGTTTGTATTGTTCGACGGGTCGCAGGATCCCGTTGACCATCTCTTGGCTTACAGGAAGCTCCTGTTTTTCCGGGACCAAGACCACGTCTTATGCCGAGCATTCCCGAGCAGCTTGACCGGCTCGGCATTGAACTGGTTCCACAAGTTGCCGCCCGGCATGATCCCCGACTTTCCAACTCTCTCTAGGCTATTCCTGGAGCAGTATCGCTGCAATAGGCAGCCCCCGAAGAGAATCGAGTCTCTGTTTACTCTAACCATGGGAGCCCGCGAGACGCTCCGGTGCTTCGCAACGCGATTCCGAAGCGCCTACCTCGCTCTTGAAGACGCGGCGGGCCAAGATTCGCACCGTGGTGAGTGCTTTCAGAAGCGCCCTCCCCGGGGGTTGCAAGCTTCATGACGCTATAGTGATCAAGGACCCTCGCACGATGGTTGAACTATTTGCCCTAGTCCAGCAACACATCAAGCTCGAAGACGCCGTGCTAGACCGGAAGGGAAAGGCAGTCGAGCAGCGACCTCCTCCGGCCCCGCGACCGCTGGTCGTTAAGGCCGTAGAGAGAAGGGAGGTGCCCCTGGCGGTGCCTTTGCCTGGACCGCCCGCTGTTCCTGCTGAACAGCCCGTTGAAGCCCCCGCGACTGTCGCTGGAAGGCCGGCGAACTGGCGCCTGCCTCCAGGACCCGGGGAGCGGGACTTCACCGTGCTAACCCACTCGCCAGGACAAATCTTCCATCAGATTCGGAATGAACCTTTCTTCCAGTACCCGCCACCCCTGCAGGTCGGAGAGCCTGGCTCTACCGACAACTCGCGGCGGTGCGCTTTTTATCGAAGCCCTGGGCATCATACTAACAGATGCCGGGCTCTCAAGAACCACCTCGAGGATTTGGTCACCCAGGGCCACTTGAATCAGTTTATTTCGCCTCCAAGGAGGTTCGAGGTGGTACCGGCATGGGCTCCTCGGGAGGGAGATCGCCCGGGGCCCGCTGAACCCGCCCTGCCTCCGCCTCCCCCGGGAGGACCGGCGATCTGCCATACCATTAGTGGGCGGCTGAGCGGCCCGAGATCCAGTAATGAAGCCCGCTGACGAATCAGGGAGATGGAGCGAGCACAGAAGGTATTTTCCGTATCGCTAACTCCTACCTTACTTCAAGCACCAAGGATGGAAGCCCGCGATTTTCTCTGGTTTTCGGAAGATGACATGACTGGGGTCGTTACGCCCCACAATGACCCCCTCGTCATACGCCTGATGATGGCTAACATCGAGGTGAGGCGAGCTCTGGTTGATTCGGGGAGCGCCGTGGACATCCTTTTTCTGTCGGCCTACCTGCGAATAGGGTTGAGACTCACCGACCTGTCTCCCTCGACGAGCTCCCTCAGTGGATTCACCGGCGAGGTCGCCAAAGTGGCAGGGGAGATAACCCTCACTGTGACCGCTGGCCCGGAGGCTCGCCAAGTCCGCTTTGCGGTAGTGGATGGAAGTTCCGCATTTAACGCCATCCTTGGGCGGCCTTGGCTAAGGCAAATGAATGCGGTAGCTTCACCCAACCATCAGGCCCTCAAATTCTCGACCGCGAGCGGGGTCGTAGTAATTCGGGGTGATCAGGTAGCCGTTACCCGATGCGAGCAGGATGTCCTTCACCTCATGGATATGGAGGTCGCCGAGGCCAAGAGGCCCGCACCCTCCTAGCAATTACCGCCCGCTATGAGCGAGCTATTGGGGAGCCCGCTGGAGGCCTCCTCGCTTAAGTCCCCTACTCCACCCCCGGGTGGGAGCGGCGTGGACCTTAAGTTAGAGGAGGGAGGTCGCCCGACAACCCCCAAGAGAGGAAGTTTTCCAATTGCCGAACCACTTCAAGAGGTCGACATTGGCGGCAAAGAAGGGCCAAGAGTTGTTAGCCTCGGGACCTCGCTAACCAAGGGCGAGGTCCTGGCCATAACCAACTTACTCAGGGAATACCGTGACGTATTCGCCTGGAGCTTCGCGGACATGCCAGGGATTGACCCGGAGGTCGCCTGTCATCGTCTGCACACCATGAAGGAGTTCCCGCCGATCAAGCAGAAAGCTCGGCATATACCTGCGGTGAAGTCCGTTGCAGTGGCGGTGGAGATAGACAAGCTGGAGCGAGCCGGCTTCATCCGCGAGGCGCACTTCCCCGAGTGGATCTCCAATATCGTGGCGGTGCCTAAGAAGAGCGGAGCGGTCAAGGTATGCATTGACTTCTCCGACCTTAACAAGGCATGCCCGAAGGATGGATTTCCTCTTCCGAGAATAGGCGCACTGGTCGACGCAGCTGTCGGGTTCCAGGCCCTGTCCTTCATGGATGGATATTCTGGGTATAACCAGATACCTCTCCACGCCGACGATCAGGAGAAGACCGCCTTCTACTCTGGAGCGGGCTACCAGAAGTTGTATTGCTATCGAGTGATGCCGTTCGGACTTAAGAACGCTGGAGCTACCTACCAAAGGCTAGTCACTCAGATGTTCAAAGATCAGATCGGCAGAAACGTCGAAGTTTATGTAGACGACCTCCTGGTGAAGAGTCGGGAGCGAGAGGGGCATGTTGCCGATCTCCGCAAAACCTTCGAGATACTAAGAAAGTACCAGATGAGGCTGAATCCGGCGAAGTGCGCATTCGGGGTGACTTCGGGGAAATTCCTTGGGTACCTGGTCACCCACAGGGGGATCGAGGCCGACCCAGGGCAAATCCGAGCACTTGTCGAAATGCCTGCGCCGAGGACACGGCAGGAAGTCCAGAGATTGAGCGGGCGAATCGCCACGCTCAATCGGTTTATCTCCAAATCCTCAGACAACTGCCGACCTCTTTTTGAGCTGCTACGAAAAGGAGCGAGCATTTGTTGGGATGAGAAGTGCGAGCATGCCTTCCAGAAGATCAAAGACTACCTGGCGAGCCCACCGATCTTAGCGGCACCCAAAGAGGGCGCCGAACTCGGCGTGTACCTTGTGGTCACTGAGAATGCGGTGAACGGGGTCCTGGTTGTGGAAGAAGCAAAGGTGGAGCGGCCTGTGTACTTTGTAAGCCACACAATGCTCCCCGCTGAGCTCCGGTATCGACCAATCGAGAAGGTCGCGTTGGCCTTGGTCCTTACCGCAAGAAAGCTCCACCCCTACTTCTCGGCCCACCCTGTCAGGGTCATCACAGAGCACCCTCTAAAGAGCGCGCTCTCCAGGCCCTCGGTAGCTGGCAGGCTCTACCGTTGGTCCGCCAAGCTCGCCGCCTATGGTTTGGAGTATGTCCCTCGAGTTGCTGTCAAAGGACAGGCGCTCGCCGATTTCTTGGCGGACTTCCCCATAGAAGAACCGGTCCAGTACCGGGAAGATGAGCCAACTGAGGCACACCCTGGGAAGGCGAGGTTCTTGGACAACCAAGGCGAGCTTCCTCCAACTAAGCGTTCAGAGGATGCAGGCTGGGAATTATTCGTCGATGGATCCTCCAACGCTCTTGGGGCTGGGATCGGGGTCGTACTGATCGCCCAGTCGGTACTTCTGGAGAAGTCAGTCCGACTGGATTTCGCAGCTACCAACAATGAGGCGGAATATGAGGCGCTGCTGGCTGGTCTGGAGCTCGCTCAAGAGGTAGGCGCCAAACGCTTGAAGGTCTTTAGCGATTCCCAGCTAATTGTTTGCCAAGTCAATGGGGAGTACGCCTCTCGGGACGCACGAATGGCGGGCTATGTGGATTTGGTGAAGCATAAGGCCGCGGAGTTCGAAAAGATCTCCTTCGAGCAAATTCCGCGAGTCGATAATAGGCGAGCTGATGCTTTGGCAAACGCCGCCTCTTTGCTGGGAACATCAGAGGCACGCCAGATTCTCATCGAGGTCCAAAATCAGTCTCGGCTCCAACTGATGGAGCCCGCTGTTAACCAAGTCTCCGCCGACGTACCACCCAGCGGGTGGACCGCCCCCATTTTTTGCTTTCTCCAGAAGGGCGAGCTACCAGAGGATAGAGAGGAAGCCCGGCGAGTGGAGAAATGCGCTGGGCGCTATCTCATTCGCTGGGATCGCCTTTTTCGAAGATCCTTTGGCGGGCCAAATCTCCGTTGCGTCGAGAGCCCAGAAACCGAAGAAGTTCTAAAGTTCATTCACTCTGGCGAGCTGGGAAACCACGCTGGTGGGCGGTCTCTGGCTGCGAAAGTACGAAGGCAAGGATACTGGTGGCCCACTCTGGAGCAAGACACTTTGAAGGTCGCCCAGAGGTGCATCCAGTGCCAGAAGCACGCCACCACGAACCATATGCCCACAGAAGAACTGCATCCTCTGGCGAGCCCCTGGCCTTTCCAGCAATGGGGTTTGGACATTGTGGGACCTTTCCCTGTGTTTGCCCGGCAAAAGAAATTCATCCTAGTAGCTACGGACTACTTCACCAAATGGGTGGAAGCGGTCCCGCTAGCTAAGATAGGCAAGAAGCAGGTAAAAGACTTCCTTTGGAAGAATATTTTCTGCCGGTTCGGTCTGCCTCGGGTACTTATCACCGACAATGGTCGCTAGTTCGACAATCGCTTAGTCAGAAGCTTTTGTGTTGAATATGGAGTCGACCTAAGATTCTCTTCCCCAAGGTACCCTCAAAGCAACGGGCAGGCCGAAGCAACGAATCGCGTGATCCTGGACAACCTAAAGAAGAGGCTAGAAGGGAAAAGAGGATTGTGGGAGCAGGAGCTCGATGGAGTCTTGTGGGCCTATCGCACTACTCCACGTCGCTCAACTAACGAATCCCCTTTCAGTCTCACTTTTGGTTGCGAAGCCGTGCTACCCATAGAGGCCGAGCTGCCCACTGAAAGAAGGCTTGCGTCGGCGGAGGTCGACAACGACAAACTGCTCGTCGACTCCCTTGATCAGCTCGAAGAAAGGCGAGAGCGCGCCAATCTACACCTCGCTGGATACAGACAAAAGATGAAGCGCGCCTATGACAAAAGAGTCCGCCATCGGGCATTTAAGGCCGGCGATCTGGTGATGAGAAAGGTGTTTGCAAACACGCAAGAGCCTAATGCAGGAAAGCTCGCGGCGAACTGGGAAGGCCCCTACATAATACACGAAGCAGGAAGCTTGGGGGCTTACCGGTTGATGACCGCTGGAGGCGACCTGTTAGAGCGACCTTGGAACGCTCTGCACCTTCGCAAGTTCTATGCCTAAGGGAATTTTTGTAAATTCTGAAGAAGTTATGAATGAACGATGGGGTTTTTCAACAATTTAACTAGGAAGCTCGGCGCAGACAGAGCCCGCATGATTTATAGTGTGCAGTCCACCGTTGTGCGGACTTAAAGCAAGACCGGGATCCTCAGAGGCAGCTAGTGGGCGACCTTGAGCTTCCCGGGGCAGTCCGCCGTTGTGCGGACTTAAAGCAAGACCGGGATCCTCAGAGGCAGCCAGTGGGCGACCTTGAGCTTCCTGGGGCAGTCCGCCGTTGTGCGGACTTAAAGCAAGACCGGGATCCTCAGAGGCAGCCAGTGGGCGACCTTGAGCTTCCCGGGGCAGTCCGCCGTTGTGCGGACTTAAAGCAAGACCGGGATCCTCAGAGGCAGCCAATGGGCGACCTTGAGTTTCCCGGGGTAGTCCGCCGCTGTGCGGACTTAAAGCAAGACCGGGATCCTCATAGGCAGCCAGTGGGCGACCTTGAGCATCCCGGGGAAGTCCACTGCCTAGTGGACTCTAAACCTAACCAGGATCCTTCGCGTTCACCTGCCATGAACGGAAGCATCCTGGCGTTGGCAAACCCCTCAAAGGGCGAGCCCGCCAAACAGGATCATCGAGAGAAATTAACCGGGCAGGGGGCAGCTAGCACTTATTAGTTTCCTTTAAAACAAAAATGGTTTAAGTCTCTGAGTGTAGGGAAGTTTTTTGAAGTTTTTTGGTTCGTTTAAACGTTTTTCGGGCTCAGAGACTATCGAGTTTTTGCGAGCATGCCGAGTTTTTCATTTGCATATACTTTAAAATAAAAGGTTGAATCGAATTAGCTGCCTCGCCCGGGGTATCACTCTCGAGATCGCTGCGAACTCCTAGAGCGGACTCATAAGTGGCACATAGAAAGAAAGAAACGCATATGCGGACCCAAAAAGATATAAATTTCATTGATTGACAAAAATTACAAAAGTAGTTACAAGGCAGCAAGCTCAAGGCTTGCTTGTCTCCGCCCCACTGTCGTCCCCTCGGCGCCGCTTCTTCGACCTTTCGGTCTTGTACTTCTCCACAGCGGCCAGGGCGCCTTTCTTGAGGAGATCGTCCAGTTGGGCTTGGAGGCGACCTTGCTGAGCCCGAAGGCCGTTGGCGTGTCTCCTTCAAGGCCGCGATCTCCGTCTTCAGAGCAGCGACCTCGCCTTGAAGTTGAGCCGCCTCCCGCTGTGCGACCTCTCGGGCGGACACAGCTTCGTCTCGCTCCGCCTTGGCCTTGAGGAGGGCGGTAGCGGACAGGCCTTTGGCTACCTCGGCCATGGCGAGGCCTGACGCCAAGGTTTTGACCCTGCGGTGCAGTGCCTCTGACTCCGCCCTCAGCTCCTCGGAGCCCTTGGCTCGCTGAAGCTCGTGGATGTGCTCGTCTACCTTGCACTCGGACCCCCGAAGGGAATCATCGAACAAGGCGGCCAGTGCCTTCCCGGCCCCAGCGACCTCCGCGGCCAGCGCCTGGCTCTGCTTCTCCACCTGCATAAGGATGGTGAAAGAGTTAGCAAAAATTGAGACTAAGATTTGTACGGAGACAGGTGCGGTGAGTACCTCGGCAAGGCGTTCGCTTATAGAAGCGAAGGGAGCACGCGCGAAAACGTTGCGGCCCAGCAGCTGCCGCACGTAGTGGGGCGCCCTCCCCTCCTCCGCAGAGGAGCCCGTGCTGGGACCCCCGGGAGCTTCGGAAGGAGGGGGCACGCCAGGAGGAGTGGGGGCTATCACCTCCCCCGGGCGAGCTCCGGCTCCTGGCGGGCTCGGAGGGTCCGCCGTGGCCCCCTTGGCCTCCGGCTCCGAGCTGAAGGACTCGGAGTCGGAGCCAATGTCTACAAAGCTAGGGGACCTGTAGACCAGGTCCCCTAAGCCCTGCTGGGAGCCCGCTCCCTCCTGCCTTCTGCAGGAGGCGAGGCCGGAGGGGCGGGAGCTGGAGCGGCCGCCGGTGTAGAGGCCGCGGGAGTTGGAGCCGAGGCCGGCAAGGAGGTCGCAGCGACGGCGTCGGACTCGCCCTGCTGGACCCCTGCCCCGTCGGCGGGAGATGGAGGCTCCTGCCCGCTCGATCCCGGCCCTGGTGCGGGAGCTGATGGAGTCGCGGGCTTCTCCCCTTGGGCGGGAGCGACAGGCTCCGCCCGAAGAGCTTGAGGGGCGGGCTCTTCCTCCTCGGAGCCTGTTGCCTCCTCCGCAGAGTCCGTCCAACTGGGCTCCGAGTCCAAGCCCGCCTCCTCCAGCGCTTTCCGCTGTTGCTCCGCCTGGACGTTAGAAGGCGCGGGCCCCGCGCGCTTGGCCTTCTTCTTCCCGTGTGCCTCCATCTCCGGCGTCAGCACTGCTACACGAAGCGGCACGGTCAGATCGCCCGGGAAGTAGCCCATTAGAATTTGAGCCATCCCGGATTCGACTTCCGCCATGGTAAGCGGGAGGTCGATGTTCGGGTCGTCGGGCTCAACCATTTGGATCTTGCGGCGGACAATTGGAGTTGGGGCGGGAGGCTGACCTGGGCCGACGTCCGGACGAGGAGGTTGCGGAGGAGCGGAAGCTTCGCCCTGGCAGAGCATCTCCATGGTGTCGGGGTCATTGAGGCGGATGGGCGAAGCCCGCCTCCGGACCGTCTTCTTGCGGGGGTTGCCTCCCGAGCTCCCGGCCCCCTTGCTGGCCCCTTTGGAGGGAGGAGCGTTCTGCATCGGCGGAATAGCGTCGATCTCCTCCTCTTTCTTCTTCCGGACGATCTTCTGCTTTAGCAGAATAGCGCCGGTCTTCCCGTCCTTCAGCTGGAAGGCGAAGTTGGGAGCGGCGATCTTCTCCGGAGTCCGCCCACCGAGGTAGTGAAGGATCGCCTCGTCCAGAGATCGCTCCCTGTCGGGGGCGATGCACTTCTTCTTCCCCGCCTTGTAGAAGGAGATCTCCCGGAAGACCGCCATCGGGGGAACCCCAGGGTAAGCCGGGACTCCGCTAAACCGCCCGCGCCAGTCGCCGACCGCCATGAAAGGATAGTCCTTCCAGTGGCGGTCCTTGCTCTCGATGGTGGAGAAGGGGAGCACCTCGCCAGGTCGCCCGGCGAGGTAGAAGTAGCCGCAGCCCGCGGAGCTGAAGACCGGCGAGGGCTTGAGGAGCCACTTTTTGAGCAGATAGCTCAGTGGGATCCTCGCCTTCAGGGCGGTCTATAGCTGAGACAGCCCATAGAGTATCCCCCAGGAGTTTCCTGAGAGTTGGGCAGGGCAAAGCCCCGTCAACTCCAGGAGCTCCCCGGCGAGATGACTCAGGGGGAACCGCAGCCCGGACCACAGCAGCCCGACAGAAGCTACTGTGCCCTGGGGCGGCCTCCCCGAGAGTGGCATCTCGGTGACGAGGATCTCCCGAGGGAGATCGATCGCCGCCTGGATACTGTCCCCGACGGGCACCCCGACGGGGTTTTGCAGCCAGACCACCGCCCTTTCGGTGGCGGGCTCGGCGGCCTGGGCGGCAGCAGCAGCAGCAGCATCAGCAGCGGAAGCCATGAGAGCAGAAGGGCTAAAGCGAGCTGAAAGCGCTAGAAGCTAAGGGAGAAGGGAGAGATATTTTTCACGCAGCGGTAAAATTCGCCCCCCGTCCCCTATTTATAGGCAAGCGAGAGACAGGTGAATCGATCCGCAGTTAATGCCCAAGCGCGCTCGGCGAGGTGACGTGACGGCGATCAAAGCGACAGCTCGCTTCTCTCCAATCGTCGAGCGCCACGTGGACCACGCGTGGAAAAAGCTGCGCCGGCGCCAGCACTGTCCTTTATTGACAGAGAAAGGGACAAATGAGGAGGAAACACGTGTCTCGCGCCGATCGAGGTCTCATGATGAGATTCGCTGTATCAGCGTTGAGCCTCGCGCCGCAGTTAAGGTGAAGCGACCGTTGGAGATTTGGTGCGATACCCAAGTCACAAGATCGCTCGCGGCAGGTTCCCGCGGCTCGCTCGAGGCAGACCCTGACCGCATGTGACAAGCTCGCATCGGAAGGAGATCGCTCGTGGCTGACGCTCCCGGCCCGCCCAGTGTTTGAGAAATACTGGGAGTCAACTCTCGACGCAGATCACTCGCGGCAGGTGCCCGCAGCTCGCCCGAGGCAGACCCTGGCCGCATGTGACAAGCTCGCATCGGAAGGAGATCGCTCGTGGCTGACGCTCCCGGCCCGCCCAGCGTTTGAGAAGTACTGGTAGTCAAAGCTCTCGGCGCAGACTGCCCGCGGCAGGCGCCCAAGCTCGCCCGAAGCAGACCCTGACCGCGTGTGACAAGTTCGCACAGAAGGGAGATCGCTTGTGGCTGATGCTCGTGGCCCGCCCAGTGTTTGAAAAGTACTGAGAGTCAAAACTCTCGACGCAGACCGCCCGCGGCAGGCGCCCAAGCTCGCCCGAAGCAGACCCTGACCGCGTGTGACAAGTTCGCACCGGAAGGAGATCGCTCGTGGCTGATGCTCGTGGCCCGCCCAGTGTTTGAAAAGTACTGAGAGTCAAAACTCTCGACGCAGACCGCCCGCGGCAGGCGCCCAAGCTCGCCCGAAGCAGACCCTGACCGCATGTGAGGAGCTCGCATCGGAAGGAGATCGCTCGTGGCTGATGCTCGTGGCCCGCCCGGCGTTTGTGAAATACTGGCAGTCAAAGTTCTCGGCGCAGCCCGCCATCGCTACTATCTCCGCCCGCCAGGAAACTGTTGCGGCAGACATTGATATCAGGCACATTACCAGGGATAGGAGCTCGCTAAGACTCCTGAGCAAGCATCGAGTTTCCTCGATCACTCCCTCAGGAGGGGGTAATGTTGGGGGTAGTCAGAAACCACATATCTTGGGTAGCATTGCAAACGCATCTGAGATAGAGTTCTCGAGGGAGCCCGTCCAAGAGCTGGAACCCTCGGAAGCCGAGCGTGCCCCATTTAAGCTCGCAAGAAGCTCGCCCTCCCAGCCCATCAGGAGCTCGCCCCCCCACAGGGAGCTGGATGGACACCTTGTATCTGAGTGCAGCTCGCCCCTCCCAGCCCCTCAGGAGCTCGCCCCACAGGGAGCTGGATGGACACCTTGTATCTGAGTGCAGCTCGCCCCTCCTAGACCCCGCAGGAGTTCGCTCCCCCGTGCTCATCGAATCATCTTGACAGTGGAGCGAGATCCACATTGGGCTGAAGGGACCGAAGGCCAAGAGCTCGCTCAGGAGCTCGCCCAAGTTCACTCAGGAGCTCGCCTAGCTCGCGCATGAGCTCACCTAGCTCGCTCAGGAACTCACCTAGCTCGCGCACGAGCTCGCCCATGCTCGCACAGGAGCTCGCCCATGCTCGCATAGGAGCTCGCCCATGCTCGCACAGGAGCTCGCCCATGTTCGCTCAGGAGCTCGTCTAGCTCGCTCAGGAGCTCGCCCAGACCCCTGTTTATCGAAGAGGTTGCTCCTGCAAGGTCCGACTCTTGATAAATACGGACAAGGGGGCGGAGCAGTGTAGGGCGAGCTTGCCTTTGCTTCCTCCCTGAGACCGCCCAGACTCGAGCATTCCAGAATGGCCACCTGGCCACGACAAGAAAGATTCCCTCCCCCACTCAAACCGTCTGGCAGGCTTGACGACAGAATATCAGGGCGCGAGTACCAAGGACTGTCAGACCCACGCGAGCCAGAACGTGGGGGTCTAGAAAGCCCTGGAAGAATCTCCACGTGTCGGGGTACGGTAGGCCGCCGATTGCTATAAATACTCACCCCCAAGCTCCATAGTACAGGTTGGAATTCCTTTTCCCTACCACTTTGGTATACCGCAGCTCGCCGTTGTGCCACCGTGACTGACTTGAGCGTCGGAGGGTCTGCGCTCCTAAGGGAGCCAGCCGTTCTCACGTTCTCTTTTCTTTGTCTTGCAGGCAGCCCGCACGGACCAGCGAAAAATCCCCCGAACAGATTGTATGAATGACTTAGAATGGATCATATGAATGAATTAGAATGGACCATGCGAATGAATTAGAATGGATCATACGAATGAATTAGAATGGATCGTACGAATGAATTAGAATAGATCGTGCAAATGAGTTAGAATGGTTCGTATGAATGAATTAGAATAAATACATTCGTGCGAATGAATTAGAATGGATCGTACGAATGAGTAAGAATTGATCGTATGAATGAAATAGAATGGATCATACGAATGAATTAGAATGGATCATGCTAATGAATTAGAATGGATCGTACGAATGAATTAGAATAGATTGTGCGAATGAATTAGAATGGATCGTACGAATGAATTATAATGGATCGTATGAATGAATTAGAATAGATCGTGCGAATGAATTAGAATGGATCGGACGAATGAATTAGAATGGATCATATGAAGGAATTAGGGTGGATCGTACGAATGAATTAGAATGGATACATTCGTGCGAAAGAATTAGAATGGATTGTATGAATGAATTAGAATGGATCGTATGAATGAATTAGAATGGATCGTGTGAATGAATTAGAATGGATCGTACGAATGAATTAGAATGGTTCGTATAAATGAATTAGAATGGATCGTGCGAATAAATTAGAATGGATCGTACGAATGAATTAGAATGGATACATTCGTGCGAATGGATTAGAATGGATCGTACGAATGAGTAAGAATGGATCGTAAGAATGAAATACAATGAATCATACGAATGAATTAGAATGGATCGTGCTAATGAATTAGAATGGATCGAACGAATGAATTAGACTAGATTGTGCAAATGAATTAGAATAGATCCTACGAATGAATTTGAATGGATCATACGAATGAATTTGAATGGATACATTCATGCAAAAGAATTAGAATGGATTGTATGAATGAATTACAATGGATCGTGCAAATGAATTAGAATGAATCGTGCGAATGAATTAGAATGGATCGTACGAATGAATTAGAATAGATTGTGCGAATGAATTAGAATGGATCGTACGAATGAATTAGAATGGATACATTCTTGCGAATGAATTAGAATGGATCGTATGAATGAATTAGAATGGATCGTATGAATGAATTCAAATGGATCGTACGAATGAATTAGAATGGATACATTCGTGCGAATGAATTAGAATGGATCATACAAAGGAATACGAAAGAATTCGAATGGATTGTATGAATGAATTAGAATGGATCGCGCGAATGAATTAGAATGGATCATGCGAATGAATTAGAATGGATCGTAGGAATGAATTAGAATAGATTGTACGAATGAATTAGAATGTATCGTGCTAATGAATTAGAATGGATCGTACGAATGAATTAGAATTAGAATGGATCGTACGAATGAGTAAGAATGGATCGTACGAGTGAAATAGAATGGATCGTACGAATGAATTTGAATGGATCATGCTAATGAATTAGAATAGATCGTACGAATAAATTAGAATGAATTAGAATGGATCGTACGGATGAATTAGAATGGATCGTATGAATGAATTAGAATGGATCGTATAAATGAATTAGAATGGATCATACGAAAGAATTAGAGTGGATCATACGAATGAATTAGAATGGATCGTACGAATGAATTAGAATAGATTGTGCGAATGAATTAGAATGGATCTTACGAATGAATTAGAATGGATACATTTTTGCGAAGGAATTAGAATGGATCCATTCTCACTAATTCATTCGCACAATATATTCTAATTCATTCAAATTCATTAGCACAATCCATTCTAATTCATTTGTACGATCCATTCAATTTCATTCGTACGATCCATTCTTACTCATTCATACGATCCATTCTAATTCATTCACACAAATGTATCCATTCTAATTCATTCGTACAATCCATTCTAATTCATTCGCACGATCCATTCTAATTCATTCACACGAACCATTCTAATTCATTCGTACGATCCATTCTAATTCATTTGCACGATCCATTCTATTTCATTCATACGATCCATTCTAATTCATTCATACAATCCATTCTAATTCTTTTGCATGAATGTATCCATTCTAATTTATTCGTACGATCCACCCTAATTCCTTCGTATGATCCATTCTAATTCATTCGCACAAATGTATCCATTCTAATTCATTCGTACGATCCATTCGAATTCATTCATACATTCCATTCTAATTCATTCATACGATCCATTCTAATTCATTCGCACGAATGTATCCATTCTAATTCATTTGTACGATCCATTCTAATTCATTCGCACAATCTATTCTAATTCATTCGTACGGTCCATTCTAATTCATTCGCACGATCCATTCTAATTCATTTGCAAGATCCTTTGTAATTCATTCATACAATCCATTCTAATTCTTTTGCACGAATGTATCCATTCTAATTCATTCGCACGATCCATTCTAATTCATTCGCACAATCTAGAATGTATTAGAATGGATTGTATGAATGAAATAAAATGGATCGTACGAATGAATTAGAATGGATTGTATGAATGAATTAAAATGGATCGTGCGAATGAATTAGAATGGATCGTACGAATGAATTAGAGTGAATCGTGCGAATGAATTAGAATGGATTCATTCCCATGGATACATTCGTGCGAATAAATTAGAATGGATAATATGAATGAATTAGAATGGATCGTACGTATGGATCCATTCTAATTCATTCGTACGATCCATTCTAATTGATTCCCATGATTGTATCCAATCTAATTCATACGTACGATCCATTCTAATTCATTCATACGATTGGATCGTACGAATGAATTAGAATGGATCGTATGAATGAATTAGAATGGATCGTGCGAATGAATTAGAATGGATCTTACGAATGAATTAGAATAGATCGTGTGAATGAATTAGAATGGATACATTCTTGCGAATGAATTAGAATGGATCGTATGAATGAATTAGATTGGATCGTATGAATGATTTAGAATAGATCGTACGTAAGAATTAGAATAGATATATTCATGGGAATGAATTAGAATGGATCATAAGAAGGAATTAGAATGGATCATACGAATGAAATAGAATGGATCATACGAAGGAATTAGAATGGATCGTACAAATGAATTAGAATGGATCGTACGAATGAATTAGAATTGATTGTGCGAATGAATTAGAATGGATCGTACGAATGAATTAGAATGGATCCATTCGTGCGAATGAATTAGAATGGATCGTATGAATGAATTAGAATAGATCGTATGAATGAATTGGAATGGATCGTATGAATGAATTAGAATGGATCATACGAAGGAATTAGGGTGGATCGTACGAATGAATTAGAATGGATACATTCGTGCGAAAGAATTAGAATGGATTGTATGAATGAATTAGAATGGATCATATGAATGAATTAGAATGGATCGTGTGAATGAATTAGAATGGATCGTACGAATAAATTAGAATGGATCGTATAAATGAATTAGAATGGATAATGTGAATGGATTAGCATGGATCGTACGAATGAATTAGAATGGATACATTCGTGCAAATGAATTAGAATGGATCGTACGAATGAGTACGAATGGATCGTACGAATGAAATAGAATGGATCGTACGAATGAATTAGAATGGATCATGCTAATGAATTAGAATGGATCGTACGAATGAATTAGAATAGATTGTTCGAATGAATTAGAATGGATCGTACGAATGAATTAGAATGGATCGTATGAATGAATTAGAATGGATTGTGCGAATGAATTAGAATTTATCGTACGAATGAATTAGAATGGATACATTCGTGTGAATGAATTAAAATGGATCGTACGAATGAGTAAGAATGGATCGTACGAATGAAATAGAATGGATCGTACGAATGAATTAGAATGGATCGTGCTGATGAATTAGAATGGAGCGTACAAATGAATTAGTATAGATTGTGCGACTGAATACATTCGTGCGAATGAATTAGAATGGATCGTATGAATGAATTAGAATGGATCATATGAATAAATTAGAATGGATCGTATGAATGAATTAGAATGGATCGTACGAATGAATTAGAATGGATACATTTGAGCGAATGAATTAGAATGGATCGTACGAATGAAATAGAATGTATCAATTCTAATTCTAATTCATTCATAGAATGGATCGTACAAAGGAATTAGAATGGATCGTATGAATGAATTAGAATGGATCGTACGTATGAATTAGAATGGATACATTCATGGGAATGAATTAGAATGGATCGTACGAAGGAATTAGAATGCATCATACGAATGAAATAGAATGGATCGTACGAAGGAATTAGAATGGATCGTACGAAGGAATTAGAATGGATCGTATGAATGAATTAGAATAGATTGTTGGAATGAATTAGAATGGATCGTACGAATGAATTAGAATGGATACAATCGTGCGAAAGAATTAGAATGGATTGTATTAATGAATTAGAATGGATACATTCGTGCGAAAGAATTAGAATGGATTGTATGAATGAATTAGAATGGATCGTATGAATGAATTAGAATGGATCGTGCGAATGAATTAGAATGGATTGTACAAATGAATTAGAATGGATCATATGAATGAATTTGAATGGATCGTGCGAATGAATTAGAATAAATCGTATGAATGAATTAGAATGGATACATTCATGCAAATGAATTAGAATGGATCATACGAATGAGTAAGAATGGATCGTGCGAATGAAATAGAATGGATCGTACGAATTAATTAGAATGGATCATGCTAATGAATTAGAATGGATCGTAAGAATGAATTAGAATTGATGATGCGAATGAATTCGAAAGGATCGTACGAATGAATTAGAATGGATCGTATGAATGAATTTAAATGGATCATGCGTATGAATTAGAATGGATCGTACGAATGAATTAGAATGGATACATTCGTGCGAATGAATTAGAAAGGATCGTACGAATGAGTAAGAATGGATCGTACGAATGAAATAGAATGGATCATACGAAAGAGTTAGAATGGATCGTGCTAATGATTTAGAATGGATCGCACGAATGAATTAGAATAGATTGTGCAAATGAATACATTCGTGCGAATGAATTAGAATGGATCGTATGAATGAATTAGAATAGATCGTATGAATGAATTCGAATGGATTGTACGAATGAATTAGAATGGATCATGCGAATGAATTAGAATAGATCGTACGAATGAATTAGAACGGATACATTCATGCAAATGAATTAGAATGGATCGTGCAAATAAATTAGAATGGATCGTGCGAATGAATTAGAATGGATCGTACGAATGAATAAGAATAAATTGTGCGAATGAATTAGAATGGATCGTGCGAATGAATTAGAACGGGTCGTATGAAGTAATTAGAATGGATCGTACGAAGGAATTAGAAGAGATCGTACGAATGAATTAGAATGGATACATTCGTGCAAAAGACTTAGAATAGATTGTATGAATGAATTAGAATGGATCGTGCAAATGAATTAGAATGAATCGTGTGAATGAATTAGAATGGATCGTATGAATGAATTAGAATAGATTATACGAATGAATTAGAATTGATCGTACGAATGAATTAGAATGGATACATTCATGCGAATGAATTAGAATGGATCGTATGAATGAATTAGAATGGATCGTATGAATGAATTCGAATGGATCGTACGAATGAATTAGAATGGATACATTCATGCGAATGAATTAGAATGGATCATACGAAGGAATTAGGGTGGATCGTACGAATGAATTAGAATGGATACATTCGTGCGAAAGAATTAGAATGGATTGTATGAATGAATTAGAATTGATCATATGAATGAATTAGAATGGATCGTGCAAATGAATTAGAATGGATCGTGCGAATGAATTAGAATGGATCGTACGAATGAGTAAGAATAAATTGTGCGAATGAATTAGAATGGATCGTACGAATGAATTAGAATGGATACATTCGTGCGAAAGAATTAGAATGGATTGTATGAATAAATTAGAATGGATCGTATGAATGAATTAGAATGGATCGTGCAAATGAATTAGAATGAATTGTATGAATGAATTAGAATGGATCGTATGAATGAATTAGAATGGATCATACGAATGAATTAGAATGGATCGTGCGAATGAATTAGAATGGATCGTACAAATGAAATAGAATAGACTGTGCGAATGAATTAGAATGGATCGTACGAATGAATTAGAATGGATACATTCATGCGAGTGAATTAGAATGGATACATTCGTGCGAATGAATTAGAATGGATCTTACGAATGAATTAGATTGGATCATATGAATGAATTAGAATGGATCGTGCGAATGAATTAGAATGGATCGTACGAATGAATTAGAATAGATACATTCATGCGAATGAATTAGAATGGATCGTACGAATGAGTAAGAATGGATCGTACGAATGAAATAGAATGGATCGTACTAATGAATTAGAATGGATCGTGCGAATGAATTAGATTGGATCGTGTGATTGAATTAGAATGGATCGTACAAATGAATTAGAATGGATACATTCGTGCGAATAAAGTAGAATGGATCGTATGAATGAATTAGAATGGATCGTATGAATGAATTAGAATGGATTGTATGAATGAATTCGAATGGATCGTACGTATGAATTAGAATGGATCGTACGAATAAATTAGAATGGATTGTATGAATGAATTAGAATGGATCATGTGAATGAATTAGAATGGTTCGTACGAATGAATTAGAACGGATACATTCGTGCGAAAGAATTATAATGGATTGTATGAATAAATTAGAATGGATCGTACGAATGAATTAGAATGGATAGTATGAATAAATTAGAATAGATCGTGCGAATGAATTAGAATGGATCGTACGAATGAATTAGAATGGATACATTCGTGCGAATAAATTAGAATGGATTGTACGAATGAGTAAGAATGGATCGTACTACTGAAATAGAATGGATCGTACGAATGAATTAGAATAGATCGTGCGAACAGATTAGATTGGATCGTGCGAATGAATTAGAATGGATCGTGCAAATGAATTAGAATGGATCGTATGAATGAATTAGAATAGATTGTATGAATTAATTAGAATGGATCGTACGAATGAATTAGAATGGATACATTCGTGCAAATGAATTAGAATGGATCGTACGAATGAATAGAATAGATCGTACGAATGAATTAGAATGGATCGTATGAATTAATTCCTTCGTATGGATTAGAATGGATTGTATGAATGAATTAGAATGGATTAGAATGAATCGTGCTAATGAATTAGAATGAAATACAATTCATACGTACGATCCATTCTAATTCCTTCGTACGATGCATTCTAATTCATTCCCGTGAATGTATCCATTCTAATTCATACGTACGATCCATTCTAATTCATTCATATGATCCAATCTAATTCATTCATACGATCCATTCTAATTCATTTGTATGAATATATCCATTCTAATTAATTCTAATTCCTTCGTACGATCCATTCGTACGTCTTTTCTAATTTATTCGCTTGAATGTATCCATTCTAATTCATTCGTACGATCCATTCTAATTCATTCGCACAATCTATTCTAATTCATTCGTACGATCCATTCTAATTCATTCGCACGATCCATTCTAACACGATCCATTCTAATTTATTTGTACGATCCATTCTATTTCTTTTGTACGATCCATTCTTACTCATTCGTACGATTCATTCTAATTCATTCGTATGATCCATTCTAATTCATACGTACGATCCATTCGAATTCATTCATACGATCCATTCTAATTCATTCATACGATCCATTCAAATTCATTCGCACGAATATATCCATTCTAATTCATTCGTACGATCCATTCTAATTCATTCGTACGATCCATTCTAATTCATTCATACGATCCATTCTAATTCATTCGCACGAATATATCCATTCTAATTCATTCGTATGATCCATTGTAATTCATTCGCACAATCTATTCTAATTCATTCGTACAATCCATTCTAATTCATTTGCACGATCCATTCTAATTCATTCATACAATCCATTCTAATTCTGTTGCACGAATGTATCCATTCTAATTCGTTAGTACGATCCATTCTAATTCTTTCGTACGATCCATTCTAATTCCTTCGTACGATCCACTCTAATTCCTTCATACGATCCATTTAATTTTATTCGTATGATCCATTCTAATTCCTTGGTACACTAATTCATTCCCATGAATGTATCCATTCTAATTCATATGTATGATCCAATCTAATTCATTCATATGATCCATTCTAATTTATTTGCACGAATGTATCCATTCTAATTCATTCGTACGATCCATTTAATTCATTCGCACAATCTATTCTAATTCATTCGTACGATCCATTCTAATACATTAGCACGATCCATTCTAATTCATTCGTACGATCTATTCTATTTTATTTGTACGATCCATTCTTACTTATTCGTACGATCCATTCTAATTCATTCGCACGAATGTATCCATTCTAATTCATTCGTACGATCCATTCTAATTCATTCGCACAATCTATTCTATTTCATTCATACGATCCATTCTAATTCATTCATACGATCCATTCAAATTCATTCGCACGAATGTATCCATTCTAATTCATTCGTACGATCCATTCTAATTCATTCGCACAATCTATTCTGATTCATTCATACGATCCATTCTAATTCATTAGCACAATCTGTTCTAGTTCATTCGTACCATCCATTATAATTCATTCGACGATCCATTCTAATTCATTCATACAATCCATTCTAATTCTTTCGCACGAATGTATCCATTCTAATTCATTCGTACGATCCAGCCTAATTCCTTCATATGATCCATTCTAATTCATTCGCACGAATGTATCCATTCTAATTCATTTGTATGATCTATTCGAATTCATTCATACGATCCATTCTAATTCATTCATACCATCCATTCTAATTCATTCGCACGAATGTATCCATTCTAATTCATTCGTACGATCCATTCTAATTCATTCGTACAATCTAATCTAATTCATTCGTATGATCCATTCTAATTCATTCGCACGATCCATTCTAATTCATTTGTACAATCCATTCTAATTCATTCATACAATCCATTCTAATTATTTTGCCCAAATGTATCCATTCTAATTCATTCGTACGATCCATTCTAATTCCTTCGTATGATCTATTCTAATTCCTTCGTACGATCCATCCTAATTCCTTCATATGATCCATTCTATTTCATTCGTATGATCCATTCTAATTCCTTCGTACGATCCATTCTTATTCATTTCCATGAATGTATCCATTCTAATTCATTCATACGATCCAATCTAATTCATTCATACGATCAATTCTAATTCATTCGCACGAATGTATCCATTCAAATTCATTCGTACGATCTATTCTAATTCATTCGCACAATCTATTCTAATTCATTCGTACGATCCATTCTAATTCATTAGCACGATCCATTCTAATTCATTCGTATGATCCATTCTATTTCATTCGTACGATCCATTCTTACTCATTCGTACGTTCCATTCTAATTAATTCGCACGAATGTATCCATTCTAATTCATTCGTACGATCCATTCTAATTCATTCGTACGATCCATTCTACTTCATTCGCACAATCCATACTAATTCATTCATACGATCCATTCTAATTCATTCATACAATCCATTCTAATTCTTTCGAACGAATGTATCCATTCTAATTCATTCGTACGATCCACCCTAATTCCTTCAAACGATCCATTCTAATTCATTCGCACGAATGTATCCATTCTAATTCATTCATACGATCCATTCGAATACATTCGTACGATTCATTCTAATTCATTCCCATGAATGTATCCATTCTAATTCATACGTACAATCCATTCTAATTCATTCATACGATCCAATCTAATTCATTCATACGATCCAATCTAATTCATTCATATGATCCATTCTAATTCATTCGCCCGAATGTAGTCATTCTAATTCATTCGTACGATCCATTCTAATTCATTCGCACAATCTATTCTAATTCATTCGTACGATCCATTCTAATTCATTAGCACGATCCATTCTAATTCATTCGTACGATCCATTCTATTTCATTCGTACGATCTATTTTTACTCATTCGTACGAACCATTCTAATTCATTCGCACGATCCATTCTAATTCATTCATACGATCCATTCTAATTCATTAGCACGATCCATTCTAATTCATTCGTATGATCCATTCTATTTGATTCGTACATTCCATTCTTACTCATTCATACGATCCATTCTAATTCATTCGCACGAATGTATCCATTCTAATTCATTCGTACGATCCATTCTAATTCATTCATATGATCCATTCAAATCATTAGCACAATCCATTCTAATTCATTCGTACGATCCTTTCTAATTCATTCGTACGATCTTTTCTTATTCATTCATACGATCCATTCTAATTCATTCGTACGATCCATAATAATTCATTCATACGATCCACCCTAATTCCTTCGTATGATCCATTCTAATTCATTCGCACGAATGTATCCATTCTAATTCATTCGTACAATCCATTCGAATTCATTCATACGATCTATTCTAATTCATTCATACGATCCATTTAAATTCATTCATACGATCCATTCTAATTCATTCGTGTGATCCATTCTAATTCATTCATACGATCCAATCTAATTCTTTTATACGATCCATTCTAATTCATTCGTGCGATCCATTCTAATTCATTCATACGATCCATTCTAACTCATTCATACGATCCAATGTAATTCATTCATATGATCCATTCTAAATTCCTTCGTACGATCCATTCTAATTCATTAACACGATCCATTCTAATTCATTCATATGATCCATTCTAATTCATTCCCATGAATGCATCCATTCTAATTCATTCATACGATCCATTCTAATTCATTCATACGATCCATTCTAATTCATTCGCACGATCCATTCTAATTTATTCATACGATACATTCTAATTCATTCATACGATCCAATCTAATTCATTCATAGGATCCATTCTAAATTCCTTCGTATGATCCATTCTAATTCATTCGCACGATCTATTCTAATTCATTCATACGATCCATTCTAATTCATTCCCATGAATGTATCCATTCTAATTCATTCGTACGATCCATTTTTACTCATTCGTACGATTCATTCTAATTCATTCGCACGAATGTATCCTCATTCGCACGATCCATTCTAATTCCTTCGTACGATCCATTCTAATTCCTTCGTACGATCCATTTTAATTCATTCGTACGATCCATTCTAATTCATTCGCACGATCCATTCTAATTCATTCATACGACCCATTCTAATTCATTCGTACGATCCATTCTAACTCATTCATACAATCCATTCTAATTCTTTCGCACAAATGTATCCGTTCTAATTCATTCGTGCGATCCATTCTGATTCATTCACCCGATCCATTCTAATTCATTCATACGATCCATTCTAATTCATTCGTACAATCCATTCTAATTCATTCATACGATCCATTCTAATTCATTATCATGAATTTATCATTCTAATTCGTTCGTACGATCCATTCTAATTCATTTGTATGATCCATTATAATTCATTCATACAATCCATTCTATTTCTTTTGCACGAATGTATCCATTCTAATTCCATCGTATGATCCATTCTAATTCATTCGCACGAATTAGAATAGATTGTGTGAATGAATTAGAATGGATACATTCGTGCGAAAGAATTAGAATGGATCATACAAATGAGTAAGAATGGATCGTACGTATGAATTAGAATGGATACATTCATGGGAATGAATTAGAATGGATCGTACGAAGGAATTAGAATGGATCATACGAATGAAATAGAATGGATCGTACGAAGGAATTAGAATGGATCGTATAAATGAATTAGAATGGATCGTGCGAATGAATTAGAATGGATCGTACGAATGAATTATAATGGATCGAACGAATGAATTATAATAAATTGTGCGAATGAATTAGAATGGATTGTACGAATGAATTAGAATGGATAAATTAGTGCGAATGAATTAGAATGGATCGTATGAATGAATTAGAATGGATCGTATGAATGAATTAGAATGGATCGTGCGAATGAATTAAAATGAATTAGAATGGATACATTCGTGCGAATGAATTTGAATGGATTATACAAAGGAATTAGGGTGGATCGTACGAATGAATTAGAATGGATCATGCGAATGAATTAGAATGGATTCATTCGTGCGAATGAATTAGAATGGATCGTATGAATGAATTAGAATGGATCGTACGAATGAAATAGAATGGATCGTACGAATGAATTAGAATGGATACATTCGTGCGAATGAATTAGAATGGATCGTACGAATGAGTAAGAATGGATCGTACGAATGAAATAGAATGGATCGTACGAATGAATTAGAATGGATCATGCTAATGAATTAGAATACATCGTGCGAATGAATTAGAATAGATTGTCCGAATGAATTAGAATGGATCGTACGAATGAATTCAAATGGATCGTACGAATGAGTAAGAATGGATCATACGAATGAAATAGAATGGATCGTATGAATGAATTAGAATGGATCGTATGAATGAATTAGAATGGATCGTACGAACGTATCCATTCTAATTCATACGATCCATTCTAATTCATTCGTACGACTGTATCCATTCTAATTCAATCGTATGATCTAACCTAATTCCTTCATATGATCCATTCTAATTCATTTGCACGAATGTATCCATTCTTATTCATTCGTACGATCCATTCGAATTCATTCATACGATCCATTCTAATTCATTCATACAATCCATTCTAATTCATTCGTACGAAATGTATCCATTCTAATTCATTCGCACGATCCATTCTAATTCATTCGCACAATATATTCTAATTCATTCGTACAATCCATTCTAATTCATTAGCACGATCCATTCTAATTCATTCGTACGATCCATTCTATTTCATTCGTACGTTCCATTCTTACTCATTAGCACAATCCATTCTAATTCATTCGCACGATCCATTCTAATTCATTCATATGATCCATTCTAATTCATTCATACAATCCATTCTAATTCTTTCGCACGAATGTATCTATTCTAATTCATTCATACGATCCACCCAAATTCAAATGTAATAGAATAGATCGTACGAATGAATTAGAATGGATCGTACGAATGAATTAGACTAGATTAGAATGGATCGTGCGAATGAATTAGAATGGATCGTACGAATGAATTAGACTAGATTAGAATGGATCGTGCGAATGAATTAGAATGGATCGTACGAATGAATTAGAATGGATCGTACGAATGAATTCGAATGGATCGTACAAATGAATTATAATGGATCGTACGAATTAGAATAGATCATACGAATGAATTAGAATGGATCGTACGAAGGAATTTGAATCGATCGTACGAAGGAATTAGAATGGATCGTACGAAGGAATTAGAATGGATACATTCATGCAAAAGAATTAGAATGGATTGTATGAAAGAATTAGAATGGATCGTGCAAATAAATTAGAATGGATCGTGCTAATGAATTAGAATGGATCGTATTAATGAGTAAGATCCATTCGTGCGAATGATTAGAATGGATCGTACGAATGAATTAGAATGGATCGTGCTAATGAATTAGAATGGATCGCACAAAGGAATGAATTAGAATGGATGCATTCGTACAATCCATTCTAATTCATTCGTACGATCCATTCTAATTCATTCGTACGATCCATTCAAATTCATATTCATTCGTATGATCCATTATAATTCATTCGTACGATCCATTCTAATTCATTCGCACGATCCATTCTAATTCATTCGCACGATCCATTCCAATTCATTCGCACAATCCATTCTAGAATGGATCGTACGAATGAGTAAGAATGGATCGTACGAATAAAATAGAATGGATCGTATGAATGAATAAAAATGGATCGTGCTAATGAATTAGAATGGATTGTACGAATATATTAGAATAGATTGTACGTATGAATTAGAATGGATCGTACGAATGAATTAGAATGGATCGTACGAATAAAATAGAATGGATCGTACGAATGAGTAAGAATGGATCTTACGAATAAAATAGAATGGATCGTATGAATGAATAAAAATGGATCGTGCTAATGAATTAGAATGGATTGTACGAATGAATTAGAATAGATTGTACATATGAATTAGAATGGATCGTGCGAATGAATTAGAATGGATCGTACGAATGAATTAGAATGGATACATTCGTGCAAATGAATTAGAATGGATCGTACGAATAAGTAAGAATGGATCGTACGAATAAAATAGAATGGATCGTACGAATTAATTAGAATGATCGTGCTAATGAATTAGAATGAATTGTACGAATGAATTAGAATAGATTGTGCGAATGAATACATTCGTGCGAATGAATTAGAATGGATCGTATGAATGAATTAGAATGGATCGTATAATGAATTAGAATGAATCGTATGAATGAATTAGAATGGATCGTATGAATGAATTAGAATGGATCGTACGAATGAATTAGAATGGATACATTCGTGCGAATGAATTAGAATGGATCATACGAAGGAATTAGGGTGGATCGTACGAATGAATTAGAATGGATACATTTGTGTGAAAGAATTAGAATGGATTGTATGAATGAATTAGAATGGATCGTATGAATAAATTAGAATGGATCGTTCGAATGAATTAGATAGGATCGTACGAATGAATTAGAATGGATACATTCGTGAAAAAGAATTAGAATGGATTGTATGAAAGAATTAGAATGGATCGTACGAATGAATTAGAATGGATCGTCTGAATAAATTAGAATGGATCTTGCGAATGAATTAGAATGGATTGAACGAATGAATTAGAATGGATACATTCGTGTGAATGAATTAGAATGGATCGTACGAATGAGTAAGAATGGATGGTACGAATAAAATAGAATGGATCGTACGAATGAATTAGAATGGATAGTGCGAATGAATTAGATTGGATCGTGCGAATGAATTAGAATGGATCGTACAAATGAGTAAGAATGGATCGTGCGAATGAAATAGAATGGATCGTACGAATGAATTAGAATGGATCGTGCGAACGAATTAGAATGGATCGTACGAATGAATTAGAATGGATTGTATGAATGAATTAGAATGGATCGTGCGAATGAATTAGAATGGATCGTATGAATGAATTCGAATAGATCGTACGAATGAATTAGAATGGATACATTTGTGCAAATGAATTATAATGGATCATACGAAGGAATTAGGGTGGATCGTACGAATGAATTAGAATGGATACATTCGTGCGAAAGATTTAGAATGGATTGTATGAATGAATTAGAATGGATCGTATGAATGAATTAGAATGGATCGTACGAATGAATTAGAATGGATCGTACGAAGGAATTAGAATGGATACATTCGTGCGAAATGAATTAGAATGGATCGTATGAATGAATTAGTTTGGATCGTATGAATGAATTAGAATGGATCGTACGTATGAATTAGAATGGATTCATTCATGGGAATGAATTAGAATGAATCGTACGAAGGAATTAGAATGGATCGTACGAAGGGATCGTACGTATGAATTAGAATGGATACATTCATGGGAATGAATTAGAATGGATCATACGAAGGAATTAGAATGGATCAAACGAATGAATTAGAATGGATCATATGAATGAATTAGAGTGGATCGTACGAATGAATTAGAATGGATCGTATGAATGAATTAGAATGGATCGTACGAATGAATTAGAATGGATATTTTCATGCGAAGGAATTAGAATGGATCGTACGAATGGATCGTTCGAAGGAATTAGAATGAATTAGAATGGATACAATCATGCGAATGAATTAGAATGGATCATATGAACGAATTAGAATCGAACGAATGAATTAGAATGGATCGTGCGAATGAATTAGATTGGATCGTGCGAATGAATTAGAATGGATCGTACGAATGAATTAGAATGGATACATACGTGCGAATGAATTAGAATGGATCGTATGAATGAATTAGAATGGATTGTATGAATGAATTCGAATGGATCGTACGAATGAATTAGAATGGATACATTCGATCGAATAAATTAGAATGGATTATACGAAGAATTAGAATGGATCGTACGAATGAATTAGAATGGATCGTATGAATGAATTAGAATGGATCGTATGAATCAATTAGAATGGATCGTACGAATGAATTAGAATGGATACATTCGTGCAAAATAATTAGAATGGATTGTATGAATGAATTAGAATGGATCGTACAAATGAATTAGAATGGATCGTGCGAATGAATAAGAATGGATCGTACGAATGAATTAGAATAGATTGTACGAATGAATTAGAATGGATCGTACGAATATATTAGAATGAATACATTCGTGCGAATGAATTAGAATGGATTGTACGAATAGATCGTACGAAGGAATTAGAATGAATTAGAATGGATACATTCGTGCGAATGAATTAGAATTTATCGTGCATGATCCAATCTAATTCATTCGCACGATCAATTCTAATTCATTTGTACGATCCATTATATTTTATTCGTACGATCCATTCTTACTCATTCGTACGATCCATTCTAATTCGTTCGTACAATCCATTCTATTTCATTAGCACGATCCATTCAAATTCATTCGTATGATCCATTCTAATTCATTTGTACGATCCATTCTAATTCATTTGTACGATCCATTCTAATTCATTCATACAATCCATTCTAATTCTTTTGCATGAATGTATCCATTCTAATTCATTCGTACGATCCATTCTAATTCCTTCGTACGATCCATTCTAAATCCTTTGTACGATCCATTCTTTTACATTTGTATGATCCATTCTAATTCTTTCGTATGATCGAATGTATACTTTCTAATTCATAGGTGCGATCCATTCTAATTCATTCATACGATCCAATCTAATTCATTCATACGATCCATTCTAATTCATTCGCACGAATGTATCCATTCTAATTCATTCGTACGATCCATTCTAGTTCATTCGCACAATCTATTCTAATTCATTCGTACGATCCATTCTAATTCATTATCATGATCCATTCTAATTCATTCGTACGATCCATTCTATTTCATTCGTACGATGCATTCTTACTCATTCGTACGATCCATTCTAATTCATTCGCACGAATGTATCCATTCTTATTCATTCGTACGATCCATTCTAATTCATTCGCACGATCCATTCTAATTTATTCATACGATCCATTCTAATTCATTCATACAATCCATTCTAATTCTTTCGCACGAATGTATCCATTCTAATTCATTACTATGATCCACCCTAATTCCTTCGTATGATCCATTCTAATTCATTCGGACGAATATGTATCCATTCTAATTCATTCGTATGATCCATTCGAATTCATTCGCACGAATGTATCCATTCTAATTCATTCGCACGATCCATTCTAATTCATTCGCACAATCTATTCTAATTCATTTGTACAATCCATTCTAATTCAGCAGCATGATTCATTCTAATTCATTCGTATGATCCATTCTATTTTATTCGTACGATGCATTCTGACTCATTAGCACAATCCATTCTAATTCATTCGTACTATCCATTCTAATTCATTCGTATGATCCATTCTAATTCATTCGTACGATTCTAATTCATTCCTACGATCCATTCTATTTCATTTGTATGATCCATTCTAATTCCTTCGTATGAATGAATTAGAATGGATTGTATGAATGAATTAGAATGGATCGTGCTAATGAATTAGAATGGATTGTATGAATGAATTAGAATGGATCGTGCTAATGAATTAGAATGGATCGTGCGAATGAATTAGAATGGATCGTACGAATGAATTAGAATAGATTGTGCGAATGAATTAGAATGGATACATTCATGCGAATGAATTAGAATGGATACATTCGTGCGAATGACTTTGAATGGATCGTATGAATGAATTAGAATGGATCGTGCGAATAAATTAGAATGGATCGTATGAATGAAATAGAATAGATCGTATGAATTAGAATGGATCGTACAAAGAAATTAGAATGGATCCTACGAATGAAATAGAATGGATCGTACGAAGGAACTAGAATGGATCGTATGAAGGAATTAGAATGGATCGTACGAAGGAATTAGAATGGATCGTACGAATGAATTAGAATGGATACATTCGTGCAAAAAAATTAGAGTGGATTGCATGAATGAATTAGAATGGATCGTGCAAATGAATTAGAATGGATCGTGCGAATGAATTAAAATGAATCGTACGAATGAATTAGAATAGATTGTGCGAATGAATTAGAATGGATCGTACGAATGAATTAGAATGGATACATTCATGTGAATGAATTAGAATGGATCGTATGAATAAATTAGATTGGATCGTATGAATGAATTAGAATGGATCGTGCGAATGAATTAGAATGGATCGTACGAATGAATTATAATGGATCGTGCGAATGAATTAGGATGGATACATTCGTGCGAATGAATTAGAATGGATCGTACGAATGAATTAGAATAGATTGTACGTATGAATTAGAATGGATCGTACAAATGAATTAGAATAGATTGTACTTATGAATTAGAATGGATCATACGAATGAATTAGAATGGATCGTGCGAATGAATTAGAATGGATCATAATAATGAATTAGAATGGATACATTCGTGCAAATGAATAAGAATTGATCGTACGAATGAGTAAGAATGAATCGTACGAATGAAATAGAATGGATCGTACGAATGAAATAGAATGGATCATGCTAATGAATTAGAATGGATCGTATGAATAAATTAGAATAGATTGTGCAAATGAATTAGAATAGATCGTACGAATGAATTAGAATGGCTACATTCGTGCGAATGAATTAGAATGGATCGTATGAATGAATTAGATTGGATCGTATGAATGAATTAGAATGGATCATACGTATGAATTAGAATGGATACATTCATGGGAATGAATTAGAATGGATCGTACGAAGGAATTAGAATGGATCATACGAATGAAATAGAATGGATCGTACGAAGGAATTAGAATAGATCGTATGAAGGAATTAGAATGGATTGTGCGAATGAATTAAAATGGATCGTATGAATAAATTAGAATGGATCGTATGAATGAATTAGAATGGATCGTGTGAATGAATTAGAATGGATTGTACAAATGAATTAGATGGGATACATTCGTGCGAAAGCATTAGAATGGATTGTATGAATGAATTAGAATGGAACGTACGAATGAATTAGAATGGATCGTGCTAATGAATTAGAATGGATCGTACGAATGAATTAGAATCGATTGTGCGCAAGAATTAGAATGGATCGTACGAATGAATTAGAATGGATCGTATGAATGAATTAGAATTAGAATGGATCGTGCGAATGAATTAGAATGGATCGTATGAATGAATTAGATTGGATCGTATGAATGAATTAGAATAGATCGTACGTATGAATTAGAATGGATACATTTATGGGAATGAATTAGAATGGATCATACAAAGGAAATAGAATGGATCGTACGAAGGAATTAGAATGGATCGGACGAAGGAATTAGAATAGATCGTACAAAGGAATTAGAATGGATCGTACGAATGAATTAGAATGGATACATTCGTGCGAAAGAATTAGAATGGATTATATGAATGAATTAGAATGGATCGTATGAATGAATTAGAATGTATCGTACGAATGAAATTCGTACGATCCATTCTAATTCATTCCCATGAATGTATCCATTCTAATTCATACGTACGATCCATTTTAATGCATTCATACGATCCAATCTAATTCATTCATACGATCCATTCTAATTCATTCGCACGAATGTATCCATTCTAATTCATTCTAATTCCTTCGTACGATCCATTCGTATGATCCATTCAAATTCCTTCGCATAAATGTATCCATTCTAATTCATTCGTACGATCCATTCTAACTCATTCGCATAATGTATTCTAATTCATTCGTACGATCCATTCTAATTCATTAGCACGATCCAATCTAATTCATTCGTACGATCCATTATATTTCATTCGTACGATCCATTCTTTCTTATTCATACGATCCATTCTAATT
Source organism: Chamaelirium japonicum (assembly GCA_947650365.1). NCBI lineage: Eukaryota > Viridiplantae > Streptophyta > Magnoliopsida > Liliales > Melanthiaceae > Chamaelirium > Chamaelirium japonicum. Next base: position 69,327,318 of record OX393556.1, on the reverse strand, counting down.
CATTCGCACGAATGTATCCATTCTAATTCATTCGTACGATCCATTCTAATTCATTTGCACGATCCATTCTTATTTATTCATACGATCCATTCTAATTCATTCGTACGATCCATTCTAATTCATTCGCACGATCCATTCTAATTCATTCATACGATCCATTCTAATTCATTCATACGATTCATTCTAATTCATTTGCACAAATGTATCCATTCTAATTCATTCGTACGATCCATTCTAATTCATTCGCACAATCTATTCTAATTCATTCGTACGATCCATTCTAATTCATTAGCACGATCCATTCTAATTAATTCGTACGATCCATTCTATTTCATTCGTACGATCCATTCTTCCTCATTCATATGATCCATTATAATTCATTCGCATGAATGTATCCATTCTAATTCATTCGTATGAGAATGTATCCATTCTAATTCATTCGTACGATCCATTCTAATTCATTCGCACGATCCATTCTAATTTATTCATACGATCCATTCTAATTCATTCATACAATCTATTCTAATTCTTTCGCATGGATGTATCCATTCTAATTCATTCGTACGATCCACCCTAATTCATTCATATGATTCATTCTAATTCATTCGCACGAATGTATCCATTCTAATTCATTCGTACGATCCATTCGAATTCATTCATAAGATCCATTCTAATTCATTCGCACGATCCATTCTAATTCATTCATACGATCCATTCTAATTCATTCACATAATCCATTCTAATTCTTTTGCACGAATGTATCGATTCTAATTCATTCGTACGATCCACCCTAATTCCTTCGTATGATCCATTCTAATTCATTCGCACGATTGTATCCATTCTAATTCATTCGTACGATCCATTCGAATTCATTCATATGATCCATTCTAATTCTTTCATACGATCCATCCTAATTCATTCGCACGAATGTATCCATTCTAATTCATTCGTACGATCCATTCTAATTCATTCACACGATCCAATCTAATTCATTCGCATGATCCATTCTAATTCATTCGTACGATCAATTCTATTTCATTCGTACGTTCCATTCTTACTCATTCGAACGATCCATTCTAATTCATTCGCACGAATGTATCCTCATTCGCACGATCCATTCTAATTCATTTGCACGATCCATTCAAATTCATTCATACCATCTATTCTATTTCTTTTGCACGAATATATTCATTCTAATTCCTTCATACGATCCATTCTAATTCCTTCGTATGATATATTCTATTTCATTCGTATGATCCATTCTAATTCCTTCGTACGATCCATTCTAATTCATTCCCACGAATATATCCATTCTAATTCATACGTACGATCTATTCTAATTCATTCATACGATTCAATCTAATTCATTTATACGATCCATTCTAATTCATTCGTACAATTGTATCCATTCTAATTCATTCGTATGATCCATTCTAATTCATTCGCACAATCTATTCTAATTCAATCGTACGATCCATTCTAATTCATTAGCATGATCCATTCTAATTCATTCGTACGATCCATTCTAATTCATTGTAATTCGAATTCATTCATACGATCCATTTTAATTCATTCGCATGATCCATTCTAATTCATTCATACGATCCATTCTAATTCGTTCGTACGATCCATTATAATTCATTCGCACGATCCATTCTAATGCATTCATACGATCCATTCTAATTCATTCAAACAATCCATTCTAATTCTTTCGCACGAATGTATCCATTCTAATTCATTCATACGACCTACCCTAATTCATTAGCACGATCCATTCTAATTAATTCGTACAATCCATTCTATTTCATTCGTACGATCCATTCTTCCTCATTCATACGATCCATTATAATTCATTCGCATGAATGTATCCATTCTAATTCATTCGTATGAGAATGTATCCATTTTAATTCATTCGTACGATCCATTCTAATTCATTCGCACGATCCATTCTAATTTATTCATACGATCCATTCTAATTCATTCATACAATCTATTCAAATTCTTTCGCATGAATGTATCCATTCTAATTCATTCGTACGATCCACCCTAATTCATTCGTATGATTCATTCTAATTCTTTCGCACGAATGTATCCATTCTAATTCATTCATACGATCCATTCTAATTCGTTCGTACGATCCATTATAATTCATTAGCACGATCCATTCTAATTCATTCGTACGATCCATTCTATTTCATTCGTACGATCCATTCTTACTCATTCGCACGATCCATTCTAATTCATTCGCATGAATGTATCCATTCTAATTCATTCATACGATCCATTCTAATTCATTCGCACGATCCATTCTAATTCATTCGTACGATCCATTCTAGTTCATTCATATGATCCCTTCTAATTCATTCGCACGATCCATTCTAATTCATTCGTACGATCCATTCTAATTCATTCGCACGATCCATTCTAATTCATTCATACGATCCCTTCTAATTCATTCATACAATTCCTTCTAATTCTTTCACACGAATGTATCCATTCTAATTCATTCGTACGATTCACCCTAATTCCTTCATATGATCCATTCTAATTCATTTGCACTAATGTATCCATTCAAATTCATTCGTACGATCCATTCGAATTCATTCATACGATCCAATCTAATTCATTCGTACGATCCATTCTAATTCATTCGCACTAATGCATCCATTCTAATTCATTCGTACGATCCATTCTAATTCATTCGCACGATCCAATCTAATTCATTCGCATGATCCATTCTAATTCATTCGCACGATCCATTCTAATTCATTCATGCAAATTCATTCATACTATCCATTCTAATCCATTCTAATTCATTCGCATAATCTATGCTAATTCATTCGTACAATCCATTCTAAATCATTCGCACGATCCATTCTAATTCATTTGCACGATCCATTCTAATTCATTCATACAATCCATTAGAATAGATTGTGCGAATGAATTAGAATGGATCGTACGAATGAATTAGAATGGATACATTCATGCGAATGAATTAGAATGGATCGTATGAATGAATTAGAATGGATCGTATGAATGAATTCGAATGGATCGTGCGAATAAATTAGAATGGATCGTATGAATGAATTTGAATGGATCGTGCGAATGAATTAGAATGGATCATATGAATGAATTCGAATGGATCGTATGAATGAATTAGAATGGATACATTCGTACGAAAGAATTAGAATGGATTGTATGAATGAATAAGAATGGATCATAAGAATGAATTAGAATGGATCGTGCGAATGAATTAGAATGGATCGTACGAATGAATTAGAAGGGATCGTACGAATGAATTAGAATGGATTGTATGAATTAATTAGAATGGATCGTTCGAATGAATTAGAATGGATCGTTCGAATGAATTAGAATGGATCGTATGAATGAATTCGGATTAGAATGAATTAGAATGGATCGTATGAATGAGTAAGAATGAATCGTACGAATGAATTAGAATGGATCGTACGAATTAATTAGAATTGATCGTACGAATGAGTAAGAATGGATCGTACGAATGAAATAGAATAGATCGTACGTATGAATTAGATTGGATCTTGCGAATGAATTAGAATAGATCGTACGAATGAATTAGATTGAATACATTCGTGCGAATGAATTAGAATGGATCGTACGAAGAAATTAGAATGGATCGTAGAAATGAATTAGAATGAATACATTCGTGCAAAAGAATTAGAATGGATTGTATGAATGAATTAGAATGGATCGTACAAATGAATTAGAACGGATCGTGCGAATGAATTAGAATGGATCGTACGTGTAACATCCGCCCCAAACATATAAGATTTTGTCCGCTTTGCCCGTGCCCACACGAGAACTTCCCAGGGTGGTCACCCATCCTGGTACTACTCTCGCTCGAGCACGCTTAACTACGGAGTTCTTACGAATTCCGTAGTGGCGCACGGTTTTAAAACGCGTCTTCTATGTTTGGGAGGGGAAATTATATAAGTAGCTCAGGATCTCCTTCTCTCCAGGCGATGTGGGGCTAACTCATGGCCTTGTACACCTCACCTCACCTCACCTCACCTCATCCATCTTGGCATTCCCGCCTCAGGAGTCTTGGCTCTTGGCTATTGGCCTATTGGATCTTGGTCGTCACAATCCACCCTCCTTAGGGCTACACGTCCTCGTGTAGGGTTAGACCCCCCCATCCCGAGGAGAACCGGCTCTGATACCATTTTGTAACATCCGCCCCAAACACACAAGATTTTGTCCGCTTTGCCCGTGCCCGCACGAGAACTTCCCAGGGGGTCACCCATCCTGGTACTACTCTCGCCCGAGCACGCTTAACTACGGAGTTCTTGCGAATTCCGTAGCGGCGCACGGTTCCGTGCCCGCACGAGAACTTCCCAGGGGGTCACCCATCCTGGTACTACTCTCGCCCGAGCACGCTTAACTACGGAGTTCTTGCGAATTCCGTAGCGGCGCACGGTTTTAAAACGCGTCTTCTATGTTTGGGAGGGGAAATTATATAAGTAGCTCAGGATCTCCTTCTCTCCAGGCGATGTGGGGCTAACTCCTGGCCTTGTACACCTCACCTCACCTCACCTCACCTCATCCATCTTGGCATTCCCGCCTCAGGAGTCTTGGCTCTTGGCTATTGGCCTATTGGATCTTGGTCGTCACAGTACGATTGAATTAGAATAGATTGTGCGAATGAATTAGAATGGATACATTCGTACAAATGAATTAGAATTGATCGTACGAATGAGTAAGAATGGATCGTACGAATGAAATAGAATGAATCGTACGAATGAGTTAGAATGGATCGTGCTAATGAATTAGATTAGAATAGATCGTACGAATGAATTAGAATGGATCGTACGAATGAATTAGAAGGGATACATTCGTGCGAATGAATTATAATGGATCGTATGAATGAATTAGATTGGATCGTATGAATGAATTAGAATGGATCGTACATATGAATTAGAATGGAAACATTCATGGGAATGAATTAGAATGGATCGTACGAAGGAATTAGAATAGATCATACGAATGAAATAGAATGGATCGTACGAAGAAATTAGAATGGATCGTACGAAGGAATTAGAATGGGTCGTACGAATGAATTAGAATGGATACATTCGTGCAAAAGAATTAGAATGGATTGTATGAATGAATTAGAATGGATCGTGCAAATGAATTAGAATGGATCGTGCGAATGAATTAGAATGGATCGTACGAATGAATTAGAATGGATCCTACGAATGAATTAGAATGGATCGTATGAATGAATTAGAATGGATCGTACGAATGAATTAGAATGGATCATATGAATGAAATTGAATGGATCATACGAATGAATTAGAATGGATCATTAGAATGAATTAGAATGGATCGTATGAATGAATTAGAATGGATCGTATGAATGAATTCGAATGGATCGTACGAATGAATTAAAATGGATACATTCGTGCAAAAGAATTAGAATAGATTGTATGAATGAATTAGAATGGATCGTGCAAATGAATTAGAATGGATCGTGCGAATGAATTAGAATGGATCATACGAATGAATTAGAATGGATCATACGAATGAATTAGAATAGATCGTATGAATGAATTAAATGGATCGTATGAATGAATTCGAATGGATCGTACGAATGAATTAGAATGGATACATTCGTGCGAATGAATTAGAATGGATCATACGAAGGAATTTGGGTGGATCGTACGAATGAATTGAATGGATACATTCGTGCGAAAGAATTAGAATGAATTCTATGAATGAATTAGAATGGATCATATGAATGAATTAGAATGGATCGTGCGAATGAATTAGAATGGATCGTGCGAATGAATTAGAATGGATACATTCGTGCGAATGAATTAGAATGGATCGTACGAATAAGTAAGAATGGATTGTACGAATGAAATAGAATGGATCGTACGAATGAATTAGAATAGATTGTACGAATGAATTAGAATGGATCGTACGAATGAATTAGAATGGATCGTTTGAATGAATTAGATTGGATCGTACGAATGAGTTAGAATGAATAGATTCGAGCGAATAAATTAGAATAGATCGTACGAATGAGTAAGAATGGATCGTACAAATGAAATAGAATGGATCGTACGAATGAATTAGATTGGATCGTGCGAATTAATTAGAATGGATCGTACGAATGAATTAGAATGGATACATTGGTGCGAATGAATTAGAATGGATCGTATGAATGAATTAGAATGGATCGTACGAATGAAATAGAATGGATCATACGAATGAATTAGAATGGATCGTACGAATAAATTAGATTGGATCATGCGAATGAATTAGAATGGATCGTACGAATGAATTAGAATGGATACATACGTGCGAATGAATTAGAATGGATCATATGAATGAATTAGAATAAATCGTATGTTTGAATTCGAATGGATCGTACGTATGAATTAGAATGGATCGTACGAATGAATTAGAATGGATCGTATGAATGAATTAGAATGGATCGTACGAAAGAATTAGAATAGATCGTACGAAGGAATTAGAAGGGATCGTACGAAGGAATTTGAATGAATCGTACGAATGAATTAGAATGGATACATTCGTGCAAAAGAATTAGAATGGATTATATGAATGAATTAGAATGGATCGTACAAATGAATTAGAATGGATCGTGCGAATGAATTAGAATGGATCGTACGAATGAATTAGAATAGATTGTGCGAATGAATTAGAATGGATCGTACGAATGAATTAGAATGGATACATTCATGCGAATGAATTAGAATGGATCATATGAATGAATTAGAATGGATCGTATGAATGAATTAGAATGGATCGTACGAATGAATTAGAATGGATCGTGCTAATGAATTAGAATGGATCGTACGAATAAATTAGAATGGATCGTGCGAATGAATTACAATGGATCGTGCGGATGAATTAGAATGGATCGTGCGAATGAATTAGAATGGATCGTACGAATGAATTAGAATAGATACATTCGTGCGAATGAATTAGAATGGATCATACGAATGAGTAAGAATGGATCGTACGAATAAAATAGAATGGATCATACGAATGAATTAGAATGGATCGTGCTAATGAATTAGAATGGATCGTACGAATGAATTAGAATTGATTGTGCGAATGAATTAGAATGGATCGTACGAATGAATTAGAATGGATTGTATGAATGAATTAGAATGGATCGTGCAAATGAATTAGAATGGATCGTACAAATGAATTAGAATGGATAAATTTGTGCGAATTAATTAGAATGGATCATATGAATGAGTAAGAATGGATCGTACGAATGAAATAGAATGGATCGTACGAATAAATTAGAATAGATTATGCGAATGTATTAGAATGGATCGTACGAATGAAATAAATTGGATACATTCGTGCGAATGAATTAGAATGGATCGTATGAATGAATTACAATGGATGGTATGAATGAATAAGAATGGATCGTGCGAATGAATTAGAAAGGATCGTACGAATGAATTAGAATGGATCGTGCGAATGAATTAAAATAGAACGTATGAATAAATTAGAATGGATACATTCGTGCGAATGAATTAGAATGGATCGTACGAATAAATAAGAATGGATCGTACGAATGAAATAGAATGGATCGTACGAATGAATTAGAATGGATCGTGCTAATGAAATAGAATGGATCGTACGAATGAATTAGAATAGATTGTGCGAATGAATTAGAATGGATCGTACGAATGAATAAGAATGGATACATTCGTGTGAATGAATTAGAATAGATCGTATGAATGAATTAGATTGGATCGTATGAATGGATTAGAATGGATCATACGTATGAATTAGAATGGATACATTCATGGGAATGAATTAGAAAGGATCGTACGAAGAAATTAGAATGGATCGTACGAAGGAATTAGAATAGATCGTACGAAGGAATTAGAATGGATCGTACAAATGAATTAGAATGGATACATTCGTGCAAAAAAATTAGAATGGATTATATGAATGAATTAGAATGGATCATACAAATGAATTAGAATGGATCGTGCGAATGAATTAGAATCGATTGTGCGAATGAATTAGAATGGATCGTATGAATAATTTAGAATGGATACATTCGTGCGAATAAATTAGAATGGATCGTATGAATGAATTAGAATGGATCGTATGAATGAATTCGAATGGATCGTACGAATGAATTAGAATGGATACATTTGTGCGAATGAATTAGAATGGATTATACGAAGGAATTAGGGTGGATCGTACGAATGAATTAGAATGGATACATTCGTGCGACAGAATTAGAATAGATTGTATGAATGAATTAGAATGGATCATATGAATGAATTAGAATGGATCATATGAATGAATTAGAATGGATCGTGTGAATGAATAAGAATGGATCGTACGAATTAATTAGAATGGATACATTCGTGCGAATGAATTAGAATGGATCGTACGAATGAGTAAGAATGGATCGTACGAATGAATTAGAATGGATCGTATGAATGAATTAGAATGGATCGTGCGAATGAATTAGAATGGATCGTACGAATGAATTAGAATGGATACATTCGTGCGAATGAATTAGAATGGATCGTACGAATGAGTAAGAATGAATCGTACGAATGAAATAGAATGGATCGTACGAATGAATTAGAATGGATCGTGCGAATGAATTAGAATGGATCGTACGAATGAATTAGAATGCATACATTCGTGCGAAGAAATTAGAATGTATCGTACGAATGGATCGTACGAAGGAATTAGAATGAATTAGAATGGATCGTATGAATGAATCAGATTGGATCATATGAATGAATTAGAATGCATCGTACGTATGAAATAGAATGGATACATTCATGCGAATGAATTAGAATGGATCGAACGAAGGAATTAGAATGGATCGTACGAAGGAATTAGAATGGATCGCATGAAAGTATTAGAATGGATCGTACGAATAAATTAGAATGGATACATTCGTGCAAAAGAATTAGAATCGGTTGTATGAATGAATTAGAATGGATCATACAAATGATTTAGTAGGGATCGTGCGAATGAATTAGAATGGATCGTACGAATGAATTAGAATAGATTATACGAATGAATTAGAATGGATCGTACGAATGAATTAGAATGGATACATTCATGCGAATGAATTAGAATGGATCGTTTGAATGAATTAGAATGGATCGTATGAATGAATTCGAATGGATCGTACGAATGAATTAAAATGGATACATTCATGTGAATGAATTTGAATGGATCATACGAAGGAATTCGGGTGGATCGTACGAATGAATTAGAATGGATACATTCGTGCGAAAGAATTTGAATGGATTGTATGAATGAATTCGAATGGATCGTATGAATGAATTAGAATAGATCGTGCGAATGAATTAGAATGGATCGTAGGAATGAATTAGAATGGATCGTATGAATGAATTAGAATGGATCGTGCGAATGAATTAGAATGGATCGTACGAATGAATTAGAATGCACCGTAGAATGAATTAGAATGGATACATCCGTGCGAATGAATTAGAATGGATCGTACGAATGAGTAAGAATGGATCGTACGAATGAAATACAATGGATTGTATGAATAAATTAGAATGAATCGTGCGAATGAATTAGATTGGATCGTGCGAATGGATTAGAATGGATCGTACGAATGAATTAGAATGGATACATTCGTACGAATGAATTAAAATGGATCGTACGAAAGAATTAGACAGCATCGTATGAACGAATTAGAATGGATCGTGCGAATGAATTAGATTGGATCGTACGAATGAATTAGAATGGATACATTCGTGCGCATGAATTAGAATAGATCGTACGAATGAGTAAGAATGGATCGTACGAATGAAATAGAATGGATCGTACGAATAAATTAGAATGGATCGTGCTAATGAATTAGAATGGATCATACGAATGAATTAGAATAGATTGTGCGAATGAATTAGAATGGATCGTACGAATGAATTAGAATCGATACATTCGTGCGAATGAATTAGAACAGATCGTATGAATGAATTAGATTGGATCGTATGAATGAATTAGAATGGATCGTACGTATGAATTAGAATGGATACATTCATGGAATGAATTAGAATGGATCGTATGAAGAAATTAGAATGGATCGTACAAAGGAATTAGAATAGATCGTACAAAGGAAATAGAATGGATCGTACGAATGAATTAGAATGGATACATTCGTCCAAAAGAATTAGAATGGATGGTATGAATGAATTAGAATGGATCATACAAATGAATTAGAATGGATCGTGCGAATGAATTAGAATGGATCGTACGAATGAATTAGAATCGAGTGTGCGAATGAATTAGAATGGATCGTACGAATGAATTAGAATGGATACATTGGTGCGAATGAATTAGAAAGGATCATATGAATGAATTTGAATGGATCGTATTAATGAATTTGAATGGATCGTACGAATGAATTAGAATGGATACATTCGTGCGAAAGAATTAGAATGGATCATACGAAGGAATTAGGGTGGATCGTACGAATGAATTAGAATTGATACATTCGTGCGAAAGAATTAGAATGGATTGTATGAATGAATTAGAATGGATCGTATGAATGAATTAGAATGGATCGTGCGAATAAATTAGAATGAATCGTACGAATGAATTAGAATGGATCGTATGAATGAATTAGAATGGATCGTGCGAATGAATTAGAATGGATCGTATGAATGAATTAGAATGGATACATTCGTGCGAATGAATTAGAATGGATCGTACGAATGAGTAAGAATGGATCGTACGAATGAATTAGAATGGTTCGTACGAATGAATTAGAATGGATCACATGAATGAATTAGAATGGATTGTGCAAATGAATTAGAATGGATCGTACGAATGAATTAGAAAAGATACATTCGTGCGATTGAATTAGAATGGATCGTACGAATGAGTAAGAATAGATCGTACCAATGAAATATAATGGATCGTACGAATGAATTAGAATGGATCGTGCTAATGAATTAGAATGGATCGTACGAATAAATTAGAATAGATTGTGCGAATGAATTAGAATGGATTGTATGAATGAATTATAATGGATACATTCGTGTGATTGAATTAGAATGGATCATATGAATGAATTAGAAAGGATCGTGCGAATGAATCAGAATGGATCGTACGAATGAATTAGAATGGGTCGTATGAATGAATTAGAATGGATCGTGCGAATGAATTAGAATGGATCGTACGAATGAATTAGAATGGAAACATTCGTACGAATGAATTAGAATGGATCGTACGAATGAGTAAGAATGGATCGTACGAATGAAATAGAATGGATCATACGAATGAATTAGAATGGATCGTGGTAATGAATTAGAATGGATCGGACGAATGAATTAGAATAGATTGTGCGAATGAATTAGAATGGATTGTACGAATGAATTAGAATGCATACTTTCGTGCGAAGGAATTAGAATGTATCGTACGAATGGATCGTACGAAGGAATTAGAATGAATTAGAATAGATACATTCGTGCGAATGAATTAGAATGGATCGTATGAATGAATTAGATTGGATCGTATGAATGAATTAGAATGGATCGTACGTATGAATTAGAATGGATACATTCATGGGAATGAATTAGAATGGATCGAACGAAGGAATTAGAATGGATCATACGAAGGAATTAGAATGGATCGTATGAAGGAATTAAAATGGATCGTACGAATGAATTAGAATGGATACATTCGTGCAAAAGAATTAGAATGGATTGTATGAATGAATTAGAATGGATCGTACAAATGAATTAGAATGGATCGTGCAAAAGAATTAGAATGGATCGTACGAATGAATTAGAATAGATTGTGCAAATGAATTAGAATGGATCGTACGAATGAATTAGAACGGATACATTCGTGCGAATGAATTAGAATGGATCGTATGAATGAATTAGAATGGATCGTATGAATGAATTCGAATGGATCGTACGAATGAATTAGAATGGATACATTAATGCGAATGAATTAGAATGGATCATACGAAGGAATTAGGGTGGATCGTACGAATGAATTAGAATGGATACATTCGTGCAAAAGAATTAGAATGGATTGTATGAATGAATTAGAATGGATCGTATGAATGAATTGGAATAGATCGTGCGAATGAATTAGAATGGATAGTGCGAATGAATTTGAATGGATCCTACGAATGAATTAGAATGGATACATTCGTGCGAATGAATTAGAATGGATCGTGCGAATGAATTAGATTGGATCGTGCGAATGAATTAGAATGGATCGTACGAATAAATTAGAATGGATACATTCGTACGAATGAATTAGAATGGATCGTATGAATAAATTAGAATGGATTGTATGAATGAATTCGAATGGATCGTACGAATGAATTAGAATGGATACATTCGTGCGAATGAATTAGAATGGATCATATGAAGGAATTAGGGTGGATCGTAGGAATGAATTAGAATGAATATATTCGTGCGAAAGATTTTAGAATGGATTGTATGAATGAATTAGAATGGATCGTACGAATGAATTAGAATGGATACATTCATGCGAATGAATTAGAATGGATCGTACGAATGAGTAAGAATGGATCGGACGAATGAAATGGAATGGATCGTACGAATGAATTAGAATGGATCGTACGAATGAATTAGAATAGATTGTGCAAATTAATTAGAATGGATCGTACGAATGAATTAGTATGGATACATTCGTACGAATGAATTAGAATGGATCGTATGAATGAATTAGATTGGATCGTATGAATGAATTAGAATGGATCGTACGTATGAATTAGAATGGATACATTCATGGGAATGAACTAGAATGAATCGTACAAAGGAATTAGAATGGATCTTACGAATGAAATAGAATGGATTGTACGAAGGAATAAGAATAGATCGTACAAAGGAATTAGAATGGATCGTACGAAGGAATTAGAATGGATACATTTGTGCAAAAGAATTTGAATGGATTGTATGAATGAATTAGAATGGATCGGGCAAATGAATTAGAATGGATCATGCGAATGAATTAGAATGGATCGTACGAATGAATTAGAATTGATTTTGCGAATGAATTAGAATGGATCATACGAATGAATTAGAATGGATACATTCATGCGAATAAATTAGAATGGATCGTATGAATGAATTAGAATAGATCGTAAGAATGAATTCGAATGGATCGTACAAATGAATTAGAATAGATACATTCGTGCGAATAAATTAGAATGGATCATACGAAGGAATTAGGGTGGATCGTACGAATGAATTAGAATGGATACATTCGTGCGAAAGAATTGGAATGGATTGTATGAATGAATTAGAATTGATCATATGAATGAATTAGAATGGATCGTGCGAATGAATTAGAATGGATCGTACGAATGAATTAGAATGGATCGTATGAATGCATTAGAATGGATCGTGCGAATGCATTAGAATGGATCATACGAATGAATTAGAATGGATACATTCGTGCGAATGAATTAGAATGGATCGTACGAATGAAATAGAATGGATCGTACGAATGAAATAGAATGGATCGTACGAATAAATTAGAATGGATCGTACGAATGAATTAGAGTAGATTGTACGAATGAATTAGAATGGATCGTACGAATGAGTAAGAATGGATCGTACGAATGAGTAAGAATGGATCGTACGAATGAAATAGAATGGATCGTACGAATGAATTAGAATGGATCGTGCTAATGAATTAGAATGGATCATACGAATGAATTAGAATAGATTGTGCGAATGAATTAGAATGGATCATACGAATAAATTAGAATCGATACATTCGTGCGAATGAATTAGAATAGATCGTATGAATGAATCATATTGGATCGTATGAATGAATTAGAATGGATCGTACGTATGAATTAGAATGGATACATTCATGGAATGAATTAGAATGGATCGTAGGAAGAAATTAGAATGGATCGTACAAAGGAATTAGAATAGATCGTACGAAGGAATTAGAATGGATTGTATGAAAGAATTAGAATGGATACATTCGTCCAAAAGAATTAGAATGGATTGTATGAATGAATTAGAATGGATCATACAAATGAATTAGAATGGATCGTGCGAATGAATTAGAATGGATCGTACGAATGAATTAGAATCGAGTGTGCGAATGAATTAGAATGGATCGTACGAATGAATTTGAATGGATACATTGGTGCGAATGAATTAGAATGGATCATATGAATGAATTTGAATGGATCGTATGAATGAATTTGAATGGATCGTACGAATGAATTAGAATGGATACATTCGTGCGAATGAATTAGAATGGATCATACGAAGGAATTAGGGTGGATCGTACGAATGAATTAGAATTGATACATTCGTGCGAAAGAATTAGAATGGATTGTATGAATGAATTAGAATGGATCGTATGAATGAATTAGAATGGATCGTGCGAATAAATTAGAATGAATCGTACGAATGAATTAGAATGGATCGTATGAATGAATTAGAATGGATCGTGCGAATGAATTAGAATGGATCGTACGAATGAATTAGAATGGATACATTCGTGCGAATGAATTAGAATGGATCGTACGAATGAGTAAGAATGGATCGTACGAATGAATTAGAATGGTTCGTATGAATGAATTAGAATGGATCGCATGAATGAATTAGAATGGCTTGTGCAAATGAATTAGAATGGATCGTACGAATGAATTAGAATAGATACATTCATGCGATTGAATTAGAATGGATCGTACGAATGAGTAAGAATAGATCGTACCAATGAAATATAATGGATCGTACGAATGAATTAGAATGGATCGTGCTAATGAATTAGAATGGATCGTACGAATAAATTAGAATAGATTGTGCGAATAAATTAGAATGGATTGTACGAATGAATTATAATGGATACATTCGTGCGATTGAATTAGAATGGATCGTATGAATGAATTAGAATGGATCATATGAATGAATTAGAATGGATCGTGCGAATGAATCAGAATGGATCGTACGAATGAATTAGAATGGGTCGTATGAATGAATTAGAATGGATCATGCGAATGAATTAGAATGGATCGTGCGAATGAATTAGAATGGATACATTCGTGCGAATGAAGTAGAATGGATCGTACGAATGAGTAAGAATGTATCGTACGAATGAAATAGAATGGATCATACGAATGAATTAGAATGGATCGTGCTAATGAATTAGAATGGATCGGACGAATGAATTAGAATAGATTGTGCGAATGAATTACAATGGATTGTACGAATGAATTAGAATGCATACTTTCGTGCGAAGGAATTAGAATATATCGTACGAATGGATCGTACGAAGGAATTAGAATGAATTAGAATGGATACATTCGTGCGAATGAATTAGAATGGATCGTATGAATGAATTAGATTGGATCGTATGAATGAATTAGAATGGATACATTCAGGGGAATTAATTAGAATGGATCGAACGAAGGAATTAGAATGGATCATACGAAGGAATTAGAATGGATCGTATGAAGGAATTAGAATGGATCGTACGAATGAATTAGAATGGATACATTCGTGCAAAAGAATTAGAATGGATTGTATGAATGAATTAGAATGGTTCGTACAAATGAATTAGAATGGATCGTGCGAAAGAATTAGAATGGATCGTACGATTGAATTAGAATAGATTGTGCGAATGAATTAGAATGGATCGTACGAATGAATTAGAATGGATACATTCGTGCGAATGAATTAGAATGGATCGTATGAATGAATTAGAATGGATTGTATGAATGAATTCGAATGGATCGTACGAATGAATTAGAATGGATACATTAATGCGAATGAATTAGAATGGATCATACGAAGGAATTAGGGTGGATCGTACGAATGAATTAGAATCGTACGAATGAATTAGAATGGATACATTCGTGCAATAGAATTAGAATGGATTGTATAAATGAATTAGAATGGATCGTATGAATGAATTAGAATAGATCGTGCGAATGAATTAGAATGGATAGTGCGAATGAATTTGAATGGATCGTACGAATGAATTAGAATGGATACATTCGTGCGAATGAATTAGAATGGATCGTGTGAATGAATTAGATTGGATCGTGCGAATGAATTAGAATGGATCGTCCGAATGAATTAGAATGGATACATTCGTACGAATGATTTAGAATGGATCGTATGAATAAATTAGAATGGATTGTATGAATAAATTCGAATGGATCGTACGAATGAATTAGAATGGATATATTCGTGCGAATGAATTAGAATGGATCATATGAAGGAATTAGGGTGGATCGTAGGAATGAATTAGAATGAATACATTCGTGCGAAAGAATTAGAATGGATTGTATGAATGAATTAGAGTGGATCGTATGAATGAATTAGAATGGATCATGCGAATGAATTAGAATGGATCGTACGAATGAATTAGAATGGATCATACGAATGAATTAGAATGGATCGTGCGAATGAATTAGAATGGATCGTACGAATAAATTAGAATGGATACATTCATGCGAATGAATTAGAATGGATCGTACGAATGGGTAAGAATGGATCGTACGAATGAAATAGAATGGATCGTACGAATGAATTAGAATGGATCGTACGAATGAATTAGAATAGATTGTGCAAATGAATTATAATGGATCGTACGAATGAATTAGAATGGATACATTCGTACGAATGAATTAGAATGGATCGTATGAATGAATTAGATTGGATCATATGAATGAATTAGAATGGATCGTACGTATGAATTAGAATGGATACATTCATGGGAATGAACTAGAATGAATCGTACGTAGATATTAGAATGGATCTTACAAATGAAATGGAATGGATTGTACGAAGGAATTAGAATAGATCGTACAAAGGAATTAGAATGGATCGTACGAAGGAATTAGAATGGATACATTCGTGCAAAAGAATTAGAATGGATTGTATGAATGAATTAGAATGGATCGGGCAAATGAATTAGAATGGATCATGCGAATGAATTAGAATGGATCGTACGAATGAATTAGAATTGATTGTGCGAATGAATTAGAATGGATCATACGAATGAATTAGAATGGATACATTCGTGCGAATAAATTAGAATGGATCGTATGAAAGAATTAGAATAGATCGTTAGAATGAATTCGAATGGATCGTACAAATGAATTAGAATTGATACATTCGTGCGAATAAATTAGAATGGATCATACGAAGGAATTAGGGTGGATCGTAGGAATGAATTAGAATGGATACATTCGTGCAAAAGAATTGGAATGGATTGTATGAATGAATTAGAATTGATCATATGAATGAATTAGAATGGATCGTGCGAATGAATTAGAATGGATCGTATGAATGAATTTGAATGGATCGTATGAATGAATTAGAATGGATCGTGCGAATGAATTAGAATGGATCATACGAATGAATTAGAATGGATACATTCGTGCGAATGAATTAGAATGGATCGTACAAATGAGTAAGAATGGATCGTACGAATGAAATAGAATGGATCGTACGAATAAATTAGAATGGATCGTGCTAATGAATTAGAATGGATCGTACGAATGAATTAGAGTAGATTGTGCGAATGAATTAGAATGGATCGTACAAATAAATTAGAATGGATCGTATGAATGAATTAGATGGATCGTGCAAATGAATTAGAATGGATCGTACGAATGAATTAGAATAGATACATTCGTGCGAATGAATTAGAATGGATCGTGCGAATGTGTAAGAATGGATCATATGAATGAAATAGAGTGGATCGTACGAATGAATTAGAATGGATCGTGCTAAAGAATTAGAATGGATCGTACGAATGAATTAGAATAGATTGTGCGAATGTATTAGAATGGATCGTACGAATGAATTAGAATGGATACATTCGTGCGAATGAATTAGAATGGATCATATGAATGAATTAGAATGGATCGTATGAATGAATTAGAATATATCGTGCGAATGAATTAGAATGGATCGTACGAATGAATTAGAATGGATCGTACGAATGAATTAGAATGGATCGTGCGAATGAATTAGAATGGAACGTACGAAAGAATTAGAATGGATATATTCGTGCGAATGAATTAGAATGGATCGTACGAATGAGTAAGAATGGATCGATCGTACGAATGAATTAGAATAGATCGTGCTAATGAATTAGAATGGATCGTACGAATGAATTAGAATAGATTGTGCGAATGAATTAGAATAGATCATACGAATGAATTAGAACGGATACATTCGTGCGAATGAATTAGAATAGATCGTATGAATTTATTAGATTGGATCATATGAATGAATTAGAATGGATCATAACTATGAATTAGTATCGATACATTCATGGGAATGAATTAGATTGGATCGTACTAAGAAATTAGAATGGATCGTAGGAAGGAATTAGAATGGATCGTACGAAGGAATTAGAATGGTTCGTACGAATGAATTAGAATGGATACATTCGTGCAAAGGAATTAGAATGGATTATATGAATGAATTAAAATGGATCGTACAAATGAATTAGAATGGATCGTGCAAATGAATTAGAATGGATCGTACGAATGAATTAGAATCGATTGTGCGAATGAATTAGAATGGATCGTACGAATGAATTAGAATGGATACATTCGTGCGAATGAATTAGAATGGATCTTATGAATGAATTAGAATGGATCGTTTGAATGAATTCGAATGGATCGTACGAATGAATTAGAATGGATACATTCGTGCGAATGAATTAGAATGGATCATAGAAAGGAATTAGTGTGGATCGTACGAATGAATTTGAATGGATACATTCGTGCGAAAGAATTAGAATGGATTGTATGAATGAATTAGAATGGATCGTATGAATGAATTAGAATGGAACGTGCGAATGAATTAGAATGGATCGTACGAATGAATTAGAATGGATCTTACGAATGAATTAGAATGGATCGTGCGAATGAATTAGAATGGATCGTACGAATGATTTAGAATGGATACATTCGTGCCAATAAATTAGAATAGATCGTATGAATGAGTAAGAATGGATCGTACGAATGAATTAGAATGGATCGTACGAAAGAATTAGAATGGATCGTATGAATGAATTAGAATGGATCGTGCAAATGAATTAGAATGGATCGTATGAATGAATTAGAATGGATACATTCGAGCGAATGAATTAGAATGGATCGTACGAATGAGTAAGAATGGATCGTACCAATGAAATAGAATGGATCGTACGACTGAATTAGAATGGATCGTGCTAATGAATTAGAATGGATCGAACGAATGAATTAGAATAGATTGTGCGAATGAATTAGAATGGATTGTACGAATGAATTATAATGGATACATTCGTGCGAATGAATTAGAATGGATCGTGTGAATCAATTAGAATGGATCATATGAATGAATTAGAATGGATCGTGCGAATGAATTAGAATGGATCGTACGAATTAATTAGAATGGATCGTATGAATGAATTAGAATGGATCGTGCGAATGAATTAGAATGGATACATTTGTGCGAAAGAATTAGAATGGATCGTACGAATGAGTAAGAATGGATCGTATGAATGAAATAGAATAGATCGTACGAATGAAATAGAATGGATCGTGCTAATGAATTAGAATGGATCGTACGAATGAATTAGAATAGATTAAGCGAATGAATCAGAATGGATCATACGAATGAATTAGAATGGATACATTCAAGCGAAGGAATTAGAATGTATCGTACGAATGGATCGTACGAAGGAATTAGAATGAATTAGAATGGATACATTCGTGCGAATGAATTAGAATGGATCGTATGAATGAATTAGATTGGATCGTATGAATGAATTAAAATGGATCGTACGTATGAATTAGAATGGATACATTCATGGGAATGAATTAGAATGGATCAAACGAAGGAATTAGAATGGATCGTACGAAGGAATTAGAATGGATCGTACGAAGGAATTAGAATGGATCGTACGAATGAATTAGAATGGATACATTCGTGCAAAAGAATTAGAATGGATTGTATGAATGAATTAGAATGGATCGTACAAATGAATTAGAATGGATCGTGCGAATGAATTAGAATGGATCGTACGAATGAATTAGAATAGATTGTGCGAATGAATTAGAATGGATCGTACGAATGAATTAGAATGGATACATTCGTGCGAATGAATTAGAATGGATCGTATAAATGAATTAGAATAGATCGTATGAATGAATTCGAGGGGATCATACGAATGAATTAGAATGGATACATTCATGCGAATGAATTAGAATGGATCATACGAAGGAATTAGGGCTGATCGTATGAATGAATTAGAATGTATACATTCGTGCGAAAGAATTAGAATGGATTGTATGAATGAATTAGAATGGATCGTATAAATGAATTAGAATAGATCGTGCGAATAAATTAGAATGGATCGTACGAATGAATTAGAATGGATCGTATGAATGAATTATAATGGATCGTGCGAATGAATTAGAATAGATCGTACGAATGAATTAGAATGGATACATTCGTGCGAATGAATTAGAATGGATCGTACGAATGAAATAGAATGGATCATACGAATGAATTAGAATGGATTATGCGAATGAATTAGATTGGATCGTGCGAATGAATTAGAATGGATCGTACGAATGAATTAGAATGGATACATTCGTACGAATGAATTAAAATGGATCGTATGAATGAATTAGAATGGATCATATGAATGAATTCGAATGGATCGTACGAATGAATTAGAATGGATATATTCGTGCGAATGAATTAGAATGGATCATATGAAGGAATTAGGGTGGATCGTACGAATGAATTAGAATGGATATATTCGTGCGAAAGAATTAGAACGGATTGTATGAATGAATTAGAATGGATCGTATGAATGAATTAGAATAGATCATGCGAATGATTTAGAATGGATCGTACGAATGAATTAGAATGGATCGTACGAATGAATTAGAATGGATCGTGCGAATGAATTAGAATGGATCGTACGAATGAATTAGAATGGATACATTCATGCGAATGAATTAGAATAGATCGTACGAATGAGTAAGAGTGGATCGTACGAATAAAATAGAATGGATCGTATGAATGAATTAGAATGGACCGTGCTATTGAATTAGAAAGGATCGTACGAATGAATTAGAATAGATTGTGCGAATGAATTAGAATGGATCGTACGAATGAATTAGAATGGATACATTCGTGCGAATGAATTAGAATGGATCGTATGAATGAATTAGATTGGATTGTATGAATGAATTAGAATGGATCGTACATATGAATTAGAATGGATACATTCCTGGGAATGAATTAGAATGGATCGTACGAAGGAATTAGAATGGATCATACAAATGAAATAGAATAGATCGTACGAAGAAATTAGAATGGATCGTACGAAGGAATTAGAATGGATCGTACGAATGAATTATAATGGATACATTCTTGCAAAAGAATTAGAATGGATTGTATGAATGAATTAGAATGGATCGTACAAATAAATTAGAATGGATCGTGCGAATGAATTAGAATGGATCATACGAATGAATTAGAATAGATTGTGCGAATGAATTAGAATAGATACATTCGTGCGAATGAATTATAATGGATCGTATGAATGAATTAGAATAGATCGTAGAATGAATTCGAATGGATCGTACGAATGAATTAGAATGGATACGTTCGTGCGAATGAATTAGAATGGATCATACGAAGGAATTAGGGTGGATCGTACGAATGAATTAGAATGGATACATTCGTTCGAAAGAATTGGAATGGATTGTATGAATGAATTAGAATGGATCGTATTAATGAACTAGAATGGATCGTGCGAATGAATTAGAATGGATCGTACGAATGAATTAGAATGGATCGTATGAATGAATTAGAATGGATCGTGCGAATGAAATAGAATGGATCGTACGAATGAATTTGAATGGTTACATTCGTGCGAATGAATTAGAATGGATTTTACGAATGAGTAAGAATGGATCGTAGGAATGAAATTGAATGGATTGTATGAATAAATTAGAATGGATCGTGCTAATGAATTAGAATGGATCGTACGAATGAATAAGAATAGATTGTGCGAATGAATTAGAATGGATCGTACGAATGAATTAGAATGGATCGTATGAATGAATTAGAATGGATCGTGCAAATGAATTAGAGTGGATCGTACGAATGAATTAGAATGGATACGTTCATGCGAAAGAATTAGAATGGATCGTACGAATGAGTAAGAATGGATCGTACGAATGAAATAGAATGGATCGTACGAATGAATTAGAATGGATCGTGCTAATGAATTAGAATGGATCGTACTAATGAATTAGAATAGATTGTGCGAATATATTAGAATGGATCGTACGAATGAATTAGAATGGATACATTCGTACGAATGAATTAGAATGGATCGTATGAATGAATTAGAAAGGATCGTATGAACGAATTAGAATGGATTGTGCGAATGAATTAGAATGGATCGTACGAATGAATTAGAATGGATCGTATGATTGAATTAGAATGGATCGTGCGAATGAATTAGAATGGAACGTACGAATGAATTAGAATGGATACAATCGTGCGAATGAATTAGAATGGATCGTACGAATGAGTAAGAATGGATCGTACGAATGAAATAGAATGGATCGTACGAATGAATTAGAATGGATTGTACGAATGAATTAGAATAGATTATGTGAATGAATTAGAATGGATTGTACGAATGAATTAGAATAGATTATGTGAATGAATTAGAATGGATCGTACGATTAAATTAGAATGGATACATTCGTGCGAATGAATTAGAATAGATCGTATGAATGAATTAGATTGGATCGTATGAATAAATTAGAATTGATCGTACGTATGAATTAGAAAGGATACATTTATGGGAATGAATTAGAATGGATCGTACGAAGAAATTAGAATGGATCGTACGAATGAATTAGAATGGATACAGTCGTGCAAAAGAATTAGAATGAATTGTATGAATGAATTAGAATGGATCGTATGAATGAATTAGAATGGATTGTGCGAATGAATTAGAATGGATCGTGCGAAAGAATTAGAATGGATCGTATGAATGAATTAAAATGGATCGTGCGAATTAATTAGAATGGATCGTACGAATGAATTAGAATGGATACATTCGTGTGAATGAATTTGAATGGATCGTACGAATGAGTAAGAATGGATCGTACGAATGAAATATAATGGATCATACGAATGAATTAGAATGGATCGTGCGAATTAATTAGATTGGATCGTGCGAATGAATTAGAATGGATCGTATGAATGAATTAGAATGGATACATTCGTGTGAATGAATTAGAATGGATCGTATGAAGGAATTAGAATGGATTGTATGAACGAATTCGAATGGATCGTACGAATGAATTAGAATGGATACATTCGTGCGATTGAATTAGAATGGATCATACGAAGGAATTAGGGTGGATCGTACGAATGAATTAGAATGGATACATTCATACGAAAGAATTAGAATGGATTGTATGAATGAATTATAATGGATCGTATGAATGAATTAGAATGGATCGTGCGAATGAATTAGAATGTATCGTAGGAATGAATTAGAATGGATCGTATGAATGAATTAGATTGGATCGTGCGAATGAATTAGAATGGATCGTACGAATAAATTAGACTGGATACATTCGTGCGAATGAATTAGAATAGATCGTACGAATGAATTAGACTAGATTGTGCAAATGAATTAGAATAGATCCTACGAATGAATTTGAATGGATCATACGAATGAATTTGAATGGATACATTCGTGCAAAAGAATTAGAATGGATTGTATGAATGAATTACAATGGATCGTGCAAATGAATTAGAATGAATCGTGCGAATGAATTAGAATGGATCGTACGAATGAATTAGAATAGATTGTGCGAATGAATTAGAATGGATCGTACGAATGAATTAGAATGGATACATTCTTGCGAATGAATTAGAATGGATCGTATGAATGAATAAGTATGGATCGTATGAATGAATTCGAATGGATCGTACGAATGAATTAGAATGGATACATTCGTGCGAATGAATTAGAATGGATCATACAAAGGAATACGAAAGAATTCGAATGGATTGTATGAATGAATTAGAATGGATCGCGCGAATGAATTAGAATGGATCATGCGAATGAATTAGAATGGATCGTAGAAATGAATTAGAATAGATTGTATGAATGAATTAGAATGTATCGTGCTAATGAATTAGAATGGATCGTACGAATGAGTAAGAATGGATCATACGAGTGAAATAGAATGGATCGTACGAATGAATTTGAATGGATCATGCTAATGAATTAGAATGGATCGTACGAATAAATTAGAATGAATTAGAATGGATCGTACGGATGAATTAGAATGGATCGTATGAATGAATTAGAATGGATCGTATAAATGAATTAGAATGGATCATACGAAAGAATTAGGTTGGATCATACGAATGAATTAGAATGGATCGTACGAATGAATTAGAATAGATTGTGCGAATGAATTAGAATGGATCTTACGAATGAATTAGAATGGATACATTTTTGTGAAGGAATTAGAATGGATCCATTCTCACTAATTCATTCGCACAATCTATTCTAATTCATTCAAATTCATTAGCACAATCCATTCTAATTCATTTGTACGATCCATTCTATTTCATTCGTACGATCCATTCTTACTCATTCGTACGATCCATTCTAATTCATTCACACAAATGTATCCATTCTAATTCATTCGTACAATCCATTCTAATTCATTCGCACGATCCATTCTAATTCATTCACACGAACCATTCTAATTCATTCGTACGATCCATTCTAATTCATTTGCACGATCCATTCTATTTCATTCATACGATCCATTCTAATTCATTCATACAATCCATTCTAATTCTTTCGCATGAATGTATCCATTCTAATTCATTCGTACGATCCACCCTAATTCTTTCATATGATCCATTCTAATTCATTCACACAAATGTATCCATTCTAATTCATTCGTACGATCCATTCGAATTCATTCATACGATCCATTCTAATTCATTCATACGATCCATTCTAATTCATTCGCACGAATGTATCCATTCTAATTCATTTGTACGATCCATTCTAATTCATTCCCACAATCTATTCTAATTCATTCGTACGGTCCATTCTAATTCATTCGCACGATCCATTCTAATTCATTTGCAAGATCCTTTGTAATTCATTCATACAATCCATACTAATTCTTTTGCACGAATGTATCCATTCTAATTCATTCGTACGATCCATTCTAATTCATTCGCACAATCTAGAATGTATTAGAATGGATTGTATGAATGAAGTAAAATGGATCGTACGAATGAATTAGAATGGATTGTATGAATGAATTAGAATGGATCGTGCGAATGAATTAGAATGGATCGTCCGAATGAATTAGAGTGGATCGTGTGAATGAATTAGAATGGATTCATTCCAATGGATACATTCGTGCGAATAAATTAGAATGGATCGTATGAATGAATTAGAATGGATCGTACGTATGGATCCATTCTAATTCATTCGTACGATCCATTCTAATTCATTCCCATGATTGTATCCAATCTAATTCATACGTATGATCCATTCTAATTCATTCATACGATTGGATCGTACGAATGAATTAGAATGGATCGTATGAATGAATTAGAATGGATCGTGCGAATGAATTAGAATGGATCTTACGAATGAATTAGAATAGATCGTGTGAATGAATTAGAATGAATACATTCTTGCGAATGAATTAGAATGGATCGTATGAATGAATTAGATTGGATCGTATGAATGATTTAGAATAGATCGTACGTAAGAATTAGAATAGATATATTCATGGGAATGAATTAGAATGGATCATAAGAAGGAATTAGAATGGATCATACGAATGAAATAGAATGGATCATACGAAGGAATTAGAATGGATCGTACAAATGAATTAGAATGGATCGTATGAATGAATTAGAATTGATTGTGCGAATGAATTAGAATGGATCGTACGAATGAATTAGAATGGATACATTCGTGCGAATAAATTAGAATGGATCGTATGAATGAATTAGAATAGATCGTATGAATGAATTGGAATGGATCGTACGAATGAATTAGAATGGATCATACGAAGGAATTAGGGTGGATCGTACGAATGAATTAGAATGGATACATTCGTGCGAAAGAATTAGAATGGATTATATGAATGAATTAGAATGGATCGTATGAATGAATTAGAATGGATCGTGCGAATGAATTAGAATGGACCGTACGAATGAATTAGAATGGATCGTATAAATGAATTAGAATGGATAATGTGAATGGATTAGCATGGATCGTACAAATGAATTAGAATGGATACATTCGTGCAAATGAATTAGAATGGATCGTACGAATGAGTACGAATGGATCGTACGAATGAAATAGAATGGATCGTACGAATGTATTAGAATGGTTCATACGAATGAATTAGAATGGATACATTCATGCGAATGAATTAGAATGGATCGTACGAATGAGTAAGAATGGATCATACGAATGACATAGAATGGATCGTACGAATAAATTAGAATGGTTCATGCGAATGAATTAGATTGGATCATGCGAATGAATTAGAATGGATCGTATGAATGTATTAGAATGGATACATTCGTGCGAATGAATTAGAATGGATCGTATGAACGAAATAGAATGGTTCGTATGAATGAATTTGAATGGATCATATGAATGAATTAGAATGGATCGTGCGAATGAATTAGAATGGATCGTACGAATGAATTAGAATGGATCGTGCGGATGAATTAGAATGGATAGTACGAATGAATTAGAATGGATACATTCGTGCGAATGAATTAGTACGATCCATTCTACTTATTCGTACAATCCATTTTAATTCATTCGCACGAATGTATCTATTCTAATTCATTCGTACGATCCATTCCAATTCATTCGCACGATCCATTCAAATTCATTCATACGATCCATTCTAATTCATTCATACGGTCCATTCTAATTTATTCGCACGAATGTATCTATTCTAATTCATTTGTACGATTCATTCTAATTCATTCGCACGATCCATTCTAATCCTTTCGTACGATCCAATCTAATTCATTCGCACAATCTTTTCTAATTCATTCGTACGAACCATTCTAATTCATTAGCACGATCCATTCTAATTTATTCATACGATCCATTCTATTTCTTTCGTATGATCGATTTTTACTCATTCGTACGATCCATTCGAATTCATTCGTACGAACCATTCTAATTCATTCGCATAATCTATTCTAATTCATTCGTACGATCTATTCTAATTCATTAGCATGATCCATTCTAATTTATTCGTACAATCCATTCTATTTCGTTCGTACGATCCATTCTTACTCATTCGTACGATCCATTCAAATTCATTCGCACGAATGTATCCATTCTAATTCATTCGTACGATCTATTCTAATTCATTCGCACGATCCATTCTAATTCATTCATATGATCCATTCTATTTCATTCGTACGATCCATTCTAATTCATTCACACGATCCATTCTAATTCATTTATACGATCGATTCTAATTCATTCATACAATCCATTCTAATCC
This sequence comes from Chamaelirium japonicum, assembly GCA_947650365.1. Classification (NCBI taxonomy): domain Eukaryota; kingdom Viridiplantae; phylum Streptophyta; class Magnoliopsida; order Liliales; family Melanthiaceae; genus Chamaelirium; species Chamaelirium japonicum. The sequence goes on along the minus strand of OX393556.1, from coordinate 69,299,687 downwards.
TTTCGCACGAATGTATCCATTCTAATTCATTTGTACGATCCACCCTAATTCATTCATATGATCCATTCTAATTCATTCGCACGAATGTATCCATTCTAATTCATTCGTACGATCCATTCGAATTCATTCATACGATCCATTCTAATTCATTCATACGATCCATTCTAATTCATTCGCACGAATGTATCCATTTTCATTCATTCGTACGATCCATTCTAATTCATTCGTACAATCTATTCTAATTCGTTCGTACGATCCATTCTAATTCATTTGTACGATCCATTCTAATTCCTTCGTACGATCCATTCTATTTCATTAGTATGATCCATTCTAATTCCTTCGTACAATCCATTCTAATTCATTCCCATGAATGTATCCATTCTTATTCATACGTACGATCCATTCTAATTCATTCATAAGATCCAATCTAATTCATTCATACGATCCATTCTAATTCATTCGCACGAATGTATCCATTCTAATTCATTCGCACGATCCTTTCTAATTTATTCGTATGATCCATTCTAATTCATTCACGTGATCCATTCCAATTCATTCATACGATCCATTCTAATTCATTCGTACGATCCATTCTAATTCATTCGCACAATCTTTTCTAATTCATTCGTACGATCCATTCTATTTCATTAGCACGATCCATTCTAATTCATTCGTACGATCAATTCTATTTTATTCGTACGATCTATTCTTACTCATTCGTACGATCCATTCTAATTCATTCGCACGAATGTATCCATTCTAATTCTTTCGTACGATCCATTCTAATTTATTCGCACGATCCATTCTAATTCATTCATACGATCCAGTCTAATTCATTCGTATGATCCATTCTAATTCATTCACTCAATCTATTCTAATTCATTCGTATGATCCATTCTATTTCATTCGTACAATCCATTCTAATTTATTCGCAAGAATGTATCCATTCTAATTCATACGAATGGATACATTCGTGCGAATGAATTAGAATGGATCGTATTAATTAATTAGATTGGATCTTATGAATGAATTAGAATGGATCGTACGTATGAATTAGAATGGATACATTCATGGGAATGAATTAGAATGGATCGTACGAATGAATTAGAATAGATTGTGCGAATGATGAATTAGAATGGATCGTGCGAATGAATTAGATTGGATCATGCGAATGAATTAGAATGTACCGTACGAACGAATTAGAATGGATACATTCGTGCGAATGAACTAGAATGGATCGTATGAATGAATTAGAATGGATCGTATGAATGAATTTGAATGAATCGTACAAAGGAATTAGAATGGATCGTACGAATGAATTAGAATGGATACATTCGTGCGAAATAATTAGAATGGATTGTATGAATGAATTAGAATGGATCGTATGAATGAATTAGAATGGATCGTGCGAATGAATTAGAATGGATCGTACGAATGAATTAGAATGGATCATATGAATGAATTAGTATGGATCGTGCGAATGAATTTGAATGGATCGTACGAATGAATTAGAATGGATACATTCGTGCGAATGAATTAGAATGGATCGTACGAATAAGTAAAAATGGATCGTACGAATGAATTAGAATTGATTGTGCGAATGAATTAGAATGGATCGTACGAATGAATTAGAATGGATACATTCGTGCGAATGAATTAGAATGGATCGTACGAATGAGTAAGAATGGATCGTATGAATTAATTACAATGGATCGTATGAATGAATTAGATTGGATCATAATGGATCGTACGAATGAATTAAAATGGATACATTCGTGCGAATGAATTAGAATATATCGTATGAATGAATTAGAATGGATCGTATGAATGAATTCGAATGGATCGTACTAATGAATAAGAATGGATACATTTGTGCGAATGAATTAGAATGGATCATACGCCTTCGTACGATCTATTCTAATTCTTTCGTACGAATGTATCCACTCTAATTCATTCGTACGATCCATTCTAATTCATTCGCACAATCTATTCTAATTCATTCGCACGATCCATTCTAATTCATTAGCACGATCCATTCTAATTCATTCGTACGATCCATTTTATTTAATTCGTACTATCCAATCTTACTTATTCGTACGATCCATTCTAATTCATTCGCACGAATGTATCCATTCTAATTCATTTGTACGATCCATTCTAATTCATTCGCATGATCCATTCTAATTTATTGAGTAAGAATCGATCGTACGAATGAAATAGAATTGATCGTACGAATGAATTAGAATGGATCGTGCTAATGAATTAGAATGGATCGTACGAATGAAGTAGAATTAGAATGGATCGTACGAATGAGTAAGAATGGATCGTACGAATGAAATAGAATGGATCGTACGAATGAATTAGAATGGATCGTGCTAATGAATTAGAATGGATCATACAAATGAATTAGAATAGATTGTGTGAATAAATAAGAATGGATCGTACAAATGAATTAGAATGGATCGTACGAATGAATTAGAATGGATCGTGCGAATGAATTACAATGGATCGTACGAATAAATTAGAATGGATCATACGAAGGAATTAGGGTGGATCGTACGAATGAATTAGAATGGATACATTCGTGCGAAAGAATTAGAATGGATTGTATGAATGAATTAGAATGGATCGTATGAATGAATTAAAATGGATCGTGCGAATGAATTAGAATGGATCGTACGAATGAATTAGAATGTATCGTATGAATGAATTAGAATGGATCATGCGAATGAATTAGAATGGATCGTACGAATGAATTAGAATGGATACATTCGTGCGAATGAATTAGACTGGATCGTACGAATGAGTAAAATGGATCGTACGAATGAAATAGAATGGATCGTACGAATGAAATTGAATGGATCGTGCTAATGAATTAGATTGGATCGTACTAATGAATTAGAATAGATTGTGCGAATGAATTAGAATGGATCGTGTGAATGAATTAGAATGGATCATATGAATGAATTAGAATGGATCGTGCTAATGAATTCGAATGGATCGTACGAATGAATTAGAATAGATCGTACGAATGAATGGATCGTACGAATGAATTAAAATGGATCGTATGAATGAATTAGAATGGATCATGCGAATGAATTAGAATGGATCGTACGAATGAATTAGAATGGATCGTGCGAATGAATTAGATTGGATCGTGCGAATGAATTAGAATAGATCTTACGAATGAATTAGAATAGATACATTCGTGCGAATGAATTAGAATGAATCGTATGAATGAATTTGAATGGATCGTACGAATGAATTCGAATGGATCGTACGTATGAATTAGAATGGATCGTACGAATGAATTAGAATGGATCATATGAATGAATTAGAATGGATCGTGTGAATGAATTAGAATAGATCGTGCGAATAAATTAGAATTAATTCGTACGTACGACCCATTCTTATTCATTCGCACGATCCATTTTAATTAGTACGTTCTATTCTAATTCATTCGCACGAATGTGTCCATTCGAATTCATTCGTACGATCCATTCTAATTCATTCGCATAATCCATTCTAATTCATTCTTACGATCCAATCTAATTCATTTGTACTTATTCGTACGATCCATTCTAGATTATGCAAATTAATTCTTTTGCACGAATGTCTCCATTCTAATTCATTCATACGATCCATTCTAATTCTTTCATATAATCCATTCTAATTCTTTCGCACGAATGTATCCATTCTAATTCATTCGTACGATCCACCCTAATTCCTTCGTATGATCTATTCAAATTCATTAGCACGAATGTATCCATTCTTATTCATTCGTACGATCTATTCGAATTCATTCATACGATCTATTCTAATTCCTAATACATTCTAATTCATTCATACATTCCATTCGAATTCATTCGTACGATGCATTCTAATTCATTCGTACGATCCATTCCCTTTAATTCGTACGATCCATTCTTACTCATTCGTACGATCCATTCTAATTCATTCGCACAAATGTATCCATTCTAGTTCATTCGTACGAACCAATCTAATTCATTCGCACGATCCATTCTAATTCATTCATATGATCCATTCTCATTCATTCATACGATCCATTCTAATTCATTCGCATGATCCATTCTAATTCATTCATACAATCCATTCTAATTATTTTGCACAAATATATCCATTCTAATTCATTCGTACGATCCACCCTAATTCCTTCGTATGATCCATTCTAATTCATTCGCATGAATCTATCCATTCTAATTCATTCGTACGATCCATTCGAATTTATTCATACGATCTATTCTAATTCATTCATACGATCCCTTCTAATTCATTCATATGATCCATTCTAATTCATTCGCACAATATATTCTAATTCTTTCGTACGATCGATTCTAATTCATTAGCATGATCCATTCTAATTCATTCGTATATAATCCATTCTATTTCATTCGTACGATCCATTCTTACTCATTCGTACGATCCATTATAATTTATTCGCACGAATGTATCCATTCTAATTCATTCGTACGATCCATTCTAATTCATTCATACGATCCATTCTAATTCATTCGTACGATCCATTCTAACTCATTCGCACAATCTATTCTAATTCATTCATACGATCCATTCTAATTCATTCGCACGAATGTATCCATTCTAATTCATTCGTACGATCCATTCTAATTCATTCGCACGATCCATTCTAATTTGTTCATACGATCCATTCTAATCTATTTGTACGATCCATTCTAATTCATTCGCATGATCCATTCTAATTCATTCATGCGATCCATTCTAATTCATTCGTACGATTCACCCTAATTCCTTCGTATGATCCATTCTAATTCATTCGCTCGAATGTATCCATAATAGTTCATTCGTACGATCTATTCGAATTCATTCATACGATCCATTCTAATTCATTCGCACGATCCATTCTAATTCATTCGTACGATCCATTCTAATTCATTCGCACGATCCATTCTAATTCATTCATACGATCCATTCTAATTCATTCATACAATCCATTCTAATTCTTTCGCACGAATGTATCCATTCTAATTCATTTGTACGATTCACCCTAATTCTTTCGTATGATCCATTCTAATTCATTCGCATGAATGTATCCATTCTAATTCATTCGTACGATCCATTCAAATTCATTCATACGATCCATTCTAATTCATTCGCACGAATGTACCCATTCTAATTCATTCGTACGGTCTATTCTAATTCATTTGCACGATCCAATCTAATTCATTCGCACGATCCATTCTAATTCATTCGTACGATCCATTCTATTTCATTCGTATGATCCATTCTTACTCATTCGTACGATCCATTCTAATTCATTCACACGAATGTATCCTCATTCGCACGATCTATTCTAATTCATTTGCATGATCCATTCTAATTCATTCATACAATCCATTTTAATTCTTTTGCACGAATGTATCTATTCTAATTCATTCGTACAATCCTTTCTAATTCCTTCGTACGATCCATTCTAATTCCTTCGTACGATCCATTCTAATTCCTTCGTACGATCCATTCTAATTCCTTCGTACGATCCATTCTATTTCATTCGTATGATCCATTCTAATTCATTCGTACGATCCATTCTAATTCATTCCCATGAATGTATCCATTCTAATTCATACATACGATCCATTCTAATTCATTCATACGATCCAATCTAATTCATCCATACGATCCATTCTAATTCATTCCCATGAATGTATCCATTCTAATTCATTCGTACGATCCATTCTAATTCATTCGCACAACCTATTCTAGTTCATTCATACGATCCATTCTAATTCATTCGCACGATCCATTCTAATTCATTCATACGATCCATTCTAATTCCTTCGTACGACCCATTCCAATTCATTCCAATGAATGTATCCATTCTATAGAATGGATCGTGCGAATGAATTATAATGGATCGTATGAATGAATTAGAATGGATCGTGCGAATGAATTAGAATGGATCGTACGAATGAATTAGAATGAATATATTCGTGTGAATGAATTAGAATGGATCGTATGAATGAATTAGAATGGATCGTGCGAATGAATTAGAATGGATCGTACAAATGAATTAGAATGGATACATTCGTGCGAATGAATTAGAATGGATCGTGCGAATGATAAGAATGGATCGTACGAATGAAATAGAATGGATCGTACGAATAAATTAGAATGGATCATGCTAATGAATTAGAATGGATCGTACGAATGAAGTAGAATAGATTGTGCGAATGAATACATTCGTGCGAACAAATTAGAATGGATCGTATGAATGAATTAGAATGGATTGTGCGAATGAATACATTCGTGCGAATGAATTAGGGTGGATCATACGAATGAATTAGAATGGATATATTCGTGCGAAAGAATTAGAATGGATTGTATGAATGAATTAGAATGGATCATACGAAGGAATTTGGGTGGATCGTACGAATGAATTAGAATGGATACATTCGTGCGAAAGAATTAGAATGGATTGTATGAATGAATTAGAATGGATCATACGAAGGAATTAGGGTGGATCGTACGAATGAATTAGAATGGATACATTCGTGCGAAAGAATTAGAATGGATTGTATGAATGAATTAGAATGAATCGTATGAATGAATTAGAATGGATCGTGCGAATGAACAAGAATGGGTCGTACGAATCTTGATAAGGTGGAACCATCAGGGACCGGGGTTCATTGCTTCCAACTCAAGCTCGATCGACACACTATCCGAGTGTACCATCGATCCTTTGAGCTCGAGTTAACCTGCGTAGCCACCCAGAGTGCGATGCAGGCTGCACTCCAATTCACCCAGACTTACTATGTTCTCCATCATACCCCTGCTCTCCGCTTAGTAGTGGTAAACTCGCTGTCCCTCCATTTGATGCTATGATACACTTCGAGCGTGAAGAATACTGTCAGACTCGAATGATCATATGACTTGGTTTCTTCCAGGTTGACCTATACATCGTACCTCTGATTACCCCGTCGAGTAATCGAACCCGGTCAATAGTCAAACTGATGACCACCAGGCCTGGGTTTGGTACAGTGTAAGTCACACCAAGGAACTCACCACCCTTCAGGGGTGTGGATAGCCTGTAGGAGTGACACACTAATGCAACGCCAGCCGAGTAACCTAGTACACCGTGGTTTTGGATCACTGCATACGGATCCTCACACATTGGTGCGCCAAAGCACCACGCAACTGGTTAGTCCATCAGACGTGGTTCCTCAGGGTTTAGGACCGTTTTACCCTAAGCAGAAACACGGCTTAGTATACCAGTGTCTGCTCACTGATCTGTACACCGTGTTAGTTCCGTTTAGCCACAGACACTGTGCCTGGTGATGACCATGGTGAAGACATCCCATGAACTGTCATTGCCAATAGCTTATCATGATGAGGCGACCAACCTGATCATAGCTGCGAACTAATTTAGATTATATGGGACCAATCCACTCAGTCTTCAACTCAGTGGACTACCATATAACCATGGCTCTCTGTTCTTAAAATAACACGTAACTATATTATGCACCAATATGCATCTCATATAATAATAACTATCAATCTTTATTAGACAAAAACATAAAGTTTTACAAGCTTAGAACACATCAATCCTAACACATACGAATGAATTAGAATGGATACATTCGTGTGAATGAATTAGAATGGATCGTATGAATGAATTAGAAGTGATTGTATGAATGAATTCGAATGGATCGTGCGAATGAATTAGAATGGATCGTACGAATGAATTAGAATGGATCGTATGAATGAATTAGAATGGATCGTGCGAATGAATTGGAATGGATCGCATGAATAAAATAGAAAGGATCGTATGAATTAGAATGGATCGTACGAAGGAATTAGAATAGATCATATGAATTAAATAGAATGGATCGTACGAAGGAATTAGAATGGATCGTACGAAGGAATTAGAATGGATAGTACGAATGAATTAGAATGGATACATTCGTGCAAAAAAATTAGAATGGATTGTATGAATGAATTAGAATGGATCGGGCAAATGAATTAGAATGGATCGTACAAATGAATTAGAATGGATCGTACGAATGAATTAGAATAGATTGTGCGAATGAATTAGAATGGATCGTACGAATGAATTAGAATGGATACATTCATGCGAATGAATTAGAATGGATCGTATGAATGAACTAGAATAGATAAATTCGTGCGAATTAATAAGAATGGATCATACAAAGGAATTAAGGTGGATCGTATGAATAAATTAGAATGGATACATTCGTGCGAAAGAATTTGAATGGATTGTATGAATGAATTAGAATGGATCTTGTGAATGAATTAGAATGGATCATGCGAATGAATTAGAATGGATCGTACGAATGAATTAGAATGGACCGTATGAATGAATTAGAATGGATCGTGCGAATAAATTAGAATGGATCGTACGAATGAATTAGAATGGATACATTCGTGCGAATGAATTAGAATGGATCATACGGATGAATTAGAATGGATCGTACGAAGGAATTAGAATGGATCATACGAATGAATTAAAATGGATATATTCATGCAAATGAATTAGAATGAATCATACGAAGGAATTAGGGTGAATCGTACGAATGAATTAGAATGGATACATTCGTGCAAAAGAATTAGAATGGATTGTAGGAATGAATTAGAATGGATCGTATGAATGAATTAGAATGGATTGTACGAATGAGTAAGAATGGATCGTACGAATGAAATAGAATGGATCGTACGAATGAATTAGAATGGATCGTGCGAATGAATTAGATTGGATCGTGCGAATGAATTAGAACGGATCGTACGAATGAATTAGAATGGATACATACGAAAGAATGGATCGTACGAATCAATTAGAATGAATCGTACGAAGGAATTAGAATGGATACATTCATGGGAATGTATTAGAATAGATTGTACGAAGGAATTAGAATGGATAATATGAATGAAATAGAATGGATCATACGATGGAATTAGTGCAGATCGTACGAAGGAATTAGAATGAATTAGAATGGATCGTACGAAGGAATTAGAATGGATCGTACGAAAGAATTAGAATGGATCGTACGAATGAATTAGAAAAGTTCGTGCGAATGAATTAGAATGGATCATACGAATGAATTAGAATTGATCGTGCTAATGAATTAGAATGGATCGTACGAATGAATTAGAATAGATTGTGCGAATGAATTAGAATGGATCGTACGAATGAATTAGAATGGATACATTCGTGCGAATGAATTAGAATGGATCGTATGAATGAATTAGATTGGATCTTATGAATGAATTAGAATGGATCGTACGTGTGAATTAGAAATGATACATACATGGGAATGAATTAGAATGGATCGTACGAAGGAATTAGAATGGATCATACGAATGAAATAGAATGGATCGTACGAAGGAATTAGAATGGATCGTACGAAGGAATTTGAATGGATCGTACGAATGAATTAGAATAGATACATTCGTGCGAAAGAATTAGAATAGATTGTACGAATGAATTAGAATGGATACATTCGTGCAAAAGAATTAGAATGGATTGTATGAATGAATTACAAAGGATCTTGCAAATGAATTAGAATGGATCGTGCGAATGAATTAGAATGGACCGTACGAATGAATTAGAATAGATTGTGCGAATGAATTAGAATGGATCGTACAAATGAATTAGAATGGATACATTCGTGCGAATGAATTAGAATGGATCGTATGAATGAATTAGAATGGATTGTATGAATGAATTCGAATGGATCGTACGAATGAATTAGAATGGATACATTTGTGCGAATGAATTAGAATGGATCATACGAAGGAATTAGGGTGGATCGTACGAATAAATTAGAATGGATACATTCATGCAAAAGAATTAGAATGGATTGTATGAATGAATTAGAATAGATCGTATGAATGAAATAGAATGGATCGTTCAAATGAATTAGAATGGATCGTACGAATGAATTAGAATGGTTCGTGTGAATGAATTAGAATGGATCGTGCGAATGAACTAGAATGGATTGTACGAATGAATTAGAATGGATACATTTGTGTGAATGTATTAGAATGGATTGTATGAATGAAATAAAATGGATCGTACGGATAAATTAGAATGGATTGTATGAATGAATTAGAATGGATCATGCGAATGAATTAGAATGGATCGTTCGAATGAATTAGAGTGAATCGTGCGAATGAATTAGAATGGATTCATTCCCATGGATACATTCGTTCGAATAAATTAGAATGGATCATATGAATGAATTAGAATGGATCGTACGTATGGATCCATTCTAATTCATTCGTACGATCCATTCTAATTCATTCCCATGATTGTATCCAATCTAATTCATACGTACGATCCATTCTAATTCATTCATACGATTGGATCGTACGAATGAATTAGAATGGATCGTATGAATGAATTAGAATGGATCGTGCGAATGAATTAGAATGGATCTTACGAATGAATTAGAATAGATCGTGTGAATGAATTAGAATGGATACATTCTTGCGAATGAATTAGAATGGATCGTATGAATGAATTAGATTGGATCGTATGAATGATTTAGAATAGATCGTACGTAAGAATTAGAATACATATATTCGTGGGAATGAATTAGAATGGATCATAAGAAGGAATTAGAATGGATCATACGAATTAAATAGAATGGATCATACGAAGGAATTAGAATGGATCGTACAAATGAATTAGAATGGATCGTACGAATGAATTAGAATTGATTGTGTGAATGAATTAGAATGGATCGTACGAATGAATTAGAATGGATCCATTCGTGCGAATGAATTAGAATGGATCGTATGAATGAATTAGAATAGATCGTATGAATGAATTGGAATGGATCGTACGAATGAATTAGAATGGATCATACGAAGGAATTTGGGTGGATCGTACGAATGAATTAGAATGGATACATTCGTGCGAAAGAATTAGAATGGATTGTATGAATGAATTAGAATGGATCGTATTAATGAATTAGAATGGATCGTGCGAATGAATTAGAATGGATCGTACGAATAAATTCGAATGGATCGTATAAATGAATTAGAATGGATAATGTGAATGGATTAGCATGGATCGTACGAATGAATTAGAATGGATACATTCGTGCAAATGAATTAGAATGGATCGTACGAATGAGTACGAATGGATCGTACGAATGAAATAGAATGGATCGTACGAATGAATTAGAATGGATCATGCTAATGAATTAGAATGGATCGTACGAATGAATTAGAATAGATTGTTCGAATGAATTAGAATGGATCGTACGAATGAATTAGAATGGATCGTATGAATGAATTAGAATGGATTGTGCGAATGAATTAGAATTTATCGTACGAATGAATTAGAATGGATACATTCGTGTGAATGAATTAAAATGGATCGTACGAATGAGTAAGAATGGATCGTACGAATGAAATAGAATGGATCGTACGAATGATTTAGAATGGATCGTGCTGATGAATTAGAATGGAGCGTACGAATGAATTAGTATAGATTGTGCGACTGAATACATTCGTACGAATGAATTAGAATGGATCGTATGAATGAATTAGAATGGATCATATGAATAAATTAGAATGGATCGTATGAATAAATTAGAATGGATCGTACGAATGAATTAGAATGGATACATTTGAGCGAATGAATTAGAATGGATCGTACGAATGAAATAGAATGTATCCATTCTAATTCTAATTCATTCATAGAATGGATCGTACAAAGGAATTAGAATGGATCGTATGAATGAATTAGAATGGATCGTACGTATGAATTTGAATGGATACATTCATGGGAATGAATTAGAATGGATCGTACGAAGGAATTAGAATGGATCATACGAATGAAATAGAATGGATCGTACGAAGGAATTAGAATGGATCGTACGAAGGAATTAGAATGGATCGTACGAATGAATTAGAATAGATTGTTGGAATGAATTAGAATGGATCGTATGAATGAATTAGAATGGATACATTCGTGCGAAAGAATTAGAATGGATTGTATTAATGAATTAGAATGGATACATTCGTGCGAAAGAATTAGAATGGATTGTATGAATGAATTAGAATGGATCGTATGAATGAATTAGAATGGATCGTGCGAATGAATTAGAATGGATTGTACGAATGAATTAGAATGGATCATATGAATGAATTTGAATGGATCGTGCGAATGAATTAGAATAAATCGTACGAATGAATTAGAATGGATACATTCATGCAAATGAATTAGAATGGATCATACGAATGAGTAAGAATGGATCGTGCGAATGAAATAGAATGGATCGTACGAATTAATTAGAATGGATCATGCTAATGAATTAGAATGGATCGTAAGAATGAATTAGAATTGATGATGCGAATGAATTCGAAAGGATCGTACGAATGAATTAGAATGGATCGTATGAATGAATTTAAATGGATCATGCGTATGAATTAGAATGGATCGTACGAATGAATTAGAATGGATACATTCGTGCGAATGAATTAGAAAGGATCGTACGAATGAGTAAGAATGGATCGTACGAATGAAATAGAATGGATCGTACGAAAGAGTTAGAATGGATCGTGCTAATGATTTAGAATGGATCGCACGAATGAATTAGAATAAATTGTGCAAATGAATACATTCGTGCGAATGAATTAGAATGGATCGTATGAATGAATTAGAATAGATCGTATGAATGAATTCGAATGGATTGTACGAATGAATTAGAATGGATCGTGCGAATGAATTAGAATGGATCGTACGAATGAATTAGAACGGATACATTCATGCAAATGAATTAGAATGGATCGTGCAAATGAATTAGAATGGATCGTGCGAATGAATTAGAATGGATCGTACGAATGAATAAGAATAAATTGTGCGAATGAATTAGAATGGATCGTGCGAATGAATTAGAACGGGTCGTATGAAGTAATTAGAATGGATCGTACGAAGGAATTAGAACGGATCGTACGAATGAATTAGAATGGATACATTCGTGCAAAAGACTTAGAATGGATTGTATGAATGAATTAGAATGGATCGTGCAAATGAATTAGAATGAATCGTGTGAATGAATTAGAATGGATCGTACGAATGAATTAGAATAGATTGTGCGAATGAATTAGAATGGATCGTACGAATGAATTAGAATGGATACATTCATGCGAATGAATTAGAATGGATCGTATGAATGAATTAGAATGGATCGTATGAATGAATTCGAATGGATCGTACGAATGAATTAGAATGGATACATTCATGCGAATGAATTAGAATGGATCATACGAAGGAATTAGGGTGGATCGTACGAATGAATTAGAATGGATACATTCGTGCAAAAGAATTAGAATGGATTGTATGAATGAATTAGAATGGATCATATGAATGAATTAGAATGGATCGTGCAAATGAATTAGAATGGATCGTGCAAATGAATTAGAATGGATCGTACGAATGAATAAGAATAAATTGTGCGAATGAATTAGAATGGATCGTACAAATGAATTAGAATGGATACATTCGTGCGAAAGAATTAGAATGGATTGTATGAATAAATTAGAATGGATCGTATGAATGAATTAGAATGGATCGTGCAAATGAATTAGAATGAATCGTATGAATGAATTAGAATGGATCGTATGAATGAATTAGAATGGATCATACGAATGAATTAGAATGGATCGTGCGAATGAATTAGAATGGATCGTACAAATGAAATAGAATAGACTGTGCGAATGAATTAGAATGGATCGTACGAATGAATTAGAATGGATACATTCGTGCGAATGAATTAGAATGGATACATTCGTGCGAATGAATTAGAATGGATCATACGAATGAATTAGATTGGATCATATGAATGAATTAGAATGGATCGTGCGAATGAATTAGAATGGATCGTACGAATGAATTAGAATAGATACATTCATGCGAATAAATTAGAATGGATCGTACGAATGAGTAAGAATGGATCGTGCGAATGAAATAGAATGGATCGTACTAATGAATTAGAATGGATCGTGCGAATGAATTAGATTGGATCGTGTGAATAAATTAGAATGGATCGTACAAATGAATTAGAATGGATACATTCGTGCGAATGAAGTAGAATGGATCGTATGAATGAATTAGAATGGATCGTATGAATGAATTAGAATGGATTGTATGAATGAATTCGAATGGATCGTACGTATGAATTAGAATGGATCGTACGAATAAATTAGAATGGATTGTATGAATGAATTAGAATGGATCATGTGAATGAATTAGAATGGTTCGTACGAATGAATTAGAACGGATACATTCGTGCGAAAGAATTAGAATGGATTGTATGAATGAATTAGAATGGATCGTACGAATGAATTAGAATGGATAGTATGAATAAATTAGAATAGATCGTGCGAATGAATTAGAATGGATCGTACGAATGAATTAGAATGGATACATTCGTGCGAATGAATTAGAATGGATTGTACAAATGAGTAAGAATGGATCGTACGAATGAAATAGAATGGATCGTAAGAATGAATTAGAATAGATCGTGCGAATAAATTAGATTGGATCGTGCGAATGAATTAGAATGGATCGTGCAAATGAATTAGAATGGATCGTATGAATGAATTAGAATAGATTGTATGAATGAATTAGAATGGATCGTACGAATGAATTAGAATGGATACATTCGGGCAAATGAATTAGAATGGATCGTACGAATGAATAGAATAGATCGTACGAATGAATTAGAATGGATCGTATGAATTAATTCCTTCGTATGAATTAGAATGGATTGTATGAATGAATTAGAATGGATTAGAATGAATCGTGCTAATGAATTAGAATGAAATACAATTCATACGTACGATCCATTCTAATTCCTTCGTACGATGCATTCTAATTCATTCCCGTGAATGTATCCATTCTAATTCATACGTACGATCCATTCTAATTCATTCATATGATCCAATCTAATTCATTCATACGATCCATTCTAATTCATTTGTATGAATATATCCATTCTAATTAATTCTAATTCCTTCATACGATCCATTCATACGATCTTTTCTAATTCATTCGCTTGAATGTATCCATTCTAATTCATTCGTACGATCCATTCTAATTCATTCGCACAATCTATTCTAATTCATTCGTACGATCCATTCTAATTCATTCGCACGATCCATTCTAACACGATCCATTCTAATTCATTCGTACGATCCATTCTATTTCTTTTGTACGATCCATTCTTACTCATTCGTACGATTCATTCTAATTCATTCGTATGATCCATTCTAATTCATACGTACGATCCATTCGAATTCATTCATACGATCCATTCTAATTCATTCATACGATCCATTCAAATTCATTCGCACGAATATATCCATTCTAATTCATTCGTACGATCCATTCTAATTCATTCGTACGATCCATTCTAATTCATTCATACGATCCATTCTAATTCATTCGCACGAATATATCCATTCTAATTCATTCGTATGATCCATTCTAATTCATTCGCACAATCTATTCTAATTCATTCGTACAATCCATTCTAATTCATTTGCACGATCCATTCTAATTCATTCATACAATCCATTCTAATTCTTTTGCATGAATGTATCCATTCTAATTCATTAGTATGATCCATTCTAATTCCTTCGTACGATCCATTCTAATTCCTTCGTACGATCCACTCTAATTCCTTCATACGATCCATTTAATTTTATTCGTATGATCCATTCTAATTCCTTGGTACACTAATTCATTCCCATGAATGTATCCATTCTAATTCATATGTATCATCCAATCTAATTCATTCATATGATCCATTCTAATTTATTTGCACGAATGTATCCATTCTAATTCATTCGTACGATCCATTTAATTCATTCGCACAATCTATTCTAATTCATTCGTACGATCCATTCTAATACATTAGCATGATCCATTCTAATTCATTCGTACGATCCATTCTATTTCATTTGTACAATCCATTCTTACTTATTCGTACGATCCATTCTAATTCATTCGCACGAATGTATCCATTCTAATTCATTCGTACGATCCATTCTAATTCATTCGCACAATCTATTCTATTTCATTCATACGATCCATTCTAATTCATTCATACGATCCATTCTAATTCATTCGCACGAATGTATCCATTCTAATTCATTCGTACGATCCATTCTAATTCATTCGCACAATCTATTCTGATTCATTCATACGATCCATTCTAATTTATTAGCACAATCTGTTCTAGTTCATTCGTACCATCCATTATAATTCATTCGACGATCCATTCTAATTCATTCATACAATCCATTCTAATTCTTTCGCACGAATGTATCCATTCTAATTCATTCGTACGATCCACCCTAATTCCTTCATATGATCCATTCTAATTCATTCGCACGAATGTATCCATTCTAATTCATTCGTACGATCCATTCTAATTCATTCGCACAATCTAATCTAATTCATTCGTATGATCCATTCTAATTCATTCGCACGATCCATTCTAATTCATTTGTACAATCCATTATAATTCATTCATACAATCCATTCTAATTATTTTGCCCAAATGTATCCATTCTAATTCATTCGTACGATCCATTCTAATTCCTTCGTATGATCTATTCTAATTCCTTCGTATGATCCATCCTAATTCCTTCATATGATCCATTCTATTTCATTCGTATGATCCATTCTAATTCCTTCGTACGATCCATTCTTATTCATTTCCTTAAATGTATCCATTCTAATTCATTCATACGATCCAATCTAATTCATTCATACGATCAATTCTAATTCATTCGCACGAATGTATCCATTCAAATTCATTCGTACGTTCTATTCAAATTCATTCGCACAATCTATTCTAATTCATTCGTACGATCCATTCTAATTCATTAGCACGATCCATTCTAATTCATTCGTATGATCCATTCTATTTCATTCGTACGATCCATTCTTACTCATTCGTACGTTCCATTCTAATTCATTCGCACGAATGTATCCATTCTAATTCATTCGTACGATCCATTCTAATTCATTCGTACGATTCATTCTACTTCATTCGCACAATCCATACTAATTCATTCATACGATCCATTCTAATTCATTCATACAATCCATTCTAATTCTTTCGAACGAATGTATCCATTCTAATTCATTCGTACGATCCACCCTAATTCCTTCAAACGATCCATTCTAATTCATTCGCACGAATCTATCCATTCTAATTCATTCATACGATCCATTCGAATACATTCGTACGATTCATTCTAATTCATTCCCATGAATGTATCCATTCTAATTCATTCGTACAATCCATTCTAATTCATTCATACGATCCAATCTAATTCATTCATACGATCCAATCTAATTCATTCATATGATCCATTCTAATTCATTCGCCCGAATGTATCCATTCTAATTCATTCGTACGATCCATTCTAATTCATTCGCACAATCTATTCTAATTCATTCGTACGATCCATTCTAATTCATTAGCACGATCCATTCTAATTCATTCGTACGATCCATTCTATTTCATTCGTACGATCTATTTTTACTCATTCGTACGAACCATTCTAATTCATTCGCACGATCCATTCTAATTCATTCATACGATCCATTCTAATTCATTAGCACGATCCATTCTAATTCATTCGTATGATCCATTCTATTTGATTCGTACATTCCATTCTTACTCATTCATACGATCCATTCTAATTCATTCGCACGAATGTATCCATTTTAATTCATTCGTACGATCCATTCTAATTCATTCATATGATCCATTCAAATCATTAGCACAATCCATTCTAATTCATTCGTACGATCCTTTCTAATTCATTCGTACGATCTTTTCTTATTCATTCATACGATCCATTCTAATTCATTCGTACGATCCATAATAATTCATTCATACGATCCACCCTAATTCCTTCGTATGATCCATTCTAATTCATTCGCACGAATGTATCCATTCTAATTCATTCGTACAATCCATTCGAATTCATTCATACGATCTATTCTAATTCATTCATACGATCCATTTAAATTCATTCATACGATCCATTCTAATTCATTCGTGTGATCCATTCTAATTCATTCATACGATCCAATCTAATTCTTTTATACGATCCATTCTAATTCATTCGTGCGATCCATTCTAATTCATTCATACGATCCATTCTAACTCATTCATACGATCCAATGTAATTCATTCATATGATCCATTCTAAATTCCTTCGTACGATCCATTCTAATTCATTAACACGATCCATTCTAATTCATTCATATGATCCATTCTAATTCATTCCCATGAATGCATCCATTCTAATTCATTCATACGATCCATTCTAATTCATTCATACGATCCATTCTAATTCATTCGCACGATCCATTCTAATTTATTCATACGATACATTCTAATTCATTCATACGATCCAATCTAATTCATTCATAGGATCCATTCTAAATTCCTTCGTATGATCCATTCTAATTCATTCGCACGATCTATTCTAATTCATTCATACGATCCATTCTAATTCATTCCCATGAATGTATCCATTCTAATTCATTCGTACGATCCATTTTTACTCATTCGTACGATTCATTCTAATTCATTCGCACGAATGTATCCTCATTCGCACGATCCATTCTAATTCCTTCGTACGATCCATTCTAATTCCTTCGTACGATCCATTTTAATTCATTCGTACGATCCATTCTAATTCATTCGCACGATCCATTCTAATTCATTCATACGACCCATTCTAATTCATTCGTACGATCTATTCTAACTCATTCATACAGTCCATTCTAATTCTTTCGCACAAATGTATCCGTTCTAATTCATTCGTGCGATCCATTCTGATTCATTCACCCGATCCATTCTAATTCATTCATATGATCCATTCTAATTCATTCGTACAATCCATTCTAATTCATTCATCGATCCATTCTAATTCATTATCATGAATTTATCATTCTAATTCATTCGTACGATCCATTCTAATTCAATTGTATGATCGATTATAATTCATTCATACAATCCATTCTATTTCTTTTGCACGAATGTATCCATTCTAATTCCATCGTATGATCCATTCTAATTCATTCGCACGAATTAGAATAGATTGTGTGAATGAATTAGAATGGATACATTCGTGCGAAAGAATTAGAATGGATCATACGAATGAGTAAGAATGGATCGTACGTATGAATTAGAATGGATACATTCATGGGAATGAATTAGAATGGATCGTACGAAGGAATTAGAATGGATCATACGAATGAAATAGAATGGATCGTACGAAGGAATTAGAATGGATCGTATAAATGAATTAGAATGGATCGTGCGAATGAATTAGAATGGATCGTACGAATGAATTATAATGGATCGAACGAATGAATTATAATAAATTGTGCGAATGAATTAGAATGGATTGTACGAATGAATTAGAATGGATAAATTCGTGCGAATGAATTAGAATGGATCGTATGAATGAATTAGAATGGATCGTATGAATGAATTAGAATGGATCGTGCGAATGAATTAAAATGAATTAGAATGGATACATTCGTGCGAATGAATTTGAATGGATTATACAAAGGAATTAGGGTTGATCGTACGAATGAATTAGAATGGATCGTGCGAATGAATTAGAATGGATTCATTCGTGCGAATGAATTAGAATGGATCGTATGAATGAATTAGAATGGATCGTACGAATGAAATAGAATGGATCGTACGAATGAATTAGAATGGATACATTCGTGCGAATGAATTAGAATGGATCGTACGAATGAGTAAGAATGGATCGTACGAATGAAATAGAATGGATCGTACGAATGAATTAGAATGGATCATGCTAATGAATTAGAATAGATCGTGCGAATGAATTAGAATAGATTGTGCGAATGAATTAGAATAGATCGTACGAATGAATTCAAATGGATCGTACGAATGAGTAAGAATGGATCATACGAATGAAATAGAATGGATCATATGAATGAATTAGAATGGATCGTACGAACGTATCCATTCTAATTCATACGATCCATTCTAATTCATTCGTACGAATGTATCCATTCTAATTCAATCGTATGATCTAACCTAATTCCTTCATATGATCCATTCTAATTCATTTGCACGAATGTATCCATTCTTATTCATTCGTACGATCCATTCGAATTCATTCATACGATCCATTCTAATTCATTCATACAATCCATTCTAATTCATTCGTACGAAATGTATCCATTCTAATTCATTCGCACGATCCATTCTAATTCATTCGCACAATATATTCTAATTCATTCGTACAATCCATTCTAATTCATTAGCACGATCCATTCTAATTCATTCGTACGATCCATTCTATTTCATTCGTACGTTCCATTCTTACTCATTAGCACAATCCATTCTAATTCATTCGCACGATCCATTCTAATTCATTCATATGATCCATTCTAATTCATTCATACAATCCATTCTAATTCTTTCGCACGAATGTATCTATTCTAATTCATTCATACGATCCACCCAAATTCAAATGTAATAGAATAGATCGTACGAATGAATTAGAATGGATCGTACGAATGAATTAGACTAGATTAGAATGGATCGTGCGAATGAATTAGAATGGATCGTACGAATGAATTAGACTAGATTAGAATGGATCGTGCGAATGAATTAGAATGGATCGTACGAATGAATTAGAATGGATCGTACGAATGAATTCTAATGGATCGTACGAATGAATTAGAATGGATCGTACGAATTAGAATAGATCATACGAATGAATTAGAATAGATCGTACGAAGGAATTTGAATGGATCGTACGAAGGAATTAGAATGGATCGTACGAAGGAATTAGAATGGATACATTCATGCATGCAAAAGAATTAGAATGGATTGTATGAAAGAATTAGAATGGATCGTGCAAATAAATTAGAATGGATCGTGCTAATGAATTAGAATGGATCGTATTAATGAGTAAGATCCATTCGTGCGAATGATTAGAATGGATCGTACGAATGAATTAGAATGGATCGTGCTAATGAATTAGAATGGATCGCACAAAGGAATGAGTTAGAATGGATGCATTCGTACAATCCATTCTAATTCATTCGTACGATCCATTCTAATTCATTCGTACGATCCATTCTAATTCATATTCATTCGTATGATCCATTATAATTCATTCGTACGATCCATTCTAATTCATTCGCACGATCCATTCTAATTCATTCGCACGAACCATTCTAATTCATTCGCACAATCCATTCTAGAATGGATCGTACGAATGAGTAAGAATGGATCGTACGAATAAAATAGAATGGATCGTACGAATGAATAAAAATGGATCATGCTAATGAATTAGAATGGATTGTACGAATGAATTAGAATAGATTGTACGTATGAATTAGAATGGATCGTACGAATGAATTAGAATGGATCGTACGAATAAAATAGAATGGATCGTACGAATGAGTAAGAATGGATCGTACGAATAAAATAGAATGGATGGTATGAATGAATAAAAATGGATCGTGCTAATGAATTAGAATGGATTGTACGAATTAATTAGAATAGATTGTACATATGAATTAGAATGGATCGTGCGAATGAATTAGAATGGATCGTACGAATGAATTAGAATGGATACATTCGTGCAAATGAATTAGAATGGATCGTATGAATAAGTAAGAATGGATCGTACGAATAAAATAGAATGGATCGTACGAATGAATTAGAATGATCGTGCTAATGAATTAGAATGAATCGTACGAATGAATTAGAATAGATTGTGCGAATGAATACATTCGTGCGAATGAATTAGAATGGATCGTATGAATGAATTAGAATGGATGGTATAATGAATTAGAATGAATCGTATGAATGAATTAGAATGGATCGTATGAATGAATTCGAACGGATCGTACGAATGAATTAGAATGGATACATTCGTGCGAATGAATTAGAATGGATCATACGAAGGAATTAGGGTGGATCGTACGAATGAATTAGAATGGATACATTCGTGTGAAAGAATTAGAATGGATTGTATGAATGAATTAGAATGGATCGTATGAATAAATTAGAATGGATCGTTCGAATGAATTAGATAGGATCGTACGAATGAATTAGAATGGATACATTCGTGAAAAAGAATTAGAATGGATTGTATGAAAGAATTAGAATGGATCGTACGAATGAATTAGAATGGATCGTCTGAATAATTTAGAATGGATCGTGCGAATGAATTAGAATGGATTGAACGAATGAATTAGAATGGATACATTCGTGTGAATGAATTAGAATGGATCGTACGAATGAGTAAGAATGGATGGTACGAATAAAATAGAATGGATCGTACGAATGAATTAGAATGGATAGTGCGAATGAATTAGATTGGATCGTGCGAATGAATTAGAATGGATCGTACGAATGAGTAAGAATGGATCGTGCGAATGAAATAGAATGGATCGTACGAATGAATTAGAATGGATCGTGCGAACGAATTAGAATGGATCGTACGAATGAATTAGAATGGATTGTATGAATGAATTAGAATGGATCGTGCGAATGAATTAGAATGGATCGTATGAATGAATTCGAATAGATCGTACGAATGAATTAGAATGGATACATTTGTGCAAATGAATTATAATGGATCATACGAAGGAATTAGGGTGGATCGTACGAATGAATTAGAATGGATACATTCGTGCGAAAGATTTAGAATGGATTGTATGAATGAATTAGAATGGATCGTATGAATGAATTAGAATGGATCGTACGAATGAATTAGAATGGATCGTACGAAGGAATTAGAATGGATACATTCGTGCGAAATGAATTAGAATGGATCGTATGAATGAATTAGTTTGGATCGTATGAATGAATTAGAATGGATCGTACGTATGAATTAGAAAGGATTCATTCATGGGAATGAATTAGAATGGATAGTACGAAGGAATTAGAATGGATCGTACGAAGGGATCGTACGTATGTATTAGAATGGATACATTCATGGGAATGAATTAGAATGGATCATACGAAGGAATTAGAATGGATCAAACGAATGAATTAGAATGGATCATATGAATGAATTAGAGTGGATCGTACGAATGAATTAGAATGGATCGTATGAATGAATTAGAATGGATCGTACGAATGAATTAGAATGGATATTTTCATACGAAGGAATTAGAATGGATCGTACGAATGGATCGTTCGAAGGAATTAGAATGAATTAGAATGGATACATTCGTGCGAATGAATTAGAATGGATCGTATGAATGAATTAGAATCGAACGAATGAATTAGAATGGATCGTGCGAATGAATTAGATTGGATCATGCGAATGAATTAGAATGGATCGTACGAATGAATTAGAATGGATACATACGTGCGAATGAATTAGAATGGATACATTCGATCGAATGAATTAGAATGGATTATACGAAGAATTGGATTGGATCGTACGAATGAATTAGAATGGATCGTATGAATGAATTAGAATGGATCGTATGAATCAATTAGAATGGATCGTACGAATGAATTAGAATGGATACATTCATGCAAAAGAATTAGAATGGATTGTATGAATGAATTAGAATGGATTGTACAAATGAATTAGAATGGATCGTGCGAATGAATTAGAATGGATCGTACGAATGAATTAGAATAGATTGTACGAATGAATTAGAATGGATCGTACGAATAAATTAGAATGAATACATTCGTGCGAATGAATTAGAATGGATTGTACGAATAGATCGTACGAAGGAATTAGAATGAATTAGAATGGATACATTCGTGCGAATGAATTAGAATTTATCGTGCATGATCCAATCTAATTCTTTCGCACGATCAATTCTAATTCATTTGTACGATCCATTATATTTTATTCGTACGATCCATTCTTACTCATTCGTACGATCCATTCTAATTCGTTCGTACAATCCATTCTATTTCATTAGCACGATCCATTCAAATTCATTCGTATGATCCATTAAAATTCATTTGTACGATCCATTCTAATTCATTTGTACAATCCATTCTAATTCATTCATACAATCCATTCTAATTCTTTTGCATGAATGTATCCATTCTAATTCATTCGTACGATCCATTCTAATTCCTTCGTACGATCCATTCTAAATCCTTTGTACGATCCATTCTTTTACATTTGTATGATCCATTCTAACTCTTTCGTATGATCGAATGTATACTTTCTAATTCATAGGTGCGATCCATTCTAATTCATTCATACGATCCAATCTAATTCATTCATACGATCCATTCTAATTCATTCGCACGAATGTATCCATTCTAATTCATTCGTACGATCCATTCTAGTTCATTCGCACAATCTATTCTAATTCATTCATACGATCCATTCTAATTCATTATCACGATCCATTCTAATTCATTCGTACGATCCATTCTATTTCATTCGTACGATGCATTCTTACTCATTCGTACGATCCATTCTAATTCATTCGCACGAATGTATCCATTCTTATTCATTCGTACGATCCATTCTAATTCATTCGCACGATCCATTCTAATTTATTCATACGATCCATTCTAATTCATTCATACAATGCATTCTAATTCTTTCGCACGAATGTATCCATTCTAATTCATTCGTATGATCCACCCTAATTCCTTCGTATGATCCATTCTAATTCATTTGCACGAATATGTATCCATTCTAATTCATTCGTACGATCCATTCGAATTCATTCGTACGAATGTATCCATTCTAATTCATTCGCACGATCCATTCTAATTCATTCGCACAATCTATTCTAATTCATTCGTACAATCCATTCTAATTCAGCAGCATGATTCATTCTAATTCATTCGTATGATCCATTCTATTTTATTCGTACGATGCATTCTGACTCATTAGCACAATCCATTCTAATTCATTCGTACGATCCATTCTAATTCATTCGTATGATCCATTCTAATTCATTCGTACGATTCTAATTCATTCGTACGATCCATTCTATTTCATTTGTATGATCCATTCTAATTCCTTCGTATGAATGAATTAGAATGGATTGTATGAATGAATTAGAATGGATCGTGCTAATGAATTAGAATGGATTGTATGAATGAATTAGAATGGATCGTGCTAATGAATTAGAATGGATCGTGCGAATGAATTAGAATGGATCGTACGAATGAATTAGAATAGATTCTGCGAATGAATTAGAATGGATACATTCATGCGAATGAATTAGAATGGATACATTCGTGCGAATGAATTTGAATGGATCGTATGAATGAATTAGAATGGATCGTGCGAATAAATTAGAATGGATCGTATGAATGAAATAGAATAGATCGTATGAATTAGAATGGATCGTACAAAAAAATTAGAATGGATCCTACGAATGAAATAGAATGGATCGTACGAAGGAACTAGAATGGATCGTACGAAGGAATTAGAATGGATCGTACAAAGGAATTAGAAAGGATCGTACGAATGAATTAGACTGGATACATTCGTGCAAAAAAATTAGAGTGGATTGCATGAATGAATTAGAATGGATCGTGCAAATGAATTAGAATGGATCGTGCGAATGAATTAAAATGAATCGTACGAATGAATTAGAATAGATTGTGCGAATGAATTAGAATGGATCGTACGAATGAATTAGAATGGATACATTCATGTGAATGAATTAGAATAGATCGTATGAACAAATTAGATTGGATCATATGAATGAATTAGAATGGATCGTGCGAATGAATTAGAATGGATCGTACGAATGAATTATAATGGATCGTGCGAATGAATTAGGATGGATACATTCGTGCGAATGAATTAGAATGGATCGTACGAATGAATTAGACTAAATTGTACGTATGAATTAGAATGGATCGTACGAATGAATTAGAATGGATCATGCGAATGAATTAGAATGGATCATAATAATGAATTAGAATGGATACATTCGTGCAAATGAATAAGAGTTGATCGTACGAATGAGTAAGAATGAATCGTACGAATGAAATAGAATGGATCGTACGAATGAAATAGAATGGATCATGCTAATGAATTAGAATGGATCGTATGAATAAATTAGAATAGATTGTGCAAATGAATTAGAATAGATCGTACGAATGAATTAGAATGGCTACATTCGTGCGAATGAATTAGAATGGATCGTATGAATGAATTAGATTGGATCGTATGAATGAATTAGAATGGATCATACGTATGAATTAGAATGGATACATTCATGGGAATGAATTAGAATGGATCGTACGAAGGAATTAGAATGGATCATACGAATGAAATAGAATGGATCGTACGAAGGAATTAGAATAGATCGTATGAAGGAATTAGAATGGATTGTGCGAATGAATTAAAATGGATCGTATGAATAAATTAGAATGGATCGTTTGAATGAATTAGAATGGATCGTGTGAATGAATTAGAAAGGATTGTACGAATGAATTAGATGGGATACATTCGTGCGAAAGAATTAGAATGGATTGTATGAATGAATTAGAATGGAACGTACGAATGAATTAGAATGGATCGTGCTAATGAATTAGAATGGATCGTACGAATGAATTAGAATCGATTGTGCGCAAGAATTAGAATGGATCGTACGAATGAATTAGAATGGATACATTTGTGTGAATGAATTAGAATGGATCGTATGAATGAATTAGATTGGATCGTATGAATGAATTAGAATAGATCGTACGTATGAATTAGAATGGATACATTTATGGGAATGAATTAGAATGGATCGTACAAAGGAATTAGAATGGATCGTATGAAGGAATTAGAATGGATCGGACGAAGGAATTAGAATAGATCGTACAAAGGAATTAGAATGGATCGTACGAATGAATTAGAATGGATACATTCGTGCGAAAGAATTAGAATGAATTATATGAATGAATTAGAATGGATCGTATGAATGAATTAGAATGTATCGTACGAATGAAATTCGTACGATCCATTCTAATTCATTCCCATGAATGTATCCATTCTAATTCATACGTACGATCCATTTTAATGCATTCATACGATCCAATCAAATTCATTCATACGATCCATTCTAATTCATTCGCACGAATGTATCCATTCTAATTCATTCTAATTCCTTCGTACGATCCATTCGTATGATCCATTCAAATTCCTTCGCACAAATGTATCCATTCTAATTCATTCGTACGATCCATTCTTACTCATTCGCATAATGTATTCTAATTCATTCGTACGATCCATTCTAATTCATTAGCACGATCCATTCTAATTCATTCGTACGATCCATTATATTTCATTCGTATGATCCATTCTTTCTCATTCATACGATCCATTCTAATTCATTCGCACGAATGTACCTATTCTAATTCATTCGTACGATCCATTCTAATTCATTCGCACGATCCATTCTTATTTATTCATACGATCCATTCTAATTCATTCGTACGATCCATTCTAATTCATTCGCACGATCCATTCTAATTCATTCATACGATCCATTCTAATTCATTCATACGATTCATTCTAATTCATTTGCACAAATGTATCCATTCTAATTCATTCGTACGATCCATTCTAATTCATTCGCACAATCTATTCTAATTCTTTCGTACGATCCATTCTAATTCATTAGCACGATCCATTCTAATTAATTCGTACGATCCATTCTATTTCATTCGTACGATCCATTCTTCCTCATTCATACGATCCATTATAATTCATTCGCATGAATGTATCCATTCTAATTCATTCGTATGAGAATGTATCCATTCTAATTCATTCGTACGATCCATTCTAATTCATTCGCACGATCCATTTTAATTTATTCATACGATCCATTCTAATTCATTCATACAATCTATTCTAATTCTTTCGCATGAATGTATCCATTCTAATTCATTCGTACGATCCACCCTAATTCATTCATATGATTCATTCTAATTCATTCGCACGAATGTATCCATTCTAATTCATTCGTACGATCCATTCGAATTCATTCATAAGATCCATTCTAATTCATTCGCACGATCCATTCTAATTCATTCATACGATCCATTCTAATTCATTCACACAATCCATTCTAATTCTTTTGCACGAATGTATCGATTCTAATTCATTCGTACGATCCACCCTAATTCCTTCGTATGATCCATTCTAATTCATTCGCACGAATGTATCCATTCTAATTCATTCGTACGATCCATTCGAATTCATTCATATGATCCATTCTAATTCTTTCATACGATCCATCCTAATTCATTCGCACGAATGTATCCATTCTAATTCATTCGTACGATCCATTCTAATTCATTCACACGATCTAATCTAATTCATTCGCATGATCCATTCTAATTCATTCGTACGATCAATTCTATTTCATTCGTAAGATCCATTCTTACTCATTCGAACGATCCATTCTAATTCATTCGCACAAATGTATCCTCATTCGCACGATCCATTCTAATTCATTTGCACGATCCATTCAAATTCATTCATACAATCTATTCTATTTCTTTTGCACGAATATATTCATTCTAATTCCTTCATACGATCCATTCTAATTCCTTCGTACGATATATTCTATTTCATTCGTATGATCCATTCTAATTCCTTCGTACGATCCATTCTAATTCATTCCCACGAATATATCCATTCTAATTCATACGTACGGTCTATTCTAATTCATTCATACGATTCAATCTAATTCATTTATACGATCCATTCTAATTCATTCGTACAATTGTATCCATTCTAATTCATTCGTATGATCCATTCTAATTCATTCGCACAATCTATTCTAATTCAATCGTACGATCCATTCTAATTCATTAGCACGATCCATTCTAATTCATTCGTACGATCCATTCTAATTCATTGTAATTCGAATTCATTCATACGATCCATTTTAATTCATTCTCACGATCCATTCTAATTCATTCATACGATCCATTCTAATTCGTTCGTACGATCCATTATAATTCATTCGCACGATCCATTCTAATTCATTCATACGATCCATTCTAATTCATTCAAACAATCCATTCTAATTCTTTCGCACGAATGTATCCATTCTATTTCATTCGTACGACCCACCCTAATTCATTAGCACGATCCATTCTAATTAATTCGTACGATCCATTCTATTTCATTCGTACGATCCATTCTTCCTCATTCATACGATCCATTATAATTCATTCGCATGAATGTATCCATTCTAATTCATTCGTATGAGAATGTATCCATTCTAATTCATTCGTACGATCCATTCTAATTCATTCGCACGATCCATTCTAATTTATTCATACGATCCATTCTAATTCATTCATACAATCTATTCAAATTCTTTCGCATGAATGTATCCATTCTAATTCATTCGTACGATCCACCCTAATTCATTCGTATGATTCATTCTAATTCTTTCGCACGAATGTATCCATTCTAATTCATTCATACGATCCATTCTAATTCGTTCGTACGATCCATTATAATTCATTAGCACGATCCATTCTAATTCATTCGTACGATCCATTCTATTTCATTCGTACGATCCATTCTTACTCATTCGCACGATCTATTCTAATTCATTCGCATGAATGTATCCATTCTAATTCATTCATACGATCCATTCTAATTCATTTGCACGATCCATTCTAATTCATTCGTACGATCCATTCTAATTCATTCATATGATCCCTTCTAATTCATTCGCACGATCCATTCTAATTCATTCGTACGATCCATTCTAATTCATTCGCACGATCCATTCTAATTCATTCATACGATCCCTTCTAATTCATTCATACAATTCCTTCTAATTCTTTCGCACGAATGTATCCATTCTAATTCATTCGTACGATTCACCCTAATTCCTTCATATGATCCATTCTAATTCATTTGCACGAATGTATCCATTCAAATTCATTCGTACGATCCATTCGAATTCATTCATATGATCCAATCTAATTCATTCGTACGATCCATTCTAATTCATTCGCACTAATGCATCCATTCTAATTCATTCGTACGATCCATTCTAATTCATTCGCACGATCCAATCTAATTCATTCGCACGATCCATTCTAATTCATTCGCACGATCCATTCTAATTCATTCATGCTAATCCATTCATACGATCCATTCTAATCCATTCTAATTCATTCGCATAATCTATGCTAATTCATTCGTACAATCCATTCTAAATCATTCGCACGATCCATTCTAATTCATTTGCACGATCCATTCTAATTCATTCATACAATCCATTAGAATAGATTGTGCGAATGAATTAGAATGGATCGTACGAATGAATTAGAATGGATACATTCATGCGAATGAATTAGAATGGATCGTATGAATGAATTAGAATGGATCGTATGAATGAATTCGAATAGATCATGCGAATGAATTAGAATGGATCGTATGAATGAATTTGAATGGATCGTGCGAATGAATTAGAATGGATCATATGAATGAATTCGAATGGATCGTACGAATGAATTAGAATGGATACATTCGTACGAAAGAATTAGAATGGATTGTATGAATGAATAAGAATGGATCATAAGAATGAATTAGAATGGATCGTGCGAATGAATTAGAATGGATCGTACGAATGAATTAGAAGGGATCGTACGAATGAATTAGAATGGATTGTATGAATTAATTAGAATGGATCGTTCGAATGAATTAGAATGGATCGTTCGAATGAATTAGAATGGATCGTATGAATGAATTCGGATTAGAATGAATTAGAATGGATCGTATGAATGAGTAAGAATGGATCGTACGAATTAATTAGAATTGATCGTACGAATGAGTAAGAATGGATCGTACGAATGAAGTAGAATAGATCGTACGTATGAATTAGATTGGATCTTGCGAATGAATTAGAATAGATCGTACGAATGAATTAGATTGAATACATTCGTGCGAATGAATTAGAATGGATCGTACGAAGAAATTAGAATGGAGCGTAGAAATGAATTAGAATGGATACATTCGTGCAAAAGAATTAGAATGGATTGTATGAATGAATTAGAATGGATCGTACAAATGAATTAGAACGGATCGTGCGAATGAATTAGAATGGATCGTACGATTGAATTAGAATAGATTGTGCGAATGAATTAGAATGGATACATTCGTACGAATGAATTAGAATTGATCGTACGAATGAGTAAGAATGGATCGTACGAATGAAATAGAATGAATCGTACGAATGAATTAGAATGGATCGTGCTAATGAATTAGATTAGAATAGATCGTACGAATGAATTAGAATGGATCGTACGAATGAATTAGAAGGGATACATTCGTGCGAATGAATTAGAATGGATCGTATGAATGAATTAGATTGGATCGTATGAATGAATTAGAATGGATCGTACATATGAATTAGAATGGATACATTCATGGGAATGAATTAGAATGGATCGTACGAAGGAATTAGAATAGATCATACGAATGAAATAGAATGGATCGTACGAAGAAATTAGAATGGATCGTACGAAGGAATTAGAATGGGTCGTACGAATGAATTAGAATGGATACATTCGTGCAAAAGAATTAGAATGGATTGTATGAATGAATTAGAATGGATCGTGCAAATGAATTAGAATGGATCGTGCGAATGAATTAGAATGGATCGTACGAATGAATTAGAATGGATCCTACGAATGAATTAGAATGGATCGTATGAATGAATTAGAATGGATCGTACGAATGAATTAGAATGGATAATATGAATAAAATTGAATAGATCATACGAATGAATTAGAATGGATCATTAGAATGAATTAGAATGGATCGTATGAATGAATTAGAATGGATCGTATGAATGAATTCGAATGGATCGTACGAATGAATTAAAATGGATACATTCGTGCAAAAGAATTAGAATAGATTGTATGAATGAATTAGAATGGATCGTGCAAATGAATTAGAATGGATCGTGCGAATGAATTAGAATGTATCATACGAATGAATTAGAATGGATCATACGAATGAATTAGAATAGATCGTATGAATGAATTAAATGGATCGTATGAATGAATTCGAATGGATCGTACGAATGAATTAGAATGGATACATTCGTGCGAATAAATTAGAATGGATCATACGAAGGAATTTGGGTGGATCGTACGAATGAATTGAATGGATACATTCGTGCGAAAGAATTAGAATGAATTCTATGAATGAATTAGAATGGATCATATGAATGAATTAGAATGGATCGTGCGAATGAATTAGAATGGATCGTGCGAATGAATTAGAATGGATACATTCGTGCGAATGAATTAGAATGGATCGTACGAATAAGTAAGAATGGATTGTACGAATGAAATAGAATGGATCGTACGAATGAATTAGAATAGATTGTACGAATGAATTAGAATGGATCGTACGAATGAATTAGAATGGATCGTTTGAATGAATTAGATTGGATCGTACGAATGAGTTAGAATGAATAGATTCGAGCGAATAAATTAGAATAGATCGTACGAATGAGTAAGAATGGATCGTACGAATGAAATAGAATGGATCGTACGAATGAATTAGATTGGATCGTGCGAATGAATTAGAATGGATCGTACGAATGAATTAGAATGGATACATTCGTGCGAATGAATTAGAATGGATCGTATGAATGAATTAGAATGGATCGTACGAATGAAATAGAATGGATCATACGAATGAATTAGAATGGATCGTACGAATAAATTAGATTGGATCATGCGAATGAATTAGAATGGATCGTACGAATGAATTAGAATGGATACATACGTGCGAATGAATTTGAATGGATCGTATGAATAAATTAGAATAAATCGTATGAATGAATTCGAATGGATCGTACGTATGAATTAGAATGGATCGTACGAATGAATTAGAATGGATCGTATGAATGAATTAGAATGGATCGTACGAAAGAATTAGAATGGATAGTATGAAGGAATTAGAAGGGATCATACAAAGGAATTTGAATGGATCGTACGAATGAATTAGAATGGATACATTCGTGCAAAAGAATTAGAATGGATTATATGAATGAATTAGAATGGATCGTACAAATGAATTAGAATGGATCGTGCGAATGAATTAGAATGGATCGTACGAATGAATTAGAATAGATTGTGCGAATGAATTAGAATGGATCGTACGAATGAATTAGAATGGATACATTCATGCGAATGAATTAGAATGGATCATATGAATGAATTAGAATGGATCGTATGAATGAATTAGAATAGATCGTACGAATGAATTAGAATGGATCGTGCTAATGAATTAGAATGGATCGTACGAATAAATTAGAATGGATCGTGCGAATGAATTACAATGGATCGTGCGAATGAATTAGAATGGATCGTGCGAATGAATTAGAATGGATCGTACGAAAGAATTAGAATAGATACATTCGTGCGAATGAATTAGAATGGATCATACGAATGAGTAAGAATGGATCGTACGAATAAAATAGAATGGATCGTACGAATGAATTAGAATGGATCGTGCTAATGAATTAGAATGGATCGTACGAATGAATTAGAATTGATTGTGCGAATGAATTAGAATGGATCGTACGAATGAATTAGAATGGATTGTATGAATGAATTAGAATGGATCGTGCAAATGAATTAGAATGGATCGTACAAATGAATTAGAATGGATACATTTGTACGAATTAATTAGAATGGATCGTATGAATAAGTAAGAATGGATCGTACGAATGAAATAGAATGGATCGTACGAATAAATTAGAATAGAATATGCGAATGTATTAGAATGGATCGTACGAATGAAATAAATTGGATACATTCGTGCGAATGAATTAGAATGGATCGTATGAATGAATTACAATGGATCGTATGAATGAATTAGAATGGATCGTGCGAATGAATTAGAAAGGATCGTACGAATGAATTAGAATGGATCGTGCGAATGAATTAAAATGGAACGTATGAATAAATTAGAATGGATACATTCGTGGGAATGAATTAGAATGGATCGTACGAATGAATAAGAATGGATCGTACGAATGAAATAGAATGGATCGTACGAATGAATTAGAATGGATCGTGCTAATGAAATAGAATGGATCGTACGAATGAATTAGAATAGATTGTGCGACTGAATTAGAATGGATCGTACGAATGAAGTAGAATGGATACATTCGTGTGAATGAATTAGAATAGATCGTATGAATGAATTAGACTGGATCGTATGAATGAATTAGAATGGATCATACGTATGAATTAGAATGGATACATTCATGGGAATGAATTAGAAAGGATCGTACGAAGAAATTAGAATGGATCGTACGAAGGAATTAGAATAGATCGTACGAAGGAATTAGAATGGATCGTACAAATGAATTAGAATGGATTCATTCGTGCAAAAAAATTAGAATGGATTGTATGAATGAATTAGAATGGATCATACAAATGAATTAGAATGGATCGTGCGAATGAATTAGAATGGATCGTACGAATGAATTAGAATCGATTGTGCGAATGAATTAGAATGGATCGTATGAATAATTTAGAATGGATACATTCGTGCGAATGAATTAGAATGAATTAGAATGGATCGTATTAATGAATTCGAATGGATCGTATGAATGAATTAGAATGGATACATTCGTGCGAATAAATTAGAATGGATCATACGAAGGAATTAGGGTGGATCGTACGAATGAATTAGAATGGATACATTCGTGCGACAGAATTAGAATAGATTGTATGAATGAATTAGAATGGATCATATGAATGAATTAGAATGGATCATACGAATGAATTAGAATGGATCGTGCGAATGAATTAGAATGGATCGTACGAATTAATTAGAATGGATACATTCGTGCGAATGAATTAGAATGGATCGTACGAATGAGTAAGAATGGATCATACGAATGAGTAAGAATGGATCGTACGAATGAAATAGAATGGATCGTACGAATGAATTAGAATGGATCGTGCTAATGAATTAGAATGGATCATACGAATGAATTAGAATAGATTGTGCGAATGAATTAGAATGGATCGTACGAATAAATTAGAATCGATACATTCGTGCGAATGAATTAGAATAGATCGTATGAATGAATCAGATTGGATCGTATGAATGAATTAGAATGGATCGTACGTATGAATTAGAATGGATACATTCATGGAATGAATTAGAATGGATCGTAGGAAGAAATTAGAATGGATTGTACAAAGGAATTAGAATAGATCGTACGAAGGAATTAGAATGGATCGTATGAATGAATTAGAATGGATACATTCGTCCAAAAGAATTAGAATGGATTGTATGAATGAATTAGAATGGATCATACAAATGATTTAGAATGGATCGTGCGAATGAATTAGAATGGATCGTACGAATGAATTAGAATCGAGTGTGCGAATGAATTAGAATGGATCGTACGAATGAATTTGAATGGATACATTGGTGCGAATGAATTAGAATGGATCATATGAATGAATTTGAATGGATCGTATGAATGAATTTGAATGGATCGTACGAATGAATTAGAATGGATACATTCGTGCGAATGAATTAGAATGGATCATACGAAGGAATTATGGTGGATCGTACGAATGAATTAGAATTGATACATTCGTGCGAAAGAATTAGAATAGATTGTATGAATGAATTAGAATGGATCGTATGAATGAATTAGAATGGATCGTGCGAATAAATTAGAATGAATCGTACGAATGAATTAGAATGGATCGTTTGAATGAATTAGAATGGATCGTGCGAATGAATTAGAATGGATCGTACGAATGAATTAGAATGGATACATTCGTGCGAATGAATTAGAATGGATCGTACGAATGAGTAAGAATGGATCGTACGAATGAATTAGAATGGTTCGTATGAATGAATTAGAATGGATCGCATGAATGAATTAGAATGGATTGTGCAAATGAATAAGAATGGATCGTACGAATGAATTAGAATAGATACATTCGTGCGATTGAATTAGAATGGATCGTACGAATGAGTAAGAATAGATCGTACCAATGAAATATAATGGATCGTACGAATGAATTAGAATGGATCGTGCTAATGAATTAGAATGGATCGTACGAATAAATTAGAATAGATTGTGCGAATGAATTAGAATGGATTGTACGAATGAATTATAATGGATACATTCGTGCGATTGAATTAGAATGGATCGTATGAATGAATTAGAATGGATCATATGAATGAATTAGAATGGATCGTGCGAATGAATCAGAATGGATCGTACGAATGAATTAGAATGGGTCGTATGAATGAATTAGAATGGATCATGCGAATGAATTAGAATGGATCGTACGAATGAATTAGAATGGATACATTCGTGCGAATGAATTAGAATGGATCGTACGAATGAGTAAGAATGGATCGTACGAATGAAATAGAATGGATAATACGAATGAATTAGAATGGATCGTGCTAATGAATTAGAATGGATCGGACGAATGAATTAGAATAGATTGTGCGAATGAATTACAATGGATCGTACGAATGAATTAGAATGCATACTTTCGTGCGAAGGAATTAGAATGTATCGTACGAATGGATCGTACGAAGGAATTATAATGAATTAGAATGGATACATTCGTGCGAATGAATTAGAATGGGTCGTATGAATGAATTAGATTGGATCGTATGAATGAATTAGAATGGATACATTCATGGGAATGAATTAGAATGGATCGAACGAAAAAATTAGAATGGATCATACGAAGGAATTAGAATGGATCGTATGAAGGAATTAGAATGGATCGTACGAATGAATTAGAATGGATACATTCGTGCAAAAGAATTAGAATGGATTGTATGAATGAATTAGAATGGTTTGTACAAATGAATTAGAATGGATCGTGCGAAAGAATTAGAATGGATCGTACGATTGAATTAGAATAGATTGTGCGAATGAATTAGAATGGATCGTACGAATGAATTAGAATGGATACATTCGTGCGAATGAATTAGAATGGATCGTATGAATGAATTAGAATGGATTGTATGAATGAATTCGAATGGATCGTACGAATGAATTAGAATGGATACATTAATGCGAATGAATTAGAATGGATCATACGAAGGAATTAGGGTGGATCGTACGAATGAATTAGAATGGATACATTCGTGCAAAAGAATTAGAATGGATTGTATGAATGAATTAGAATGGATCGTATGAATGAATTAGAATAGATCGTGCGAATGAATTAGAATGGATAGTGCGAATGAATTTGAATGGATCGTACGAATGAATTAGAATGGATACATTCGTGCGAATGAATTAGAATGGATCGTGCGAATGAATTAGATTGGATCGTGCGAATGAATTAGAATGGATCGTACGAATGAATTAGAATGGATACATTCGTACGAATGAATTAGAATGGATCGTATGAATAAATTAGAATGGATTGTATGAATGAATTCGAATGGATCGTACGAATGAATTAGAATGGATACATTCGTGCGAATGAATTAGAATGGATCATATGAAGGAATTAGGGTGGATCGTAGGAATGAATTAGAATGAATACATTCGTGCGAAAGAATTAGAATGGATTGTATGAATGAATTAGAGTGGATCGTATGAATGAATTAGAATGGATCATGCGAATGAATTAGAATGGATCGTACGAATGAATTAGAATGGATCGTACGAATGAATTAGAATGGATCGTGCGAATGAATTAGAATGGATCGTACGAATAAATTAGAATGGATACATTCATGCGAATGAATTAGAATGGATCGTACGAATGAGTAAGAATGGATCGTACGAATGAAATAGAATGGATCGTACGAATGAATTAGAATGGATCGTACGAATGAATTAGAATAGATTGTGCAAATGAATTAGAATGGATCGTACGAATGAATTAGAATGGATCGTACGTATGAATTAGAATGGATACATTCATGGGAATGAACTAGAATGAATCGCACGTAGATATTATAATGGATCTTACAAATGAAATGGAATGGATTGTACGAAGGAATTAGAATAGATCGTACAAAGGAATTAGAATGAATCGTACGAAGGAATTAGCATGGATACATTCGTGCAAAAGAATTAGAATGGATTGTATGAATGAATTAGAATGGATCGGGCAAATGAATTAGAATGGATCATGCGAATGAATTAGAATGGATCGTACGAATGAATTAGAATTGATTGTGCGAATGAATTAAAATGGATCATACGAATGAATTAGAATGGATACATTCGTGCGAATAAATTTGAATGGATCGTATGAAAGAATTAGAATAGATCGTTAGAATGAATTCGAATGGATCGTACAAATGAATTAGAATTGATACATTCGTGCGAATAAATTAGAATGGATCATACGAAGGAATTAGAATGGATCGTACGAATGAAATAGAATGTATCGTACGAATAAATTAGAATGGATCGTGCTAATGAATTAGAATGGATCGTACGAATGAATTAGAGTAGATTGTGTGAATGAATTAGAATGGATCGTACAAATAAATTAGAATGGATCGTATGAATGAATTAGATGGATCGTGCAAATGAATTAGAATGGATCGTACGAATGAATTAGAATAGATACATTCGTGCGAATGAATTAGAATGGATCGTACGAATGTGTAAGAATGGATCATATGAATGAAATAGAGTGGATCGTACGAATGAATTAGAATGGATCGTGCTAAAGAATTAGAATGGATCGTACGAATGAATTAGAATAGATTGTGCGAATGTATTAGAATGGATCATACGAATGAATTAGAATGGATACATTCGTGCGAATGAATTAGAATGGATCATATGAATGAATTAGAATGGATCGTATGAATGAATTAGAATATATCGTGCGAATGAATTAGAATGGATTGTACGAATGAATTAGAATGGATCGTACGAATGAATTAGAATGGATCGTGCGAATGAATTAGAATGGAACGTACGAAAGAATTAGAACGGATATATTCGTGCGAATGAATTAGAATGGATCGTACGAATGAGTAAGAATGGATCGTACGAATGAAATAGAATGGATCGTACGAATGAATTAGAATGGATCGTGCTAATGAATTAGAATGGATCGCACGAATGAATTAGAATAGATTGTGCGAATGAATTAGAATAGATCATACGAATGAATTAGAACGGATACATTCGTGCGAATGAATTAGAATAGATCGTATGAATTTATTAGATTGGATCATATGAATGAATTAGAATGGATCATACCTATGAATTAGAATCGATACATTCATGGGAATGAATTAGATTGGATCGTACTAAGAAATTAGAATGGATCGTTGGAAGGAATTAGAATGGATCGTACGAAGGAATTAGAATGGTTCGTACGAATGAATTAGAATGGATACATTCGTGAAAAGGAATTAGAATGGATTGTATGAATGAATTAAAATGGATCGTACAAATGAATTAGAATGGATCGTGCGAATGAATTAGAATGGATCGTACAAATGAATTAGAATCGATTGTGCGAATGAATTAGAATGGATCGTACGAATGAATTAGAATGGATACATTCGTGCGAATGAATTAGAATGGATCGTATGAATGAATTAGAATGGATCGTTTGAATGAATTCGAATGGATCGTATGAATGAATTAGAATGGATACATTCGTGCGAATGAATTAGAATGGATCATAGAAAGGAATTAGTGTGGATCGTACGAATGAATTAGAATGGATACATTCGTGCGAAAGAATTAGAATGGATTGTATGAATGAATTAGAATGGATCGTATGAATGAATTAGAATGGAACGTGCGAATGAATTAGAATGGATCGTACGAATGAATTAGAATGGATCGTACGAATGAATTAGAATGGATCGTGCGAATGAATTAGAATGGATCGTACGAATGAATTAGAATGGATACATTCGTGCCAATAAATTAGAATAGATCGTATGAATGAGTATGAATGGATCGTACGAATGAATTAGAATGGATCGTACGAAAGAATTAGAATGTATCGTATGAATGAATTAGAATGGATCATGCAAATGAATTAGAATGGATCGTATGAATGAATTAGAATGGATACATTCGAGCGAATGAATTAGAATGGATCGTACGAATGAGTAAGAATGGATCGTACCAATGAAATAGAATGGATCGTACGACTGAATTAGAATGGATCGTGCTAATGAATTAGAATGGATCGTACGAATGAATTAGAATAGATTGTGCGAATGAATTAGAATGGATTGTACGAATGAATTATAATGGATACATTCGTGCGAATGAATTAGAATGGATCGTATGAATCAATTAGAATGGATCATATGAATGAATTAGAATGGATCGTGCGAATGAATTAGAATGGATCATACGAATTAATTAGAATGGATCGTATGAATGAATTAGAATGGATCGTGCAAATGAATTAGAATGGATACATTCGTGCGAATGAATTAGAATGGATCGTACGAATGAGTAAGAATGGATCGTACGAATGAAATAGAATGGATCGTACGAATGAAATAGAATGGATCGTGCTAATGAATTAGAATGGATCGTACGAATGAATTAGAATAGATTAAGCGAATGAATCAGAATGGATCATACGAATGAATTAGAATGGATAGATTCGAGCGAAGGAATTAGAATGTATCGTACGAATGGATCGTACGAAGGAATTAGAATGAATTAGAATGGATACATTCGTGCGAATGAATTAGAATGGATCGTATGAATGAATTAGATTGGATCGTATGAATGAATTAAAATGGATCGTACGTATGAATTAGAATGGATACATTCATGGGAATGAATTAGAATGGATCAAACGAAGGAATTAGAATGGATCGTACGAAGGAATTAGAATGGATCGTACGAAGGAATTAGAATGGATCGTACGAATGAATTAGAATGGATACATTCGTGCAAAAGAATTAGAATGGATTGTATGAATGAATTAGAATGGATCGTACAAATGAATTAGAATGGATCGTGCGAATGAATTAGAATGGATCGTAGGAATGAATTAGAATAGATTGTGCGAATGTATTAGAATGGATCGTACGAATGAATTAGAATAGATACATTCGTGCGAATGAATTAGAATGGATCGTATAAATGAATTAGAATAGATCGTACGAATGAATTCGAGTGGATCATACGAATGAATTAGAATGGATATATTCATGCGAATGAATTAGAATGGATCATACGAAGGAATTAGGGTTGATCGTATGAATGAATTAGAATGGATACATTCGTGCGAAAGAATTAGAATGGATTGTATGAATGAATTAGAATGGATCGTATAAATGAATTAGAATAGATCGTGCGAATGAATTAGAATGGATCGTACGAATGAATTAGAATGGATCGTATGAATGAATTAGAATAGATCGTGCGAATGAATTAGAATAGATCGTACGAATGAATTAGAATGGATACATTCGTGCGAATGAATTAGAATGGATCGTACGAATGAAATAGAATGGATCATACGAATGAATTAGAATGGATTATGCGAATGAATTAGATTGGATCGTGCGAATGAATTAGAATGGATCGTACGAATGAATTAGAATGGATACATTCGTACGAATGAATTAAAATGGATCGTATGAATGAATTAGAATGGATCATATGAATGAATTCAAATGGATCGTACGAATGAATTAGAATGGATATATTCGTGCGAATGAATTAGAATGGATCATATGAAGGAATTAGGGTGGATCGTACGAATGAATTAGAATAGATATATTCGTGCGAAAGAATTAGAATGGATTGTATGAATGAATTAGAATGGATCGTATGAATGAATTAGAATAGATCATGCGAATGATTTAGAATGGATCGTACGAATGAATTAGAATGGATCGTACGAATGAATTAGAATGGATCGTGC
Organism: Chamaelirium japonicum; assembly: GCA_947650365.1. Taxonomy (NCBI): domain Eukaryota; kingdom Viridiplantae; phylum Streptophyta; class Magnoliopsida; order Liliales; family Melanthiaceae; genus Chamaelirium; species Chamaelirium japonicum. The sequence continues at coordinate 69,257,736 of OX393556.1, read as the reverse complement.
GAATGAATTAGAATGGATCGTACGAATGAATTAGAATGGATATATTCATGCGAATGAATTAGAATGGATCGTACGAATGAGTAAGAGTGGATCGTACGAATAAAATAGAATGGATCGTATGAATGAATTAGAATGGACCGTGCTAATGAATTAGAAAGGATCGTACGAATGAATTAGAATAGATTATGCGAATGAATTAGAATGGATCGTACGAATGAATTAGAATGGATACATTCGTGCGAATGAATTAGAATGGATCGTATGAATGAATTAGATTGGATTGTATGAATGAATTAGAATGGATCGTACATATGAATTAGAATGGATACATTCCTGGGAATGAATTAGAATGGATCGTACGAAGGAATTAGAATGGATCATACAAATGAAATAGAATAGATCGTATGAAGAAATTAGAATGGATCGTACGAAGGAATTAGAATGGATCGTAGGAATGAATTATAATGGATACATTCGTGCAAAAGAATTAGAATGGATTGTATGAATGAATTAGAATGGATCGTACAAATGAATTAGAATGGATCGTGCGAATGAATTAGAATGGATCATACGAATGAATTAGAATAGATTGTGCGAATGAATTAGAATAGATACATTCGTGCGAATGAATTACAATGGATCGTATGAATGAATTAGAATAGATCGTAGAATGAATTCGAATGGATCGTACGAATGAATTAGAATGGATATGTTCGTGCGAATGAATTAGAATGGATCATACGAAGGAATTAGGGTGGATCGTACGAATGAATTAGAATGGATACATTCGTTTGAAAGAATTGGAATGGATTGTATGAATGAATTAGAATGGATCGTATTAATGAACTAGAATGGATCGTGCGAATGAATTAGAATGGATCGTACGAATGAATTAGAATGGATCGTATGAATGAATTAGAATGGATCGTGCGAATGAAATAGAATGGATCGTACGAATGAATTTGAATGGTTACATTCGTGCGAATGCATTAGAATGGATTTTACGAATGAGTAAGAATGGATCGTAGGAATGAAATTGAATGGATTGTATGAATAAATTAGAATGGATCGTGCTAATGAATTAGAATTGATCGTACGAATGAATAAGAATAGATTGTGCGAATGAATTAGAATGGATCGTACGAATGAATTACAATGGATCGTATGAATGAATTAGAATGGATCGTGCAAATGAATTAGAATGGATCGTACGAATGAATTAGAATGGATACGTTCATGCAAAATAATTAGAATCGATCGTATGAATGAGTAAGAATGGATCGTACGTATGAAATAGAATGGATCGTACGAATGAATTAGAATGGATCGTGCTAATGAATTAGAATGGATCGTACTAATGAATTAGAATAGATTGTGCGAATATATTAGAATGGATCGTACGAATGAATTAGAATGGATACATTCGTGCGAATGAATTAGAATGGATCGTATGAATGAATTAGAAAGGATCGTATGAACGAATTAGAATGGATTGTGCGAATGAATTAGAATGGATCGTACGAATGAATTAGAATGGATCGTATGATTGAATTAGAATGGATCGAGCGAATGAATTAGAATGGAACGTACGAATGAATTAGAATGGATACAATCGTGCGAATGAATTAGAATGGATCGTACGAATGAGTAAGAATGGATCGTACGAATGAAATAGAATGGATTGTACGAATGAATTAGAATGGATTGTACGAATGAATTAGAATAGATTATGTGAATGAATTAGAATGGATCGTACGATTAAATTAGAATGGATACATTCGTGCGAATGAATTAGAATAGATCGTATGAATGAATTAGATTGGATCGTATGAATGAATTAGAATTGATCGTACGTATGAATTAGAAAGGATATATTCATGGGAATGAATTAGAATGGATCGTACGAAGAAATTAGAATGGATCGTACGAATGAATTAGAATAGATCGTACGAATCAATTAGAATGGATACATTCGTGCAAAAGAATTAGAATGGATTGTATGAATGAATTAGAATGGATCGTACAAATGAATTAGAATGGATCATGCGAATGAATTAGAATGGAATGTATGAATGAATTAGAATCGATTGTGCGAATGATTTAGAATGGATCATACGAATGAATTAGAATGGATACATTCATGCGAATGAATTAGAATGGATCGTATGAATGAATTAGAATGGATCGTATGAATGAATTCGAATGGATCGTATGAATGAATTCGAATGGATACATTCGTGCGAATGAATTTGAATGGATCATACAAAGGAATTAGGGTGGATCGTACGAATAAATTAGAATGGATACATTCGTTCGAAAGGATTATAATGGATTATATGAATGAATTAGAATGGATCGTATGAATGAATTAGAATGGATCGTGCGAATGAATTAGAATGGATCGTGCGAAAGAATTAGAATGGATCGTATGAATGAATTAAAATGGATCGTGCGAATGAATTAGAATGGATCGTACGAATGAATTAGAATGGATACATTCGTGTGAATGAATTTGAATGGATCGTACGAATGAGTAAGAATGGATCGTACGAATGAAATATAATGGATCATACGAATGAATTAGAATGGATCGTGCGAATTAATTAGATTGGATCGTGCGAATGAATTAGAATGGATCGTATGAATGAATTAGAATGGATACATTCGTGTGAATGAATTAGAATGGATCGTATGAATGAATTAGAATGGATTGTATGAACGAATTCGAATGGATCATACGAATGAATTAGAATGGATACATTCGTGCGAATGAATTAGAATGGATCATACGAAGGAATTAGGGTGGATCGTACGAATGAATTAGAATGGATACATTCATGCGAAAGAATTAGAATGGATTGTATGAATGAATTATAATGGATCATATGAATGAATTAGAATGGATCGTGCGAATGAATTAGAATGTATCGTAGGAATGAATTAGAATGGATCGTATGAATGAATTAGATTGGATCGTGCGAATGAATTAGAATGGATCGTACGAATGAATTAAACTGGATACATTCGTGCGAATGAATTAGAATAGATCGTACGAATGAGTATGAATGGATCGTACGAATGAAATAGAATAGATCGTACGAATGAATTAGAATGGATCGTGCTAATGAATTAGAATGGATCGTACGAATGAATTAGAATAGATTGTGCGAATGAATTAGAATGGATCGTACGAATGAATTAGAATGGATACATTCGTGCGAATGAATTAGAATGGATCGTATGAATGAATTAGATTGGATTGTATGAATGAATTAGAATGGATCGTACGTATGAATTAAAATGGATACATTCACGGGAATGAATTAGAATGGATCGTACGACGGAATTAGATTGGATCATACGAATAAAATAGAATGGGTCGTATGAAGGAATTAGAATGGATCGTACAAAGGAATTAGAACGGATCGTACGAATGAATTAGAATGGATACATTCGTGCAAAAGACTTAGAATGGATTGTATGAATGAATTAGAATGGATCGTGCAAATGAATTAGAATGAATCGTGTGAATGAATTAGAATGGATCGTACGAATGAATTAGAATAGATTGTGCGAATGAATTAGAATGGATCGTACGAATGAATTCGAATGGATACATTCATGCGAATGAATTAGAATGGATCGTATGAATGAATTAGAATGGATCGTATGAATGAATTCGAATGGATCGTATGAATGAATTAGAATGGATACATTCATGCGAATAAATTAGAATGGATCATACGAAGGAATTAGGGTGGATCGTACGAATGAATTAGAATGGATACATTCGTGCGAAAGAATTAGAATGGATTGTATGAATGAATTAGAATGGATCATATGAATAAATTAGAATGGATCATGCGAATGAATTAGAATGGATCATACGAATGAATTAGAATGGATCGTACGAATGAATTTGAATAGATCGTGCAAATGAGTTAAAATGGTTCGTACGAATGAATTAGAATAAATACATTCGTGCGAATGAATTAGAATGGTTCGTACGAATGAGTAAGAATTGATCGTATGAATGAAATAGAATGGATCGTACGAATGAATTAGAATGGATCATGCTAATGAATTAGAATGGATCGTACGAATGAATTAGAATAGATTGTGCGAATGAATTAGAATGGATCGTACGAATGAATTATAATGGATCGTATGAAGGAATTAGAATGGATACATTCGTGCAAAAGAATTAGAATGGATTGTATGAATGAATTAGAATGGATCGTATGAATGAATTAGAATGGATCGTGTGAATGAATTAGAATGGCTCGTAGGAATGAATTAGAATGGTTCGTATAAATGAATTAGAATGGATCGTGCGAATAAATTAGAATGGATCGTACGAATGAATTAGAATGGATACATTCGTGCGAATGGATTAGAATGGATCGTACGAATGAGTAAGAATGGATCGTAAGAATGAAATACAATGAATCATACGAATGAATTAGAATGGATCGTGCTAATGAATTAGAATGGATCGTACGAATGAATTAGACTAGATTGTGCAAATGAATTAGAATAGATCCTACGAATGAATTTGAATGGATCATACGAATGAATTTGAATGGATACATTCGTGCAAAAGAATTAGAATGGATTGTATGAATGAATTACAATGGATCATGCAAATGAATTAGAATGAATCGTGCGAATGAATTAGAATGGATCGTACAAATGAATTAGAATAGATTGTGCGAATGAATTAGAATGGGTCGTACGAATGAATTAGAATGGATACATTCTTGCGAATAAATTAGAATGGATCGTATGAATGAATTAGAATGGATCGTATGAATGAATTCGAATGGATCGTACGAATGAATTAGAATGGATACATTCGTGCGAATGAATTAGAATGGATCATACAAAGGAATACGAAAGAATTCGAATGGATTGTATGAATGAATTAGAATGGATCGCGCGAATGAATTAGAATGGATCATGCGAATGAATTAGAATGGATCGTAGGAATGAATTAGAATAGATTGTACGAATGAATTAGAATGTATCGTGCTAATGAATTAGAATGGATCGTACGAATGAATTAGAATTAGAATGGATCGTACGAATGAGTAAGAATGGATCGTACGAGTGAAATAGAATGGATCGTACGAATGAATTTGAATGGATCATGCTAATGAATTAGAATGGATCGTACGAATAAATTAGAATGAATTAGAATGGATCGTACGGATGAATTAGAATGGATCGTATGAATGAATTAGAATGGATCGTATAAATGAATTAGAATGGATCATACGAAAGAATTAGGTTGGATCATACGAATGAATTAGAATGGATCGTACGAATGAATTAGAATAGATTGTGCGAATGAATTAGAATGGATCTTACGAATGAATTAGAATGGATACATTTTTGCGAAGGAATTAGAATGGATCCATTCTCACTAATTCATTCGCACAATCTATTCTAATTCATTCAAATTCATTAGCACAATCCATTCTAATTCATTCGTACGATCCATTCTATTTCATTCGTACGATCCATTCTTACTCATTCGTACGATCCATTCTAATTCACTCACACAAATGTATCCATTCTAATTCATTCGTACAATCCATTCTAATTCATTCGCACGATCCATTCTAATTCATTCACACGAACCATTCTAATTCATTCGTACGATCCATTCTAATTCATTTGCACGATCCATTCTATTTCATTCATACGATCCATTCTAATTCATTCATACAATCCATTCTAATTCTTTCGCATGAATGTATCCATTCTAAATCATTCGTACGATCCACCCTAATTCCTTCATATGATCCATTCTAATTCATTCGCACAAATGTATCCATTCTAATTCATTCGTACGATCCATTCGAATTCATTCATACGATCCATTCTAATTCATTCATACGATCCATTCTAATTCATTCGCACGAATGTATCCATTCTAATTCATTTGTACGATCCATTCTAATTCATTCGCACAATCTATTCTAATTCATTCGTACGGTCCATTCTAATTCATTCGCACGATCCATTCTAATTCATTTGCAAGATCCTTTGTAATTCATTCATACAATCCATTCTAATTCTTTTGCACGAATGTATCCATTCTAATTCATTCGTACGATCCATTCTAATTCATTCGCACAATCTAGAATGTATTAGAATGGATTGTATGAATGAAATAAAATGGATCGTACGAATGAATTAGAATGGATTGTATGAATGAATTAGAATGGATCGTGCGAATGAATTAGAATGGATCGTCCGAATGAATTAGAGTGGATCGTGTGAATGAATTAGAATGGATTCATTCCAATGGATACATTCGTGCGAATAAATTAGAATGGATCGTATGAATGAATTAGAATGGATCGTACGTATGGATCCATTCTAATTCATTCGTACGATCCATTCTAATTCATTCCCATGATTGTATCCAATCTAATTCATACGTATGATCCATTCTAATTCATTCATACGATTGGATCGTACGAATGAATTAGAATGGATCGTATGAATGAATTAGAATGGATCGTGCGAATGAATTAGAATGGATCTTACGAATGAATTAGAATAGATCGTGTGAATGAATTAGAATGGATACATTCTTGCGAATGAATTAGAATGGATCGTATGAATGAATTAGATTGGGTCATATGAATGATTTAGAATAGATAGTACGTAAGAATTAGAATAGATATATTCATGGGAATGAATTAGAATGGATCATAAGAAGGAATTAGAATGGATCATACGAATGAAATAGAATGGATCATACGAAGGAATTAGAATGGATCGTACAAATGAATTAGAATGGATCGTATGAATGAATAAGAATTGATTGTGCGAATGAATTAGAATGGATCGTACGAATGAATTAGAATGGATACATTCGTGCGAATGAATTAGAATGGATCGTATGAATGAATTAGAATAGATCGTATGAATGAATTGGAATGGATCATACGAATGAATTAGAATGGATCATACGAAGGAATTAGGGTGGATCGTACGAATGAATTAGAATGGATACATTCGTGCGAAAGAATTAGAATGGATTATATGAATGAATTAGAATGGATCGTATGATTGAATTAGAATGGATCGTGCGAATGAATTAGAATGGACCGTACGAATGAATTAGAATGGATCGTATAAATGAATTAGAATGGATAATGTGAATGGATTAGCATGGATCGTACGAATGAATTAGAATGGATACATTCGTGCAAATGAATTAGAATGGATCGTACGAATGAGTACGAATGGATCGTACGAATGAAATAGAATGGATCGTACGAATGAATTAGAATGGATCGTGCTAATGAATTAGAATGGATCGTACGAATGAATTAGAATAGATTGTTCGAATGAATTAGAATGGATCATACGAATGAATTAGAATGGATCGTATGAATTAGAATGGATCGTGCGAATGAATTAGAATTTATCGTACGAATGAATTAGAATGGATACATTCATGTGAATGAATTAAAATGGATCGTACGAATGAGTAAGAATGGATCGTACGAATGAAATAGAATGGATCGTACGAATGAATTAGAATGGATCATGTTGATGAATTAGAATGGATCGTACGAATGAATTAGTATAGATTGTGCGACTGAATACATTCGTGCGAATGAATTAGAATGGATCGTATGAATGAATTAGAATGGATCATATGAATAAATTAGAATGGATCGTATGAATGAATTAGAATGGATCGTACGAATGAATTAGAATTGATACATTCGTGCGAATGAATTAGAATGGATCGTACGAATGAAATAGAATGTATCCATTCTAATTCTAATTCATTCATAGAATGGATCGTACAAAGAAATTAGAATGGATCGTACGAATGTATTAGAATGGTTCATACGAATGAATTAGAATGGATACATTCATGCGAATGAATTAGAATGGATCGTACGAATGAGTAAGAATGGATCGTACGAATGACATAGAATGGATCGTACGAATAAATTAGAATGGTTCATGCGAATGAATTAGATTGGATCATGCGAATGAATTAGAATGGATCGTATGACTGAATTAGAATGGATACATTCGTGCGAATGAATTAGAATGGATCGTATGAATGAAATAGAATGGTTCGTATGAATGAATTTGAATGGATCATATGAATGAATTAGAATGGATCGTGCAAATGAATTAGAATGGATCGTACGAATGAATTAGAATGGATCGTGCGGATGAATTAGAATGGATAGTACGAATGAATTAGAATGGATACATTCGTGCGAATGAATTAGAATGGATCGTACGAATGAGTAAGAATTTATCGTGCGAATGAAATAGAATGGATCGTACGAATGTATCCATTCTATTTCATTTGTACAATCCATTTTACTTATTCGTACGATCCATTCTAATTCATTTGCACGAATGTATCTATTCTAATTCATTCGTACGATCCATTCCAATTCATTCGCACGATCCATTCAAATTCATTCATACGATCCATTCTAATTCATTCATACGATCCATTCTAATTTATTCGCACGAATGTATCCATTCTAATTCATTCGTACGATTCATTCTAATTCATTCGCACGATCCATTCTAATCCATTCGTACGATCCAATCTAATTCATTCGCACAATCTTTTCTAATTCATTCGTACGAACCATTCTAATTCATTCGCATAATCTATTCTAATTCATTCGTACGATCCATTCTAATTCATTAGCACGATCCATTCTAATTCATTCGTACAATCCATTCTATTTCGTTCGTACGATCCATTCCTACTCATTCGTACGATCCATTCTAATTCATTCGCACGAATGTATCCATTCTAATTCATTCGTACGATCTATTCTAATTCATTCGCACGATCCATTCTAATTCATTCATACGATCCATTCTATTTCATTCGTACGATCCATTCTAATTCATTCGCACGATCCATTCTAATTCATTTATACGATCGATTCTAATTCATTCATACAATCCATTCTAATTCTTTCGCACGAATGTATCCATTCTAATTCATTTGTACGATCCACCCTAATTCCTTTATATGATCCATTCTAATTCATTCGCACGAATGTATCCATTCTAATTCATTCGTACGATCCATTCGAATTCATTCATATGATCCATTCTAATTCATTCATACGATCCATTCTAATTCATTCGCACGAATGTATCCATTTTCATTCATTCGTACGATCCATTCTAATTCATTCGTACAATCTATTCTAATTCGTTCGTACGATCCATTCTAATTCATTTGTACGATCCATTCTAATTCCTTCGTACGATCCATTCTATTTCATTAGTATGATCCATTCTAATTCCTTCGTACAATCCATTCTAATTCATTCCCATGAATGTATCCATTCTTATTCATACGTACGATCCATTCTAATTCCTTCATAAGATCCAATCAAATTCATTCAAACGATCCATTCTAATTCATTCGCACGAATGTATCCATTCTAATTCATTCGCACGATCCTTTCTAATTTATTCGTATGATCCATTCTAATTCATTCACGTGATCCATTCCAATTCATTCATACGATCCATTCTAATTCATTCGTACGATCCATTCTAATTCATTCGCACAATCTTTTCTAATTCATTCGTACTATCCATTCTAATTCATTAGCACGATCCATTCTAATTCATTCGTACAATCCATTCTATTTTATTCGTACGATCTATTCTTACTCATTCGTACGATCCATTCTAAGTCATTCGCACGAATGTATCCATTCTAATTCTTTCGTACGATCCATTCTAATTTATTCGCACGATCCATTCTAATTCATTCATACGATCCAGTCTAATTCATTCGTATGATCCATTCTAATTCATTCACTCAATCTATTCTAATTCATTCGTATGATCCATTCTATTTCATTCGTACAATCCATTCTAATTTATTCGCAAGAATGTATCCATTCTAATTCATACGAATGGATACATTCGTGCGAATGAATTAGAATGGATCGTATTAATTAATTAGATTGGATCTTATGAATGAATTAGAATGGATCGTACGTATGAATTAGAATGGATACATTCATGGGAATGAATTAGAATGGATCGTACGAATGAATTAGAATAGATTGTGCGAATGATGAATTAGAATGGATCGTGCGAATGAATTAGATTGGATCATGCGAATGAATTAGAATGTACCGTACGAATGAATTAGAATGGATACATTCGTGCGAATGAACTAGAATGGATCGTATGAATGAATTAGAATGGATCGTATGAATGAATTTGAATGGATCGTACAAAGGAATTAGAATGGATCGTACGAATGAATTAGAATGGATACATTCGTGCGAAATAATTAGAATGGATTGTATGAATGAATTAGAATGGATCGTATGAATGAATTAGAATGGATCGTGCGAATAAATTAGAATGGATCGTACGAATGAATTAGAATGGATCATATGAATGAATTAGTATGGATCGTGCGAATGAATTAGAATGGATCGTACGAATGAATTAGAATGGATACATTCGTGCGAATGAATTAGAATGGATCGTACGAATAAATAAGAATGGATCGTACGAATGAATTAGAATTGATTGTGCGAATGAATTAGAATGGATCATACGAATGAATTAGAATGGATACATTCGTGCGAATGAATTAGAATGGATCGTACGAATGAGTAAGAATGGATCGAATGAATTAATTAGAATGGATCGTATGAATGAATTAGATTGGATCGGAATGGATCGTACGAATGAATTAAAATTGATACATTCGTGCGAATGAATTAGAATGGATCGTATGAATGAATTAGAATGGATCGTATGAATGAATTCGAATGGATCGTACAATTGAATAAGAATGGATACATTTGTGCGAATGAATTAGAATGGATCATACGCCTTCGTACGATCTATTCTAATTCTTTCGTACGAATGTATCCACTCTAATTCATTTGTACGATCCATTCTAATTCATTCGCACAATCTATTCTAATTCATTCGCACGATCCATTCTAATTCATTTGCACGATCCATTCTAATTCATTCGTACGATCCATTCTATTTAATTCGTACTATCCAATCTTACTTATTCATACGATCCATTCTAATTCATTCGCACGAATGTATCCATTCTAATTCATTTGTACGATCCATTCTAATTCATTCGCATGATCCATTCTAATTTATTGAGTAAGAATCGATCGTACGAATGAAATAGAATTGATCGTACGAATGAATTAGAATGGATCGTGCTAATGAATTAGAATGGATCGTACGAATGAAGTAGAATTAGAATGGATCATACGAATGAGTAAGAATGGATCGTACGAATGAAATAGAATCGATCGTACGAATGAATTAGAATGGATCGTGCTAATGAATTAGAATGGATCATACAAATGAATTAGAATAGATTGTGTGAATAAATAAGAATGGATCGTACAAATGAATTAGAATGGATCGTACGAATGAATTAGAATGGATCGTGCGAATGAATTAGAATGGATCGTACGAATAAATTAGAATGGATCATACGAAGAAATTAGGGTGGATCGTACGAATGAATTAGAATGGATACATTCGTGCGAAAGAATTAGAATGGATTGTATGAATGAATTAGAATGGATCGTATGAATGAATTAAAATGGATCGTGCGAATGAATTAGAATGGATCGTACGAATGAATTAGAATGGATCGTATGAATGAATTAGAATGGATCATGCGAATGAATTAGAATGGATCGTACGAATGAATTAGAATGGATACATTCGTGCGAATGAATTAGACTGGATCGTACGAATGAGTAAAATGGATCGTACGAATGAAATAGAATGGATCGTACGAATGAATTGGAATGGATCGTGCTAATGAATTAGATTGGATCGTACTAATGAATTAGAATAGATTGTGCGAATGAATTAGAATGGATCGTGTGAATGAATTAGAATGGATCATATGAATGAATTAGAATGGATCGTGCTAATGAATTCGAATGGATCGTACGAATGAATTAGAATAGATCGTACGAATGAATGGATCGTACGAATGAATTAAAATGGATCGTATGAATGAATTAGAATGGATCATGCGAATGAATTAGAATGGATCGTACGAATGAATTAGAATGGATCGTGCGAATGAATTAGATTGGATCGTGCGAATGAATTAGAATAGATCTTACGAATGAATTAGAATAGATACATTCGTGCGAATGAATTAGAATGAATCGTATGAATGAATTAGAATGGATCGTACGAATGAATTCGAATGGATCGTACGTATGAATTAGAATGGATCGTACGAATGAATTAGAATGGATCATATGAATGAATTAGAATGGATCGTGTGAATGAATTAGAATAGATCGTGCGAATAAATTAGAATGAATTCGTACGTACGACCCATTCTTATTCATTCGCACGATCCATTCTAATTAGTACGATCTATTCTAATTCATTCGCACGAATGTGTCCATTCGAATTCATTCGTACGATCCATTCTAATTCATTCGCATGATCCATTCTAATTCATTCATAAGATCCAATCTAATTCATTTGTACTTATTCGTACGATCCATTCTAGATTATGCGAATTAATTCTTTCGCACGAATGTCTCCATTCTAATTCATTCATACGATCCATTCTAATTCTTTCATACAATCCATTCTAATTCTTTCGCACGAATGTATCCATTCTAATTCATTCGTATGATCCACCCTAATTCCTTCGTATGATCCATTCAAATTCATTCGCACGAATGTATCCATTCTAATTCATTCGTACGATCTATTCGAATTCATTCATACGATCCATTCTAATTCCTAATACATTCTAATTCATTCATACATTCCATTCGAATTCATTCGTACGATGCATTCTAATTCATTCGTACGATCCATTCCCTTTAATTCGTACGATCCATTCTTACTCATTCGTACGATCCATTCTAATTCATTCGCACAAATGTATCCATTCTAATTCATTCGTACGAACCAATCTAATTCATTCGCACGATCCATTCTAATTCATTCATATGATCCATTCTCATTCATTCATACGATCCATTCTAATTCATTCGCATGATCCATTCTAATTCATTCATACAATCTATTCTAATTATTTTGCACGAATATATCCATTCTAATTCATTCGTACGATCCACCCTAATTCCTTCGTATGATCCATTCTAATTCATTCGCATGAATCTATCCATTCTAATTCATTCGTACGATCCATTCGAATTTATTCATACGATCTATTCTAATTCATTCATACGATCCCTTCTAATTCATTCCTATGATCCATTCTAATTCATTCGCACAATATATTCTAATTCTTTCGTACGATCCATTCTAATTCATTAGCATGATCCATTTTAATTCATTCGTATATGATCCATTCTATTTCATTCGTACGATCCATTCTTACTCATTCGTACGATCCATTATAATTTATTCGCACAAATGTATCCATTCTAATTCATTCGTACGATCCATTCTAATTCATTCATACGATCCATTCTAATTCATTCGTACGATCCATTCTAACTCATTCGCACAATCTATTCTAATTCATTCATACAATCCATTCTAATTCATTCGCACGAATGTATCCATTCTAATTCATTCGTACGATCCATTCTAATTCATTCACACGATCCATTCTAATTTGTTCATACGATCCATTCTAATTTATTTGTACGATCCATTCTAATTCATTCGCATGATCCATTCTAATTCATTCATACGATCCATTCTAATTCATTCGTACGATTCACCCTAATTCCTTCGTATGATCCATTCTAATTCATTCACTCGAATGTATCCATAATAGTTCATTCGTACGATCTATTCGAATTCATTCATACGATCCATTCTAATTCATTCGCACGATCCATTCTAATTCATTCGTACGATCCATTCTAATTCATTCGCACGATCCATTCTAATTCATTCATACGATCCATTCTAATTCATTCATACAATCCATTCTAATTCTTTCGCACGAATGTATCCATTCTAATTCATTTGTACGATGCACCCTAATTCTTTCGTATGATCCATTCTAATTCATTCGCATGAATGTATCCATTCTAATTCATTCGTACGATCCATTCGAATTCATTCATACGATCCATTCTAATTCATTCATACGATCCATTCTAATTCATTCGCACGAATGTACCCATTCTAATTCATTCGTACGGTCTATTCTAATTCATTTGCACGATCCAATCTAATTCATTCGCACGATCCATTCTAATTCATTCGTACGATCCATTCTATTTCATTCGTATGATCCATTCTTACTCATTCGTACGATCCATTCTAATTCATTCACACAAATGTATCCTCATTCGCACGATCCATTCTAATTCATTTGCATGATCCATTCTAATTCATTCATACAATCCATTTTAATTCTTTTGCACGAATGTATCCATTCTAATTCATTCGTACAATCCTTTCTAATTCCTTCGTACGATCCATTCTAATTTCTTCGTACGATCCATTCTAATTCCTTCGTACGATCCATTCTAATTCCTTCGTACGATCCATTCTATTTCATTCGTATGATCCATTCTAATTTATTCGTATGATCCATTCTAATTCATTCCCATGAATGTATCCATTCTAATTCATACATACGATCCATTCTAATTCATTCATACGCTCCAATCTTATTCATCCATACGATCCATTCTAATTCATTCCCATGAATGTATCCATTCTAATTCATTCGTACGATCCATTCTAATTCATTCGCACAACCTATTCTAGTTCATTCATACGATCCATTCTAATTCATTCGCACGATCCATTCTAATTCATTCATACGATCCATTCTAATTCCTTCGTACGACCCATTCCAATTCATTCCAATGAATGTATCCATTCTATAGAATGGATCGTGCGAATGAATTATAATGGATCGTATGAATGAATTAGAATGGATCGTGCGAATGAATTAGAATGGATCGTACGAATGAATTAGAATGAATATATTCGTGTGAATGAATTAGAATGGATCGTATGAATGAATTAGAATGGATCGTATGAATGAATTAGAATGGATCGTGCGAATGAATTAGAATGGATCGTACAAATGAATTAGAATGGATACATTCGTGTGAATGAATTAGAATGGATCGTGCGAATGATAAGAATGGATCGTACGAATGAAATAGAATGGATCGTACGAATAAATTAGAATGGATCATGCTAATGAATTAGAATGGATCGTACGAATGAAGTAGAAAAGATTGTGCGAATGAATACATTCGTGCGAACGAATTAGAATGGATCGTATGAATGAATTAGAATGGATTGTGCGAATGAATACATTCGTGCGAATGAATTAGGGTGGATCGTACGAATGAATTAGAATGGATATATTCGTGCGAAAGAATTAGAATGGATTGTATGAATGAATTAGAATGGATCATACGAAGGAATTTGGGTGGATCGTACGAATGAATTAGAATGGATACATTCGTGCGAAAGAATTAGAATGGATTGTATGAATGAATTAGAATGGATTATACGAAGGAATTAGGGTGGATCGTACGAATGAATTAGAATGGATACATTCGTGCGAAAGAATTAGAATGGATTGTATGAATGAATTAGAATGAATCGTATGAATGAATTAGAATGGATCGTGCGAATGAACAAGAATGGGTCGTACGAATGTTGATAAGGTGGAACCATCAGGGACCGGGGTTCATTGCTTCCAACTCAAGCTCGATCGACACACTATCCGAGTGTACCATCGATCCTCTGAGCTCGAGTTAACCTGCGTAGCCACCCAGAGTGCGATGCAGGCTGCACTCCAATTCACCCAGACTTACTATGTTCTCCATCATACCCCTGCTCTCCGCTTAGTAGTGGTAAACTCGCTGTCCCTCCACTTGATGCCATGATACACTTCGAGCGTGAAGAATACTGTCAGACTCGAATGATCATATGACTTGGTTTCTTCCAGGTTGACCTATACATCGTACCTCTGATTACCCCGTCGAGTAATCGAACCCGGTCAATAGTCAAACTGATGACCACCAGGCCTGGGTTTGGTACAGTGTAAGTCACACCAAGGAACTCACCACCCTTCAGGGGTGTGGATAGCCTGTAGGAGTGACACACTAATGCAACGCCAGCCGAGTAACCTAGTACACCGTGGTTTTGGATCACTGCATACGGATCCTCACACATTGGTGCGCCAAAGCACCACGCAACTGGTTAGTCCATCAGACGTGGTTCCTCAGGGTTTAGGACCGTTTTACCCTAAGCAGAAACACGGCTTAGTATACCAGTGTCTGCTCACTGATCTGTACACCGTGTTAGTTCCGTTCAGCCACAGACACTGTGCCTGGTGATGACCATGGTGAAGACATCCCATGAACTGTCATCGCCAATAGCTTATCATGATGAGGCGACCAACCTGATCATAGCTGCGAACTAATTTAGATTATATGGGACCAATCCACTCAGTCTTCAACTCAGTGGACTACCATATAACCATGGCTCTCTGTTCTTAAAATAACACGTAACTATATTATGCACCAATATGCATCTCATATAATAATAACTATCAATCTTTATTAGACAAAAACATAAAGTTTTACAAGCTTAGAACACATCAATCCTAACACATACGAATGAATTAGAATGGATACATTCGTGTGAATGAATTAGAATGGATCATATGAATGAATTAGAAGTGATTGTATGAATGAATTCGAATGGATCGTGCGAATGAATTAGAATGGATCGTACGAATGAATTAGAATGGATCGTATGAATGAATTAGAATGGATCGTGCGAATGAATTAGAATGGATCGCATGAATAAAATAGAATGGATCGTATGAATTAGAATGGATCGTACGAAGGAATTAGAATAGATCATATGAATTAAATAGAATGGATCGTACGAAGGAATTAGAATGGATCGTATGAATGAATTAGAATGGATACATTCGTGCAAAAGAATTAGAATGGATTGTATGAATGAATTAGAATGGATCGGGCAAATGAATTAGAATGGATCGTACAAATGAATTAGAATGGATCGTACGAATGAATTAGAATAGATTGTGCGAATGAATTAGAATGGATCGTACGAATGAATTAGAATGGATACATTCATGCGAATGAATTAGAATGGATCGTATGAATGAACTAGAATGGATAAATTCGTGCGAATTAATTAGAATGGATCATACAAAGGAATTAAGGTGGATCGTATGAATAAATTAGAATGGATACATTCGTGCGAAAGAATTTGAATGGATTGTATGAATGAATTAGAATGGATCGTATGAATGAATTAGAATGGATCATGCGAATGAATTAGAATGGATCGTACGAATGAATTAGAATGGACCGTATGAATGAATTAGAATGGATCGTGCGAATAAATTAGAATGGATCGTACGAATGAATTAGAATGGATACATTCGTGCGAATGAATTAGAATGGATCGTACGGATGAATTAGAATGGATCGTACGAAGGAATTAGAATGGATCATACGAATGAATTAGAATGGATACATTCATGCAAATTAATTAGAATGGATCATACGAAGGAATTAGGGTGAATCGTACGAATGAATTAGAATGGATACATTCGTGCAAAAGAATTAGAATGGATTCTAGGAATGAATTAGAATGGATCGTATGAATGAATTAGAATGGATTGTACGAATGAGTAAGAATGGATCGTACGAATGAAATAGAATGGATCGTACGAATGAATTAGAATGGATCGTGCGAATGAATTAGATTGGATCGTGCGAATGAATTAGAACGGATCGTACGAATGAATTAGAATGGATACATACGAAAGAATGGATCGTACGAATGAATTAGAATGAATCGTACGAAGGAATTAGAATGGATATATTCATGGGAATGTATTAGAATAGATTGTACGAAGGAATTAGAATGGATAATATGAATGAAATAGAATGGATCATACGATGGAATTAGTGCGGATCGTACGAAGGAATTAGAATGAATTAGAATGGATCGTACGAAGGAATTAGAATGGATCGTACGAAAGAATTAGAATGGATCGTACGAATGAATTAGAATAGTTCGTGCGAATGAATTAGAATGGATCATACGAATGAATTAGAATTGATCGTGCTAATGAATTAGAATGGATCGTACGAATGAATTAGAATAGATTGTGCGAATGAATTAGAATGGATCGTACGAATGAATTAGAATGGATACATTCGTGCGAATGAATTAGAATGGATCGTATGAATGAATTAGATTGGATCTTATGAATGAATTAGAATGGATCGTACGTGTGAATTAGAAATGATACATACATGGGAATGAATTAGAATGGATCGTACGAAGGAATTAGAATGGATCATACGAATGAAATAGAATGGATCGTACGAAGGAATTAGAATGGATCGTACGAAGGAATTTGAATGGATCGTACGAATGAATTAGAATAGATACATTCGTGCGAAAGAATTAGAATAGATTGTATGAATGAATTAGAATGGATCGTATGAATAAATTAGAATGGATTGTGCGAATGAACTAGAATGGACCGTACGAATGAATTAGAATGGATCGTATGAACGAATTAGAATGGATCGTGCGAATGAATTAGAATGGATCGTACGAATGAATTAGAATTGATACATTCGTACGATTCATTCTAATTCATTTTAATTTATTTGTATGATCCATTCTAATTCATTCTAATTCATTTATACGATCCATTCTAATTCATTAGCATGATCCATTCTAATTTATTCGTACGATCCATTCTATTTCATTCGTACGAACCATTCTTACTCATTCGTACGATCCATTCTAATTCATTCGCACGAATTATCTATTCTAATTCATTCGTATGATCCATTCTAATTCATTTGCACGATCCATTCTAATTCATTTATAAGATCCATTCTAATTCATTAGTACGATCCATTCTAATTCATTCGCACGAGTTATTCTAATTCATTCATATAATCCATTCTAATTCATTCATACAATCCATTCTATTTCATTCATACGAACCATTCTATTTCATTCATACGATCCATTCTAATTCATTCATACGATCCATTCTAATTCATTCATACGATCCATTCTAATGGATCGTACGAAGGAAATAGAATGGATTGTATGAATGAATTAGAATGGATCGTGCGAATGAATTAGAATGGATCGTACAAATGAATTAGAATGGATCGTATAAATGAATTAGAATGGTTCGTATGAATGAATTCGAATGGATCGTACGAATGAATTAGAATGGATACATTCGTGCGAATGAATTAGAATGGATCATACGAAGGAATTAGGGTGGATCGTACGAATGAATTAGAATGGATACATTCATGGGAACGAATTAGAATGGATCATACGAAGGAATTAGAACAGAACGTACGAATGAATTAGAATGGATCATATGAATGAATTCGAATGGATTGTACGAATGAATTAGAATGGATACATTCGTGCGAACGAATTAGAATGGATCATATGAAGGAATTAGGGCGGATCATACGAATAAATTAGAATGGATCGTGCGAATGAATTAGAATAGATCATGCTAATGAATTAGAATGGATCGTACAAATGAATTAGAATAGATTGTACGAATGAATTAGAATGGATCATACGAATGAATTAGAATGGATCGTATGAATGAATTAGAATGGATCGTGCGAATGAATTAGAATTGATCGTACGAATGAATTATAATGGATCGTATGAATGAATTAGAATGGATCATGCGAATAAATTAGAAAGGATCATATGAATGAATTCGAATTAAAATGAATTAGAATGGATCGTACGAATGAATTATAATGGATTGTATGAATGAATTAGAATGGATCGTATGAATGAATTAGAATAGATTGTGCGAATGAATTAGAATGGATCGTACGAATGAATTAGAATGGATCGTGCGAATGAATTAGAATGGATCATATGAAAGAATTAGAATGGATCGTACGCACGATCCATTCTATTTCTTTCGTACGATCCATTCTTACTTATTCGTACGATCCATTCTAATTCATTCGTACGAATGTATCCATTCTAATTCATTCGTACGATCCATTCTAATTCATTCGCACGATCCATTCTAATTCATTCGTACGATCCATTCTAATTCATACGTACAATCTATTAACATTCATTCATACGATCCATTCTAATTCATTAGCACGATCCATTCTAATTCATTCGTACGATCCATTCTAATTCATTCTTACGATCCATTCTAATTCATTGGCATGAATGTATACATTCTAATTCATTCGCACGATCCATTATAATTCATTCATATGATCCATTCTAATTCTTTTGCATAAATGTATCCATTCTAATTCATTCGTACGATCCATTCTAATTCCTTCGTACGATCCATCCTAATTCATTCGTACGATCCATTCTAATTCATTAGCACGATCCATTCTAATTCATTCATACAATCCATTCTAATTCTTTCGTACGATCCATTCTAATTCATTCTAATTCGAATTAGAATGGATCGTATGAATGAATTAGAATGGATCGTACGAATGAGTAAGAATGGATTGTACGAATGAATTAGAATGGATCGTACGAATGAATTAGAATGGATCATGCTAATGAATTAGAATGGATCGTACGAATGAATTACAATAGATACATTCGTGCGAATGAATTAGAATGGATCGTACGAATTAGTAAGAATGGATCGGACGAATAAAATAGAATGGATCATATGAATGAATTAGAATGGATCGTACGAATGAATTAGCACGATGAATTAGAATGGATCGTACGAATGAATAAGAATAGATCGTATGAATGAATTAGAATGGATACATTCGTGCGAATGAATTAGAATGGATTATACGAATGAGTAAGAATGGATCGTACGAATGAAATAGAAATGATCGTACGAATGAATTAGAATGGATCGTATGAATGAATTAGAATGAATCGTGCGAATGAATTAGAATGGATCGTACGAAGGAATTAGAATGGATCGTACGAATCAATTAGAATGGATATTCTCATACGAATGAATTAGAATGGATACATTCGTGCGAAAGAATGGATTAGAATGGATCGTATGAATGAATTAGATTGGATCGTATGAATGAATTCGAAAAGATCGCACGAATGAATTAAAATGGATACATTCGTGCGAATGAGATAGAATGGATCATACGAAGGAATTAGGTTGGATCGTACGAATGAATTAGAATGGATACATTCATGCGAAAGAATTAGAATGGATTGTATGAATGAATTAGAATGGATCGTATGAATGAATTAGAATGGATCATGCGAATGAATTAGAATGGATCGTACGGGAGAATGAATTAGAATGGATCGTGCGAATGAATTTGAATGGATTGTACGAATGAATTAGAATGGATCGTACGTATGAATTAGAATGGATTGTATGAATTAGAATGGATCGTACGAATGAATTAGAATAGATTGTGCGAATGAATTTGAATAGATCATACGAATGAATTAGTATGGATCGTATGAACGAATTAGAATGGATCCTGCGAATAAATTAGAATGGATTCATTCGTACGAATGAATTAGAATCGATCGTACGAATGGATCGTACGAAGGAATTAGAATGAATTAGAATGGATACATTCATGCGAATAAATTAGAATGGATTGCATGAATGAATTAGATTGGATCGTATGAATGAATTAGAATGGATCGTACGTATGAATTAGAATGGATAGTATGAATGAATTAGAATGGATCGTGCAAATGAATTAGAATGGATCGTGCGAATGAATTAGAATGGATCGTATGAATGAATTCGAATGGATCGTACGAATGAATTCGAATGGATACATTCGTGCGAATGAATTAGAATGGATCATATGAAGGAATTAGGGTGGATCGTACGAATGAATTAGAATGGATACATTCGTGCGAAAGAATTAAAATGGATTGTATGAATGAATTCGAATGGATCCTACGAATGAATTAGAATGGATACATTCGTGCGAATGAATTAGAATGGATCGTACGAATGAATTAGAATGGATCGTATGAATGAATTAGACTGGATACATTAATGCGAATGAATTAGAATGGATCGTATGAATGAATTAGAATGGATCCTATGAATGAATTCGAATGGATCGTATGTATGAATTAGAATGGATCTTACGAATGAATTAGAATGGATCGTATGAATGAATTAGAATGGATCGTACGAAGGAATTAGAATGGATCGTACGAATGAATTAGAATGGATACATTCGTGCAAAAGAATTAGAATGGATTGTATGAATGAATTAGAAAGGATCGTACAAATGAATTAGAATGGATCGTGCGAATGAATTAGAATGGATCATACGAAGGAATTAGGGTGGATCGTCGAATGAATTAGAATGGATACATTCGTGCAAAAGAATTAGAATGGATTGTATGAATGAATTAGAATGTATCGTACGAATCAATTAGAATGGATCGTACGAATGAATTAGAATAGCTCGTACGAGTGAATTAGAATAGATCGTGTGAATGAATTAGAGTGGATCGTACGAATGAATAAGAATAGATCGTGCGAATGAATTAGAATGGATCGTACGAATGACATAGAATGGATCGTACGAATTAATTAGAATAGCTTGTATGAATGAATTAGAATAGATCGTGCGAAAGAAATAGAATGGATCGTACGAACGACTTAGAATGGATCCATTCATGCGAAAGAAATAGAATGGATTGTATGAATGAATTAGAATGGATCGTATGAATGAATTAGAATGGATCGTGCGAATGAATTATAATGGATCGTATGAATGAAATAGAATGGATCGTACGAATGAATTAGAATGGATCCATTCATGTAAAAGATCGTATGAATGAATTAGAATGGATCGTATGAATGAATTAAAATGGATCGTGCTAATGAATTATAATGGATCATACGAATGAATTAGAATAGATTGTGCGAATGAATTAGAATGGATCGTACGAATGAATTAGAATGGATCGTATGAATGAATTGGAATGGATCGTGCGAATGAAATAGAATGGATCGTACGAATGAATTAAAATAGATACATTCGTGCGAATGAATTAAAATGGATCATACGAATGAGTAAGAATAGATCGTACGAATGAAATAGAATGGATCGTACGAATAAATTAGAATGGATCATGCTAATGAATTAGAATGGATCATACGAATGAAGTAGAATAGATTGTGCGAATGAATATATTCATGCGAACGAATTAGAATGAATCGTTTGAATGAATTAGAATGGATTGTGCGAATGAATACATTCGAGCGAATGAATTAGAATGGATCGTATGAATGAATTAGAATGGATCACATGAATGAATTAGAATGGATCCTATGAATGAATTCGAATGGATCGTAAGAATAAATTAGAATGGATACATTCGTGCGAATGAATTAGAATGGATCATACGAAGGAATTAGGGTGGATCGTACGAATGAATTAGAATGGATACATTCGTGCGAAAGAATTAGAATAGATTGTATGAATGAATTAGAATGGATCATACGAAGGAATTTGGGTGGATCGTACGAATGAATTAGAATGGATACATTCGTGCGAAAGAATTAGAATGGATTGTATGAATGAATTAGAATGGATCATACGAAGGAATTAGGGTGGATCGTACGAATGAATTAGAATGGATACATTCGTGCGAAAGAATTAGAATGGATTGTATGAATGAATTAGAATGAATGGTATGAATGAATTAGAATGGATCGTGCGAATGAACTAGAATGGGTCGTACGAATGAATTAGAATAAATCGTATGAATGAATTAGAATGGATCATGCGAATGAATTATAATGGATCGTACGAATGAATTAGAATAGAATGGATGCATTCGTGCGAATGAATTAGAATGGATCGTACGAATGAGTAAGAATGGATCGTACGAATGAAATAGAATGGATCGTACGAATGAATTAGAATTGATCGTGCTAATGAATTAGAATGGATCATACGAATGAATTAGAATAGATTGTACATATGAATTAGAATGGATCGTACGAATGAATTAGAATGGATACATTCGTGCGAATGAATTAGAATGGATTAGAATGGATCGTGCAAAAGAATTAGAATGTATCGTATGAATGAATTAGAATGGATTGTACGAATGAATTAGAATGGATCGTGCGAATGAATTAGAATGGATCATACAAATGAATTAGAATGGATCGTGCGAATGAATTAGATTGGGTCGTACGAATGAATTAGAATGGATCGTACAAATGAATTAGAATGGATCGTATGAATGAATTAGAATGGATCGTATGAATGAATTCGAATGGATCGTACGAATGAATTAGAATGGATACATTCGTGCGAAAGAATTAGAATGGATTGTATGAGTGAATTAGAATGGATCGTATGAATGAATTAGAATAGATCGTGCGAATGAATTAGAATAGATCTTACGAACAAATTAGAATGGATCGTATGAATAAATTAGAATGGATCGTGCGAATGAATTAGAATGGATCGTACGAATGAATTAGAATGGATCGTATGAATGAATTCGAATGGACATACAAATGAATTAGAATGGATACATTCGTGTGAATGAATTAGAATGGATCGTACGAATGAGTAAGAATGGATCATGCGAATGAATTAGAATGGATCGTATGAATGAATTAGAATGGATCGTATGATACGATCCACTCTATTTCATTCGTACGATCCATTCTTACTTATTCGTATGATCCATTCCAATTCATTCACACAAATGTATCCATTCTAATTCATTCGTACGATCCATTCTAATTCATTCGCACGATCTATTCTAATTCATTTGTACGATCCATTCTAATTCATTCGCACGATCCATTCTAATTCATCCGATCCAATCTAATTCATTCATATGATCCATTCTAATTCATTCGTACGATCCATTCTTACTCATTCGTACGATCCATTCTTACTCATTCTTACAATCCATTCTAATTCATTCGCACGAATGTATCCATTCTAATTCATTCGCACGATCCATTCTAATTCATTCACACAATTTATTCTAATCCAATCTAATTAGAATGGATCATACGAATGAATTAGAATGGATCGTATGAATGAATTAGAATGGATCGTACGAATGAATTAGAATGATCCAGTCATACGATCATTCGTATGAATTAGAATGGATCGTACGAATGAATTAGAATGGATCGTACGAATGAATTAGAATGGATACATTCGTGCAAATGAATTAGAATGGATCGTACGATCCATTCTAATTCATTCGCACGAATGTATTCATTCGCACAATCTATTCTAATTCATTCGTACGATCCATTCTAATTCATTCGCACGAATGTATTCATTCGCACAATCTATTCTAATTCATTTGTACGATCCATTCTAATTCATTAGCATGATCCATTCTAATTCATTCGTACGATCCATTCTATGTCATTCGTACGATCCATTCTTACTCATTCGTACGATCCATTCTAATTCATTCGCACGAATGTATCCATTCTAATTCATTCATACGATCCATTCTAATTCATTCGCACGATCTATTCTATTTCATTCGTACGATTCATGCTAATTCATACGTACAATATATTCTAATTCATTCGTACGATCCATTCTAATTCATTAGCACGATCCATTCTAATTCATTCGTCTGATCCATTCTAATTCATTCGCACGAATGCATCCATTCTAATTCATTCGCACGATCCATTCTAATTCATTCATACGATCCATTCTAATTCTATTGCATGAATGTATCCATTGTAATTCCTTCGTACGATCCATTCTAATTCCTTCGTACGATCCGTTCTAATTCCTTCATATGATCTATTCTAATTCATTCGTACGATCCATTCTAATTCATTAGCACGATCCACTCTAATTCATTCATACAATCCATTCAAATTCATTCGTACGATCCATTCTAACTCATTCTAATTCGAATTAGAATGGATCGTATGAATGAATTAGAATGTATCGTACGAATGAGTAAGAATGGATTGTACGAATGAATTAGAATGGATCGTACGAATGAATTAGAATGGATCGTGCTAATGAATTAGAATGGATCATACGAATGAATTAGAATAGATATATTCATGGGAATGAATTAGAATGGATCGTACAAAAGAATTAGAATGGATCGTACAAAGGAATTAAGATGGATCGTACAAAGGAATTAGAGTGGATTGTACGAAGGAATTAGAATGGATACATTCGTGCAAAAGAATTAGAATGGACTGGATGAATGAATTAGAATGGATCGTACAAATGAATTAGAATGGATCGTACGAATGAATTAGAATGGATACATTCGTGGGAATGAATTAGAATGGATCGTATGAATGAAATAGAATGGATCGTATGAATGAATTCGAATGGATCATACAAATGAATTAGAGTGGATCGTATAAATGAATTAGAATGGATCGTATGAATGAATTAGAATGGATCGTGCGAATGAATTAGAATGGATCGTACGAATGTATTAGAATGGATACATTCGTGCGAAAGAATTAGAATGGATTGTACGAATGAATTAGAATGGATCGTATGAATGAATTAGAATGGATCGTATGAATGAATTCGAATGGATCGTACGAATGAATTAGAATGGATATAATGAATTAGAAAGGATCATACGAATGAATTAGAATTGATTATACGTATGAATTAAAATGGATCGTATAAATGAATTAGAATGGATCGTTCGAATGAATTATAATGGATCGTACGAATAAATTAGAATGGATACATTCGTGCGAATGAATTATAATGGATCATACGAATGAGTAAGAATGGATCGTACGAATGAAATAGAATGGATCGTACGAATGAATTAGAATGGATCGTGCTAATGAATTAGAATGGATCGTATGAATGAATTAGAATGGATCGTATGAATGAATTAGAATGGATCGTATGAATGAATTAGAATGGATCGTGCTAATGAATTAGAATGGATAGTACGAATGAATTAGAATGGATCGTATGAATGAATTAGAATGGACCATATGAATAAATTTGAATGGATCATACGAATGATTTATAATGGATCGTGCGAATGAATTAAGGTGGATCGTACGAATGAATTAGAATGGATACATTCGTGCGAAAGAATTAGAATGGATTGTATGAATGAATTAGAATGGATCGTATGAATGAATTAGAATGGATCGTGCGAATGAATTAGAATGGATCGTGCGAATGAATTAGAACGGATCGTACGAATGAATTAGAAAAGATCGTACGTATGAATTAGAATGGATCGTACAAATGAATAAGAATGGATAGTATGAATGAATTAGAATGGATAGTACAAATGAACTAGAATGGATCGTACGAATGAATTAGATTGGATACATTCGTGCAAAAGAATTAGAATGGATTGTATGAATGAATTAGATTGGATCGTATGAATGAATTAGAATGGATCGTACGTATGAATTAGAATGGATCATACGAATGAAATAGAATGGATCGTATGAAGGAATTAGAATGGATCGTACGAAGGAATTAGAATGGATACATTCGTGTGAATGAATTAGAATGGATCGTATGAATGAATTAGAATGGATCGTATGAATGAATTCGTGCGAATGAATTAGAATGGATCGTATGAATGAATTAGATTGGATCGTATGAATGAATTAGAATGGATCGTACGTATGAATTATAATGGATAGTATGAATGAATTAGAATGGATCGTGCAAATGAATTAGAATGGATCGTGCGAATGAATTAGAATGGATCGTATGAATGAATTCGAATGGATCGTACGAATGAATTCGAATGGATACATTCGTGTGAATGAATTAGAATGGATCATACAAAGGAATTAGGGTGGATCGTACGAATGAATTAGAATGGATACATTCGTGCGAAAGAATTAAAATGGATTGTATGAATGAATTCGAATGGATCCTACGAATGAATTAGAATGGATACATTCGTGCGAATGAATTAGAATGGATCGTACGAATGAATTTGAATGGATACATTAATGCGAATGAATTAGAATGGATCGTATGAATGAATTAGAATGGATCCTATGAATGAATTCGAATGGATCGTACGTATAAATTAGAATGGATCATACGAATGAATTAAAATGGATCGTATGAATGAATTAGAATGGATCGTACGAAGGAATTAGAATGGATCGTACGAAGGAATTAGAATGGATCGTACGAATGAATTAGAATGGATACATTCGTGCAAAAGAATTAGAATGGATTGTATGAATGAATTAGAATGGATCGTACAAATGAATTAGAATGGATCGTGTGAATGAATTAGAATGGATCATACAAAGGAATTAGGGTGGATCGTCGAATGAATTAGAATGGATACATTCGTGCGAAAGAATTAGAATGGATTGTATGAATGAATTAGAATGGATCGTACGAATCAATTAGAATGGATCGTACGAATGAATTACAATTGCTCGTACGAATGAATTAGAATAGATCGTGCGAATGAATTAGAGTGGATCGTACGAATGAATTAGAATGGATCGTACGAATGACATAGAATGGATCGTACAAATTAATTAGAATAGCTCGTATGAATGAATTAGAATTGATTGTGCGAAAGAAATAGAATGGATCGTACGAATGACTTAGAATGGATCCATTCATGCGAAAGAAATAGAATGGATTGTATGAATAAATTAGAATGGATCGTATGAATGAATTAGAATGGATCGTGCGAATGAATTAGAATGGATCGTACGAATGAAATAGAATGGATCGTACGAATGAATTAGAATGGATCCATTCGTGTAAAAGAATAAGAATAGATTATATGAATGAATTAGAATGGATCGTATGAATGAATTAAAATGGATCGTGCTAATGAATTAGAATGGATCGTACGAATGAATTATAATAGATTGTGCGAATGAATTAGAATGGATCGTACGAATGAATTAGAATGGATCGTATGAATGAATTAGAATGGATCGTGCGAATGAAATAGAATGGATCGTACGAATGAATTAGAATAGATACATTCGTGCGAATGAATTAAAATGGATCATACGAATGAGTAAGAATGGATCGTACGAATGAAATAGAATGGATCGTACGAATAAATTAGAATGGATCATGCTAATGAATTAGAATGGATCGTACGAATGAAATAGAATAGATTGTGCGAATGAATACATTCGTGCGAACGAATTAGAATGGATCGTATGAATGAATTAGAATGGATTGTGCGAATGAATATATTCGTGCGAATGAATTAGGGTGGATTGTACGAATGAATTAGAATGGATACATTCGTGCGAAAGAATTAGAATGGATTGTATGAATGAATTAGAATGTATCATACGAAGGAATTTGGGTGGATCGTACGAATGAATTAGAATGGATACATTCGTGCGAAAGAATTAGAATGGATTGTATGAATGAATTAGAATGGATCATACGAAGGAATTAGGGTGGATCGTACGAATGAATTAGAATGGATACATTCGTGCGAAAGATTTAGAATGGATTGTATGAATGAATTAGAATGAATCGTATGAATGAATTAGAATGGATCGTGCGAATGAACAAGAATGGGTCGTACGAATGAATTAGAATAAATCGTATGAATGAATTAGAATAGATCATGCGAATGAATTATGATGGATCGTACGAATGAATTAGAATAGAATAGATACATTCGTGCGAATGAATTAGAATGGATCGTACGAATGAGTAAGAATGGATCGTACGAATGAAATAGAATGGATCGTATGAATGAATTAGAATTGATCGTGCTAATGAATTAGAATGGATCGTACGAATGAATTAGAATAGATTGTACATATGAATTAGAATGGATCGTACGAATGAATTAGAATGGATACATTCGTGCGAATGAATTAGAATGGATTAGAATGGATCATGCAAAAGAATTAGAATGGATCGTATGAATGAATTAGAATGGATTGTACGAATGAATTAGAATAGATCGTGCGAATGAATTAGATTGGATCATACAAATGAATTATAATCGATCATACGAATGAATTTGATTGGGTCATGCGAATGAATTGGAATGGATCGTACAAATGAATTAGAATGGATCGTATGAATGAATTAGAATGGATCGTATGAATGAATTCGAATGGATCGTACGAATGAATTAGAATGGATACATTCGTGCGAAAGAATTAGAATGGATTGTATGAGTAAATTAGAATGGATCGTATGAATGAATTAGAATAGATCGTGCGAATGAATTAAAATAGATCTTACGAACAAATTAGAATGGATCGTATGAATAAATAAGAATGGATCGTGCGAATGAATTAGAATGGATCGTACGAATGAATTAGAATGGATCGTATAAATTAATTCGAATGGATCATACAAACGAATTAGAATGTATACATACGTGTGAATGAATTAGAATGGATCGTACGAATGAGTAAGAATGGATCGTGCGAATGAATTAGAATGGATCGTATGAATGAATTAGAATGGATCATATGATATGATCCACTCTATTTCATTCGTACGATCCATTCTTACTCATTTGTACGATCCATTCCAATTCATTCGCACAAATGTATCCATTCTAATTCATTCCTACGATCCATTCTAATTGATTCGCACGATCTATTCTAATTCATTTGTACGATCCATTCTAATTCATTCGCACAATCCATTCTAATTCATCTGATCCAATCTAATTCATTCATACGATCCATTCTAATTCACACGTACGATCCATTCTTACTCATTCGTACGATCCATTCTAATTCATTCGCATGAATGTATCCATTCTAATTCATTCGTACAATCCATTCTAATTCATTCGCACGATCCATTCTAATTCATTCGCACGATCCATTCTAATTCCTTCGTATGATCCATTCTATTTCATTCGTATGATCCATTCTAATTCCTTCGTACGATCCATTCTAATTCATTCGTACGAAAGAATTAGAATAGATTGTATGAAAGAATTAGAATGGATCGTATGAATGAATTAGAATGGATCTGCGAATGAATTAGAATGGATCGTACGAATAAATTAGAATGGATCGCATGAATGAATTAGAATGGATCGTGCATTAGAATGGATCGTACGAATGAAATAGAATGGATACATTCGTACGAATGAATTAGAATGGATCGTACGAATGAGTAAGAATGGATCGTACGAATGAATTAGAATGGATCGTATGAATTAGAATGGATCGTACGAATGAATTAGAATGGATCGTATGAATGAATTAGAATGGATTGTACGAATGAATTAGAATGGATACATTCATGCAAATAAATTAGAATGAATCGTATGAATAAATTAGAATAGATACATTCGTACGAATGAATTAGAATGGATCGTACGAATGAATTAGAATGGATCGTATGAATGAATTAGAAAGGATCGTATGAATGAATTAAAATGGATCGTGCGAATGAATTAGAATGGATCGTATGAATGAAATACAATGGATCATACGAATGAATTAGAATGGATCATGCTAATAAATTAGAATGGATCATACGAATGAATTAGAATTAGAATGGATCATACGAATGAGTAAGAATGGATCGTACGAATGAAATAGAATGGATCATACGAATGAATTAGAATGGATTGTGCTAATGAATTAGAATGGATCAAACGAATGAATTAGAATAGATTGTGCGAATGAATTAGAATGGATCGTACGAATGAATTAGAATGGATCGTATGAATGAATTAGAATGGATTGTGCGAATGAATTAGAATAGATCGTACGAATGAATTAGAATGGATCATACGAAGGAATTAGGGTGGATCGTACGAATGAATTAGAATGGATACATTCATGCAAAAGAATTAGAATGGATTGTATGAATGAATTAGAATGGATCGTATGAATGAATTAGAATGGATCGTGCGAATGAATTAGAATGGATATTACGATTGAATTAGAATGGATCGTACGAATGAATTAGAATGGATCATGCGAATAAATTAGAATGGATCATACGAATGAATTAGAATGCAATCCATTCTAATTCTTTTGCATGAATGTATCCATTCTAATTCATTCGTACGATCCATTCTAATTCCTTCGTACGATCCATTCTAATTCCTTCGTACGATCCATTCCAATTCATTCCCATGAATGTATCCATTCTAATTCATAAGTATGATCCATTCTAATTCATTCATACGATCCAATCTAATTCATTCAAACGATCCATTCTAATTCACTCGCACGAATGTATCCATTCTAATTCATTCTAATTCCTTCATACGATCCATTCGTACGATCTATTCTAATTCCTTTGCACAAATGTAACCATGCTAATTCATTCGTACGATCCATTTTAATTCATTCGCACAATCTATTCTAATTCATTCGTACGATCCATTCTAATTCATTAGCATGATCCATTCTAATTCATTCGTACGATCTATTCTATTTCATCCGTACGATGCATTCTTACTCATTGGTACGATCCATTCTAATTCATTCGCACGAATGTATCCATTCTAATTCATTCGTACGATCCATTCTAATTCATTCGCACGATCCATTCTAATTCATTCATACAATCCATTCTAATTCTTTTGTACGAATGTATCCATTCTAATTCATTCGTATGATCTATTCTAATTCATTCGTACGATCCATTCTAATTCATTCGCACGATCCATTCTAATTCATTTGCACAATCCATTCTAATTCATTCGTACGATCCATTCTAGTTCATTAGCACGAACCATTCTAATTCATTCATACGATCCATTCAATCTAATTCTTTTGCACAAATGTATCCATTCTAATTCATTCGTACGATCCATTCTAATTCCTTTGTACGATCCATTATAATTCCTTCGTACGATCCATTCCAATTCCTTCATGCCATCCATTCTATTTTATTCGTATGATCCATTCTAATTCCTTCGTACGATCCATTCTAATTCATTCACATGAATTTATCCATTTTAATTCCTTCGTACGATTCATTCTAATTCATTCGTACGATCCATTCTTTTGTATGTATCCATTCTAATTCATTCGTACGATCCATTCTAATTCATTCACACGATCCATTCTAATTCATTCATACGATCCATTCTAATTCATTCGTACGATCCATTCTAATTCATTCGCACGATCCATTCTAATTCATTCATACGATCCATTCTAATTCATTCGTACGATCCATTCTAATTCATTCATACGATCCATTTTAATTCATTCGTACGATCCATTCTAAGTCATTAATATGATCCATTCTAATTCATTCGTACGATCCATTCTAATTCATTAGCACGATCCATTCTAATTCATTCGTACGATCCATTCTATTTCATTCGTACGATCCATTCTTACTCATTCGTACGATCCATTCTATTTCATTCGTATGATCCATTCTAATTCATTCATACGATCCTTTCTATTTCATTCATATGTTCCATTCTTACTCATTCGTACGATCCATTCTAATTCATTCGCATGAATGTATCCATTCTAATTCATTCATACGATCCATTCTAATTCATTCATACGATCCATTCTAATTCATTCGTACGATCTATTCTAATTCATTCATACGATCCATTCTAATTCATTCATACGATCCATTCTATTTCATTCGTACGATCCATTCGAATTCATTCGTACGATCCATTCTAATTCATACGTACGATCCATTCAAATTCATTCATACAATCCATTCTAATTCTTTCGCACGAATGTATCCATTCTAATTCCTTCGTACGATCCACCCTAATTCCTTCATATGATCTATTCTAATTCATTCGCACGAATGTATCTATTCTAATTTATTCGTACGATCCATTCTAATTCATTCGCACAATCTATTCTAATTCCTTCATACGATCCATTCTAATTCATTCGTATGATCCATTCTAATTCCCTCGTCGTACGAATGAATTAGAATGGATTCATTCTTGCGAATGAATTAGAACGGATCGTATGAATGAGTAAGAATGGATCGTCCGAATGAAATAGAATGGATCGTACGAATGAATTAGAATGGATCGTGCGAATGAATTAGATTGGATCGTACGAATGAATTAGAATGGATCGTACAAATGAATTAATTCATACGATCTATTCTAATCCATTCTAATTCTTTCGCACGAATGTATCCATTCTAATTCATTCGTACGATCCATTCTAGTTCATTCTCACGATCCATTCTAATTCATTCATACGATCCAATCTAATTCATTCATACGATCCATTTATTTCATTCGCACGAATGTATCCATTCTAATTCATTTGTACGATCCATTCTAATTCATTTACACAATCTATTCTTACTCATTCGTACGATCCATTAGAATGGATTTATACGAATGAATTAGAATAGATTGTGCGAATGAATTAGAATGGATCGTATGAATGAATTAGAATGGATCGTGCGAATGAATTAGAATGGATCATACGAATGAATTAGAATGGATACATTCGTGTGAATAAATTAGAATGGATCATACGAATGAGTAAGAATGGATCGTACGAATGAAATAGAATGGGTCGTACAAATGAATTAGAATGGATCATGCTAATGAGTTAGAATTGATCGTACGAATGAATTAGAATATATTGTGCGAATGAATACATTCGTGCGAATGAATTAGAATGGATCGTACGTATGAAATAGAATGGATTGTACGAATGAATGAATTAGAATGGATCGTACGAATGAATTAGAATAGATTGTGCCAAGGAATGAATTCGAATGGATACATTCGTACAATCCATTCTAATTCATTCGCATGATCCATTCTAATTCATTCGTACGATCCATTCTAATTCCTTTGTACGATCCATTCTAATTCCTTCATACGATCCATTCCAATTCCTTCGTACGATCCATTCTAATTCTTTCGTACGATCCATTCTAATTCATTTGCACGATCCATTCTAATTCATTCATACGATCCATTCTAATTCTTTTGCATGAATGTATCCATTCTAATTCATTCATACGATCCATTCTAATTCATTCGCACGATCCATTCTAATTCATTCGTACGATCCATTTTAATTCATTCATATGATCCACCCTAATTCCTTCGTATGATCCATTCTAATTCATTTACACAAATGTATCCATTCTAATTCATTCATACGAACCGTTCAAATTCATTCATACGATCTATTCTAATTCATTCATACGATCCATTCTAATTCATTCGCACGATCTAATCAAATTCATTCATACGACCCATTCTAATTCATTTGTACGATCCATTCTAATTCATTCGCAAGATCCATTCTAATTCATTGAGTAAGAATGGATCGTACGAATGAAATAGAATGGATCATACGAATGAATTAGAATGGATCGTGCTAATGAATTAGAATGGATCGTAAGAATGAATTAGAATGGATCGTATGAATGAATTAGAATGGACCGTGGGAATGAATTAGAATGTATCCATTCTAATTCATTCGTATGATCCATTCTAATTGATTCGCACAATCTATTCTAATTCATTCGTACGATCCATTCTAATTCATTCGCATGATCCATTCTAATTCATTTGTACGATCCAATCTAATTCATTCGCACGAATTAGAATGGATCGTACGAATGAAATAGAATGGATCGTACGAATGAATTAGAAGGGATCGTGCGAATGAATTAGATTGGATCGTCCGAATGAATTAGAATGGATCGTACGAATGAATTAGAATGGATACATTCGTGCGAATGAATTAAAATGGATCGTATGAATGAATTAGAATGGATCGTATGAATTAATTAGAATGGATCATGCGAATGAAATCGAATGGATCGTACGAATGAATTAGAATGGATACATTCGTGCGAATGAATTAGAATGGATCGTATGAATGAATTAGAATGGATCCTATGAATGAATTAGAATGGATACAATCGTATGAATGAATTAGAATGGATCGTATGAATGAATTAGAATGGATCGTATAAATGAATTAGAATGGATCGTGCGAATGAATTAGAATCGATCCAACTAGTCTATATCATTCGTACGATCCATTCCTACGATTCATTCTAATTCATTCGTACGATCCATTCTAATTCATTCATACGATCCATTCTAATTCATTCGTACGAATGTATCCTTTCTAATTCATTCGTACGATCCATTCTAATTTATTCGCATGATCTATTATAATTCATTCGTACGATCCATTCTAATTCATTCGTATGATCCACCCTAATTCCTTCGTATGATCCATTCTAATTCATTCACACGAATGTATCCATTCTAATTCATTCGTACGATCCATTTGAATTCATTCATACGATCCATTCTAATTCATTCGTACGATCCATTCTAATTCATTCGCACGATCCATTCTAATTCATTCATACGATCCATTATAATTCATTCATACAATTCATTCTAATTCTCTCGCACGAATGTATCCATTATAATTCATTCGTACGATCTATTCGAATTCATTCATACGATCCATTCTAATTCATTCATACGATCCATTCTAATTCATTCGCACGAATGTATCCATTCTAATTCATTCGTATGATCCATTCTAATTCATTCGCACGATCCAATCTAATTCATTCCCACGATCCATTCTAATTCATTCGTACGATCCATTCTATTTCATTCGTACGATCCATTCTTACTCATTTGTACGATCTATTCTAATTCATTCGCACGAATGTATCCATTCTAATTCATTTCTATGATCCATTCTAATTCATTCGCACGATCCATTCTAATTCATTTGTACGATCCATTCTAATTCATTCGTACGATCCATTCTAATTCATTTGCATGATCCATTCTAATTAATTCATACGATCCATTCTAGTTTATTCATACGATCCATTCTAATTCATTCGCACGATCCATTCTAATTTATTCATACGATCCAATCTAATTCATTCATGCGATCCATTCTAATTCATTCGCACCAATGTATCCATTCTAATTCATTCGTACGATCTATTCTAATTCATTCGCACAATCCATTCTAATTCTTTCGCATGAATGTATCCATTCTAATTCATTCATACGACCTATTCGAATTCATTCATACGATCCATTCTAATTCATTCATACGATCCATTATAATTCATTCGCACGATCCATTCTAATTCATTCATACGATCCATTCGAATTCATTCATACAATCCATTCTAACTCTTTCACACGAATGGATCGAATGAATGAAATAGAATGGATCGTATGAATGAATTAGAATGGTTCGTGTGAATGAATTAGAATGGATCGTACGAATGAATTAGAATGGATACATTCATGCGAAAGAGTTAGAATGGATTGTGTGAATGAATTAGAATGGATCGTACGAATGAATTAGAATGGGTACATTTGTGCGAAAGAATTAGAATGGATCGTATGAATGAATTAGATGGGATCGTATGAATGAATTAGAATGGATCGTGCGAATGAATTAGAATGGATCGTACGAATGAATTAGAATGGATCGTATAAATGAATTAGAATGGATCGTACGAATGAATTAGAATGGATCGTACGAATTAATTAGAATGGATCGTACGAATGAATTAGAATGGATCGTGCGAATGAATTAGAATGGATCGTACGAATGAATTAGAATGGATACATTCGTGCGAATGAATTAGAATGGATCGTACAAATGAGTAAAAATGGATCGTACGAATGAAATAGAATAGATCGTACGAATGAATTAGAATGGATCGTGCTAATGAATTAGAATGGATCGTACGAATGAATTAGAATAGATTGTGCGAATGAATTAGAATGGATCGTACAAATGAATTAGAACGGATACATTCATGCGAATGAATTAGAATGGATCGTATGAATGAATTAGATTGGATCATATGAATGAATTAGAATGGATTGTGCGAATGAATTAGAATGGATCGTACGAATGAATTAGAATGGATACATTCGTGCGAATGAATTAGAATGGATCGTACGAATGAGTAAGAAAGGATCGTACGAATTAAATAGAATGGATCGTACGAATGAATTAGAATGGATCGTGCGAATGAATTAGAATGGATCGTACAAATGAATTTGAATGGATACATTCGTGAGAAAGAATAAGAATGGATCGTATGAATGAATTAGAATGAATCGTGCGAATGAATTAGAATGGATCGTACGAATGAATTAGAATGGATCGTATGAATGAATTAGAATGGATCATGCGAATGAATTAGAATGGATCGTTTGAATGAATTCGAATTAGAATGAATTAGAATGGAACGTACGAATGAATTAGAATGGATCGTGCTAATGAATTAGAATGGATCGTATGGATGAATTAGAATAGATTGTGCGAATGAATTAGAATGGATCGTACGACTGAATTAGAATAGATACATTCATGCAAATAAATTAGAATGAATCGTATGAATGAATTAGAATGGATCGTACGAATATATTAGAATGGATCGTGCTAATGAATTAGAATGGATCGTACGAATGAATTCAAATGGATCGTACGAATGAATTAGAATGGATCGTACAAATGAGTAAGAATGGATCGTCCGAATGAAATAGAATGGATCATATGAATGAATTAGAATCGATCGTGCGAATGAATTAGAATGGATCGTACAAATGAGTAAAATGGATCGTACGAATGAAATAGAATGGATCGTACGTACGATCCATTCTAATTCATTCATACAATCCATTCTAATTCATTCGCACGAATGTATCCATTCTAATTCATTCGTACGATCCATTCTAATTCATTCTTTCGTATGTATCCATTCCAATTCATTCGTACGATCCATTCTAATTCATTCGCACGATCTATTCTAATTCATTCATACGGTCCATTCTAATTCATTCGTACGATCCATTCTAATTCAATCGCACGATCCATTCTAATTCATTCATACGATCAATTCTAATTCATTCGTACGACCCATTATAATTCATTCGCACAATCTATTCTAATTAGTTCGTACGATCCATTCTAATTCATTATCACGATCCATTCTAATTCATTCGTACGATCCATTTTATTTCATTCGAACGATCCATTCTTATTCATTCGTACGATCGTATGCATGAATTAAAATGAATTAGAATGAATTAGAATGGATCATATGAATTAGAATGAATTCATTCGTACGATCCATTCTAATTCATTAACACGATCCATTGTAATTCATTCATACGATCCATTCTATTTCATTCGTACAATCCATTCCTACTCATTCGTACGATCCATTCTAATTCATTCGCACGAATGTATCCATCCTAATTCATGCAAATGAATTAGAATGGATCGTACGAATAAATTAGAATAGATCGTATGAATTAGTACGAATGAATTAGAATGGATCGTACGAATGAATTAGAATGGATCGTGCGAATGAATTAGAATGGATCGTACGAATGAATTAGAATAGATTGTGCAAATGAATTAGAATGGATTGTGCAAATGAATTAGAATGGATTGTATGAATGAATTAGCACGATCCATTCTAATTCATTCGGACGATCCATTCTAATTCATTCATACGATCCATTCTAATTCTTTCACAAAAATGTATCCATTCTAATTCATTCGTGCAATCTATCCTAATTCATTCGTATGATCCATTCTTACTCATTCGTATGATCCATTCTAATTCATTCGCACGTATGTATCCATTCTAATTCATTTGTACGATCCATTCTAATTCATTCGCACGAATGTATCTATTCTAATTCATTCGTACGATCCATTCTAATTCATTCGCACGATCCATTCTAATTCATTCAAACGATCCATTCTAATTCATTCATACATTCCATTCTAATTCTTTCGCACGAATGTACCCATTCTAATTCATTCGTACGATCCACCCTAATTCTTTCGTATACGAATGAATTAGAATAGATTGTGCGACATTCATACGATCCATTCTATTTCATTCGCACGAATGTATCCATTCTAATTTATTCGTGCGATCCATTCTAATTCATTCTAATCCATTCTAATTCATTCGTACGATCCATTCTAATTTCATACGTACGATCAATTCTAATTCATTCTAATTCATTCATACGATCCATTCTAATTCATTTGTATCCATTCTAATTCATTCGTACGATCCATTCTAATTTATTCGCATGAATGTATCCATTCTAATTCATTCTAATTCCTTCGTACGATCCATTCGTACGATCCATTCTAATTCCTTCGCACGAAAGTATCCATTCTAATTCATTCTAATTAATTCGTATGATCCATTCGAATTCATTCATACGATCCATTGTGCGATCCATTCTAATTCATTCATAAGATCGTTCATACGATCCATTCTAGTTCATTCATACGATCCATTCTAATTCATTCGTACGATCCATTCTAATTCATTCGCATGATCCATTCTAATTCATTCATACGATCCATTCTTACTCATTGGTACGATCCATTCTAATTCATTCGCACGAATGTATTCATTCTAATTCATTCGTACGATCCATTCTAATTCATTCGCACAATCTATTCAAGTTCATTTGTACGATCCATTCTAATTCATTCGCACGATCCATTCTAATTCATTCGTACGATCCATTCTAATCCATTCTAATTAGAATGGATCGTATGAATGAATTAGAATGGATCGTGCGAATGAATTAGAATGGATCGTACGAATGAATTAGAATGGATATACATTCGTGCGAATGAATTAGAATGGATCGTATGAATGAATTAGAATGGATCGTATGAATGAATTCGAATGGATCGTACGTATGATTTAGAATGGATCGTACGAATGAATTAGAATGGATCGTATGAATGAATTAGAATGGATCGTGCGAATGAATGAGAATTGGATCGTACGAATGAATTAGAATGGATCGTATGAATGGATCGTACGAATGAATTAGAATTGATACATTCGTCCAAAAGAATTAGAATGGATTGTTTGAATGAATTAGAATGGATCATACAAATGAATTAGAATGGATCATGCGAATGAATTAGAATGGTTTGTACGAATGAAATAGAATAGATTGTGCGAATGAATTAGAATGGATCGTACGAATGAATTAGAATGGATACATTCGTGCGAAAGAATTAGAATGGATCGTACGAATGAATTAGAATAGATACATTCGTGCGAAGGAATTAGAATGGATCATACGAATGGATCGTACGAAGGAATTAGAATGAATTAGAATGGATACATTCGTGCAAATGAATTAGAATGGATCGTACGAATGAATTAGATTGGATCGTATGAATGAATTAGAATGGATCGTACGTATGAATTAGAATGGATACATTCATGGGAATGAAATAGAATGGATCATACGAAGGAATTAGATTGGATCATACGAAGGAATTAGAATGGATCGTATGAAGGGATCGTACGTATGAATTGGAATGGATACATTCATGGGAATGAATTTGAATGGATCATACGAAGGAATTAGAATGGATCATACGAATGAATTAGAATGGATCGTACGAATAAATTAGAATGGATCGTATGAATTAATTAGAAAGGATCGTAGAAGGAATTAGAATGGATCGTATGAAGGAATTAGAATGAATTAGAATGGATATATTCGTGCGAATGAATTAGAATGGATCGTATGAATGAATTAAAATGGATCGTATGAATGAATTAGAATAGATCGTGCGAATAAATTAGATTGGATCGTGCGAATAAATTAGAATGGATCGTATGAATGAATTAGAATGGATACATTCGTGCGAATGAATTAGAATGGATCGCATGAATAAATTAGAATGGATCGTGCGAATGAATTGGAATGGATCGTACGAATGAATTAGAATGGATACATTCGTGCGAATGAATTAGAATGGATCGCACGAATGAAATAGAATGGATCGTTCGAATGAATTAGAATGGATCGTGCTAATGAATTAGAGTGGATCGTACAAATAAATTAGAATAGATTGTGCGAATGAATTAGAATGGATCGTGCGAATGAATTAGAATGGATACATTCGTGCGAATGAATTAAAATGGATCATACGAATGAAATAGAATGGATCGTATGAAATTAGAATGGATACATTCGTGCGAATGAATTAGAATGGATCGTACGAATGAATTAGAATGGATACATTCGTGCGAAAAGAATTAGAATTGATTGTATTTATGAATTAGAATGGATACATTCATGGGAATGAATTAGAATGGATCGTACAAATGAATTAGAATAGATTGCACAAATGAATTAGAATGGATCGTACGAATGAATTAGAATGGATACATTCGTGCGAATAAATTAGAATGGATCGTATGAATGAATTAGAATGGATATATTAGTGCGAATGAATTAGAATGGATCGTATGAATAAATTAGATTGGATCGTATGAATGAATTAGAATGGATTGTATGAATAAATTAGAATGGATCATACGAATGAATTAGAATGAATTAGAAAATGGATCGTATGAATGAATTAGAATGGATCGTGCGAATGAATTAGAATGGATCTTATAAATGAATTCGAATGGATCGTACGAATGAATTAGAATGGATACATTCATGCGAATGAATTAGAATAGATCATACGAAGGAATTAGGGTGGATCGTATGAATGAGTTAGAATGGATACATTCATGCGAAAGAATTAGAATGGATTATATGAATGAATTAGAATGGATCGTATGAATGAATTAGAATGGATCGTGCGAATGAATTAGAATGGATCGTATGAACGAATTAGTACAAATGAATCGTACGAATGAATTAGAATGGATTGTATGAATGAATTGGAATGGATCGTCTCAATGAATTAGAATGTATCGTACGAATGATGAATTAGAATGAAATAGAATAGATTGTATGGATGAATTAGAATGGATCGTACGAATGAATTAGAATGGATCGTATGAATGAATTAGAATGGAATAGAATGGATTAGAATGGATCGTATGAATGAATTAGATTGGATTGCATGAATGAATTAGAATGGATCGTACGAATGAATTAGAATGGATCGTATGAATGAATTAGAATGGATCGTGCGAATGAATTAGAATGGATCGTACGAATGAATTAGAATGGATACATTCGTGCGAATGAATTAGAATGGATCGTATGAATTCATTCATACGATCCATTCTAATTTATTCGTGCGATCCAATCTAATTCATTAGCACGATCCATTCTAATTCATTCGTACGATCCATTCTATTTCATTCGTACGATCCATTCTTACTCATTCGTACGATCCATTCAAATTCTTTCGCACGAATGCATCCATTCTAATTTATTCGTACGATCCATTCTAATTCATTCGCACAATCCATTCTAATTCATTCATACGATCCTTTCTAATTCATTCATACAATCCATTCTAATTCTTTCGCACGAGTGTATCCATTCTAATTCATTCGTACAATCCACCCTAATTCCTTCGTATAATCCATTCTAATTCATTCGCACAAATGGATCCGTTCTAGTTCATTCGTACGATCCATTCGAATTCATTCATACGATCCATTATAATTCTTTCATAAGATCCATTCTAATTCATTCGTACGATCCATTCTAATTCATTCGCATGAACGTATCCATTCTAATTCATTCACACGATCCATTATAATTCATTCGCACAATCTATTCTAATTCATTCGTACGATACATTCTAATTCAATAGCACGATCCATTCTAATCCATTCGTACGATCCATTCTATTTCATTCGTACGATCCATTCTTACGCATTAGCACAATCCATTCTAATTCATTCGCACGATCCATTCTATTTCGTTCATACGATCCATTCTAATTCGTTCATACAATCCATTCCAATTCCTTCGCACGAATGTATCCATTCTAATTCATTCGTACGATCCACCCTAATTCCTTCGTACAATCCATTCGAATTCTTTCGCACGAATGTATCTATTCTAATTCATTC
Source organism: Chamaelirium japonicum (assembly GCA_947650365.1). NCBI lineage: Eukaryota > Viridiplantae > Streptophyta > Magnoliopsida > Liliales > Melanthiaceae > Chamaelirium > Chamaelirium japonicum. Next base: position 69,213,850 of record OX393556.1, on the reverse strand, counting down.
GCACAATTTATTCAAATTTATTCGTACGATCCATTCTAATTCATTAGCACGATCCATTCTAATTCATTCGTACGATCCATTCTATTTCATTCGTACGATCCATTCTTACTCATTCGTATGATCCATTCTAATTCATTCGCACGAATGTATCCATTCTAATTCATTCGTACGATCCATTCTAATTCATTCGCACGATCCATTCTAATTCATCCGTACGATCCATTCTAATTCATCCGTACGATCCGTTCTAATTCATTCGTACGAACCATTCTAATTCATTCACAGGATCCATTCTAATTCATTCACACGATCCATTCTAATTCATTATCACGAATGTATCCATTCTAATTTATTCGCACGATCCATCCTATTTCATTCGTACGATCCATTCTAATTCATTCGTATGATCCATTCTAATTCATTCGCACGAATGTAGCCATTCTAATTCATTAGCACGATCCATTCTAATTCATTCGTATGATCCATACTATTTCATTCGTACGATCCATTCTTACTCATTAGCACAATCCATTCTAATTCCTTCGCACGATCCATTCTAATTCATTCATACGATCCATTTTAATTCATTGATACAATCTATTCTAATTCTTTCGCATGAATGTATCTATTCTAATTCATTCGTACGATCCACCCTAATTCCTTCGTATGATCTATTCTAATTCATTCTCACGAATGTATCCATTCTAATTCATTCGTATGATCCATTCGAATTCATTCATACGATCCATTCTAATTCATTTATACGCTCCATTCTAATTTATTCGCACGAATGTATCCATTCTAAATCATTCGTACGATCCATTCTAATTCATTCGCACAATCTATTCTAATTCATTCGTACGATCCATTCTAATTCATTAGCACGAATGTATCCATTCTAATTCATTCGTACGATCCATTCTAATTCCTTCGTATGATCCATTCTAATTCCTTCATACGATCCATTCTAATTTCTTCGTACGATCCATTCTAATTCATTCGTATGATCCATTCTAATTCCTTCGTACGATCCATTCTAATTCATTAGTATGATCCATTCTAATTCATTCATACAATCCATTCCAATTCTTTCGCACGATTGTATCTATTCTAATTCATTCGTACGATCCACCCTAATTCCTTCGTATAATCCATTCTAATTCATTCGCACGAATGTGTCCATTCTAATTCATTCGTACGATCCATTTGAATTCATTCATACGATCCATTCTAATTCATTCATACGATCCATTCTATTTCATTCGTATGATCCATTCTTACTCATTCGTACAATCCATTCTAATTCATTCGCACGAACCAATCTAATTCATTCGCAGGATCCACTCTAATTCATTCGTACGATCCATTCTATTTCATTCGTACGATCCATTCTTACTCATTCATATGATCCATTCTAATTGATTCGCACGAATGTATCTATTCGTATTCATTCGTATGATCCATTCTAATTCATTCGCACGATCCATTCTAATTCATTCATACGATCCATTCTAATTCATTTGTACGATCCATTCTAATTCATTCGCATGATACATTCTAATTCATTCGCACAATCTATTCTAATTCATTCGTAATTCATTCGCACGATCATTCAGGTGTTTAGTTTGTGGCCTCAGACTTTGTATTTTGTTGAATACAAAGGTGCACCTTTGAACGTTAGTTGATCGTGGGGAGATCCTGTGTGATCCATTCTAATTCATTCAAATGATTTAGAATAGATTGTGCGAATGAATTACGAATGATTTAGAATAGATAGTGCGAATGAATTAGAATGGATCGTGCGAATGAATTAGAAAGGATCGTATGAATGAATTTGAATGGATCATGCGAATGATTAGAATGGATCGTATGAATGAATTAGAATGGATACATTCGTGTGAATAAATTAGAATGGATCGTACGAATGAGTAAGAATGGATCGTACGAATGAAATAGAATGGATCGTACGAATGAATTAGAATGGATCGTGCGAATGAATTAGACTGGATCGTGCGAATGAATTAGAATGGATCGTACGAATGAGTAGGAATGGATCGTATGAATGAATTAGAATGGATCGTATGAATGAATTCGAATGGATCGTACGAATGAATTATAATGGATACATTCGTGCGAATGAATTAGAATGGATCATACGAAGGAATTAGGATGGCTCATACGAATGAATTAGAATGGATACATTCGTGCGAAAGATTTAGAATGGATTATATGAATGAATTAGAATGAATCGTATGAATAAATTAGAATGGATCGTACTAATGAATTAGAATGGATCGTACGAAGGAATTAGAATGAATCATACGAATGAAATTGAATGGATCGTACAAAGAAATTAGAATGGATCATACAAAGGAATTAGAATGGATCGTACGAATAAATTAGAATTAATTCATTCATACGATCCATTCTAATTCATTTGTACGATCCCTTCTAATTCATTCATACGATCCATTCTAATTCATATTCATTCGTACGATCCATTCTAATTCATTCGTACGATCCATTCTAATTCATTCGTACGATCTATTCTAATTCATTCGTACGATCCATTCTAATTCATTCATACGATCCATTCTAATTCATTCGCACGAATGTATCCATTCTAATTCATTCGTACGATCCATTCTAATTCATTCGCAAAATCTATTCTAATTCATTCGTACGATTCGTTCTAATTCATTCGCACGATCCAATCTAATTCATTCGCATGATCAATTCTAATTCATTCATACGATCCATTCTATTTCATTCGTACGATCCATTCTTGATCGTGCTAAAGAATTAGAATGGATCGTACGAATGAATTAGAATGGATCGTACGAATGAATTAGAATGGATCGTATGAATGAATTAGAATGGATCGTGCGAATGAATTAGAATAGATCGTACGAATGAGTAAGAATGGATCGTACGAATGAAATAGAATGGATCGTACGTACGATCCATTCTAATTCATTCATACGATCCATTCTAGTTCATTCGCACGATCCATTCTAATTCATTCGCACGATCTATTCTAATTCATTCGTACGATCCATTCTAATTCATTCGTACGATCCATTCTAATTCATTCGCACGATCCATTCTAATTCATTCGTACGATCCATTCTAATTTATTCGTTCGATCCATTCTAATTCATTCAAACAATCCATTCTAATTCTTTCGCACGAATGTATCCATTCTAATTCATTCAAACAATCCATTCTAATTCTTTCGCACGAATGTATCCATTCTAATTCATTCTTACGATCCATTCTAATTCATTTGCATGATCCATTCTAATTCATTCACACGATCCATTCTAATTCATTCGTTCGATCCATTCTAATTAGAATGGATACATTCGTGCAAAAGAATTAGAATGGATTGTATGAATAAATTAGAATGGATCGTGCTAATGAATTAGAGTGGATCGTACGAATGAATTAGAATAGATTGTGCGAATGAATTAGAATGGATCGTACGAATGAATTAGAATGAATCGTATGAATGAATTAGAATGGATCGTGCGAATTAATTAGAATGGATCGTACGAATGAATTAGAATGGATACATTCGTGCGAATGAATTAGAATGGATCGTACGAATGCGTAAGAATGGATCGTACGAATGAAATAGAATGGATTGTACGAATGAATTATAATGGATCGTGATCCAATCTAATTCATTCGCACGATCCATTCTAGTTAATTCGTACGATCCATTTTATTTCATTCGTACGATCCATTCTTACTTATTCGTACAATCCATTCTAATTCATTCGCATGAATGTATCTATTCTAATTCATTTTTAAGATCCATTCTAATTCATTCGCACGATCCATTCTAATTCATTCATACGATCCATTCTAATTCATTCGTATGATCCATTCTAATTCATTAGCACGATCCATTCTAATTCATTCATACGATCCATTCTAATTCATACGATCCATTCTAATTCATTCATACGATCCATTCTATTTCAATCGTACGATCCATTCTTACTCATTCATACAATCCATTCTAATTCATTCGCACGATCCAATCGAATTCATTCGCATGATCCATTCTAATTCATTCGTACGATCCATTCTATTTCATTCGTACGATCCATTCGTACTCATTCGTACGATCCATTCTAATTCATTCGCATGAATGTATCCATTCTAATTCATTCGTACGATCCATTCTAATTCATTCGCACGATCCATTCTAATTCATTCATACGATCCATTCTAATTCATTCGTACGATCCATTCTAATTCATTCGCACAATCTATTCTAATTCATTCGTACGATCCATTCTAATTCATTAGCACGATCCATTCTAATTAATTCGCACAATCTATTCTAATTCATTCATACAATCCATTCTAATTCTTTCGCACGAATGTATCCATTCTAATTCATTCGTACGATCCATTCTCACTCATTCGTACGATCCAATCTAATTCATTCGCACGATCGATTCTAATTCATCATTCGCACAATCTATTCTAATTCATTCGCACGAATTAGAATGGATCGTGCGAATGAATTTGAATGGATAGTACGAATGGGATCATACGAAGGAATTAGGGTGGATCGTACGAATGAATTAGAATGGATACATTCGTGCAAAAGAATTATAATGGATTATATGAATGAATTAGAATGGATCGTGCGAATGAATTAGAATGGATCGTACGAATGAATTAGAATAGATTGTGCGAATGAATTAGAATGGATCATGCTAATGAATTAGAATGGATCGTACGAATGAATTATAATTAGAATGGATCGTATGAATGGGTAAGAATAGATCGTACGAATGAAATAGAATAAGAATGGATAGTACGAATGAAATAGAATGGATCGTACGAATGAATTAGAATGGATCATGCTAATGAATTAGAATGGATCGTACGAATGAATTAGAATAGATTGTGCGAATGAATTAGAATGGATCGTCCGAATGAATTAGAATAGATTGTATGAATGAATTAGAATGGATCATGCGAATGAATTAGAATGGATCGTACGAATGAATTAGAATGGATACATTCATACGAATGAATTAGAATGGATCGTATGAATGAATTAGAATGGATCGTGCGAATGAATTAGAATGGATCGTACGAATGAATTAGAATGGATCGTACGAATGAATTAGAATGGATCGTGCGAATGAATTAGAATGGATCGTACAAATGAATTAGAGTGGATACATTCGTGCGAATGAATTAGAATAGATCATACGAATGAAATAGAATGGATCGTACGAATGAATTAGAATGGATCGTGCTAATGAATTAAAATGGATCGTACGAAGGAATTAGAATGGATCGTACGAATGAATTAGAATGGATCGTACTAATGAAATAGAATGGATCGTACAAATGAATTAGAATGGATCATGCTAACGAATTAGAATGGATCGTACGAATGAATTACAATAGATTATGCGAATGAATTAGAATGGATCGTACGAATGAATTAGAATGGATCATATGAATTAATTAGAATGGATCGTGCGAATGAATTAGAATGGATCGTACGAGTGAATTAGAATGGATCATATGAATGAATTAGAATAGATCATGCGAATGAATTAGAATGATCGTACGAACGAATTTAAATGGATATATACGAAAGAATGGATCGTACGTATGAATTTGAATGGATCGTACGAATGAATTAGAATGGATCGTGCGAATGAATTAGATTGGATTGTGCAAATGAATTAGAATGGATCGTACGAATGAGTAAGAATGGATCGAACAAATGAAATAGAATGGATCGTATGAATGAATTAGAATGATCCACACTAATTCCTTCGTATGATCCATTTTAATTCATTCGCACGAATGTATCCATTCTAATTCATTCGTACGATCCATTCGGATTCATTCATACGATCCATTCTAATTCATTCATACGATCTATTCTAATTCATTCGCACGAATGTATCCATTCTAATTCATTCTTACGATCCATTCTAATTCATTCGCACAATCTATTCTAATTCATTCGTACGATCCATTCTAATTCATTCGCATGATCCATTCTAATTGTATGATCCATTCTAATTCATTCGTATGATCCATTCTAATTCATTCGTATGATCCATTCTAATTCATTCGTACGATCTACCCTAATTCCTTCGTATAATCCATTCTAATTCATTCGTACGATCCATTCTAATTCATTCGCACGATCCATTCTAATTTATTACATGAATGAATTAGAATGGATCGTACAAATGAATTAGAATGGATCGTGCGAAAAAATTAGAATGGATTGCATGAATGAATTAGAATGGATCGTATGAATGAATTAGATTGCACGATCCACTCTAATTGATACATACATTCTAATTAGAATGGATCGTACGAATGAATTAGAATGGATCGTATGAATGAATTAGCACGATCCATTCTAATTCTTTCGCGTGAATGTATCCAATCTAATTCATTCTTACGATCCATTCTAATTCATTCATACGATCTATTCTAATTTATTCGTACTATCAATTCTAATTCATTCTAATTCACTCGAACGATCCATTCTAATTCATTCGCATGATCCATTCTAATTCATTCGCACGAATGAATTAGAATGGATCGTACGAAGGAATTAGAATGGATACATTCGTGGGAATGAATTAAAATAGATCGTACAAAGGAATTTGAATGGTTCATACGAATGAACTAGAATGGATCGTATGAATGAATTCGAATGGATCGTGCGAATGAATTAGAATAGATTGTGCAAATGAATTAGAATGGATCGTACGAATGAATTAGAATGGATACATTCGTGTGAAAGAATTAGAATGGATTGTATGAATAAATTAGAATGGATCGTGCAAATGAATTAGAATGGATCATGCAAATGAATTAGAATGGATCGTACGAATGAATTAAAATAGATTGTGCGAATGAATTAGAATGGATCGTACGAATGAATTAGAATGGATACATTCGTGCGAATGAATTAGAATGGATCGTATGAATGAATTAGAATGGATCGTATGAATGAATTCGAATGGATCGTATGAATGAATCAGAATAGATACATTCGTGCGAATGAATTAGAATGGATCATACGAAGGAATTAGGGTGGATCGTACGAATGAATTAGAATGGATACATTCATGCGAAAGAATTAGAATGGATTGTATGAATGAATTAGAATGGATGGTATGAATGAATTAGAATGGATCGTATGAATGAATTAGAATGGATCGTGCGAATGAATTAGAATGGATTGTATGAATGTATTTGAAAGGATCGTATGAATGAATTAGAATGGATCGTGCGAATGAATTAGAATGGATCGTACAAATTAATTAGAATGGATCGTGCGAATGAATTAGAATGGATCGAACGAATCAATTAGAATGGATAGATTTGTGCGAATAAATTAGAATGGAACTTACGATTGAGTAAGAATGGATCGTACGAATGAATTAGAATAGATCGTGCTAATGAATTAGAATGGATCATACGAATGAATTAGAATAGGTTGTGCGAATGATGAATTAGAATGGATCATGCGAATGAATTAGATTGGATCGTGCGAATGAATTAGAATGGATCGTACGAATGAATTATAATGGATCGTATGAATGAATTAGAATGGATCGTGCAAATGAATTAGAATGGATCTTACGAATGAATTAGAATGGATACATTCGTGCGAATGAATTAGAATGGATCGTACGAATGAGTAAGAATGGATCATACGAATGAAATAGAATGGAACGTACGAATGAATTAGAATGGATCGTGCGAATGAATTAGATTGGATCGTGCGAATGAATTAGAATGGATCGTATGAATGAATTAGATTGGATCGTGCGAATGAATTCATACATACGATCCATTCTAATTCTTTCATAACGTACGATCCATTCTATTTCATTCGAATGATCCATTCTAATTCCTTCGTACGATCCAATCTAATTCATTCCCATCAATGTATCCATTCTAATTCATACGTACGATCCATTCTAATTCATTCATATGATCCAATCTAATTCATTCATACGATCCATTCTAATTCATTCGCACGAATGTATCTATTCTAATTCATTCGTACGATCCATTCTAATTTATTCGAACAATCTATTCTAATTCATTCGTACGATCCATTCTAATTCATTAGCACGATCCATTCTAATTCATTCGTATGATCCATTCTAATTCATTCGCACGATCCATTCTTATTCATTCGTACGATCCATTCTAATTCATTCATACGATCCATTCTAATTCATTCATACAATCCATTCTAATTCATTCTTACTCATTCACACGGTCTATTCTTATTCATTCGTTCGATCCATTCTAATTCATTCATACGATCTATTCTAATTCATTCGCACGAATGTATCCATTCTAATTCATTCGTACGTTCCATTCTAATTCAGTCGCATGATCCAATCTAATTCATTCGTACGATCCATTCTAATTCATTCGCACGATCCATTCTAATTCATTTATACGATCCATTCTAATTCATTAGCACGATCCATTCTAATTCATTCGTACGATCCATTCTATTTCATTCGTACGATCCATTCTTACTCATTCGTACGATCCATTCTAATTCATTTGCACGAATGTATCGATTCTAATACATTCGTACGATCCATTCTAATTTATTCGCACGATCTATTCTAATTCATTCATACGATCCATTCTAATTCATTCATACTCATTCGTGCGAATGAATTAGAATGGATTGTATGAATGAATTAGAATGGATCGTGCGAATGAATTAGAATGGATCGTATGAATTAATTAGAATGGATCGTATGAATGAATTAGAATAGATCGTGCGAATGAATTAGAATGGATCGTACGAATGAATTAGAATGGATACATTCGTGCGAATGAATTAGAATGGATCGTACGAATGAGTAAGAATGGATCGTACGAATGAAATAGAACGGATCGTACGAATGAATTAGAATGAATCGTGCTAATGAATTAGAATGGATCGTACAAATGAATTAGAATGGATCATACGAAGGAATTATGGTGGAACGTACGAATGAACTAGAATGAATACATTCATGCGAAAGAATTAGAATGGATTGTATGAATGAATTAGAATGGATCGTGCAAATTAATTAGAATGGATCATGCGAATGAATTAGAATGGATCGTACGAATGAATTAGAAAGATTGTGCGAATGAATTAGAATGTATCGTACGAATGAATTAGAATGGATCGTATGAATGAATTAGAATAGATCGCATAAATGAATTAGAATGGATCGTGCGAATGAATTAGAATGGATCGTACGAATGAATTAAAATGCATACATTCGTGCGAATGAATTAGAATGGATCGTATGAATGAGTAAGAATGGATCATACAAATGAAATAGAATAGATCGTGCGAATGAATTAGAATGGATTGTGCGAATGAATTAGATTGGATCGTGCGAATGAATTAGAATGGATCGTACGAATGAATTAGAATGGATACATTCGTGCGAATGAATTACAATGGATCGTGCAAATGAATTAGAATGGATCGTACGAATAAATTAGAATGGATCGTATGAATGAATTAGAATGGATCGTACGAATGAATTAGAATGGATAGGGATTGCTAAAATCTGTTTCTGATATGGTTGTATTGCTAGGGTTGGGATTGTATTTTACTTTCCTTTCTTCTCTCTGATGCCTTATTATAAAAGGCCAGAGCTGTAATTGGTTTGTTTCTCATTTTCAAGGGGCAGGGTCCCCAATAAAATCCCCGTAGATTTGAGTAAAAAAAAAAAAAAAGAATTAGAATGGATACGTTCATGCGAAAGAATTTAGAATTGATCGCACGAAGAAATTAGAATGAATTAGATTGAATACATTCGTGCGAATGAATTAGAATGGATCGTGCTAATGAATTAGAATGGATCGTGCGAATGAATTAGAATGGATCGTAGGAATGAATTCGAATGGATACATTCGTGCGAATGAATTAGAATGGATCGTATGAATGAGTAAGAATGGATCGTACAAATGAAATAGAATGGATCGTGCGAATGAATTAGAATGGATCGTACGAATGAATTAGAATGGATCGTGCGAATGAATTAGAATGGATCGTACGAATGAATTAGAATGGATATATTCGTCCGAATGAATTAGAATGGATCGTACGTATGAGTAAGAATGGATCGTATGAATGAAATAGAATGGTTCGTGCGAATGAATTAGAATCGATCGTACGAATGAATTAGAATATTAGAATGAATCATACGAATGAATTAGAATGGATCGTGCGAATGAATTAGAATGGATCTTACGAATGAATTAGAATGGATACATTTGTGCGAATGAATTAGAATGGATCGTACGAATGAGTAAGAATGGATCGTACGAATGAAATAGAATCGAACGTATGAATGAATTAGAATGGATCGTGCGAATGAATTAGATTGGATCGTGCGAATGAAATAGAATGGATCGTATGAATGAATTAGACTGGATCATATAAATGAATTAGAATGGATCGTATGAATGAATTAGAATGGATCGTACAAATGAATTAGAATGAATTAAAAGGGATCCATTCTAATTCCTTAGTACGATCCATTCTAATTCATTCCCATGAATGTATCCATTCTAATTCATACGTACGATCCATTCTAATTCATTCATAATGTATGATCCATTATAATTCCTTCGTACGATCCATTCTATTTCATTCATATGATCCATTCTAATACCTTCGTACGAACCATTCTAATTCATTCGCACGAATGTATCCATTCTAATTCATTCGTACGATCCATTCTAATCCATTCGCACAATCTATTCTAATTCATTCGTACGATCCATTCTAATTCATTAGCACGATCCATTCTAATTCAATCGTATGATCCATTCTATTTCATTCGTACGATTCATTCTTACTCATTCGTACGATCCATTCTAATTCATTCGCATGATCCATTCTAATTCATTCATACGATCCATTCTAATTCATTAGCACGATCCATTCTAATTCATTCGTACGATCCATTCTATTTCATTCGTACGACCTATTCTTACTCATTCGTACGATCCATTCTAATTCATTTGCACGAATGTATCCATTCTAATTCATTCGTACGATCCATTCTAATTCATTTGCACGATCCATTCTAATTCATTTGCACGATCCATTCTAATTCATTCATACGATCCATTCTAATTCATTCATACTCATTCATGCGAATGAATTAGAATGGATTGTATGAATGAATTAGAATGGATCGTATGAATGAATTAGAATGGATCGTGCGAATGAATTAGAATGGATCGTACGAATTAATTAGAATGGATCGTATGAAAGAATTAGAATGGATCGTGCGAATGAATTAGAATGGATCGTACGAATGAATTAGAATGGATACATTCGTGTGAATGAATTAGAATGGATCGTACGATTGAGTAAGAATGGATCGTACGAATGAAATAGAATGGATCGTACGAATGAATTGGAATGGATCGTGCTAATGAATTTGAATGCATCGTACGAATGAATTAGAATGGATCATACAAAGGTATTAGGGTGGATCGTACGAATGAATTAGAATGGATACATTCGTGCGAAAGAATTAGAATGGATTGTATGAATGAATTAGAATGGATCGTGCAAATGAAATAGAATGGATCGTGCGAATGAATTAGAATGGATCGTACGAATGAATTAGAATAGATTGTGCGAATAAATTAGAATGGATCGTACGAATGAATTAGAATGGATCGTATGAATGAATTAGAATGGATCGCATGAATGAATTAGAATGGATCGTGTGAAAGAATTAGAATGGATCGTACGAATGAATTAGAATAGATACATTTGTGCGAATGAATTAGAATGAATTGTACGAATGAGTAAGAATCGATCGTACGAATAAAATAGAATGGATCGTACGAATGAATTACAATGGATCGTGCGAATGAATTAGAATGAATCATACGAATGAATTAGAATGGATCGTACGAATAAATTAGAATGGATACATTCGTGCAAATGAATTAGAATGGATACATTCGTGTGAATGAATTAGAATGGATCATGCAACTAAATTAGAATGAATCGTACGAATGAATTCGAATGGATCGTATGAATGAATTAGAATGGATCATACGAATGAATTAGAATGGATCCATTCTAATTCATTCTAACGATCCATTCTAATTCATTCGCAGGAATGTATCCATTCTAATTCATTCGTACGATCCATTCTAATTCATTCGCACAGTCTATTCTAATTAATTCGTACGATCCATTCTAATTCATTCATACGATCCATTATAATTCATTCGCACGATCCATTCTAACTCATTCACACGATCCATTCTAATTCTTTCGCACGAATGTATCCATTCTAATTCATTCATACGATCCACCCTAATTCCTTCGTATAATCTATTCTAATTCATTCGTACGATAAATTTTAATTCATTCACATGGTCCATTCTAATTCATTCATACGATCCATTCTAATTCATTCATACGATCCATTCTAATTCATTCGCACAATCTATTCTAATTCATTCGTACAATTCATTCTAATTCATTAGCACGATCCATTCTAATTCATTCGTACGATCCATTCTAATTCATTAGCGCGATCCATTTTAATTCATGCATACAATCCATTCTAATTCATTCGCACGAATGTATCCATTCTAATTCATTCGCACGAATGTATCCATTCTAATTCATTCGTACGATCCATTCTAATTCATTCGCACAATCTATTCTAATTCATTCGTACGATCCACCCTAATTCTTTCGTATGATCCATTCTAATTCATTCGCACGAATGTATCCATTCTAATTCATTCGTACGATCCATTCTAATTCATTCGTACGATCCATTCAAATTCATTCATACGATCGATTGTGCGATCCATTCTAATTCATTCATAAGATCATTCATATGATCCATTCTAATTCATTCATACGATCCATTCTAATTCATTCATACGATCCATTCTAATTCATTCATACGATCCATTCTAATTTATTCGCACGATCCATTCTTATTCATTTATACGATCCATTCTTACTCATTCGTATGATCCATTCTAATTCATTCGCACAATCTATTCTAATTCATTCGTACTATCCATTCTAATTCATTCACACGATCCATTCTAATTCATTGGTACGATCCATTCTAATTCATTCATACAATCCATTCTAATTCTTTTGTATGAATGTATCCATTTTAGTTCATTCGTACGATCCATTCTACTTTATTCGCACGATCCATTCTAATTCATTCATACGATCCATTCAAATACATTCGTACGATCCATTCTAATTCATTCGTACGATCTATTATAATTCATTCGTACGATCCACCCTAATTCCTTCGTAAGATCCATTCTAATTTATTCGCCCGAATGTATCCATTCTAATTCATTCGTACGATCCATTCGAATTCATTCTACGATCCATTCTAATTCATTCGTACGATCCATTCTAATTCATTCGCATGATCCATTCTAATTCATTCATACAATCCATTCTAATTCATTTGTACGATCCATTCTAATTCCTTCGTTCGATCCATTCTAATTCATTCGTACGATCCATTCTAATTCATTCGCACCATCCATTCTAATTCATTCGTACGATCCATTCTAATTCATTCATACGATCCATTCTTACTGATTCGTACGATCCATTCTTACTTATTCGTACGATCCATTCTAATTCATTCGCACGAATGTATCCATTCTTACTCATTCGTACGATCCATTCTAATTCATTCGCACGAATGTATCCATTAGAATTCATTCGTACGATCCATTCTAATTCATTCGCACGATCCATTCTAATTCATTCATACGATCCATTTTAATTCATTCGTACGATCCATTCTTATTCATTCGCACGATCCATTCTAATTCATTCATACGATCCATTCTAATTCATTCTAGTTCTTTCGCACGAATGTATCCATTCTAATTCATTCATACGATCTACCCTAATCCCTTCATATGATCCATTCTAATTCATTCGCACGAATATATCCATTCTAATTCATTCGTACGATCCATTCGAATTTATTCATACGATCCATTCTAATTCATTCATACGATCCATTCTAATTTATTCATACGGTCCATTCTAATTCATTCGCACGAATGTATTCATTCGCACAATCTATTCTAATTCATTCGTATGATCCATTCTAATTCATTAGCACGATCCATTCTAATTCTTTTTTTTTGATCAAAGCTATGGGGATTTTATTAGGGACCCCGCCCAAAAAACAAAAGAAAAGAATGTACACATTACAGCTCTGGCCTTTTATAGATCAAGGCTATCAGAGAAATGGAAAACAAATACAAAGAACAATGGAAATATTAACAAATCCATCTTCTCACTCATCTGCAAAAACAGCCCTATAAGCCCTTGCCTTCTATCTCATATAGCTTCTACCCTTGCAATCATCTTCAATTGCTTTACGAATATTTTCTTTTAAGTCTTGTGGGTAAATTTGAACCACCTGATTGCCATGATCCATTTTTGATAAGATGTCTGCAGGTTGATTACCCTCTCTCCAGATGTGAGTGATCTTATGCTCATTGTACTTGTTTAAAGCCTCCCTGATACTTAAGACCTGATGAATAGCATTCCAGGGAATAGCACATTCATCTCTAATACATTTCACTGCAATAAGAGAATCAGATTCAATCCACAGCTTTGAGATGTGCATATCTTCCGTATATAAGAGACCTTTCATCACTGCATCTAATTCAATGTTTAGAATTTCAGAGTACTTAGAAGGACCATAAAAACACTGAATAGCTTCACCATTACTGTTTCTGAACACACCCCCAACAGAAGCTGAGGTATTTGCCAAAGCTCCATCTGTATTCAACTTCATCCATCCTCTATCAGGTTTATCCCAAGTGACAGTTTGAATATTACGAATATTAGGCTTCAGATGACATCCCCATTTTGCCAAAATAATTTTGTTATCCAAGGTATCTTCTTCAGAATATTCACAACTAGACATTCTCAAAAAAACAGTTCTAGTAATATAAGCCAGCAGGACTCTCTTGTGAGTAGTATTATTTTCAAAAATTCTTTTGCATCTCTCTTCCCAGATCAGCTTCACTACACAACCTGTAACTATTTTAGCTAGAGTATTAAGTTGACCTTTTTGTCTGAATTTAGCTTTCAATCTGCTAATCTCTTCACTGAGATTACCAATTCTGGTGGCCTTGATGTCCAGTCTAGATAGAACTGATCTCCAAATCCAATTGGAGTAAGAGCAGTTGAAAAAAATATGGTCATGAGTTTCCCTATCAGACCAGCACAGAACACATAAAGAAGGAACCATCATCCCTCTTCTATGAAGCTTATCACAGGTGAGAAGTTTGTTTAAAACAGCTCTCCACAAACAAACTGCATGTTTTTCAATTCTGTGTTGATGCCAAATCCAGTTAGCTTCTAAAAAAACCTGCCCTTTGATTCTATTAGAATCCCAAGCTGTTTTGAGTATATATAATCCACTGTTAGAGGGTTTCCAGATTTTTATATCAGAGAGCCTTGGATAAGAAAGATCAAATTCAGAAATCATATCAAAAATTCTCATAATATCTGCTGAAGAGGGTGAAGGGAAAGACCATTTCCCATTATCGATAAACTCACTAACAGTAATATCTGTGCCATACCCCAAATCATAAACTGCTCTGTTATCAAAAAGATCAATGAGTCTCCCTTGAGGCAGCCAATTATCAAGCCAAAAATTTGTCTTATTCCCATTCCCCACCACACTGATAATATTTTGTTTGAATTTATTTCTGATCTGTAGAATCCCTCTCCAAATCCCTGAAGCATTATGTGTACTTTTACATTCCCAAATACCTTCATGTCTCAGATATTTAGCAGTGACCCACTTAACCCATAAGGACTTATCCATAGAACAAATTCTCCAGAGATGCTTAGCCAAAGCTACTTCATTCCATTCCTCCAAATTTCTGAAACCAAGCCCTCCTTCACTCTTAGGATAGCAAAGCTTTTTCTAGGCAATAGGAACCATTTTTTTAGTAAGTGAAGGCCCCCCCCAAAGAAATCTGCTGAAAATACCTTCAATCTCTTTTATAACTGATTTAGGAAAACTGAACACCCCAGACCAGTATAAATGCAAAGAATTAAGCACAGACTTAATCAACTCAACTCTGCCTGCAAGAGAAAGGAAGTTTCTATTCCAAGACCCAGTTCTAGACCTGATTTTATCAATTAAAACCTGGCAATCAGTATGTTTGAGTCTTTTTGAGAGAAGTGGGAGGCCAAGATACTTAACTGGTAGAGTTCCTTCTCGTAATCCAAGGATATTCAGCAAGCACTGCTTATTTTGAACATTTTGGCTAAAGAAAACTTTTGACTTTTCATAGCTGATCTCCAAACCTGATTGATGACTGAAGTTCTTAAGGACTTGAGTTAACCCTGTAGCTGAATGAGATTCAGCCTTACAAAAAAACAGAAGATCATCAGCATAAGCCAAATGTGATATAGGGATACTACCCAAAGAAGGGACCAAAATTCTTTTGTTTTCTTCAGCTTCTGTAAGTAGACTAGATAGAACATTCATAGCAATGGTAAACAAATATGGGGATATAGGGTCTCCTTGCCGAATTCCTCTATAAGCTGCAAAATAACCCTTAGCTGCACCATTAATAAGCACTGAAAATCTGACTGAAGTGATACATTCTTTTATCCAATTAACCCATCTGTGCGGAAAATTCATAGCTTTCATTGTGTGAAGGAGGAAATTATGATCCACAGTATCAAAAGCTTTCTTTAAGTCAACTTTAATGCACATTCTAGGAGAACCAGTCTTCATATGAAATTTATAAAGCAACTCATGAGCTAACATAATAGCATCTTGAATATATCTGCCATTAAGGAAAGCTGCTTGATTTTCAGCAATTAATTGTGGCATTATAATCTTCATTCTATTTGCTAAGATGGTAGAGATGATCTTATACGAAAAATTGCAAAGAGAGATAGGCCTGCAGCTTGCAAAACTCTTAATACTCTCTCCCTTTGGAATTAAAGCTATTAAAGTGTGGTTAAGGTAAGTAACTTTTTGAGGATGATCATAAAAGAAATGGATAAAATTAGTAACATCATCCTTAATAATAGGCCAGCAACCTTTATAAAAATCACTAGAGAACCCATCTGCACCAGGAGCCTTATCCATAGGAGCAGTATTAACAACATTATAAACTTCTTCTGCAGTAAAAGGTCTACTGATCCAGTCAGCCTGATCACTGGATAATATCCCCAAATTAGTGCAGTTAAAACTATGACAGCCACCTTCTTTAAACAGCTTCGTAAAGTATAAGATTCCTTCAGCTCCAATGCCCTCAGGATCTTCTATCAGCTTATCCTCAGTCGACAGAATAGAGTAAATTTTTGACTTAGCTCTTTTCCTTTGGATAATAGCATGAAAAAACTTTGTGTTTGTATCTCCTTTGGATAACCAATTAATTTTGGATTTCAATCTAAGCAAATCATCATTGATATCTCTCTCTTTCTTAAGAGTAGTAAGAGCTTCCCGTTCTTCTAAAGCAATTTTATCATTTAGTGGATCTAAATTCATACGATTTTGAATTTCATCCAACACCCTCTCTGCCTTTAAACATCTCAACTGAGTATAGCCAAAGCTATTTTTATTCCAAGCTTTAAGAACTGCCTTAAGCCTCTTGAGTTTGTGACAGAATATGAAAAAAGGATCACCCTGAACTTCATTATTCCAAGAATTAGCTACCACTGTAAGGAAATCTTCATTTGTTTCCCAAATTTTAAGATATCTGAATGGAGAGGATCCATAAGACCAACTAGGATTCATCTTAATAATCACAGGTGTGTGATCAGAGGAACCTTGATTAATGAAACTAGCAATACTGTTTGGGAAACCAAAGTTCCATTGATGATTCACCAGAGCTCTATCTAACTTAGCAGCAATCCTGGAGCTTTCTGCCTTGTTTGTCCAGGTGATAAAGTGACCATGAGATTCCATATCATCAAGATCACAGTCATCAAGGACCTCATTAAATTCTCTAAGAGCACTATTGGGCACTGCATTACCTCCTGTTTTCTCCCCTGCTGTCCTGATCAAATTGAAATCCCCTGCTACCAGCCAAGGCTCATTCACTTGCAAACTAATATCTTTCATATCAGTCCAAAGCCTACATCTATCAATAGCTGTATTATGCCCATAGATGACAGAAAAAAGCATACTTCTATTACCTGGTTTCCAGATTACCTTACAGTGCAAAATTTGATCACCTTCCATAAGAAGCATAACATCAAAATTTTGCTGATCCCAAAGAAGAATAATTCTCCCAGCTGCATGAGAATTATGATTAGAAAAACAGCTCCAGTCAGGCTTGATTTTAGAATGAATCTTAGATAGGTTTTGAATCTTGACTTTTGTCTCCACCAAGCCAAGAAGACCAATATTATGCTTATTTATCAATTTACAAGCATCTTCACATCTATCACTACTATTGAGACCCTGACATTCCATACACAGATATTCATTTAAACAAAAGACTGGGCAGAAGGTTTGGCCTGTTCCCCTATTTCCTCCCCAATGTGCTCAAGATCTTTACCATCAGAAGAAAAATAGGACCTTTTCCCAGCTTCTATAGGACACCCAGAATTATTGATATCACTGATGACTTTAACTCTTAAAGCTTTTCTGTAGGCTTGTATCTCTGTTAGAGGTCCTGCAATATGGGCTTTACTGATAGCCAAAACATAATCATTGTTGGCCTTTTTTCTGATAGCATCTTCACTATTTTCACTAAACTTTTTCTGCTTTTCATTTATACCTGTCAGTGAAGATTCAATCTGACCTCCTGTATTTTCTACATTCTGATCTAGTGTATTACCCTGTTGATCTTGATGAGAACCATGGACTGGATTTTTCCTTTTCAATGAATCAATCTGAAAGGAAACTGGAAATGTAGTATCAATGACTTCTGCTAATGTAGTTGGGCATTCATCAGCATTACTAGAATTAAGTACTCTGATTCTCGAAGCTTTTCTGCTTGCCTGAACTTCAGTAAGAAATTCTTCACTTTTTCTGATAGCATCCTCACTATTTTCACTAAACTTTTTCTGTTTTTCATTTATACCTATCAGTGAAGCTTCAATCTGACCCCCTGTATTTTCTTCATTCTGATCTAGTGTATTACCCTGTTGATCTTGATGAGAACCATGGACTGGATTTTTCCTTTTCAATGAATCAATCTGAAAGGAAACTGGAACTGTAGTATCAATGACTTCTGCTAAATCAGTTGGGCATTCATCAGCATTACTAGAATTAAGAACTCTGATTCTCGAAGCTTTTCTGCTTGCCTGAACTTCAGTAAGAATTTCTTCACTTTTTCCTTTCTTTGTAACCTTTACAACAGTTTCCTGTTGCTTTGGATCTAAGCTTGAAATTTCTTCCTCTTCAATCCCATTCTCTTTTCTTTCTAACTCAGAATCCATTTTACCTTCAAGAATACTGTATGAATTGTATAATTTGAGAGAAGGTTTTGCTGTGACTGAATTTTTTGGGACCCAAACTTTATTTTGATTTAGTACCTCCTTAGATTTGAACTGAGTGTTATTGCAGTCTTTGATTGTATGTCCAAAACCTTGGCAATTTGAACAAACAGGAGGCTTCCATTCATAGACAACTGGTTGATCAAACAAATGAACTCCCTGAACACTAATAGGAATTTTGTCCACCATTTTTGCAGATTCTGAAATTTCAATATTAATTCTAGCAAAGCTGAGCCTTTGTTTTGTTTTAGTAAGCTCATCCATTCTAATCGGCTTACCCAAAACACTGCCAATTTTACAAAAACTCTCCCAAGAATAGAGCTCTAGGGGTAAGTTTGGAAATCTGACCCATAGAGGAAAAGAATCAAACATCTTCCTATCAATATGCATGCCTGGTTTCCATTCTCTTAAAAACAAAAGGCGCCCTTCATAATCCCATGAACCTTTATTCAAAATTCGATTAAAATCTATAGATTCAGAGAATTTGAAGATTAGCAATCCATTTTCCAAAAGGGACATAGAGAACGAACCTTTGCATTTCCATGTCCTCAGTAAATAGTTTCGAAAAGCTCAAAAATATGGTCTCTTCCCCATCAGATTACCCACAAGACTATAACTCCATTGTTTTCAATCTGCTCCAAAGAGGAAGAAGAAATTTTAGACTTCGAGACCCTATCATCTCCTTCACTTCCAGATATTACTTGTTTCACAGTAATTTCCTCACAAGGATCAATGAGAATTGGGGACAAGGAAGAAGGGATTTCTTGAACTATATCTTCAGCCAACTGAACAGAAACCGGGCAATCTTGATTCGTAACAAAAGCATCAGATGGATACCTCTTCTCCAGATCATCCTCATTTAGATTTCCAGCCGATAAAATTTCTGAAGAAATAACAGTTCTGGATCTTGAGGGAGGATTTATGGCAGACAAATTTTGAACTGACTGTTTTAACTGCTCGAAAGAGGAAGAAGAAAATTTAAGTTCTGAGATCCTAGCAGCTCCTTCAGTTCCCGAATTTTCTTGAATCACAGAGACTTTCTCACAAGGATCAATGAGAATTGGAGATGAGAGAGATGGAAATTCTTCAGTTATATCTTCAGCCAACAGAACTAAACCCGGACAAATCTGATTTGTATCAAGAACAGTAGATGAATACCTCTCCTCCAGATCTTCCTCATAGAGAGTATCAGCCGAAATAGAATCTGAAGGAAAACCAGAATTGGATCCAGAGGGAAGAATCAGCCCTGTTGAAAAGGATGAGGAAATTTCCTTTGAAAAAGCAAATTCCCGCAATCGCCTGTTTTCCCTTTTTGCACTCTCTCTCTCCTCTCTCCTCTCTCCATTCTATCGATCCATTCTAATTCATTCGTACGATCCATTCTATTTCATTCGTACGATCCATTCTTACTCATTCGTATGATACATTCTAATTCATTCATACGATCCATTCTAATTCATTCGTACGATCCATTCTAATTCATTCGCACTATCTATTCTAATTTATTCGTACGATCCATTATAATTCATTAGCACGATCCATTCTAATTCTTTCGTACGATCCATTCTAATTCATTCGTACGATCCATTCTAATTCATTCGCACGAATGTATCCATTCTAATTCCTTCGTATAATCCATTCTAATTCATTCGTACGATCCATTCTAATTCATCATTTGCATAATCCATTCTAATTCATTCGTACGAACCCTTCTAATTCATTAGCACGATCCATTCTAATTCATTTGTATGATCCATTCTATTTCATTCGTATGATCCATTCTTACTCATTCGTACGATCCATTCTAATTCATTTCGTACGATCCATTCTAATTCATTTCGTACGATCCACCCTAATTCCTTCGTATGATCCATTCTAATTCATTCGCATGAATGTATCGTACGAGTATTAGAATGGATCGTACGTATGAATTAGAATGGATCGTACGAATGAGTAAGAATGGATCGTACGAATGAATTAGAATGGATCGCACAAAGGAATGAATTAGAATGGATACATTCGTACAATCCCTTCTAATTCATTCGTACGATCCATTCTAATTCATTCGCACGATCCATTCTAATTCTTTCGCACGAATGTATCCATTCTAATTCATTCGTACGATCCACCCAAATTCCTTCGTATAATGCATTCTAATTCATTCGTACGATCCATTCTAATTCATTCATACGATCCATTCTAATTTATTCGCTTGAATGTATCCATTCGAATTCATTCGTACGATGCATTCTAATTCCTTCGTAAGATCCATTCTAATTCCTTCGTAAGATCCATTCTAATTCCTTCGTACGATCTATTCTATTTCATTCGTATGATCCATTCTAATTACTTCGTACGATCCATTCTAATTCATTCGTACAATCCAGTCTAATTGATCGTGCGAATGAATTAGAATGGATCGTACGAATGAATTAGAATAGATTGTGCGAATAAATTAGAATGGATCATACGAATGAATTAGAATGGATACATTCGTGCGAATGAATTAGAATGGATCGTATGAATGGATCGTACAAATGAATTAGAATGGATCGTGCGAATGAATTAGAATGGATCGTACGAATGAATTAGAATTGATTGTGCGAATAAATTATTATGGATCGTACGAATGAATTAGAATGGATACATTCGTGCGAATGAATTAGAATGGATCGTACAAATGGCTCGTACGAAGGAATTAGAATGAATTATAATGGATACATTCGTGCGAATGAATTAGAATGGATCGTATGAATGAATTAGATTAGATCGTATGAATGAATTAGAATGGATCGTACGTATGAATTAGAATGGATACATTCATGGGAATGAATTAGAATGGATCATACGAAGGAATTAGAATGGATCGTACATATGAATTCTATTTCATTCTAATTCATTAGCATGATCCATTCTAATCCATTCTAATTCATTCGTACATTCCATTCTAATTCATACGAAGGAATAAATTCAAACGATCCATTCTAATTCCTTCGTACAATCTATTCTATTCATTCATACGATCCATTCTATTTCATTCGCACGAATGTATCCATTCTAATTCATTCATACAATCCATTCTAATTCATTCGCACAATCTATTCTAATTCATTCGTACGATCCATTCTAATTCATTTGCACGATCCATTCTAATTCATTTGCACGATCCATTCTAATTCATTCGCAAGAATGTATCCATTTTAATTCATTCGCATGAATGTATCCATTCTAATTCATTTGTACGATCAATTCTAATTCTTTCGCACGATCCAATCTAATTCAATCGCATGATCCATTCTAATTCATTTGTACGATACATTTTATTTCATTCGTACGATCCATTCTTACTCATTCATACGATCCATTCTAATTCATTCGCACAAATGTATCCATTCTAATTCATTCGTACGATCTATTCTAATTCTTTCGCACGATCCATTCTAATTCATTCGTATGATCAATTCTAATTCATTCGCACGATCCATTCTTATTCATTCATACAATACATTCTAATTCATTCATACGATACATTCTAATTCCTTCGTACGATCCATTCTAATTTATTCACACGATCCAATCTAATTCATTCGCACAATCCATTCTAATTCATTCGTACGATCCATTCTAATTCATTCATACAATCCATTCTAATTCTTTTGCACGAATGTATCCATTCTAATTCATTCGTACGATCCATTCTAATTCTTTCGTACGATCCATTCTAATTCCATTGTACGATCCATTCTATTTCATTCGTATGATCCATTCGAAATCCTTCGTATGATCCATTCTAATTCATTCGTACAATCCATTCTAATTCATTCATACAATCCATTCTAATTCTTTCGCACGAATGTATCCATTCTAATACATTCGTACGATCCACCCAAATTCCTTAGTATTATCCATTCTAATTCATTCGCACGAATGTCTCCATTCTAATTCATTCGTACGATCCATTCGAATTCATTCATACGATCTATTCTAATTCATTCATACGATCCATTCTATTTCACTCGTACGATCCATTCTTACTCATTCATACGATCCATTCTAATTCATTCGCACGATCCAACCTAATTCATTCACACGATCCATTCTAATTCATTCGTACGATCCATTCTATTTCATTCGTACGATCCATTCTTACTCATTCGTACAATCCATTCTAATTCATTCGCACGAATGTATCCATTCTAATTCATTCATACGATCCATTCTAATTCATTCGCACGATCCATTCTAATTCATTCATACGATCCATTCTAATTCATTCATACGATCCATTATAATTCATTCGCACGATCCATTCTAATTCATTCGTACAATCTATTCTAATTCATTCGTAATTCATTAGCACGATCATTCAGGTGTTTAGGTTACGGCCTCAGACTTTGTATTTGGTTGAATACAAAGGTGCACCTTTGAATGAATTAGAATGGATCGTGCGAATGAATTAGAATGGATCGTGAGAATGAATTAGAATGGATCGTGCGAATGAATTAGAATGGATACATTCGTGCGAATGAATTAGATTGGTTCGTACGAATGAGTAAGAATGGATCGTACGAATGAAATAGAATGGATCGTACGAATGAATTAGAATGGATCGTGCGAATGAATTAGATTGGATCGTGCGAATGAATTAGAATGGATACATTCGTGCGAATAAATTAGAATGGATCGTGCAAATGAATTAGAATGGATCGTGCGAATGAATTAGAATAGATCGTACGAATGAATTAGAATAGATTGTGCGAATGAATTAGAATGGATCGTACGAATGAATTAGAATGGATACTTTCGTGCGAATGAATTAGAATGGATCCTATGAATGAATTAGAATGAATCATATGAATGAATTCGAATGGATCGTACGAATGAATTAGAATGGATAGATTCGTGTGAATGAATTAGAATGGATGATACGAAGGAATTAGGGTGGATCATACGAATGAATTAGAATGGATACATTCGTGCAAAAGAATTAGAATGGATTGTATGAATGAATTAGAATGGATCGTATGAATGAATTAGAATGGATCGTGCGAATGAATTAGAATGGATCATACGAATGCTTTTGAATGGATCGTGCGAATGAATTAGAATTGATCGTACGAATAAATTAGAATGGATACATTCGTGCGAATGAATTAGAATGGATCGTACGAATGAGTAACAATGGATCGTACGAATGAAATAAAATAGATCGTACGAATGAATTAGAATGGATCGTTCTAATAAATTAGAATGGATCGTATGAATAAATTAGAATAGATTGTGCGAATGAATTAGAATGGATCGTACGAATGAATTAGAATGGATCGTGCGAATGAATTAGAATGGATCGTACGAATGAATTAGAATGGATACATTCGTGCGAATGAATTAGAATGGATCGTACGAATGAGTAAGAATGGATCGCCCGAATGAAATAGAATGGATCGTACGAATGAATTAGAATGGATCGTGCTAATGAATTTGAATGGATCGTACGAATGAATTAGAATAGATTGTGCGAATGAATTAGAATGGAACGTACGAATGAATTAGAATGGATCGTATGAATGAATTAGAGTGGATCGTGCGAATGAATTAGAATGGATCGTACGAATGAATTAGAATGGATACATTCGTGCGAATGAATTAGAATGGATTGTATGAATGAATTAGAATCGATCGTATGAATGAATTAGAATGTATCGTGCGAATGAATTAGAATGGATCGTACGAATGAATTAGAATGGATCATACGAAGGAATTGGGGTGGATCGTACGAATGAATTAGAATGGATACATTCTTGCGAAAGAATTAGAATGGATTGTATGAATGAATTAGAATGGATCGTATGAATGAATTAGAATGGATCGTGCGAATGAATTAAAATGGATCGTACGAATGAATTAGAATGGATCGTATAAATGAATTAGAATGGATCGTGCGAATGAATTAGAATGGATCCTACGAATGAATTAGAATGGATACATTTGTGCGAATGAATTAGAATGGATCGTATGAATGAGTAAAAATGGATCGTACGAATGAAATAGAATGGATCGTACGAATCAATTAGAAAGGATCATGCTAATGAATTAGATTGGATCGTACGACGAATGAATTAGAATGGATACATTCGTGCGATTGAATTAGAATGTATCGTACGAATGAGTAAGAAAGGATCATATGAATAAAATAGAATGGATCGTATGAATGTATCCATTCTATTTAATTCATACGATCCATTCTTACTCATTCGTAAGATCCATTCTAATTCATTCGCACGAATGTATCCATTCTAATTCATTCGTACGATCCATTCTAATTCATTCGCACGATCAATTCTAATTCATTCATACGAGCCATTCTAATTCATTCATACGATCCATTCTAATTTACTCGCACGAATGTATCCATTCTAATTCATTTGTACGATCCATTCTAATTCATTCGCACAATCTATTCTAATTCATTCGTACGATCCATTATAATTTATTCATACGATCCATTCTAATTCATTCGCACGATCCATTCTAATTCTTTCATACGATCCATTCTAATTCATTCATACAATCCATTCTAATTCTTTCGCACGAATGTATCCATTCTAATTCATTCATACGATCCACCCTAATTCCTTCGTATGATCCATTCTAA
Source organism: Chamaelirium japonicum (assembly GCA_947650365.1). Classification (NCBI taxonomy): domain Eukaryota; kingdom Viridiplantae; phylum Streptophyta; class Magnoliopsida; order Liliales; family Melanthiaceae; genus Chamaelirium; species Chamaelirium japonicum. The sequence goes on along the minus strand of OX393556.1, from coordinate 69,187,613 downwards.
TTCATTCATACGATCCATTCTAATTCATTCGCACGATCCATTCTAATTCATTCATACGATCCATTCTAATTCATTCGTACGATCCATTCTAATTCATTCGTACGATCCATTCTAATTCATTAGCACGATCCATTCTAATTCATTTGTACGATCCATTCTAATTCATTCATACGATCCATTCTAATTCATTCGCACGAATGTATCCATTCTAATTCATTCGTACGATCCATTCTAATTCATTCGCACAATCTATTCTAATTCATTCGTACGATCCATTCTAATTCTTTCGTACGATCCATTCGAATTCATTCATACGATCCATTGTGCGATCCATTCTAATTCATTCATAAGATCATTTATACGATCCATTCTAATTCATTCATACGATCCATTCTAATTCATTCATACGATCCATTCTAATTCATTCGCACGATCCATTCTAATTCATTCATACGATACATTCTTACTCATTCGTATGATCGATTCTAATTCATTCGCACAAATGTATCCATTCTAATTCATTCGTACGATCCATTCTAACTCATTCGCACAATCTATTCTAATTCATTCATACGATCCATTCTAATTCATTCACACGATCCATTCTAATTCATTCGTACGATCCATTCTAATTCATTCATACAATCAATTCTAATTCTTTTGTACGAATGTATCCATTCTAATTCATTCGTACGATCCATTCTATTTTATTTGCACGATCCATTCTAATTCATTCATACGATCCATTCTAATACATTCGTACGATCCATTCTAATTCATTCGTATGATCCATTCTAATTCATTCGTACGATCCACCCTAATTCCTTCGTATGATCCATTCTAATTCATTCGCACCAATGTATCCATTCTAATTCATTCGTACGATCCATTCGAATTCATTCTACGATCCATTCTATTTCATTCACACGATCCATTCTAATTCATTCGCACGATCCATTCTAATTCATTCATACAATCCATTCTAATTCATTTGTACGATCTATTCTAATTCCTTCGTAAGATCCATTCTAATTCATTCGTACGATCCATTCTAATTCATTCGTACGATCCATTCTAATTCATTCGTGCGAGCCATTCTAATTCATTTGTACGATCCATTCTAATTCATTCATACGATCCATTCTTACTCATTCGTACGATCCATTCTTACTCATTCATACGATCCATTCTAATTCATTCACACTAATGTATCCATTCTTACTCATTCGTACGATCCATTCTAATTCATTCGCACGAATGTATCCATTCTAATTCATTCGTATGATCCATTCTAATTCATTCACACGATCCATTCTAATTCATTCATACGATCCATTCTAATTCATTTGTACGATCCATTCTAATTCATTCGCACGATCCATTCTAATTCATTCATATGATCCATTCTAATTCATTCATACAATCCATTCTAATTCTTTCGCACGAATGTATCCATTCTAATTCATTCCTACGATCTATCCTAATTCCTTCGTATGATCCATTCTAATTCATTCGCACGAATGTATCCATTCTAATTCATTCATACGATCCATTCTAATTCATTCGCACGAATGTATCCATTCTAATTCATTCATACGATCCATTTGAATTCATTCATACGATCCATTCTAATTCATTCATAAGATCCATTCTAATTTATTCATACGATCCATTCTAATTCATTCGCACGAATGTATTCATTCGCACAATCTATTCTAATTCATTCGTATGATCCATTCTAATTCATTAGCATGTTCCATTCTAATTCATTCGTACAATCCATTCTATTTCATTCGTACGATCCATTCTTACTCATTTACTAATTCATTCGCACGATCCATTCTAATTCATTCATACGATCCATTCTAATTCATTCGTACGATCCATTCCAATTCATTCGCACAATCTATTCTAATTTATTCGTACGATCCATTCTAATTCATTAGCACGATCCATTCTAATTCTTTCGTACGATCCATTCTAATTCATTCGTACGATCCATTCTAATTCGTTCATACGATCTATTCTAATTCATTCGCACGAATGTATCCATTCTAATTCCTTCGTACGATCCATTCTAATTCATTCGTACGATCCATTATAATCCATTCTAATTCATCATTCTAATCCATTCTAATTCGTTCATACGATCCATTCTAATTCATTCGTACGATCCATTCTATTTCATTCGTACGATCCATTCTTACTTATTCATACGATCCATTCTAATTCATTCGCACGAATATATCCATTCAAATTCATTCGTACGATCCATTCTAATTCATTCCTACGATCCACCCTAATTACTTTGTATGATCTATTCAAATTCATTCGCACGAATGTATCGTATGAGAATTAGAATGGATCGTACGTATGAATTAGAATGGATCGTACGAATGAGTAAGAATGGATCATAGGAATGAATTTGAATGGATATATTCGTGCGAATGAATTAGAATGAATCGTATGAATGAGTAAGAATGGATCCATTCAAATCTATTCTAATTCATTCGTACAATCCATTCTAATTCATTCGCACGATCCATTCTAATTCTTTCGCACAAATGTATCCACTCTAATTCATTCGTACGATCCACCCTATTTCCTTCGTATGATCCATTCTAATTCATTCACAAGAATCTATCCATTCTAATTCATTCGTACGATCCATTCGAATTCATTCATATGATCCATTCTAATTCATTCGTAAAATCCATTCTAATTCATTCGCACGAATGTATCCATTCTAATTCACTCGTACGATCCATTCTAATTCATTCGCACAATCTATTCAAATTCATTAGTACGATCTATTCTAATTCATTCGCACGATCCATTCTAATTCATTTGCACGATCCATTCTAATTCATTCGCACGAATGTATCCATTCTAATTGATTCGCACGAATGTATCCATTCTAATTCATTCATACGATCCATTCTAATTCATTCATACGATCCATTCTAATTCATTCGTACGATCCATTCTAATTCCCTCGTAAGATCAATTCTAATTCCTTCGTACGATCCATTCTAATTCCTTCATACGATCCATTCTATTTTATTCGGATGATCCATTCTAATTCCTTCATACGATCCATTCTAATTCATTCGTACAATCCAATCTAATTCATTCATACGATCCATTCTAATTTATTCATACAATACATTCTAATACTTTCGCACGAATGTATTAGAATGGATTGTATAAATGAATTAGAATGGATAATTCAAATGAATTAGAATGGATCGTGCGAATGAATTAGAATGGATCGTACGAATGAATTAGAATAGATTATGCGAATGAATTAGAATGGATCGTACAAATGAATTAGAATGGATACATTAGTGCGAATGAATTAGAATGGATCGTACGAATGATCGTACGAAGGAATTAGAATGAATTAGAATGGATACATTCGTGCGAATGAATTAGAATGGATCGTATGAATGAATTAGATTGGATCGTATGAATGAATTAGATTGGATCGTATGAATGAATTAGAATGGATCATACGTATGAATTAGAATGGATACATTCATGGGAATGAATTAGAATGGATCGTACGAAGGAATTAGAATGGATCGTACGTATGAATTCTATTTCATTCTAATTCATTAGCACGATCCATTCTATTCCATTCTAATTCATACGAAGGAATTAATTCATACGATCCATTCTAATTCATTCGTACGATCTATTCTATTCATTCGTATGATCCATTCTAATTCATTCGCACGAATGTATCCATTCTAATTCATTCATACGATCCATTCTAATTCATTCGCACAATCTATTCTAATTCATTCGTACGATCCATTCTAATTCATTTGCACGATCCATTCTAATTCATTTGCACAATCCATTCTAATTCATTCGCACGAATGTATCCATTCTAATTCATTCGCACGAATGTATCCATTCTAATTCATTCGTACGATCAATTCTAATTCATTTGCACGATCCAATCTAATTCATTCGCACGATCCATTCTAATTCATTTGTATGATCCATTCTATTTTATTCGTACGATCCATTCTTACTCATTCGTACGATCCATTCTAATTCATTCGCACGAATGTATCCATTCTAATTCATTTGTACGATCCATTCTAATTCATTCGTACGATCCATTCTAATTCATTCTTACGATCCATTCTAATTCATTCGCATGATCCATTCTAATTCATTCATACAATACATTCTAATTCATTCATACGATCCATTCTAATTCCTTCGTACGATCTATTCTAATTCATTCGCATGATCCAATCTAATTCATTCGCACGATCTATTCTAATTCATTCGTACGATCAATTCTAATTCATTCATACAATCCATTCTAATTCTTTTGCATGAATGTATCCATTCTAATCCATTCGTACGATCCATTCTAATTCCTTCGTACGATCCATTCTAATTCCTTCGTACGATCCATTCTATTTCATTCGTATGATCCATTCTAATTCCTTTATACGATCCATTCTAATTCATTTGTACAATCCATTCTAATTTATTCATACGATCCATTCTAATTCATTCATACAATCCATTCTAATTCTTTCGCACGAATGTATCCATTCTAATTCATTCGTTCGATCCACCCTAATTCCTTCGTATGATCCATTCTAATTCATTCGCACGAATGTATCCATTCTAATTCATTCGTACGATTCATTCGAATTCATTCATACGATCCATTCTAATTCAATCATACAATCCATTCTATTTCATTCGTACGATCCATTCTTACTCATTCGTACGATCCATTCTAATTCATTTGCACGATCTAATCTAATTCATTCGTACGATCCATTCTAATTCATTCGTACGATCCATTCTATATCATTCGTACGATCCATTCTTACTCATTCGTACGATCCATTATAATTCATTCGCACGAATGTATCCATTCTAATTCATCCGTACGATCCATTCTAATTCATTCGCACGATCCATTCTAATTCATTCATACGATCCATTCTAATTCATTTGTGCGATCCATTCTAATTCATTCGCACGATCCATTCTAATTCATTCGCACAATCTATTCTAATTCATTCGTAATTCATTCGCACGATCATTTAGGTGTTTAGGTTGCGGCCTCAGACTTTGTATTTGGTTGAATACAAAGATGCACCTTTGAATGAATTTGAGTGGATCATATAGGGTCTCCCCACGATCAACTAACGTTCAAAGGTGCACCTTTGTATTCAACAAAATAAAAAGTCTGAGGCCGCTACCTAAACTCCTGAATGATCGTGCGAATGAATTACGAATGAATTAGAATAGATTGTGCGAATGAGTTAGAATGGATCATGCGAATGAATTAGAATGGATCGTACGAATGAATTAGAATGGATCGTGCGAATGAATTAGAATGGATCGTACGAATGAATTAGAATGGATACATTCGTGCGAATGAATTAGAATGGATCGTGCGAATGAGTAAGAATGGATCGTACGAATGAAATAGAATGGATCGTACGGATGAATTAGAATGGATCATGCGAATAAATTAGATTGGATCGTGCGAATGAATTAGAATGGATCGTACGAATGAATTAGAATGGATACATTCGTGCGAATGAATTAGAATGGATCGTGCATATGAATTAGAATGGATCGTGCGAATGAATTAGAATGGATCGTACGAATGAATTAGAATGGATCGTACAAATGAATTAGAAAGGATAAATTCGTGCGAATGAATAAGAATGGATCGTATAAATGAATTAGAATGGATCGTATGAGTGAATTCGAATAGATCGTACGAATGAATTAGAATGGATACATTCGTGCGAATGAATTAGAATGGATCATACGAAGGAATTAGGGTGGATCGTACGAATGAATTAGAATGGATCGTATGAATGAATTAGAATGGATCGTGCGAATGAATTAGAATGGATCGTACGAATGAATTAGAATGGATACATTCGTGCGAATGAATTAGAATGGATTGTACGAATGCGTAAGAATGGATCGTACGAATGAAATAGAATGGATCGTACGAATGAATTAGAATGGATCGTGCTAATGAATTAGAATGGATCGTACGAATGAATTAGAATAGATTGTGCGAATGAAATAGAATGGAACGTACGAATGAATTAGAATGGATCGTATGAATGAATTAGAATGGATCGTGCGAATGAATTAGAATGGATCGTACGAATGAATTAGAATGGATACATTCGTGCGAATTAATTAGAATGGATTGTATGAATGAATTAGAATCGATCGTATGAATAAATTAGAATGGATCGTGCGAATGTATTAGAATGGATCGTACGAATGAATTAGAATGGATCGTGCGAATGAATTAGAATGGATCGTACGAATGAATTAGAATGGATACATTCGTGCGAATGAATTAGAATGGATCGTACGAATGACTAAGAATGTATCGTACGAATGAAATAGAATGGATCGTACAAATGAATTAGAATGGATCGTGCTAATGAATTAGAATAGATCGTACGAATGAATTACAATAGATTGTGCGAATGAATTTGAATACATCGTACGAATGAATTAGAATGGATACATTCGTGCGAAAGAATTAGAATGGATTGTATGAATGAATTAGAATGGATCGTATGAATGAATTAGAATGGATCGTGCGAATGAATTAGAATGGATCGTACGAATGAATTAGAATGGATCGTATGAATGAATTAGAATGGATCGTGCGAATGAATTAGAATGGATCGTACGAATGAATTAGAATGGATTGTACGAATGAATTAGAATAGATTGTGCGAATAAATAAGAATGGATCGTACGAATAAATTAGAATGGATACATTCGTGAGAATGAATTAGAATGGATCGTATGAATGAATTAGATTGGATCGTATGAATGAATTAGAATGGATCGTACGTATGAATTAGAATGGATACATTCATGGTAATGAAATAGAATAGATCGTACAAAGGAATTAGATTGGATCATACGAATGAAATAGAATGGATCGTACGAAGAAATTAGAATGGATCGTACGAAGGAATTAGAATAGATCGTACGAATGAATTAGAATGGATACATTCATGCAAAAGAATTAGAATGGATTGTATGAATGAATTAGAATAGATCGTATGAATGAATTAGATCCATTCTAATTCATTCGTACGATCCATTCTAATTCATTCGTACGATCCATTCTAATTCATACGTATGATCCATTCTTGCTCAATGAATTAGAATGGACCATGCGAATGAATTAGAATGGATCGTATGAATAAATTAGAATGGATACATTCGTGCGAATAAATTAGAATGGATCGTACGAATGAGTAAAAATGGATCGTACGAATGAAATAGATTGGTTCGTATGAATGAATTAGAATGGATCGTGCTAATGAATTAGAATGGATCGTACGAATGAATTAGAATAGATTGTGCGAATGAATTAGAATGGATTGTACGAATGAATTTGAATGGATACATTCGTGCGAAGGAATTAGAATGGATCGTACGAAGGAATTAGAATAAATTAGAATAGATACATTCATGCGAATGAATTAGAATGGATCGTATGAATGAATTAGATTGGATCGTATGAATGAATTAGAATGGATCGTACGTATGAATTAGAATGGATACATTCATGGGAATGAATTAGAATGGATCGTACGAAGGAATTAGAATGGATCGTACGAAGGAATTAGAATGGATGCATTCGTGCAAAAGAATTAGAATGGATCGTATGAATGAATTAGATTGGATCGTATGAATGAATTAAAATGGATCGTATGAATGAATTAGAATGGATCGTATGAATGAATTAGAGTGGATCGTGCGAATGAAATAGAATGGATAGTATGAATGAATTAGAATGGATATATTCGTGCAAAAGAATTAGAATGGATTGTATGAATGAATTAGAATGGATCGTACAAATGAATTAGAATGGATCGTGCGAAACTACTAGAATGGATCGTACGAATGAATTAGAATAGATTGTGCGAATGAATTAGAATGGATCGTACGAATGAATTAGAATGGATACATTCATGCGAATGAATTAGAATGGATCGTATGAATGAATTAGAATGGATCGTACGTTTGAATTAGAAAGGATACTTTCATGGGAATGAGTTAGAATAGATCGTACGAAGGAATTAGAATGGATCGTACGAAGGAATTAGAATGGATCGTACGAATGAATTGGAATAGATACATTCGTACAAAAGAATTAGAATGGATTGTATGAATGAATTAGAATGGATCGTACAAATGAATTAGAATGGATCGTTGGAATGAATTAGAATGGATCGTACGAATGAATTAGAATGGATCGTATGAATAAATTAGAATGGATCGTGCGAATGAATTAGAATGGATCGTACGAATGAATTAGAATGGATACATTCGTGCGAATGAATTAGAATGGATCGTACGAATGAGTAAGAATGGATCGTACGAATGAAATAGAATGGATCGGACGAATGAATTAGAATGGATCGTGCTAATGAATTAGAATGGATCGTACGAATGAATTAGAATAGATTGTGCGAATGAAATAGAATGGAACGTACGAATGAATTAGAATGGATCGTATGAATGAATTAGAATGGATCGTGCGAATGAATTAGAATGGATCGTACGAATGAATTAGAATGGATACATTCGTGCGAATTAATTAGAATGGATTGTATGAATGAATTAGAATTGATCGTATGAATAAATTAGAATGGATCGTGCGAATGAATTAGAATGGATCGTACGAATGAATTAGAATGGAACGTGCGAATGAATTAGAATGGATCGTACGAATGAATTAGAATGGATACATTCGTGCGAATGAATTAGAATGGATCGTACGAATGACTAAGAATGTATCGTACGAATGAAATAGAATATATCATGCAAATGAATTAGAATGGATCGTGCTAATGAATTAGAATGGATCGTACGAATGAATTACAATAGATTGTGCGAATGAATTTGAATAGATCGTACGAATGAATTAGAATGGATACATTCCTGCGAAAGAATTAGAATGGATTGTATGAATGAATTAGAATGGATCGTATGAATAAATTAGAATGGATCGTGCGAATGAATTAGAATGGATCGTACGAATAAATTAGAATGGATCGTATGAATGAATTAGAATGGATCGTGTGAATGAATTAGAATGGATCGTACAAATGAGTAAGAATGAATCGTACGAATCAATTAGAATGGATCGTACGAATGAATTAGAATGGATCGTACAAATGAACTAAAATGGATCGTACGAATGAATTAGAATAGATTGTGTGAATGAATTAGAATGGATCGTACGAATAAATTATAATGGATACATTCGTGCGAATGAATTAGAATGGATCGTATGAATGAATTAGATTGGATCGTATGAATGAATTAGAATAGATCGTACGTATGAATTAGAATGGATACATTCATGGGAATGACATAGAATAGATCGTACGAAGGAATTAGAATGGATCATACGAATGAAATAGAATGGATCGTATGAATGAATTAGAATTGATTGTATGAATGAATTAGAATTGATCGTATGAATGAATTAGATTGGATCGTATGAAGGAATTAGAATGGATCGTACGAAAGAATTAGAATGGATCGTACGAATGAATTAGAATGGATACATTCGTGCAAAAGAATTAGAATGGATTGTATGAATGAATTAGAATGGATCGTATGAATGAATTAGATCCATTCTAATTCATTCGTACGATCCATTCTAATTCATTCGTACGATCCATTCTAATTCATACGTACGATCCATTCTTACTCAATGAATTAGAATGGATCGTGCGAATGAATTAGAATGGATCGTACGAATGAATTAGAATGGATACATTTGTGCGAATGAATTAGAATGGATCGTACGAATGAGTAAGAATGGATCGTACGAATGAAATAGAATGGATCGTACGAATGAAATAGAATGGATCGTACGAATGAATTAGAATGGATCGTGCTAATGAATTAGAATGGATCGTACGAATGAATTAGAATAGATTGTGCGAATGAATTAGAATGGATTGTACGAATGAATTAGAATGGATACATTCGTGCGAAGGAATTAGAATGGATCGTACGAAGGAATTAGAATGGATACATTCATGCGAATGAATTAGAATGGATCGTATGAATGAATTAGATTGGATCGTATGATTGAATTAGAATGGATCGTACGTATGAATTAGAATGGATACATTCATGGGAATGAATTAGAATGGATCGTACGAAGGAATTAGAATGGATCTTACGAAGGAATTAGAATGGATCGTATGAATGAATTAGAATGGATACATTCGTGCAAAAGAATTAGAATGGATCGTATGAATGAAATAGAATGGATCGTGCGAATGAAATAGAATGGATAGTACGAATGAATTAAAATGGATACATTCGTGCAAAAGAATTAGAATGGATTGTATGAATGAATTAGAATGGATCGTACAAATGAATTAGAATGGATCGTGTGAATGAATTAGAATGGATCATACGAATGAATTAGAATAGATTGTGCGAATGAATTAGAATGGATCGTACGAATGAATTAGAATGGATACATTCATGCGAATGAATTAGAATTGATCGTATGAATGAATTAGAATGGATCGTACGTATGAATTAGAATGGATCATACGAAGCAATTAGAAAGGATCGTACGAAGGAATTAGAATAGATACATTCGTACAAAAGAATTAGAATGGATTGTTTGAATGAATTAGAATGGATCGTACAAATGAATTAGAATGGATCGTGCGAATGAATTAGAATAGATCGTACGAATGAATTAGAATAGATTGTGCGAATAAATTAGAATTGATCATACGAATGAATTTGAATGGATACATTCATGCGAATGAATTAGAATGGATCGTATGAATAAATTAGAATGGATCGTAAGAATGAATTTGAATGGATCGTACGAATGAATTAGAATGGATACATTCATGCGAATGAATTAGAATGGATCATACGAAGGAATTAGGGTGGATCGTACGAATGAATTAGAATGGATACATTCGTGCGAAAGAATTAGAATGGATTGTATGAATTAATTAAAATGGATCGTATGAATAAATTAGAATGGATCGTGCGAATGAATTAGAATGGATCGTACGAATGAACTAGAATGGATCGTATGAATGAATTAGAATGGATCGTGCAAATAAATTAGAATAGATCGTACGAATGAATTAGAATGGATACATTCGTGCGAATGAATTAGAATGGATAATTAGAATGGATCGTACGAATGAGTTAGAATGGATAATTAGAATGGATCGTACGAATGAATTAGAATGGATACATTCGTGCGAATGAATTTGAATGGATCGTACGAATGAGTAAGAATAGATTGTACGAATAAAATAGAATGGATCGTATGAATGAATTAGAATGGATCGTGCTAATGAATTAGAATGGATCATACGAATGAATTAGAATAGATTGTGCGAATGAATTAGAATGGATCGTACGAATGAATTAGAATGGATCGTATGAATGAATTCGAATGGATCGTACGAATGAATTAGAATGGATTGTACTAAAAAATTAGAATGGATACATTCGTGTGAATGAATTAGAATGGATCGTACGAATGAGTAAAATGGATCATACGAATAAAACAGAATGGATCGTATGAATGAATTAGAATGGATCGTGCGAATGAATTAGAATGGATCATACAAATGAGTAAGAATGGATCGTACGAATGAAATAAAATGGATCGTACGTACGATCTATTCTAATTCATTCATACGATCCATTCTAATTCATTCGCACGAATGTATCCATTCTAATCCATACGTATGATCCATTCTAATTCAGTCGCACAATCTATTCTAATTCATTCGTACGATCCATTCTAATTCATTCGCACGATCCATTCTAATTCATTTGTATGATCCATTATAATTCATTCATACAATCCATTCTAATTCTTTTGCACGAATGTATCCATTCTAATTTATTCGTACGATCCATTCTAATTCCTTCGTACGATCTATTCAAATTCCTTCATACGATCCATTCTAATTCCTTCGTACGAATAAATTAGAATGGATTGTCTGAATGAATTAGAATGGATCGCGCGAATGAATTAGAATGGATCGTACGAATGAATTAGAATGGATCGTATGAATGAATTAGAATGGTTCGTATGAATGAATTCGAATTAGAATGAATTAGAATGGATCGTACGAATGAATTAGAATGGATCGTGCTAATGAATTAGAATAGATTGTGCAAATGAATTAGAATAGATTGTGCGAATGAATTAGAATGGATCGTACGAATGAATTAGAATGGATACATTCGTGCAAATGAATTAGAATGGATCGTACGAATGAATTAGAATAGATTGTGCGAATGAATTCATTCATACAATCCATTCTAATTCTTTCGTACGATCCATTCTAATTCATTCGCACGATCCATTCTAATTCATTCATACGATCCATTCTAATTCATTCGTAAGATCCATTCTAATTCACTCGCACGATACATTCTAATTCATTCATACGATCCAATCTAATTCATTCATACGATCCATTCAAAATCATTTGCACGAATGTATCCATTCTAATTCATTCATACGATCCATTCTAATTCATTCGCACAATCTATTCTAATTCATTCGTACGATCCATTCTAATTAATTCGCACGATCCATTCTAATTCATTTGCACGATCCATTCTAATTCATTCATATAATCCATTCTCATACTTTTACACGAATGTATCCATTCTAATTCATTCGTACAATCCATTCTAATTTCATTAGCATGATCCATTCTAATTCATTCATACGTTACATTCTAATTCATTCGTATGATCCATTCTAATTCATTTGTACGATCCATTCTAATTCATTCATAGAATCCATTCTAATTCTTTTGAACAAATGTATCCATTCTAATTCCTTCGTACGATCCATTCTAATTCCTTCGTACGATCCATTCTATTTCATTCATATGATCCATTCTAATTCCTTCGTATGATCCATTCTAATTCATTCCTATGACTGCATCCATTCTAATTCATACGTACGATCCATTCTAATTCATTTATACGATCCAATCTAATTCATTCATACGATCCATTTTAATTCATTCGCACGAATGTATCCATTCTAATTCATTCGTACGATCCATTCTAATTCATTCGCACAAACTATTCTAATTCATCCGTACGATCCATTCTAATTCATTAGCATGATCCATTCTAATTCATTCGTATGATCCATTCATTCGTACGATCCATTCTTAGTCATTCGTACGATCCATTCTAATTCATTCGCACGAATGTATTCATTCTAATTCATTCGTACGATCCATTGTAATTCATTCGCACGATCCATTCTAATTCATTCATACGATCCAATCTAATTCATTCTTACGATCCATTCTAATACATTCGCACGAATGTATCCATTCTAATTCATTTGTACGATCCATTCTAATTCATTCGCACAATCTATTCTAATTCATTCGCACGATCCATTCTAATTCATTAGCACGATCCATTCTAATTCATTCGAATGATCCATTCTATTTCATTCGTATGATCCATTCTTACTCATTCATACGATCCATTCTAATTCATTCACACGAATGTATCCATTCTAATTCATTCGTACAATCCATTCTAATTCATTCGCACGATCCATTCTAATTCATTCATACGATCCATTTGAATTCATTCGTACGATCCATTCTAATTCATTCGCACAATCCATTCTAATTCATTTATACGATCCATTTTAATTCATTCATACAATCCATTCTAATTCTTTTGCACGAATGTATCCGTTCAAATTCATTCGTATGATCCATTCTAATTTCTTCGTACGATCCATTCTAATTCCTTCGTACGATCCATTCTATTTCATTTGTACGATCCATTCTAATTCATTCCCATGAATGAATCCATTCTAATTCATACGTACGATCCATTCTAATTCATTCATACGATCCAATCTAATTCATTCATAAGATCAATTCTAATTCATTCACACGAATGTATCCATTCTAATTCATTCGTACGATCCATTCTAATCTATTCGCACAATCTATTCTAATTTTTTCGTACGATCCATTCTAATTCATTAGCACGATCCATTCTAATTCATTCGTATGATCCATTCTAATTCATTCGCACGATCCATTCTAATTCATTCGTACGATCCATTCTAATTCATTCATACGATCCATTCTAATTCATTGATACAATCCATTCTAATTCATTCTTATTCATTCACACGATCTATTCTTATTCATTCGTACGATCCATTTAATCTAATTCATTCACAAGATCCATTCTAATTCATTCGTACGATCCATTCTATTTCATTCGTACGATCCATTCTTACTCATTCGTACGATCCATTATAATTCATTCGCACGAATGTATCCTCATTCACACGATCCATTCTAATTCATTTGCACGATCCATTCTAATTCATTCATACAATCCATTCTAATTCTTTTGCACGAATGTATCCATTCTAATTCATTCGTACGATCCATTCTAATTCCTTCGTACGATCCGTTCTAATTTCTTCGTACGATCCATTCTAATTCCTTCGTACGATCCATTCTATTTCATTCGTATGATCCATTCTAATTCATTCGTACGATCCATTCTAATTCATTCATACGATCCATTCTAATTCATTTGAATGAATTAGAATGGATACACACGAAAGAATGGATCGTGCGAATGAATTTGAATGGATCCTACGAATGAATTAGAATCGATACATTCGTGCGAATGAATTAGAATGGATCATTCGAAGGAATTAGGGTGGATCGTACGAATGAATTAGAATGGATACATTCCTGCGAAAGAATTAGAATGGATTGTATGAATTAATTAGAATGGATCGTATGAATAAATTAGAATGGATCGTGCGAATGAATTAGAATGGATCGTACGAATGAATTAGAATGGATCGTATGAATGAATTAGAATGGATCGTGCAAATAAATTAGAATAGATCATACGAATGAATTAGAATGGATACATTCGTGCGAATGAATTAGAATGGATCGTACGAATGAGTAAGAATGGATCGTACGAATGAATTAAAATGGATCGTATGAACGAATTAGAATGGATCGTATGAATGAATTAGAATGGATCGTGCGAATGAATTAGAATGGATCGTGCGAATGAATTAGAATGGATTGTATGAATGAATTAGAATGGATCGTGCGAATGAATTAGAATGGATCGTATGAATGAATTAGAATGGACACATTCATGCGAATGAATTAGAATGGATCGTACGAATAAGTAAGAATGGATCGTACGAATGAAATAGAATGGATCATACGAATGAATTAGAATGGATCGTGCTAATGAATTAGAATGGATCGTACGAATGAATTAGAATGAATTAGAATGGATCATACGAATGAATTAGAATGGATAAATTCGTGCGAATGAATTAGAATGGATCGTATGAATGAATTAGATTGGATCGTATAAATGACTTAGAATGGATCGTGCGAATGAATTAGAATGGATCGTATGAATGAATTAGAATGGATACATTCATGCGAAAGAATTAGAATGGATTGTATGAATGAATTAGAATGGATCGTATGAATGAATTAGAATAGATCGTGCGAATGAATTAGAATGGATCGTACGAATGAATTAGAATGGATCGTATGAATGAATTAGAATGGATCGTTCGAATTTATTAGAATGGATCGTATGAATGAATTCGAATTAGAATGAATTAGAATGGATCGTACGAATGAATTAGAATGGATCGTACGAATGAATTAGAATGGATCGTGCTAATGAATTAGAATGGATCGTATGAATGAATTAGAATAGATTATGTGAATGAATTAGAATGGATCGTACGAATGAATTAGAATGGATACATTCGTGCGAATGAATTAGAATGCATTTTACGAATAAATTAGAATAGATTGTGCGAATGAATTCATTCATACGATCCATTCTAATTCATTCGTACGATCCATACTAATTCATTCGCCCGATCCATTCTAATTCATTCATATGATCCATTCTAATTCATTCGTAAGATCCATTCTAATTCATTCGCACGATCCATTCTAATTCATTCATACGATCCAATCTAATTCATTCATATGATCCATTCTAATTCATTCGCACGAATGTATCTGTTGGGGGTAGCTGAAATCTGCCCTGGAGTTCGCCCCACCCCCGTGCTCACCAAATCATCTTGACAGGGAGCGAGATCAACATTGGGCTGAAGGGGCCTAGGCATAGAGCTCGCTCAGAAGCTCGCCTAAGCTCACTGGGACTCACCTAAGCTCACTCGGGAGCTCGCCAAAGCTCGCTCAGGAGTCAGGAGCTCGCCTAAGCTCGCTCAGGAGCTCGCCCATGCTCGCTAAGGAGCTCGCCCAAGCTCGCTCAGGAGCTCGCCCATGCTCGCTAAGGAGCTCGCCCAAGCTTGCTCAGGAGCTCGCCCAAGCTCGCTCAGGAGCTCGCCCAAACCCACTCCGGAGCTCGCCAAGCTCGTCAAGACTCTCCTATTTATCGAAGAGGTCGCTCCCGCAAGGTCCGACTCTTGATAGATGTGGAAGAGAAGGCGGAGCAACGGAGGACGAGCTCGCCCTGGCTTCCCACCGGAGGTCGCCCCCATTGAAAGACATAAAGGTGGCCAGGTGTCGAAATCCCACGGAGGCTATGTGGACTAACGTCCATGGAAGCCCGCCAGAGTCAGTTTTGAGATCGCCCAGACTTGAACATTCCAGAACAGCCAGTTGGCAGCAACAAGAAAGATGCTCTCCCCCACTCAAACCGCCTGGCAGGCTTAACGACAGAATGTCAGGGCGCGAGTACCAAGGACTGTCAGACCCACGCGAGCCAGAACGTGGGGGTTTAGAAGGCCCTGGAAGAATCTCCACGTGTCGGACAGCGGTAGGTCGCCAACGTCTATAAATGCTCACCCCCATGCTCTATAGTAGAGGTTCGAAACCCTTTTCCCTACCACTTTCGCCCACAACAGCTCGCCGTTGTGCACCTGTGACATACTTGAGCGTCGGAGGGTCTGCGCTCCTAAGGGAGCCAGCCGTTCTTACGCTTTTTCTTTGTCTTGCAGGTAGCCCGCACGGACCAGCGAAGAAATCCCCTGAACATTTGGCGCCGTCTGTGGGATCTTTCGACTGGTTCCGGCGAGAACGCCCACGACCACGCGGTTGAGCGCCGTCGGCTCTCGTAACCCCAAAGATGGCTCCAGCGACAAGGGGACGCAGGCAACCGAGGACCCGCGCAAAGTCTGCACTCAGCGAACCTTCTGTTGAGACCACCCAGCCCCATGTCCCGCACAGTGACCAGCTCCTGTTGGAGATGTTGGCCACCCAGCGGGCCATGATGGAGGAACTGACGCGACTGCGTCAGGTTTCGGTGGCCAGCCGACGTTCCGGGCCGGCGAAGACGGCGTCTCCGGTGCGACCACCGGCGTCAACATCGCATCCGCCCACGACCGTTCCGGCGCGGCAGGTTTTCCGCCAGGAACCCCCGGTCGAGAGAGCGGCCGTGCGCGGGGTGCCAGAAACCCTGCTTGCGAGGCTGCAGAAGCTGGTAACTCAACGGTCTAGCAACCAGGCGACCTCGCGCGCGACCGTTCCTTGCCGCCGTAGCAGGAGCATTGATTCTGACGGGTCGGAGGCAAGGTCTCTAGAACGGGATCGTGACCCGCGCCATTGGCGACGAGGGAAAGAGCCCGCGGTGGAAATACCTTCTAAAGCTCGCGAGGCAACGACCTCCCACAGACCAACTGACGCAATGAAGGAATCCGCGGGCGGACAGCAAGGAGGCCGCCGAGCGGTAGCCCCCGAGGGTCGCCGCGGGGTGGGTCCGACCTTGCCACAAGGGAGCGTACGAGACCGCCTAGGACCTGCGCAGCGGCCTCTGGGAGTTCTCCCCGGGCACTGGCAGCGATCTAGTGCGCCAGTAGATTTATTGGAAGACCTCGTCGCCCGCGGGGGTAGCTCGCCTTTCACCAGCGAGGTCCACCAAGGGGGTTTTCCGCACCCCTGGACTCCCCCGAAGTTTGTATTGTTCGACGGGTCGCAGGATCCCGTTGACCATCTCCTGGCCTACAGAAAGCTTCTGTTTTTCCGGGACCAAGACCACGTCTTGTGCCGAGCATTCCCGAGCAGTTTGACGGGCTCGGCGTTAAATTGGTTTCATAAATTGCCGTTGGGCACCATTCCAGACTTCCCAACCCTCTCCGGTTTGTTTCTTGAGTAGTACCGGTGCAACAGACAACCCTCTAAGAGGATCGAGTCCCTTTTTACTTTGTCCATGGGAGCCCGCGAAACTCTTCGAAGCTTTGCGATCCGCTTCCGAAGCGCCTACCTCGCTCTGGAGGACGCCATCGGCCAAGATCGCACGACGGTGAGCGCATTCCGGAACGCCCTCCCCGAGGGAAATAAGCTTTATGACGCCCTGGTAATCAAGGATCCCCGCACGATCGTCGAGCTATTCGCCCTTGTCCAGCAGCACATCAGGCTCGTGGATGCGGTGTTAGACCGGAAGGGAAAGGCAGTCAAGCAGCGACCTCCTTCGGCTCTGTGACCTCTCGTCGTTAAGGCCGTGGAGAGGCGGGAGGTGCCACAGGTGGCACCTTCGCCCGGATCGCCCGCAGCTCCTGCCGTATAGCCCGCGGAAGCCCTTCCGGAGGTCGCTGGAAGGCCGGCGAACTGGCACCTGCCTCCGGGACCCGGGGAGCGGGATTTCACCGAACGACGGAGGTTTCAACAAAGAAGTTAGCTCGGAAGCTCGGCGCAGAAAAGAGCCCGCATGATCCATAATGTGCAGTCCGCCGTTAGGCGGACTTAAAGCAAGACCGGGATCCTCAGAGGCAGCCAGTGGGCGACCTTGAGCTTCCCGGGGTAGTCTGCCGTTGTGCGGACTTAAAGCAAGACCGGGATCCTTAGAGGCAGCCAGTGGGCGACCTTGAGCTTCCCGGGGTAGGCCGCCGTTGTGCAGACTTAAAGCAAGACCGGGATCCTCAGAGGCAGCCAGTGGGCGACCTTGAGCTTCCCGGGGCAGTCCGCCGTTGTGCGAACTTAAAGCAAGACCAGGATCCTCAGAGGCAGCCAGTGGGCGACCTTGAGCTTCCCGGGGCAGTCCGCCGTTGTGCGGACTTAAAGCAAGACCGGGATCCTCAGAGGCAGCCAGTGGGCGACCTTGAGATTCCCGGGGAAGTCCGCTGCCTAGTGGGCTCTAAACCTAACCAGGATCCTTCGTGTTCACCTGCCATGAACGGAAGCATCCTGGCGTTGGCATATCCCTCAAAGGGCGAGCCCGCCGAACAGGATCATCGAGAGAAATTAACCGGGCAGGGGGCAGCTAGCACTTATTAGTTTCCTTTAAAAATAAAAATGGTTTAAGTCTCTGAGTGTAGGGAAGTTTTTGAAGTCTTTTGGTTCGTTTAAGCGTTTTCCGAGCTTAGAGACTCGAGTTTTTACGAGCATGCCGAGTTTTTCGTTTGCATATACTTTAAAATAAAAGGTTGAATCGAATTAGCTGCATCGCCCGGGGTATCACTCTCGAGATCGCTGCGAACTCCTAGAACGGACTCATATGTGGCACAGAGAAAGAAAGAAACGCATAGGCGAGCTCAAAAGGATGAAAATTTCATTGATTGACAAAAATTACAAAAACAGTTACAAAGCTGCGAGCTCAAGGCTTGCTAGTCTCCGCCCCACTGTCGTCCCCTCGGCGCCGCTTCTTCGACCTTTCGGTCCGGTATTTCTCCACAGCAGCCAGGGCGCCTTTCTTGAGGAGATCGTCCAGCTGGGCTTGGAGGCGACCTTGCTGAGCCCGGAGGCCATCGGCGTGCATCTCCTTCAGGGCGGCGATCTCTGTCTCTAGAGCAGCGACCTCGCCTTGAAGTTGAGCCGCCTCCCGCTGTGCGACCTCCCTGGCGGACACAGCCTCGTCTCGCTCCGCCTTAGCTTTGAGGAGGGCGGTAGCGGACAGGCCTTTGGCTGCCTCGGCCATGGTGAGGCCTGACACCAGGGTTTTGACCCTGTGGTGCAGTGCCTCGGACTCCGCCCTCAGCTCCTCGGAGCCCTTAGCTCGTTGAAGCTCGTGGATGTGCTCGTCCACCTTGCGCTCGGACCCCCGAAGGGAATCGTCGAACAAGGCAGCCAGCGCCTTCCCGTCCCCAGCGACCTCCGTGGCCAGCGCCTGGCTCTGCTTCTCCGCCTGCATAAGGAAGGTGAAAAAGTTAGCAAAAAGCGAAAATTAGCATTCTTGGCGGAAGGGTCAGAGAGAGCAAGATGTACCTCGGCCAGGCGTTCGCTTATTGAAGCGAAGGGGGCTCGGGCGAAGACGTTGCGGCCCAGCAGCTGCCGCACGTAGTAGGGCGCCCTCCCCTCCTCCGCAGAGGAGCCCGCACTGGGACCCCCCGGAGCTTCAGTAGCAGGGGGCACGCCGGGAAGAGTGGAGGCTGGCACCTCCCCCGGGCGAGCTCCGGCTGCTGGCGGGCTTGGAGGGTCCGCCCTGACCCCCTTGGCCTCCGACTCCGAGCTGGAGGACTCAGAGTCGGAGCCAATATCCACGAAGGAGGGGGACCTATAGATCAAGTCCCCCGTATCCTCCGGGAAGTCCGCCTTCTCCTTGCCCCGTCCAGATGACGAGGGAAGAGGAGCGGATATGGAAGCTGCAGGGGGCGTAGAGGTCACAGCGGCGGCGGGGGTTTCTCGCCCACTATCCTCGTGGGAAATTTCCCGAGGAGCAGAGGGTGGCACCCCGCCCTGCTGGACCTCCACCCCGGCGGGAGGAGGTGGAAGCTCCTGCCCGCTCGGTCCCGCCCCTGGTGCGGGAGCTGATGGAGCCGCGGGCTTCTCCACTTGGGCAGGAGCGGCGGGCTCCACCCGAAGAGCTTGAGGGGCGGGGCCCTCCTCCTCGGAGCCTGGCGCCTCCTCCTCGGAGTCCGTCCAACTGGGCTCCGAGTCCAAGCCCGCCTCCTCCAGTGCTTTTCGCCGCTGTTCCGTCTGGGTGTTCGAAGGCACGGGCCCCGCGCGTTTGGCCTTCTTCTTCCCGAGGGCCTCCATCTCCGGCGTCAGCACTGCTACACGAAGAGGGACGGTTAGATCGCCCGGGAAGTAGCCCATTAATATCTGGGCCATCCCGGATTTGACTTCCGCCATGGTTAGCAGGAGGTCGATGTTCGGGTCGTCGGGCTCGACCAGTTGGATCTTGCGGCGGACAATTGGAGTTGGGGCGGAAGGCTGACCTGAGCCGGCGTCCGGGCGAGGAGGATGCGGAGGAGCGGAGGCTTCGCCCTGGCGGAGCATCTCCATTGTGTCGGGGTCGTTGAGGCGGATGGGCAAAGCCCGCCTCCGGACCGTCTTCTTGCGGGGGTTGCCTCCCGAGCCCCCTGCCCCCTTGCTGGCCACTTTGGAGGGAGGAGCATTCTGCATCGGCGGAATAGCGCCGACCTCCTCCTCCTTCTTCCGGACGATCTTCTGCTTCAACAGAATAGCGCCGGCCTTCCCGTCCTTCAGCTGGAAGGCAAAGTCGGGAGCGGTGATCTTCTCCGGAGTCCGCCCGCCGAGGTAGTGGAGGATCGCCTCGTCCAGAGATCGCTCTCGGTCGGGAGCGATGCACTTCTTCTTCCCCGCCTTGTAGAAGCAGATCTCCAGGAAGACCACCGTCGGGGGAGCCCCGGGGTGAGTCGGGACTCCGCTGAACCGCCCGCGCCAGTCGCCGACAGCCACGAAAGGATAGTCCTTCCAGTGGCGGTCCTTGCTCTCGATGGTGGAGAAGGGGAGCACCTCGCTAGGACGCCCGGCGAGGTAAAAGTAGCCGCAGCCCGCGGAGCTGAAAACCGGCGAGGGCTTGAGGAGCCACTTTTTGAGCAGATAGCTCAATGGGATCCTCGCCTTTAGGGCGGTCTCCAGCTGGGACAGCCCGTAAAGTATCCCCCAGGAGTTTCCTGAGAGCTGAGCAGGGCAAAGCCCCGTCAACTCCAGGAGCTCCCCGGCGAGATGACTCAGGGGGAACCGCAGCCCGGACCACAGTAGCCCGACAGAAGCTACTGTGCCCTGGGGCGGCCTCCCCGAGAGTGGCATCTCGGTGACGAGGATCTCCTGAGGGAGATCGATCGCCGCCCGGATACTGTCCCCAACGGGCACCCCGCTCGGGTTCTGTAGCCAAACCACCGCCCTTTCAGCGGCGGGCTCAGAGGATTGGGCGGCGGCAGCAGCGGCGGCAACAACAGCAGCAACGTCGGAAGCGCAGGCCATTAGAGCAGAAGGGCTAAGGCGAGCTAGAAGCAAAAGTGATCAGGGCGGGCTGAAAGCAAAGAAGGAAGGGAGAGCTGTTTTCACGCGACGGTAAATATCGCCCCCCTTCCCCTATTTATAGACGGGTGAGAGGTAGGTGAATCGATCCACAGTTAATGCCCAAGCGCGCTCGGCGAGGCGACGTGATGGTAATCGAAGCGATAGCTCGTTTTCTTCCAATCGTCAAACGCCACGTGGGCCACGCGTGGAAAAGGCTGCGCCGGCGCCAACGCTGTCCTTTACTGACAGAAAAAGAAGCGAATAAGGAGAAGACACGTGTCTCGCACCGATCGGGATCTCATGATGAGATTCATTGTATCAGCATCAAGCCTCGCGCCGCATTTAATCTGAGGCGACCGTCGGAGATTCGGAGCGATACCCAAGTCACAAGATCGCCCGTGGCTGGTGCCCGCAGCTCGCCCGAGGTAGACCCTGGCCGCGTGTGATGAGCTTGCATCGGAAGGAGATCGCTCGTGGCTGATGCTCGCGGCTCGCCCAGCGTTTGTGAGATACTGGGACTCAAAGCTCTCGACGCAGATCGCCCACGGCCGGTGCCCAAGCTCGCCCGAAGCAGACCCTGTCCGCGTGTGGCAAGCTCGCACCGGAAGGAGATCGCTCGTGGCTGATGCTCGTGGCCCGCCCAGCATTTGTCAAGTACTGAGAGTCAAAGCTCTCGACGCAGATCGCCCACGGCTGGTGCCCAAGCTCGCCCGAAGCAGACCCTGTCCATGTGTGGCAAGCTCGCACCGGAAGGAGATCGCTCGTGGCTGATACTCGCGGCCCGCCCAGTATTTGTGATGTACTGGAAGTCAAAGCCCTCGGCACAGATCGCCCACGGCTGGCGCCCGCAGCTCGCCCGAGTAGACCCTGACCGCGAGTGATGAGCTCACGCCGGAAGGAGATCGCTCGTGGCTGATGCTCGCGGCCCGCCCAGCGTTTGTCAAGTACTGAGAGTCAAAACTCTCGACGCAGATCGCCCACGGCTGGTGCCCAAGCTCGCCCGAAGCAGACCCTGTCCGCGTGTGGCAAGCTCGCACCGGAAGGAGATCGCTCGTGGCTGATGCTCGCGGCCCGCCCAGTATTTGTGATGTACTGGCAGTCAAAGCCCTCGGCGCAGATCGCCCACGGCTGGCGCCCGCAGCTCGCCTGAGGCAGACCCTGACCGCGAGTGATGAGCTCACGCCGGAAGGAGATCGCTCGTGGCTGACGCTCGCGGCACGCCCAGTATTTGTGATGTACTGGCAGTCAAAGCTCTCGGAGCAGACTGCCCACGGCTGGTGCCCGCAGCTCGCCCGAGGCAGACCCTGACCGCGAGTGATGAGCTCACGCCGGAAGGAGATCGCTCGTGGCTAACGCTCCCGGCCCACCCAGCGTTTGTGAAATACTGACAGTCAAAACTCTCGGCGCAGACCGCCCACGGCAGGTGCCTGCGGCCCACAAGGTGGAAGCCGCCAATGACTGGTACTCCCAGTCTGCCCGGCATGTGCAACAAGACTCCTGAGCAAGCGCCAAAGTCTCCTTGGTCGCTCCCTCAGGAGGGGGTAATGTTGGGGGTAGCTGAAATCTGCCCTGGAGTTCGCCCCACCCCCGTGCTCACCAAATCATCTTGATAGGGAGCGAGATCCACATTGGGCTGAAGGGGCCTAGGCATAGAGCTCGCTCAGAAGCTCGCCTAAGCTCACTGGGACTCACCTAAGCTCACTCGGGAGCTCGCCAAAGCTCGCTCAGGAGTCAGGAGCTCGCCTAAGCTCGCTCAGGAGCTCGCCCATGCTCGCTAAGGAGCTCGCCCAAGCTCGCTCAGGAGCTCGCCCATGCTCGCTAAGGAGCTCGCCCAAGCTCGCTCAGGAGCTCGCCCAAGCTCGCTCAGGAGCTCGCCCATGCTCGCTAAGGAGCTCGCCCAAGCTCGCTCAGGAGCTCGCCCAAGCTCGCTCAGGAGCTCGCCCCTGCTGGCTCAGGAGCTCGCCCAAACCCACTCCGGAGCTCGCCAAGCTCATCAAGACTCTCCTATTTATCGAAGAGGTCGCTCCTGCGAGGTCCGACTCTTGATAGATGTGGAAGAGAAGGCGGAGCAACGGAGGACGAGCTTGCCCTGGCTTCCCACCGGAGGTCGCCCCCATAGAAAGACATAAAGGTGGCCAGGTGTCGAAATCCCACAGAGGCTATGTGGACTAACGTCCATGGAAGCCCGCCAGAGTCAGTTTTGAGATCGCCCAGACTTGAACATTCCAGAACAGCCAGCTGGCAGCAACAAGAAAGATGCTCTCCCCCACTCAAACCGCCTGGCAGGCTTAACGACAGAATGTCAGGGCGCGAGTACCAAGGACTGTCAGACCCACGCAAGCCAGAACGTGGGGGTCTACAAGGCCCTGGAAGAATCTCCACGTGTCGGACAGCGGTAGGTCACCAACGTCTATAAATGCTCACCCCCATGCTCTATAGTAGAGGTTCGAAACCCTTTTCCCTACCACTTTCACCCACAACAGCTCGCCGTTGTGCACCTGTGACTGACTTGAGCGTCGGAGGGTCTGCGCTCCTAAGGGAGCCAGCCGTTCTAACGCTTTTTCTTTGTCTTGCAGGTAGCCCGCACGGACCAGCGAAGAAATCCCCCGAACAGTATCCATTCTAATTCATTCGCACAATCTATTCTAATTCATTCGTATGATCCATTCTAATTCATTAGCACGATCCATTCTAATTCATTCGTACGATCCATTCTATTTCATTCGTACGATCCATTCTTACTCATTCGTACGATCCATTCTAATTCATTCACACGAATGTATCCATTCTAATTCATTCGTACGATCCATTTTAATTCATTCGCACGATCCATTCTAATTAATTCATACGATCCAATCTAATTCATTCATACGATCCATTCTAATTTATTCGCACGAATGTATCCATTCTAATTCATTCGTACGATCCATTCTAATTCATTCGCACAATCTATTCTAATTCATTCGTATGATCCATTCTAATTCATTAGCACGATCCATTCTAATTCATTCGTACGATCCATTCTATTTCATTCGTACGATCCATTCTTACTCATTCGTACGATCCATTCTAATTCATTCGCACGAATGTATCCATTCTAATTCATTTGTACGATCCATTCTAATTCATTCGCACGATCCATTCTAATTCATTCGTACGATTCATTCTATTTCATTCGTACGATCCATTCTAATTCATTCATACTATCCATTTTATTTCATTCGTACGATCCATTCTATTTTTTCGTACGATCCATTCTTACTCATTCGTACGATCCATTCTAATTCATTCGCATGAATGTATCCATTCTAATTCATTCGTACGATCCATTCTAATTCATTTGCACGATCCTTTCTAGTTCATTCGTATGATCCATTCTATTTCATTTTCACGATCCATTCTAATTCATTGGTACGATCCATTCTATTTCATTCGTACGATCCATTCTTACTCATTCGTACGATCCATTCTAATTCATTCGCACGAATGTATCCATTCTAATTCATTCGTACGATCCATTCTAATTCATTCGCACGATCCATTCTAATTCATTCATATGATCCATTCTAATTCATTCGTACGATCCATTCTAATTCATTCGCAAGATCCATTCTAATTCATTTATACGATCCATTCTAATTCATTCATACAATCCATTCTAATTCTTTCGCACGAATGTATCCATTCTAATTCATTCGTATGATCCATTCTAATTCCTTCGTACGATCCATTCTAATTCCTTCGTACGATCCATTCTAATTCCTTCGTACAATCCATTCTATTTCATTCGTATGATCCATTCTAATTCCTTCGTACCATCCATTCTGTTTCATTCATACGATCCAATCTAATTCATTCATACGATCCATTCTAATTCATTCGTACGAATGTATCCATTCTAATTCATTCATACGATCCATTCTAATTTATTCGTACGATCCATTCTAATTCATTCACATGAATGTATCCATTCTAATTCATTCGTACGATCTATTCTAATTCATTCACACGATCCATTCTAATTTATTGAGTAAGAATGGATCGTACGAATGAAATAGAATGGATCGTACGAATGAATTAGAATAGATTGTGCGAATGAATTAGAATGGACCATACGAATGAATTAGAATGGATTGTATGAATGAATTAGAATGGATCGTGCGAATGAATTAGAATGGATCGTACGAATGAATTAGAATGGATACATTCATGCGAATGAATTAGAATGGATCATACGAATGAGTAAGAATGGATCGTACGAATGAAATAGAATGGATTGTACGAATGAATTAGAATGGATCGTAGGAATGAATTAGAAAGGATCATGCGAAAGAATAAGAATGGATTGTATGAATGAATTAAAATGGATCGTATGAATGAATTAGAATGGATTGTGCGAATGAATTAGAATAGATCGTGCGAATGAATTAGAAAGGATCGTACGAATGTGTTAGAATGGATCGTATGAATTAATTAGAATGGATCGTGCGAATGAATTAGAATGGATCGTATGAATGAATTAGAATGGATATATTCGTGCGAATGAATTAGAATGGATCGTACGAATGAATTAGAATGGATCGTACGAATGAAATAGAATGGATCGTACGTATGAATTAGAATGGATCGTGCGAATGAATTAGAATGGATCGTACGAATGAATTAGAATGGATACATTCGTGCGAATGAATTAGAATGGATCGTACGAATGAATTAGAATGGATCGTATGAATGAATTAGAATGGATCCATTCGTGCGAATGAATTAGAATGGATCGTATGAATGAATTAGATTGGATTGTATGAAAGAATTAGAATGGATCGTACGTATGAATTAGAATGGATACATTCATGGGAATGAATTAGAATGGATACATTCATGGGAATGAATTAGAATGGATCGTACGAAGAAATTAGAATGGATCGTACGATCCATTCTAATTCATTTGCACGATCCATTCTAATTCATTCGCACGATCCATACTAATTCATTCATACGATCCATTCTAATTCATTCATACAATCCATTCTAATTCATTCTAATTTATTCGTACGATCCATGAATTAGAATGGATTGCACGAATGTATCCATTCTAATTCATTCGTACGATCCATTCTAATTCCTTCGTACGATCCATTCTAATTCCTTCGTATGATCCATTCTATTTCATTTGAATGATCCATTCTAATTCCATCGTACGATCCATTCTAATTCATTCCCATGAATGTGTGCATTCTAATTCATTCGTACGATCCATTCTAATTCATTCGCACAATCTATTCTAATTCATTCATACGATCCAGTCTAATTCATTCGTACGATCCATTCTAATTCATTCGCATGATCCATTCTAATTCATTCATACGATCCATTCTAATTCATTCGTACGACATTCTAATTGATATGTACGATCCATTCTAATTCATTCATACAATCCAATCTAATTCATTCATACGATCCATTCTAATTCATTCGCACGAATGTATCCATTCTAATTCATTCATACGATCCATTCTAATTCATTCGTATGATCCATTATAATTCATTCATATGAATGTATCCATTCTAATTCATTCGTACGATCTATTCTAATTCATTCACACGATCCATTCTAATTCATTGAGTAAGATTGGATCGTACGAATGAAATAGAATGGATCGTACGAATGAATTAGAATTGATTGTGCGAATGAATTAGAATGGATCATACGAATGAATTAGAATGGATTGTATGAATGAATTATAATGGATCGTACGAATGAATTAGAATGGATACATTCGTGCGAATGAATTAGAATGGATCATACGAATGAGTAAGAATGGATCGTACGAATGAAATAGAATGGATTGTACGAATGAATTAGAATGGATCGTATGAATGAATTAGAAAGGATCGTGCCAAAGAATAAGAATGGATTGTATGAATGAATTAGAATGGATCGTATGAATGAATTAGAATGGATTGTGCGAATAAATTAGAATGGATCGTACGAATGAATTAGAATGAATCGTATGAATGAATTAGAATGGATCGTGCGAATGAATTAGAATGGATCGTATGAATGAATTAGAATGAATACATTCGTGCGAATGAATTAGAATGGATCGTACGAATGAATTAGAATGGATCGTACGAATGAAATAGAATGGATCGTACGTATGAATTAGAATGGATCATGCGAATGAATAAGAATGGATCGTACGAATGAATTAGAATGGATACATTCGAGCGAATGAATTAGAATGGATCGTACGAATGAGTAAGAATGGATCGTACGAATGAAATAGAATGGATCTTACGAATGAATTAGAATGGATCGTGCTAATGATATAGAATGGATTGTACGAATGAATTAGAATAGATTGCGCGAATGAATTAGAATGGATCGTACGAATGAATTAGAATGGATCGTATGAATGAATTAGAATGGATTGTGCGAATGAATTCGAATGGATCGTACGAATGAATTAGAATGGATTGTACGAATGAATTAGAATGGATCGTACGAATGTATTAGAATGGATCCATTCATGCGAATGAATTAGAATGGATCATATGAATTAGAATGGATCGTACAAATGAAATATAATGGATCGTACGAATGAATGAATTAGAATGGATCGTATGAATGAATTAGAATAGATTGTGCGAATGATGAATAAGAATGGATCGTGCGAATGAATTAGATTTGATCGTACGAATGAATTAGAATAGATCGTACAAATGAATTCGAATAGATTGTGCGAATGAATTAGATTGGATCGTACGAATGAATTAGAATGGATTGTACGAATAAATTAGAATAGGTTGTGCGATTGAATTAGAATTGATCGTACGAATCGGATCGTATGAATGGATTAGAATGGATCGTACGAACGAATTAGAATTAGAATGGATCGTACGAATGAGTAAGAATGGATCGTATGAATGAGTAAGAATGGATCATTCATTCCCATGGATCGTATGAAAGAATTACATTTGATCGTACGAATGAATTAGAATGGATCGTACTGGATACATTCGTGCACGAATGTATCCATTCTAATTCATTCGTAGGATCCATTCTAATTCATTCGCACGATCCATTCTAATTCATTCATACGATCCATTCTAATTCATTCGTGCGATCCATTCTAATTCATTCGCACGAATGTATCTATTCTAATTCATTCGTACAATCCATTCTAATTCATTCGCACTAATGTATCCATTCCAATTCATTCGTATGATCCATTCGAATTCATTCATACGATCCATTCTATTTCATTCGCACGAATGTATCCATTCTAATTCGTTTGTACGATCCATTCTAATTCATTTGTATGATCCATTCTAATTCATTCATACAATCCATTCAAATTATTTTGCACGAATGTATCCATTCTAATTTATTGTACGATCCATTCTAATTCCTTCGTACGATCCATTCTAATTCCTTCGTATGATCCATTCTAATTCATTCGCACGAATGTATCCATTCTAATTCATTCGTACGATCCATTCTAATGCATTCACACAATCTATTCTAATTCATTCGTACGATCCATTCTAATTCATTCGCACGATCCATTCTAATTGATTTGCATGATCCATTCTAATTCATTCATACAATCCATTCTAATTAGAATGGATCGTACGAATGAATTAGAATGGTTTGTATGAATGAATTAGAATCGATCGTGCTAATGAATTAGAATGGATCGTACGAATGAATTAGAATAGATTGTGCAAATGAATTAGAATGGATCATACGAATGAATTAGAATGGATCCTATGAATGAATTAGAATGGATCGTGCGAATGAATTAGAATGGATCATACGAATGAGTAAGAATGGATCGTGCGAATGAATTAGAATGGATTGTACGAATGAATTAGAATGGATACATACGAAGGAATGGATCGTACGAATGAATTAGAATGAATCGTACGAAGGAATTAGAATGGATCGTACGAATAAATTAGAATGGATTGTAAGAATGGATCGTACGAATGAAGTAGAATGGATCGTACGAAAGAATTAGAATGGATCGTGCTAATGAATTAGAATGGATCGTACGAATGAATTAGAATGGATACATTTGTGCGAATGAATTAGAATGGATTGTATGAATGAATTAGAATGGATCGTATGAATGAATTAGAATGGATCGTGCAAATGAATTAGATTGAATTAGAATGGATACATTCGTGCGAATGAATTAGAATGGATCATACGAAGGAATTAGGGTGGATCGTATGAATGAACAAGAATGGATCGTACGAATGAATTAGAATGGATCGTACAAATAAATTAGAATGGATCGTACGAATGAATTAGAATAGATCGTGCGAATGAATTAGAATGGATACATTCGTGCGAATGAATTAGAATGGATCGTACGAATGAGTAAGAATGGATCGTACGAATGAAATAGAATGGATACATTCGTACGATCCATTCTATTTCATTCGTACGATCCATTCTTACTCATTCGTACGATCCATTCTAATTCATTCGCACGAATATATCCATTGTAATTCATTCGTACGATCCATTCTAATTCATTCGCATGATCCATTCTAATTCATTCATACGATCCATTCTCATTCATTCGTACGATCCATTCTAATTCATTCACACGATCCATTCTAATTCATTCGTACGATCTATTCAAATTCATTCATACGATCCTTTCTAATTCATTCATACAATCGATTCTAATTCATTTGCACAATCTATTCTAATTCATTCATACGATCCATTCTAATTCATTCGCACGATACATTCTAATTCATTTGCACGATCCATTCTAATTCATTTGTACGATCTACCCTAATTCCTTCGTATGATCCATTCTAATTCATTCGTACGATCCACCCTAATTCCTTCGTATATTCCATTCTAATTCCTTCGTACGATCCATTCTATTTCATTCGTATGATCCAATCTAATTCCTTCGTACAATCCATTCTAATTCATTCCCATGAATGTATCCATTCTAATTCATACGTACGATCCATTTTAATTCCTTCGTACGATCCATTCTAATTCATTAGCATGATCCATTCTAATTTATTCGTACGATCCATTCTATTCATTCGTACGATCCATTCTAATTCATTCTAATTCATATATACATTCTAATTCCTTCGTGGATACATTCGTGCATGAATGTATCCATTCTAATTCATTCGTACGATCCATTCAAATTTATTCATACGATCCATTCTAATTCATTCATACGATCCATTCTAATTCATTCGTACGATCTATTCTAATTCCTTCATACGATCCATTCTAATTCATTCGCACAAATGTATCCATTCTAATTCATTCATACGATTCATTCTAATTCATTCGTACGATCCATTCTAATTGATTCATACGATCCATTCTAATTCATTCATACGATCCAATCTAATTCATTCATACGATCCATTCTAATTCATTCGCATGAATGTATCCATTCTAATTCATTCATTCGATCCATTCTAATTCATTCGCACGATCCAATCTAATTCATTCATATGATCCATTTTGATTCATTTGTACGATCCATTCTAATTCATTCGCACGAATGTATCCATTCTAATTCATTCGGGCGATCTATTCTAATTCATTCGCACGATCTATTCTAATTCATTCATACGATCCATTCTTACTCATTCGTACGATCCATTCTAATTCATTTATACGATCCATTCTAATTCATTCATATGATCGATTCTAATTCATTCGCACAATCTATTCTAATTCATTCGTACGATTCATTCTAATTCATTCGCACGATCCATTCTAATTCATTTGCACGATCCATTCTAATTCATCCATATAATCCATTCTAACTCTTTTGCACGAATGTATCCATTCTAATTCATTCGTACGATCCATTCCAATTCCTTCGTACGATCCATTCTAATTACTTCGTACGATCCATTCTAATTCATTCGTATGATCCATTCTAATTCAATCCCATGAATATATCCATTCTAATTCATACGTATGATCTATTCTAATTCATTCATACGATCCAATCTAATTCATTCATACGATCCATTCTAATTCATCCGCACGAATGTATCCATTCGAATTCATTCGTACGATCCATTCTAATTCATTCGCACAATCTATTCTAATTCATTCGTACGATCCATTCTAATTCATTAGCACGTTCCATTCTAATTCATTCGCACGTTCCATTCTAATTCATTCGCACCAATGTATCCATTCTAATTCATTCGTATGATCCATTCTAATTCATTCGCACAATCCATTCTAATTCATTCATACGATCCATTCTAATTCATTCGTACGATCCATTCAAATTCATTTACACGATCCATTCTAATTCATTCTTACGATCCATTATAATTCATTTATACAATCCATTCTAATTCTTTCACACGAATGTATCCATTCTAATTCATTCGTACGATCTACCCTAATTCCTTCGTATAATCCATTCTAATTGTTTCGCACGAATGTATCCATTCTAATTCACTCGTACGATCCATTCAAATTCATTCATACGATCCATTATAATTCATTCATATGATCCATTCTAATTCATTCGCATGAATGTATCCATTCTAATTCCTTCGTACGATCCATTCTAATTCATTCGCACGTTCCAATCTAATTCATTCGCACGATCCATTCTAATTCATTCATACGATCCATTCTATTTCATTCGTATGATCCATTCTTACTCATTCGTACGATCCATTCTTATTCATTCGCACGAATGTATCCATTCTAATTCATTCGTACGATCCATTCTAATTCTTTCATACGATCCATTCTAATTCATTCGTACGATCCATTCTAATCCATTCGCACGATCCATTCTAATTCATTCATACGATCCATTCTAATTCATTCATACAATCCATTCTAACTCATTTTTTACAATCCATTCTAATTTATTTGCACGAATGTATCCATTCTAATTCATTCGTACGATCCATTCTAATTCATTCGCACGATCCATTCTAATTCATTCATACGATCCATTCTAATTCTTTCACAGGAATGTATCCATTCTAATTCATTTGTACGATCCACCCTAATTCCTTCGTATGATCCATTCTAATTCATTCGTACGAATGTATCCATTCTAATTCATTCGTACGATCCATTTGAATTCATTCATACGATCCATTCTAATTCATTCATATAATCCATTCTAATTCATTCGTACGATCCATTCTAATTCATTCGTACGAATGTATCCATTCTAATTCATTCACACGATCCATTCTAATTAATTCACACAATCTATTCTAATTCATTCGTACGATCGATTCAAATTTATTAGCACGATCCATTCTAATTCATTCGTACGATCCATTCTATTTCATTCGTACGATCCATTCTTAGTCATTAGCACAATCCATTCTAATTCATTCATATGATCCATTCTAATTCATTCGTATGATCCATTCTAATTCATTCGTACGATTCTAATTCATTCGTATGATCCATTCTATTTCATTCGTATGATCCATTCTAATTCCTTCGTACGATCCATTATTGTGGGTGCAAATTTTGGCAAGAAGTATGCAAAACAGCGAGACCCACCGGCCCTGCCTAGTGGGTCCCCGAAGACTACAGCGGGACCCACCGGCCCTGCCTGGTGGGCCCCCGAGTACCACAGCGGGTGTGGGTACAAATTTTGGCATAATCCACCACGGGACCCACCGGCCCTGCCTGGTGGGCCCACGAGGACTACAGCGGGACCCACCGGCCCTGCCTGGTGGGCCCACGAGGACTACAGCGGGACCCACCGGCCCTGCCTGGTGGGCCCACGAAGACTACCACGGGACCCACCGGCCCTGCCTGGTGGGACCAAGAGCCAGTGGAATCCCCCAGAAGATGGTAACAGGGCCCGCAACTTTACCTGGAGGATCCCCAAATACGATAGCAAAAACCGCCATTCGCCACCCAGAATGTCTATAAATAGCAGAGCCTTCGAATGTAAAAGAGGGAAATCCAGATCCACAAATCTGATTTCCACTCTGAGATCTGACTTTCAGAACCAGAGCTCTGGGATTTCACACTTCCGATCTACCATCTCCCTTTGATCTTCTTTTAGAAAGATCAGTATTTACAGTGATACTCGGCCTGTCGAGATCACTTCAATATAAGTGTTAGTGAATTCGGGTTGCACCCTATAGCACGGAGACGTAGGCTTCGGCTGAACTCCGAGATCACTTCTCGTGTCAAACTCTCTCTGATTGCATCTCTCTGTTTACAAATCAAAAGCTTCAACTTCGATCAACAGTCGATCAACAGATCGACCAACGATCTTCGACGTCAACACGAACATTCAACTGACTGGTGCTGCGAGAGTCTTCGGGTCGGCACGAAGATTTTCCCCCACAGTTTGGCACCGTCTGTGGGATTCGAGCGAAAAGTTGTGTTCTCTCTACTTCGACTACCATATCAATATAGTCAAACTTCCTCGTCCCCTCGGATAATCAGACAACTGATCGGACGTCGGCAATCTCGTTGCACCCTTCGCACTCTGAATGGCGAGAACCAAACATCAGGGTCAACCAGAAGGAAGTAACACTCAACATCAACCTCGTCCTGAGACTCGTTCAATGAGTCAAAGGCTCAATTTCGGGCAGCCCCTTGCTGTCCCCGAGATGGGGGTTCATTCAGGAAGCGGGAGATCAGTCGATCGACCGATCGCCCCTCATCCTCATCAATCAATTGGGCAGACTGTCCCTGCTCCTGCTGAAGATCCTCCATCGACTTACCAGATCTCTGCAATCGATTTCCAACTACTCCAATTGGCAAAGCAAAACGCCACCCTCACTGCTGAGAGGGATGCTCTGAAGAAGGCAGCTTCCGAAGCTGGAATTGCTATTCCGATCCTCTCCGCAAGTGAGAGGGCTGATCCTCCTCGACATTCAATTTACTCCGAACAACGGAGGTCAATGGGCACTGATGCTCTCGAGAGGATTCGACGCGACCCAACTCCCTCTGCTGCTCCTTGGAAGCAGAGTGTCTGGGATCGTCTTGAAGACGAGTCCTCCCAATCCTCATCTGGTCGTAACTGCGACAAAAGAGCTCCATCGAAGCTCAACATGCCAAGTAGGCACCAAATGAAAGGCGCTTCTTCAAAGAGCAGAGTCTCCCCTTCCATTCCACTCCAACGTGGACTTGGATCGGACCTTCGACATCGACTCCAACCGGCAAATACTTCAATGCCAGAGCAAGACCTTGCGATCTTGCCTCTTGACCCACCTCTAGGTCGAGGACATGGTCGCAGGGATGGCTATTCTTCTGCCGGGCCTCTACATCGAAGTCTCTTTGAGAGAACATTTCCAAGGGGATGGAGAACTCCTGTCCTTCCCAAATTCAACTGCGTCCGAGGAGATCCAACTCTCCATATACTCTCTTTCAAACAATCCCTGACACCGCATGAAGAAGAAAACAATGTGCTCTGCCGCACCTTCGCTGGGAGCCTCGATGAGCCATCCCTCGATTGGTATCACAACCTTCGAGCTGGATCCATTACTCAGTTCAGCGTCTTAGCCAATCTCTTTGTGCAACATTATCAACTTAATCTAAAGCCTGAGAAGAAGCTCGATTCCCTCTATCGGCTAAGGATGGGTTCGGATGAGAGTCTTCGCAGCTTCACAAGGAGATTTCGCAATGAGCACGCTGCCCTCTCTGGGAGGCATCTGGATGATGAAGCTATCATGTTGGCATTTCAGAATGCACTCCGCTTCGACATGCACATCTACAACGACTTCATTCGCAATCCTCCTCCTTCCCTAGGTTCAATGTTTGATCGAATCCAACGGGAAATTGAGGTTGAGGATGATCAAGTTGCCCGAAAGGGACGAGAGACGAAGAGGCGACCCGCCGAAAGGGAAACCACAAAATATGCTACCAGAGCCTACAACGCAGAAACAGAAGTTCCTCCCGCACCTAAGCGATTAAGAAACGATGAACGCCGATCTCCTCCCAAGAAGACTACTTTTACCAAATGGAATCTACCAATCGAACAGATCCTCGATCGAATTCAGCATGAAGAGTTCCTCCGATGGCCTAATCCACTGCAGCCCGACACTAAAGCCACTGCAGATAAAACAGTCTACTGTGATTTCCATCGCAGTCATGGACATTCTACCGATCAATGCCACCGGCTAAAGTATCATTTGGAAGATCTGCTACGTCTAGGACATCTCCATGAATTTGTCAAAGGCAGGCAAGATCATTCCGACAAGCATCGACAATGAAGATCTCCCACAAGACTGGCAGATATGAGGGTTAGAGATGGTCAACTTCTAAGCAACCATTCGTATTGCCAGAGAACACAGCAGCAGGAAACTAGCTCCCAACTGGGAAAGGCCGTACATAGTCAAATCAGGAGGAAGCAAAGGATTCTATCGACTGCCACGAGCCTGGAATGCTTGAGATCTTAAATTGTTCTATCAATGATGTAAATTCTAAAGATTGCTCTCAGATGTCTACTTGCCCGTTCGAATTCTGAGTTATGAGACAATGAAACATTCAGTTTCAAACCTTCAAGCAAATTCAAGAGCCAGCTCAACCTTCAAGCTACCAGGTCGTTTAACGAGTTTAGGGCATCGTGTTGCGACACTACCCTTTACGTACAAATGTTAAACGATTTCGGGTTGTGAAACAACACAACTCTCAATTTCAAATTACCAGATCGTTTAACAAGTTTAGGGCCTCGTGTTGCGACACGACCCTTTACATACAAATGTTAAACGGTTTCGGGTTGTGCAACAGCACAACTCTCAATTTCAAGTTACCAGGTCTTAACATGTTTGGGTGTTAGAGTTGCGACTCGACCCCTTACTAGCAAATGTTAAACTGACCTTCGAATTTCAATATTCTATTTCAATCAATTTCAATATCGTCTAACAAGTTTGGGTGCTTGAGTTGCGACTCTACCCCTCACATACAAATGTTAACGATTTCAAAGTTATGCTACAACAGAGTTCAATTTTCAAGTTACTCAGCAGTTTGGGTGATCGAGTTACGACTCATCCCTTTACATTCAAGTGTGCATATGTATTCAAATATTTCAATACCATCCAGAACGCAGCATTCAAAGAGTTCAAACACAAGGCATGCAACTCAAGAAGACATTCAATTTTCAAACACCAAGAAGATCTTTTATTATCAAAATATGCCAGATACAAAAGTGAGCTGTTACATCTCAAAAGTTTACAGAGTACAACAACAAAGAAGGGGAAAAGTCTCAAGGCTTGGCCACACTCTTCGCATGCGACTTCTCTCCCTCAGATCCAGCACGAGCTTTGCTCGCCACCGAGGCCTTGGAAGATCGGACGCTAGCTACGTGAGTCCGTAGTGCTTCAGCCGCCTTCTCAGCTGTTTCCTTGTAAACTTTGCATTCAGACAACGCATGCTCCAGTGCCTTCTTCGAAGTCTCTTCTCTGGCAGTGAAGGCAGCGTGCTGAGTAGCAAGTTGTTGCTTCAGCTCTGTGATCTCGATAGTGCGACCGCAGGACACGTCCTCAACCTTGGAGAGTCGAGTCTTCAAGGATTCGAGCTCGTGACTCTGTGCCTCACAACGATCCTGTAGCGTTTTGAGAGAGGCTTTCTTCGAAGTCAGTTGCTCTCTCAGCTCATCTCTCTCCGTGCTCACGGCCTCCAGTTCAGCCGTCAAACGAGACACCTCAGCAGCGGCCTCTCGTTCTCCTGCCTTCCTGGAAAGCTTGCTTGCAATTCTCAAACAGGCTCCAGTCTGCAAATGAACAAATAGTTAGAATTATCTCAAAGACAACTCGAATAGTTGATCAAGCATATGCACATACCACAACTTCAAGCCGATCGAAGGCTTCTTCAAAAGGAGCTCCCGGAAGATTGCAGAGCTTACGAATCGCGTTGGTGGGATGGTTGATGTCCACATCACCCAAACTCCTCACCTTCGGAGTCGAGCCAGCAGGCGTACCTACAATCGACAAAAATTCAAAGTGTTCGAATATTTTCGAGTTTTCAATGACAAGACAGTCAAGCAGAACAAGTTAGTACAAATACCTGAAGCCTCGACTTGAGGAGCTTTTCCCTTCCTGCGGTCGGAGCTCTTACCCTTGGGGGTCGATTTCTCCTTGCTGAGGGTTGGCTCTGGCAAGGGTTGAGGAGTGGCTTCACCAACCCGGCTTCCTCTCTCCAAATGAGCAGGAGAGTGAATGCCTCGAGGAGGTGAAGCTCCCCCTTCGTCCTCGTGCCCGCTCGAATGGTCGAGCCCTGCCACCATGGCAGATACCTCTTCGAACAGAGAATGTGAGGGGGGTGGGGGTTGTTCAACCTCCACACCCCCACTCGTTGTTCCCCCTTCGAGACGGGGGACCTCGGGAGGTATCTAATCGAGGGGTGTAGGGTTGCTTCCAACCCCACCACTCCCCGATAGCTTGATCTTGAAGCGCAGAGTGTTCCTTTTCAGCTCCCCGAAGTCGTAAGTTGGAATCACCCTGGAACCATCTCCCGTGGCGTCCATAACTCCTTCCATCCTTCGAGCCTTACCCTCGTCTATGAGGATAGGCTGCGATCCCTCGTCAGCACCACCAGTGGGGGTGGGAGGAATTTCTTCCTCACCACCCCCATGTCCATAACCACCATCAGTGGGGGTGGGAGGAATCTCTTCCTCACCACCCCCATCTTCATCATCCTCATCTTCTTCATCCTCTCCCCCGTCGCTGTCAGTACCATCATCATCTTCATCATCATCATCGTCACCACCCTCGCCTTCTTCGCCTCCACCTTCCTCCTCTCTATTTTGTTCCTCTTCTTCCTCTTTCTTTTTCTCCTCCTCATCCTCCTGCTGGATGAGGATTTTCCTTTTCTTCTTCGCTGGTCCCTTCGGAACCACCAGCTTCTCTAAGGGGAGGGCGCGCCTGGCAGCATAAGCCTTCTTTTCGAATCGACGCTTTCTAACAATTTTTCCAGACTGAGGGTCCTCCTCATAATCAGAGTAGATTACCTCGTTGTCTTCATATCGCAGCTTCGATCGATGGAGAAGGTTGGCCTTGCCGTATCGGACTGGGCAATTCGAAAACTGCCTCCACGACCTGGTCCCGCACGTCAACTCCAGGAAGAGATTGTCCAGGGCCCCTACTCGTTCCGGAGGCCAAGAGAGAGCTCCTCCCGTGCAGTACATGTCGATCTCCTTGTGCACTTTGTACCGAGGGACCTCTGGAACGGACATAGGGGTCCATGCACCAGATATCGACAACGGCCAATCGGTATAGAGCTTATCGGAGCCGATGGTGTCAGAGAGCGGGCGGAGAGCACTAACACCTGTCAAGTAGTAGAACGGGCTGTCCTTCCTCCAAGCCCATCTGTAGTGGTAGAAGAAGTACCCCAGCTCGACTCGGGCCTCTTCACCTTCAGGGATGCTGGAGTAGCATTCCCTCAGCTCCTCCTGGAAGTTTGACTCTACGCGACAGAAAGCGTAGATGATCCTCCAGGAGTTTCCAGTCACCTGCCCGGG
This sequence comes from Chamaelirium japonicum, assembly GCA_947650365.1. NCBI lineage: Eukaryota > Viridiplantae > Streptophyta > Magnoliopsida > Liliales > Melanthiaceae > Chamaelirium > Chamaelirium japonicum. The sequence continues at coordinate 69,147,826 of OX393556.1, read as the reverse complement.
ACAGAGACCGGAGACATTCAGCAACCTCGCAGCAAAAGGAGGTAGTGGAAGGCGCAGACCACAGTTGAGCTGGCCGATCGTGACGATAGTTCCCATCACTTGTTCCTTGCTAGCCCATGAGACAAAGACTGTCCTTCTATCGACACCAAAAGCAGATAACACACCTGGAAGTGCTGGTCGAGACTTTCCCTCTGTGAAGAATGACAGCAACTCATGCAGATTCTCCCTCTTTGCATCTGTAAGCTTGCTGCCGATGTTGTACCCAAACTCAGGCTCCGCCTCCAAAGGTATCTGCGGGCAGAGAACAAATTTGGCCTTGGGGATCTGCTCTGGCCTTGACGGTGCAGAAGCAAATCCAACTCCCTGGTGCCTCTTACCAAGTTGACCAAGTTCGATCAATTCGGCCCTGCCTTTGCCTCGGCCCTTAGGAGCAGAAGAAACCTCGACAACTTCCTTGCCCTTCCTCTTGGATGGAACAGCACCCTTCTTCGAGCTGCCCGGAGATGCCATTTGACCGATCGAAAGGAGATGGAGAACGGAAGATCAAAAGCAAAAGCTCTGGACTTCAAGAAAATTCTGAAAGCGTGAGCCGAAAATGACAGCGAGAAAAACTTATATACCCGGGATGAAACAGGTGCGCAAATCGAGAAGAACACGTGTCTTCACCCTATCAAATCGCGTGTTTTTGTAGGTACACGTGGCACCCATCCATAGCAGGCGCAAAATCAGGCGAACAGTCGCGACCAGACGAAACGTCGGACCTACCGGTCCACATGAACCAACGGTCCATGCAAGCCACCGGTCTGGGTAAACCGGACCGCCGGTTCAAAGCAACCATCAAGTCAACCAAGGATTCAAAACAGGAAAGATCAAACTCCAATCAAAACTCTTCCAGAAGATCGAAGAAAGGAACAGTTATGAAACCTCTCTGAGGGCAGGTTCAAAACTTTCAACTCATCTTTATAAATTTCTACTGGATCTGGCAAAAAACCAAGGGTTTTTACCGATCACTCGAACCTTGACCGGATATCTTTCACCGATCGGACAAACCTGTCCGATCGGCAAAAGTTATCTGATCGGTTAAATTTCTACTGGATCTGGCAAAAAACCAAGGATTTTTACCGATCACTCGAACCTTGACCGGATATCTTTCACCGATCGGACAAACCTGTCCGATCGGCAAAAGTTATCTGATCGGTCAAATTTCTACTGGATCTGGCAAAAAACCAAGGGTTTTTACCGATCACTCGAACCTTGACCGGATATTTTTCATCGATCGGACAAACCTGTCCGATCGGCAAAAGTTATCTGATCGGTCAAATTTCTACTGGATCTGGCAAAAAACCAAGGTTTTTTGCCGATCACTCGAACCTTGACCGGATATTTTTTCACCGATCGGACAAACATGTCCGATCGGTGAAAGTTATCTGATCGGTCAAATTTCTACTGGATCTGGCAAAAACCCAAGGTTTTTTGCCGATCATTCGAACCTTGACCGGATATTTTTCACCGATCGGACAAACATGTCCGATCGGCGAAAGTTATTTAATCGGTCAAATTTACTACTGAATCGGTCAAAAAACCCTGTTTTTTGACCGATCACCCGATTCTTGACCGGTTGAATTCGACCGATCGGTCAAAATTGACCGATCGGTCGAAATCAACCGATCGGTCGATTTTTGTACTAGATCGGTCAAAAAACCAAGTTTTTTGACCGATCACTCAAAACGTGACCGGTTGAATTCGACCGATCGATCAAAATTGACCGATCGGTCGAAATCAACCGATCGGTCAATTTTTGTACTAGATCGGTCAAAAAACCAAGTTTTTGACCGATCACTCAAAACATGACCGGTTGAATTCGACCGATCGGTCAAAATTGACCGATCGGTCGAAATCAACCGATCGGTCAATTTTTGTACTAGATCGGTCAAAAAACCAAGTTTTTGACCGATCACTCAAAACGTGACCGGTCGATTTCGACCGATCGGTCGAAATTGACCGATCGGTCAAATTCGACCGTTCGGTCAAATTTGACCGATCGGTCAAAATTGACCGATCGGTCCTTTTTTCTCTAACATACAAGTTTTGTCGTGTCCGTTTTTCAGAACAGGAAGTTGCTATTTTTTGCACCAAGTCCAAGCCAGCCAGAATGCACTCTAGCTAACTTGGAGGGGGTAACTGTGGGTGCAAATTTTGGCAAGAAGTATGCAAAACAGCGAGACCCACCGGCCCTGCCTAGTGGGTCCCCGAAGACTACAGCGGGACCCACCGGCCCTGCCTGGTGGGCCCCCGAGTACCACAGCGGGTGTGGGTACAAATTTTGGCATAATCCACCACGGGACCCACCGGCCCTGCCTGGTGGGCCCACGAGGACTACAGCGGGACCCACCGGCCCTGCCTGGTGGGCCCACGAGGACTACAGCGGGACCCACCGGCCCTGCCTGGTGGGCCCACGAAGACTACCACGGGACCCACCGGCCCTGCCTGGTGGGACCAAGAGCCAGTGGAATCCCCCAGAAGATGGTAACAGGGCCCGCAACTTTACCTGGAGGATCCCCAAATACGATAGCAAAAACCGCCATTCGCCACCCAGAATGTCTATAAATAGCAGAGCCTTCGAATGTAAAAGAGGGAAATCCAGATCCACAAATCTGATTTCCACTCTGAGATCTGACTTTCAGAACCAGAGCTCTGGGATTTCACACTTCCGATCTACCATCTCCCTTTGATCTTCTTTTAGAAAGATCAGTATTTACAGTGATACTCGGCCTGTCGAGATCACTTCAATATAAGTGTTAGTGAATTCGGGTTGCACCCTATAGCACGGAGACGTAGGCTTCGGCTGAACTCCGAGATCACTTCTCGTGTCAAACTCTCTCTGATTGCATCTCTCTGTTTACAAATCAAAAGCTTCAACTTCGATCAACAGTCGATCAACAGATCGACCAACGATCTTCGACGTCAACACGAACATTCAACTGACTGGTGCTGCGAGAGTCTTCGGGTCGGCACGAAGATTTTCCCCCACAATTATAATTCATTCCCATGAACGTATCTATTCTAATTCATACGTACGATCCATTCTAATTCATTCGCACGATCCATTCTAATTCATTCGTACAATCCATTCTAATTCATTTGCATGATCCATTCTAATTCATCGTACGATCCATTGTGCGAATGAATTAGATTGGATATTGCAAATGAATTAGAACGGATACATTCGTGCGAATGAATTCGAATGGATCGTATGAATGAATTAGAATGGATCGTATGAATGAATTCGAATGGATCGTACGAATGAATTAGAATGGATACATTCGTGCGAATGAATTAGAATGGATCATACGAAGTAATTAGGGTGGATCGTACGAATGAATTAGAATGGATACATTCGTGCGAAAGAATTAGAATGGATTGTATGAATTTATTAGAATGGATCGTATGAATGAATTAGAATGGATCATATGAATGAATTAGAATGGATCGTGTGAATGAATTAGAATGGATCGTACGAATGAATTAGAATAGATCGTACGAATGAATTAGAATGCATCGTGCGAATGAATTAGAATGGATACATTCGTGCGAATGAATTAGAATTGATCGTACGAATGAATTAGAATGGATCGTACGAAGGAATTAAAATGGATTATACGAATGAATTAGAATGGATACATTCGTGCGAATGAATTAGAATGTATCATACGAAGGAATTAGGGTGGATCGTACGAATGAATTAGAATTGATACATTCGTGCGAAAGAATTAGAATGGATTGTATGAATGAATTAGAACGGATCGTATGAATGAATTAGAATGGATCGTATGAATGAGTAAAAATGGATTGTATGAATGAAATAGAATGGATCATACGAATGAATTAGAATGGATCGTGCGAATGAATTAGATTGGATCGTGCGAATGAATTAGAATGGATCGTACGAATGAATTAGAATGTATCGTATGAAGGAATTAGAATGGATACATTCATGGGAATGAATTAGAATGGATCGTAGGAAGGAATTTGAATGGATCATACGAATGAAATAGAATGGATCGTACGAAGGAATTAGAATGGATCGTACGAAGAAATTAGAATGAATTAGAATGGATCGTACGAAGGAATTAGAATGGATCGTATGAATGAATTAGAATGGATCGTATGAATGAATTAGAATGGATCGTGCGAATAAATTAGAATGGATCATACGAATGAATTAGAATGGATCGTGTTAATGAATTAGAATGGATCGTACGAATAAATTAGAATAGATTGTGTGAATGAATTAGAATGGATCGTACGAATGAATTACAATGGATACATTCGTGCGAATGAATTAGACTGGATCTTATGAATGAATTAGATTGGATCGTATGAATGAATTAAAATGGATCGTACGTATGAATTCGAATGGATACATTCATGGGAATGAATTAGAATAGATCTTATGAAGGAATTAGAATGGATCATACGAATAAAATAGAATGGATCGTACGAAGGACTAAGAATGGATCGTACGAAGGAATTAGAATTGATCGTACGAATGAATTAGAATGGATATATTCTTGCGAAAGAATTAGAATGGATTGTATGAATGAATTAGAATGGATCGTATGAATGAATTAGAATGGATCATGCAAATGAATTAGAATGGATCGTATGAATGAATTAGAATGGATCGTATGAATGAATTAGAATAGATCGTGCGAATGAATCAGAATGTATCGTACGAATGAATTAGAATGGATACATTCGTACGATATATTCTAATTCATTCTAATTCATTTGTACGATCCATTCTAATTCATTCTAATTCATTTGTATGATCCATTCTAATTCATTAGCACGATCCATTCTAATTCATTCGTACGATCCATTCTATTTCATTCATACAATCCATACTTACTCATTCGTACGATCCATTCTAATTAATTCGCATGAATGTATCCATTCTAATTCATTTGTATGATCCTTTCTAATTTATTCGCACGATCTATTCTAATTCATTCATACGATCCATGCTAATTCATTCGTACGATCCATTCTAATTCATTCGCACGATCCATTCTAATTCATTCATATGATCCATTCTAATTCATTCATACAATCCATTCTAATTCTTTCGAACGAATGTATCAATTCTAATTCATTCGTACGATCCACCCTAATTCCTTCGTATGATCCATTCTAAATCATTCGCACGCATGTATCCATTCTAATTCATTCATACGATCCATTCGAATTCATTTATACGATCCATTCTAATTCATTCATATGATCCATTCTAATTCATTCACACGAATGTGTCCATTCTAATTCATTCGTACGATCCATTCTAATTCATTCGCACTATCTATTCTAATTCATTCGTACGATCCATTCTAATTCATTTGCACAATCTATTCTAATTCATTCGTACGATCCATTCTAATTCCTACGTACGATCCATTCGAATTCATTCATACGATCCATTCTAATTAATTCATACGATCCATTCTAATTCATTCGCACCAATGTATCCATTCTAATTCATTCGTACGATCCTTTCTAATTCATTCGCACGATCCAATCTAATTTATTCGCACGATCCATTCTAATTCATCATTCGCACAATCTATTCTAATTCATTCGTACGATCCATTCTAATTCATTAGCACGATCCATTCTAATTCATTCGTACGATCCATTCTATTTCATTCGTACGATCCATTCTTACTCATTCGTACGATCCATTCTAATTCATTCGCACGAATGTATCCATTCTAATTCATTCGTACGATCCATTCTAATTCATTCGCACAATCTATTCTATTTCATTCATACGATCCATTCTAATTCATTCATATGATCCATTCTAATTCATTCGCACGAATGTATCCATTCTAATTTATTCGTACGATCCATTCTAATTCATTCGTACGATCCATTCTATAGAATGGATACATTCATGGGAATGAATTAGAATGGATCGCACGAAGGAATTAGAATGGACCGTATGAAGGAATTAGAATGGATCGTACGAAGGAATTAGAATGGATCATACGAATGAATTAGAATGGATACATTCGTGCAAAATAATTAGAATGGATTGTATGAATGAATTAGAATGGATAATGCAAATGAATTAGAATGGATCGTGCGAATGAATTAGAATGGATCATACGAATTAATTAGAATAGATTGTGCGAGTGAATTAGAATGGATTGTACGAATGAATTAGAATGGATAAATTCGTGCGAATGAATTAGAATGGATCGAATGAATAAATTAGAATGGATCGTATGAATGAATTCGAATGGATCGTACGAATGAATTAGAATGGATACATTCGTGCGAATGAATTAGAATGGATCAAACGAAGGAATTAGAGTGGATCGTACGAATGAATTAGAATGGATACATTCGTGTAAAAGAATTAGAATGGATTGTATGAATGAATTAGAATGGATCGTGCGAATGAATTAGAATGGATCGTACGAATGAATTAGAATAGATCGTATGAATGAATTAGAATGGATCATGCGAATGAATTAGAATTGATCATACGAATGAATTAGAATGGATATATTCGTGCGAATGAATTAGAATGGATCGTACGAATGAGTAAGAATAGATCGTACGAATGAAATAGAATGGATCGTACGAATGAATTAGAAGGGATCGTGCTAATGAATTAGAATGTATCGTATGAATGAATTAGAATAGATTGTGCGAATGAATACATTCGTGCGAATGAATTAGAATGGATCGTATGAATGAATTAGAATGGATCGTACCTTTGCATTGCTAGTTGATCGAGGAAAGGCTCTGATCGATCCAACTAGTCTTGTCTCTAGTTCGTCAAGGCATGACATGGATACATTCGTGCGAATAAATTAGAATGGATCGTACGAATGAGTAAGAATGGATCGTACGAATAAAATAGAATGGATCGTAAGAATGAATTAGAATGGATTGTGCTAATGAATTAGAATGGATCGTACGAATGAATTATAATAGATTGTGCGAATGAATTAGAATGGATCGTACGAATGAATTAGAATGGATACATTCGTGGGAATGAATTAGAATGGATCGTATGAATGAATTAGATTGGATCGTATGAATGTATTAGAATGGATCGTAAGTATGAATTAAAATGGATACATTCAAGCGAATGAATTAGAATGGATCGTACGAAGGAATTAGAATGGATCATACGAATGAAATAGAATGGATCGTACGAAGGAATTAGAATGGATCGTACGAAGGAATTAGAATGGATACATTCGTGCAAAAGAATTAGAATGGATTGTATGAATGAATTAGAATGGATCGTGCAAATGAATTAGAATAAATCGTGCGAATGAATTAGAATGGATCGTACGAATGAATTAGAATAGATTGTGCGAATCAATTAGAATGGATCGTACGAATGAATTAGAATGGATACATTCGTGCAAAAGAACTAGAATGGATTGTATGAATGAATTAGATTGGATCGTGCAAATGAATTAGAATGGATCGTGCGAATGAGGATACATTCGTGCGAATGAATTAGAATGGATCGTACGAATGAGTAAGAATGGATCGTACGAATGAAATAGAATGGATCGTACGAATGAATTAGAATGGATCGTGTGAATTAATTAGATTGGATCGTGCGACTGAATTAGAATGGAACGTACGAATGAATTAGAATGGATACATTTGTGCGAATGAATTAGAATGGATCGTATGAATGAATTAGAATGGATCATATGAATGAATTCGAATGGATCATACGAATGAATTAGAATGGATATATTCATGCAAATGAATTAGAATGGATCATACGAAGGAATTAGGGTGGATCGTACGAATGAATTAGAATGGATACATTAGTGCGAAAGAATTAGAATGGATTGTATGAATGAATAAGAATGAATCGTATGAATGAATTAGAATGGATCGTGCGAATGAATTAGAATGGATTGTGCTAATGAATTAGAATGGATCGTATGAATGAATTAGAATAGATTGTGCGAATGAATTAGAATGGATCTTGCGAATGATTTAGAATGGATACATTCGTGCGAATGAATTAGAATGGATCGTACGAATGAATTAGAATAGATCGTATGAATGAATTCGAATGGATCATACGAATGAATTAGAATGGATACATTCGTGCGAATGAATTAGAATGGATCATACGAAGGAATTAGGGTGGATCGTATGAATGAATTAGAATGGATACATTCGTACGAAAGAATTAGAGTGGATTGTATGAATGAATTAGAATGGATCGTATGAATGAATTAGAATGGATCGTGTGAATGAATTAGAATGGATCGTACGAATGAATTAGAATGGATACATTTGTGTGAATGAATTAGAATGGATCGTACAAATGAGTAAGAATAGATCGTATGAATGAAAAAGAATGGACCGTACGAATGAATTAGAATGGATCATGCTATTGAATTAGAATGGATCGTACGAATGAATTAGAATAGATTGTGTGAAGGAATTAGAATGGATCGTACGAATGAATTAGAATGGATACATTCGTGCGAATGAATTAGAATGGATCATATGAATGAATTAGATTGGATCGTATGAATGAATTAGAATGGATCGTACGTATGAATTAGAATGGATACATTCATGGGAATGAATTAGAATGGATCGTACGAAGGAATTAGAATAGATCATACGAATGAAATATAATGGATCGTATGAAGGAATTAGAATGGATCGTACGAAGGAATTAGAATGGATTGTGCGAAATAATTAGAATGGATCGTACGAATGAATTAGAATAGATCGTATGAATGAATTAGAATAGATCCTGTGAATGAATTAGAATGGATCCTACGAATGAATTAGAATGGATACATTCGTGCGAAAGAATTAGAATATATTGTATGAATGAATTAGAATGGATCGTACGAATGAATTAGAATGGATCGTGCGAATGAATTAGAATGGATCGTACGAATGAATTAGAATGGATACATTCGTGCGAATGAATTGGAATGGATCGTACGAATAAGTAAGAATGAATCGTATGAATGAAATAGAATGGAACGCACGAATAAATTAGAATGGATCGTGTTAATGAATTAGAATGGTTCGTATGAATGAATTAGAATGGATCGTGCGAATGAATTAGAATGGATCATACGAATGAGTAAGAATGGATCGTACGAATAAAATAGAATGGATCGTATGAATGAATTAGAATGGATCATGCTAATCAATTAGAATGGATCGTACGAATGAATTAGAATAGATTGTGCGAATGAATTGGAATGGATCGTACGAATGAATTAGAATAGATATATTCGTGTGAATGAATTAGAATGGATCGTATGAATGAATTAAATTGGATCGTATGAATGAATTAGAATGGATCGTACGTATGAATTAGAATGGATACATTCATGGGAATGAATTAGAATGGATCGTACGAAGGAATTAGAATGGATCATATGTAAAAAATAGAATGGATCATACGAAGGAATTAGAATGGATCGTACGTTATGAATGAATTAGACTGGATCGTACGTATGAATTAGAATGGATACATTCATGGGAATGAATTAGAATGTATCGTACGAAGGAATTAGAATGGATCCATTCTAATTCATTCTAATTCATTTGTACGATCCCTTCTAATTCATTCATACGATCCATTCTAATTCATTCATACAATCCAATCTAATTCATTCATACGATCCATTCTAATTCATTTGCACGATCCATTCTAATTCATTCATACAATCTATTCTAATTCTTTTGCATGAATGTATCCATTCTAATTCATTCGTACTATCCATTCTAATTCATTCGTACGATCCATTCTAATTCATTCGTACGATCCATTCTCTTTCATTCGTATGATCCATTCTAATTCCTTCGTACGATCCATTCTAATTCATACGTACGATCCATTCTAATACGTTCATATGATCCAAACTAATTCATTCATACGATCCATTCTAATTCATTCGCATGAATGTATCCATTCTAATTAATTCGTATGATCCGTTTTAATTCATTCGCAGAATCTATTCTAATTCATTCGTACGATCCATTCTAATTCATTAGCATGATCTATTCTAATTCATTTGTACGATCCATTCTATTTCATTCGTACCATCCATTCTTACTCATTCGAACGATCCATTCTAATTCATTCGCACGAATGTATCCATTCTAATTCATTCGTACGATTCTTTCTAATTCATTCGCACAATCCATTCTAATTCATTCATACGATCCAATCTAATTCATTCATACGATCCAATCTAATTCATTCGCACGAATGTATCCATTCTAATTTATTTGTACGATCCATTCTAATTCATTCGCACAATCTATTCTAATTTATTCATACGATCCATTCTAATTCATTAGCACGATCCATTCTAATTCAATCGTACGATCTATTCCATTTCATTCATACGATCCATTCTTACTTATTCGTACGATCTATTCTAATTTATTCGCACGAATGTATCCATTCTATTATAATTCATTCGTACGATCCATTCTAATTCATTCGCACGATCCATTCTAATTCATTCATACGATCCATTCTAATTTATTCGTACGAACCATTCCAATTCATTCGCACGATCCATTCTAATTCATTCATACGATCCATTCTAATTCATTCATACAATCCATTCTAATTCTTTTGCACGAATGTATCCATTCTAATTCATTCGCACGAATGTATCCATTCTAATTCATTCATACGATCCATTCGAATTCATTCATACGATCCATTCTAATTCATTCATACGATACATTCTAATTCAATCGCACGAATGTATTCATTCGCACAATCTATTCTAATTCATTCGTACGATCCATTCTAATTCAATCGCACGAATGTATTCATTCGCACAATCTATTCTAATTTATTCATACGATCTATTCTAATTCATTAGCACGATTCATTCTAATTCATTCGTATGATCCATTCTATTTCATTCTTACGATCCATTCTTACTCATTCGTACGATCTATTCTAATTCATTCGCATGAATGTATCCATTCTAATTCATTCGTACGATCCATTCAAATTCATTCGCACGATCCATTCTAATTCATTCATACGAACCATTCTAATTCATTCGTACGATCCATTCTAATTCATTCGCACAATCTTTTCTAATTCATTCGTACGATCCATTCTAATTCATTAGCACGATCCATTCTAATTCATTCGTACGATCCATTCTATTTCATTCGTATGATCCATTCTTACTCATTCGTACGATCCATTCTAATTCAATCGCACGAATGTATCCATTCTAATTCATTTGTACGATCCATTCTAATTCATTCGCACGATCCATTCTAATTCATTCATACGATCCATTCTAATTCATTCGTATGATCCATTTTAATTCATTCGCACGATCCATTCTAATTCATTCATACGATCCATTCTAATTCATTTATACAATCCATTCTAATTCTTTCGCACGAATGTATCCATTCTAATTTATTCATACGATCCACCCTAATTCCTTCGTATGATCCATTCTAATTCATTCGCACGAATGTATCCATTCAAGTTCATTTGTACGATCCATTCGAATTCATTCATACGATCCATTCTAATTTATTCGCATGATCTATTCTAATTCGTTCATACGATCCATTCTATTTCATTCGCACGATCCATTCTAATTCATTCGCACGATCCATTCTAATTCCTTCGTACGATCCATTCTATTTCATTCGCATGATCCATTCTAATTCCTTCGTACAATCCATTCTAATTCATTCCCATGAATGTATCCATTCTAATTCATACGTACGATCCAGTCTTACTCATTCATACGATCCATTCTAATTCTTTCGCACGAATGTATCCATTCTAATTCATTCGTACGATCCACCCTAATTCCTTCGTATGATCCATTCTAATTCATTCGCACGATTGTATCCATTCTAATTCATTCGTACGATCCATTCGAATTCATTCATATGATGCATTCTAATTCATTCATACGATCCATTCTAGTTCATTCGCACGAATGTATCCATTCTAATTCATTCGTACGATCCATTCTAATTCATTCACACAATCTATTCTAATTCATTCGTACAATCCATTCTAATTCATTCGAATGATCCAATCTAATTCATTTGTACGATCCATTCTAATTCATTCATACAATCCATTCTAATTCTTTTGCACGAATGTATCCATTCTAATTCATTCGTACGATCCATTCTAAGTCCTTCGTACGATCCATTCTAATTCATTCATACGATCCACCCTAATTCCATCGTATGATCCATTCTAATTCATTCGTACAATCCATTCTAATTCATTTGCAAGATCCATTCTAATTCATTCGTACGATACATTGAATTTCATTTGTACGATCCATTCTTACTCATTCGTACGATCCATTCTAATTCATTCGCACGAATGTATCCATTCTAATTCATTCGTACGATTCATTCTAATTCATTCGCACGATCTATTCTAATTCTTTCGTACGATCCATTCTAATTCATTCGCACAATCCATTCTAATTCATTCGTACGATCCATTATAATTCATTAGGACGATCCAATCTAATTTATTAGCCCGATCCATTCTATTTCATTCGTAGGATCCATTCTTACTCATTCGTATGATACATTCTAATTCATTCGCACGAATGAATCCATTCTAATGCATTCGTACGATCTATTCTAATTCATTTGCACGATCCATTCTAATTCATTGAGTAAGAATGGATTGTACGAATGAAATAGAATGGATCATACGAATGAATTAGATTAGATTGTGCGAATGAATTAGAATGGATCGTACGAATGAATTAGAATGGATCGTATGAATAAATTAAAATGGATCGTGCGAATGAATTAGAATGGATCGTACGAATGAATTAGAATGGATACATTCGTGCGAATGAATTAGAATGGATCATACGAATTAGTAAGAATGGATCGTACGAATGAAATAGAATGGATCGTACGAATGAATTAGAATGGATCGTGCTAATGAATTAGAATGGATCGTACGAATGAATTAGAATAGATTGTGAGAATGAATACATTCGGGCGAATGAATTAGAATGGATCGTATGAATGAATTAGAATGGATCGTATGAATGAATTCAAATGGATCGTACGAATGAATTAGAATAGATACATTCGTGCGAATGAATTAGAATGGATCGTACGATTGAATTAGAATGGATACATTTATGCGAATGAATTAGAATGGATTGTACAAATGTGTAAGAATGGATCGTACGAATGAAATAGAATGGATCGTACAAATGAATTAGAATGGATCGTGCGAATGAATTTGATTGGATCGTGCGAATGAATTAGAATGGATCGTACAAATGAATTAGAATGGATACATTCGTGCGAATGAATTAGAATGGATCATGTGACTGAATTAGAATGGATCATATGAATGAATTCGAATGGATCGTAGGAATGAATTAGAATGGATCGTGCGAATAAATTAGAAGGGATCGTACGAATGAATTAGAATGGATCGTATGAATAAATTAAATGGATCGTGCGAATGAATTAGAATGGATCGTACGAATGAATTAGAATGGATATATTCGTGCGAATGAATTTGAATGGATCGTACGAATGAGTAAGAATGGATCCTACGAATGAAATAGAATGGATCGTACGAATGTTTCCATTCTATTTCATTCGTACGATCCATTTGTACTGATTCGTACGATCCATTCTAATTTATTCGCATGAATGTATCCATTCTAATTTATTTGTACGATCCATTCTAATGCATTCGCACGATCCATTCTAATTCATTCATAAGATCCATTCTAATTCATTCATACAATCCATTCTAATTCATTCGCACGAATGTATCCATTCTAATTCATTCGTACGATCCATTCTAATTCATTCGCACAATCTATTCTAATTCATTCGTGCGATCCATTCTAATACATTCGCACGATCCATTCTAATTCATTTGCACGATCCATTCTAATTCATTCATACAATCCATTCTAATTCTTTTGCACGAATGTATCCATACTAATTCCTTCGTACGATCCATTCTAATTCCTTCGTACGATCCATTCTAATTCCTTCGTACGATCCATTCTATTTCAGTCGTATGATCCATTCTAATTCCTTCATACGATCCATTCTATTTCAGTCGTATGATCCATTCTAATTCCTTCGTACGATCCATTCTAATTCATTCCCATGAATGTATCCATTCTAATTCCTTCGTACTATTCATTCTAATTCATTCGTACGATCCATTCTGTCGTATGTATCCATTCTAATTCATTCGAACGATCCATTCTAATTCATTCGCACGATCCATTCTAATTCATTCGTACGATCCATTCTAATTCATTCGCATGATCCATTCTAATTCATTCATATGATCCGTTCTAATTCATTCGTACGATCCATTCTAATTCATTCGCACAATCTATTCTAATACATTCATACGATCCATTCTAATTCCTTCGTACGATCCATTCTATTTCATTCGTATGATCCATTCTAATTCCTTCGTACGATCCATTCTAATTCATTGCCATCAATGTAGCCATTCTAATTCATATGTACGAACCATTCTAATTTATTCATACGATCCAATCTAATTCATTCATACGATCCATTCTAATTCATTCGTACGATCCATTCTAATTCATTCGCACGATCCATTCTAATTCATTCGTTCGATTCATTCTTATTCATTCGTACAATCCATTCTAATTCATTCGCACGATCCATTCTAATTCATTCGTACGATCCATTCTAATTCATTCGCAAAATCTATTCTAATTCATTCATAAAATCCATTCTAATTCATTCGCACGATCCATTCTAATTCATATGCACGATCTATTCTTATTCATTCATACATTCCATTCTATTTCTTTTGCACGAATGTATCCATTCTAATTCCTTCGTACGATCCATTCTAATTCCTTCGTACGATCCATTCTAATTCCTTCGTACGATCCATTCTATTTCATTCGTATAATCCATTCTAATTCTTTCGTACGATCCAATCTAATACATATGATCCATTCTAATTCATTCGCACGATCCATTCTAATTTATTCATACGATCCATTCTAATTCATTCGTACGATCCATTCTAATTCATTCATACAATCCATTCTAATTCATTCATACAATCCATTCTAATTCTTTCGCATGAATGTATCCATTCTAATTCATTCGTAAGATCCACCCTAATTCCTTCGTATGATCCATTCTAATTCTTTTGCACAAATGTATCCATTCTAATTCATTCGTACGATCTATTCTAATTCATTCGTACGATCCATTCTATTTCATTCACACGATCCATTCTAATTCATTCATACGATCCAATCTAATTCATTCATACGATCTATTCTAATTCACTCGCACGAATGTATCCATTCTAATTCATCGTACGATTTATTCTAATTCATTCGCACGAATGTATCAATTCTAATTCATTCGTACGATCCATTCTAATTCAATCGCACGATCCAATCTAATTCATTCGCACGATCTATTCTAATTCATCATTCGCACAATCTATTCTAATTCATTAGCACGATCCATTCTTACTCATTCGTACAATCCATTCTAATTCATTCGCACGAATGTATCCATTATAATTCATTTGTATGATCCATTCTAATTCATTCGCACGATCCAATCGAATTCATTCATACGATGCATTCTAATTCATACGTACGATCCATTCTAATTCATTCGTATGATCCATTCTAATTCATTCATACGATCCATTCTAATTCATTCGCACGATCCATTCTAATTCATTCGTACGATCCATTCTTACTCATTCGTACGATCCATTCTAATTCATTCGCATGAATGTATCTATTCTAATTCATTCGTACGATCCATTCTAATTCCTTCGTACGATCCACTCTATTTCATTCATACGATCCATTCTAATTTATTCATACAATCCATTCTAATTCTTTCGCACGAATGTATCCATTCTAATTCATTCATACGATCCACCCTAATTCCTTCATTTGATCCATTCTAATTCATTCGTACGAATGTATCCATTCTAATTCATTCGTACAATCCATTTGAATTCATTCATACGATACATTCTAATTCATTCGCATG
Organism: Chamaelirium japonicum; assembly: GCA_947650365.1. Classification (NCBI taxonomy): domain Eukaryota; kingdom Viridiplantae; phylum Streptophyta; class Magnoliopsida; order Liliales; family Melanthiaceae; genus Chamaelirium; species Chamaelirium japonicum. The sequence continues at coordinate 69,131,701 of OX393556.1, read as the reverse complement.
AAGGAATTAGAATGAATCGTACGAATAAATGAACTAGAATGGATCATACGTACGAATGTATTAGAATAGATACATTCGTGCGAAAGAATTAGAATGGATTGTATGAATGAGTTAGAATCGATCGTATGAATGAAATAGAATGGATCGTACGAAGGAATTAGAATGGATCGTAAGAATGAATTAGAATGGATATATTCCTGCAAATGAATTAGAATGGATAATACGAATGAGTAAGAATGGATCGTACGAATGAAATAGAACTGATCGTACGAATGAATTAGAATGGATCGTGCTAATGAATTAGAATGGATCGTACGAATGATTTAGAATAGATTGTGCGAATGAATTAGAATGGATCGTACGAATGAATTAGAATGGATCGTATGAATGAATTAGAATGGATCGTGCGAATGAAGTAAAATGGATCGTACGAATGAATTAGAATGGATACATTCGTGCGAATGAATTAGAATGGATCATACGAATGAGTAAGAATGGATCGTACGAAAAAAATAGAATGGATCGTGCGAATGAATTAGAATGGATCATGTGAATGAATTAGAATGGATCGTATGAATGAATTAGAATGGATCGTGCGAATGAATTAGAATGGATACATTCGTGCGAATGAATTCGAATGGATTATACGAAGGAATTTGGGTGGATCGTACGAATGAAATAGAATGGATTGTATGAATGAATTAGAATGGATCGTGCTAATGAATTAAAATGGATCGTACGAATGAATTAGAATAGATTGTGTGAATGAATTAGAATGGATCGTACGAATGAATTAGAATGGATCATATGAAAGAATTAGAATGGATCGTGCGAATGAATTAGAATGGATCATACGAATGAATTAGAATGGATACATTCATGCGAATGAATTAGAATGGATCGTACGAATAAGTAAGAATGGATCGTACGAATGAAATAGAATGGATCGCGCGAATGAATTAGAATGGATCGTATGAATGAATTAGAATGGATCGTATGAATGAATTAGAATGGATCATGCGAATGAATTAGAATGGATCGTACGAATGAATTAGAATGGATCGTACGAATGAATTAGAATGGATCGTACGAATGAATTAGAATTGATACATTCGTGCGAATGAGTTAGATTGGATTGTACAAATGAGTAAGAATGGATCGTACGAATGAAATAGAATGGATCGTAGGAATGAATTAGAATGATCGTGCTAATGCATTAGAATGGATCGTACGAATGAATTAGAATAGATTGTGCGAATGAATTAGAATGGATCGTACGAATGAATTTAAATGGATACATTCGTGCGAAAGAATTAGAAAGGATTGTATGAATGAATTAGAATGGATCGTATGAATAAATTAGAATGGATCGTACAAATGAATTAGAATAGATCGTACGAATGAATTAGAATGGATCATATGAATGAATTAGAATGGATCATACGAATGAATTAGAATGGATACATTCGTGCGAATGAATTCGAATGGATTGTACGAATCAAAAAGAATGGATCGTACGAATGAATTTGAATGGATCGTACGAATGAATTAGAATGGATCGTACAAATGAATAAGAAAGGATCGTACGGATGAATTAGAATAATCCATTCTAATTCATTCGTACAATCCATTCTAATTCATTCATACGATCCATTCTACTTCATTCATACAATCCATTCTAATTCTTTCGCACGAATGTATTCATTCGTATGATCCATTCGAATTCATTTATACGATCCATTCTAATTCATTTGCACGATCCATTCTAATTCATTCATACGATCCATTCTAATTTATTCGTACGATCCATTCTAATTCATTCGCACGATCCATTCGAATTCATTCATACGATCCATTCTAATTCATTCATACGATCCATTCTAATTCCTTCGTACGATCCATTCTAATTCCTTCGTACGATTCATTCTAATTCATTCGTACGATCCACCCTAATTCCTTCGTATGTTCCATTCTAATTCATTCGTACGATCCATTCTAATTCATTAGCACGATCCATTCTAATTCATTCGTACGATCTATTCTATTTCATTCGTACGATCCATTCTTACTCATTCGTACGATCCATTCTAATTCATTTGCACGAATGTATCCATTCTAATTCATTCGAACGAATGTATCCATTCTAATTCATTCGCACGATCCATTCAAATTCATTCACACGATCCATTCTAATTCATTCGCACGATCCATTCTAATTCTTTCGTACGATCCATTCTAATTCATTAGCACGATTCATTCTAATTCATTCGTACGATCCATTCTAATTCATTCGTACGATCCATTCTAATTCATTCATATGATCCATTCTAATTCATTCATATGATCCATTCTAATTCATTCGCACGAATGTATCCATTCTAATTCTTTCGTACGATCCATTCTAATTCATTCGCATAATCTATTCTAATTCATTCGTACGATCCATTTTAATTCATTCGCACGATCCGTTCTAATTCATTTGTACGATCCATTCTAATTCATTCATACAATCCATTCTAATTCTTTTGCATGAATGTATCCATTCTAATTCATTCGTACAATCCATTCTAATTCCTTCGTACGATCCATTCTAATTCCTTCGTACGATCCATTCTAATTCTTTCGTACGATCCATTCTAATTCATTCATATGATCCATTCTAATTCATTCGTACGATCCATTCTAATTCATACGTAGGATCCATTCGAATTCATTCATATGATCTATTCTAATTCATTCATACGATCCATTCTAATTCATTCGCACGAATATATCCATTCTAATTCATTCGTACAATCCATTCTAATTCATTCGCACGATCCAATCTAATTCATTCATATGATCCATTCTAATTCATTCATATGATCCATTCTATTTCATTCGTACGATCCATTCTAATTCATTCATACGATCCATTCTAATTCTTTCGCACGAATGTATCCATTCTAATTCATTTGTACGATCTATTCGAATTCATTCATACGATCCATTCTCATTCATTCATACGATCCATTCTAATTCATTCGCACGAATGTATCCATTCTAATTCATTCGTACGATCCATTCTAATTCATTCGGACAATCTATTCTAATTCATTTGTACGATCCATTCTAATTCATTCGTACGATCCATTATAATTCATTCGCACGATCCATTCTAATTCATTCATACAATCCATTCTAATTCTTATGCACGAATGTATCCATTCTAATTCATTCGTACGATCCATTCTAATTCCTTCGTACGATCCATTCTATTTCTTTCGTATTATCCATTCTAATTCCTTTGTACGATCCATTATAATTCATTCCTAGGAATGTATCCATTCTAATTCATACGTACGATCCATTCTAATTCATTCATACGATCCATTCTAATTCCTTCGTACGATCCATTCTAATTCCTTCATATGATCCATTCTAATTCATTCCCATGAATGTATCCATTCTATTTCATACGTATGATCCATTCTAATTTATTCATACGATCCAATCTAATTCATCCATACGATCCATTCTAATTCATTCGCACGAATGTATCCATTCTAATTCATTCTAATCCCTTCGTACGATCCATTCGTACGATCCATTCTAATTCATTCGCACGAATGTATCCATTCTAATTCATTCTATTTCCTTCATGCGATCCATTCTAATTCATTCGTACAATCCATAATATTTCATTCGTACGATCCATTCTTACTCAATAGTACGATCCATTCTAATTCATTCGCACGAATGTAACTATTCTAATTCATTTGTACGATCCATTCTAATTCATTCGCACGATCCATTCTAATTCATTCATACAATCCATTCTAATTAATTCGTACGATCCATTCTATTTCATTCACACAATCTTTTCTACTTCATTCGTACGATCCATTCTATTTCATTCGCACGATCCATTTTAATTCATTCGCACAAATGTTTCCATTCTAATTCATTCGTATGATCCATTCGAATTCATTCATATGATGCATTCTAATTCATTCATACGATCCATTAGAATGGATTATAATGGATCGTACGAATGAGTAAGAATGGATCGTACGAATGAATTCCTTAGAATGGATCGTATGAATTAGAATGAAATAGAATGAATTAGAATGGATCGTACGTATGAATTAGAATGGATACATTCATGGGAATGAATTAGAATGGATCGTACGAATGAATTAGGGTGGATCGTGCGAATGAATTAGAATGGATACATTCGTGTGAATGAATTAGAATGGATACATGATCTATTCTAATTCCTTCGTACGATCCATTCTAATTCCTTCGCACGAATGTATCCATTCTAATTCATTTGTACGATCAATTATAATTCATTCACACAATCTATTCTAATTCATTCGTACGATCCATTCTAATTCATTAGCATGATCCATTCTAATTCATTTGTACGATCCATTCTATTTCATTCGTACGATTCATTCTTACTCATTTGTACGATCCATTCTAATTCATTCACACGAATGTATCCATTCTAATTCATTCGTACGACCCATTCTAATTCATTCGCACGATCCATTCTAATTCATTGAGTAAGAATGGATCGTACGAATGAAATAGAATGGATCGTACGAATGAATTAGAATGGATCGTGCTAATGAATTGGAATGGATCGTACGAATGAATTAGAATAGGTTGTGCGAATGAATTAGAATGGATCGTACGAATGAATTAGAATGGATACATTCATGCGAAGGAATTAGAATGGATCGTACGAAGGAATTAGAATGAATTAGAATGGATCGTGCGAATGAATTAGAATGGATCGTACGAATGAATTAGAATGGACACATTCGTCCGAATGAATTCGAATGGATCGTACGAATCAGTAAGAATGGATCGTATGAATGAATTTGAATGGATCATATGAATGAATTAGAATGGATCGTACAAATGAATTAGAATGGATCGTACGAATGAATTAGAATAATCCATTCTAATTCATTCGTACAATCCATTCTAATTCATTCATACGATCCATTCTACTTCATTCATACAATCCATTCTAATTCTTTCGCATGAATGTATTCATTCGTACGATCCATTCGAATTCATTCATACGATCTATTCTAATTCATTCGCACGATCTATTCTAATTCATTCATACGATCCATTCTAATTCATTCGTACGATCCATTCTAATTCATTCGCAAGATCCATTCGAATTCATTCAAACGATCTATTCTAATTCATTCATACGATCCATTCTAATTACTTCGTACGATCCATTCTAATTCCTTCATACGATCCATTCTAATTCATTCGTACGATCCACCCTAATTTCTTCGTATGATCCATTCTAGTTCATTCGTACGATCCATTCTAATTCATTAGCACGATCCATTCTAATTCATTCGTACAATCCATCCTATTTAATTCGTACGATCCATTCTTACTTATTCGTACGATCCATTGTAATTCATTTGCACGAATGTATCCATTCTAATTCATTCGTATGATCCATTCTAATTCATTCGCACGATTCATTCTAATTCATTCGCACGATCCATTCTAATTCATTCGTATGATCCATTCTAATTCATTCGCACGATCCATTCTAATTCATTCGCACGATCCATTCTAATTCATTCGTACGATCCATTCTAATTCATTACCACGATCCGTTCTAATACTTTCGTACGATCCGTTCTAATTCATTCGTACGATCCGTTCTAATTCATTCATACGATCCATTCTAATTCATTCATATGATCCATTCTAATTCATTCGCATGAATGTATCCATTCTAATTCATTCGTACGATCCATTCTAATTCATTCGCACAATCTATTCCAATTCATTCGTACGATCCATTCTAATTCATTCGCACGATCCGTTCTAATTCATTTGTACGATCCATTCTAATTCATTCATTTAATCCATTCTATTTCTTTTGCACGAATGTATCCATTCTAATTCATTCGTACGATCCATTCAAATTCCTTCGTACGATCCATTCTAATTCCTTCGTACGATCCATTCTAATTCTTTCGCACGATCCATTCTAATTCATTCGTACGATCTATTCTAATTCATACGTACGATCCATTTGAATTCATTCATACGATCTATTCTAATTCATTCATACGATCCATTCTAATTCATTCGCACGTATATCCATTCTAATTCATTCGTACGATCAATTCTAATTCATTCGCACGATCCAATCTAATTTATTCGTACGATCCATTCTAATTCATTCGTATGATCCATTCTATTTCATTCGTACGATCCATTATAATTCATTCATACGATCCATTCTAATTCATTCGCACGAATATATCCATTCTAATTCATTCGTACGATCCATTCTAATTCATTCGCACGATCCATTCTAATTCATTCGTACGATCCATTCTAATTCATTCGTACGATCCATTCTAATTCATTCGTACGATCCATTCTATTTCATTCGTACGATCCATTCTTACTTATTCGTACGATCCATTCTAATTCATTCGCACGAATGTATCTATTCTAATTCATTCGTATGATCCATTCTAATTCATTCGCACGATCCATTCTAATTCATTCATATGATCCATTCTAATTCATTCGTACAATTCATTCTAATTGTTTCGCACGAATGTATCCATTCAATTCATTCGTACGATCCACCCTAATTCCTTCGTATGATCCATTCTAATTCATTCGCACGAATGTATCCATTCTAATTCATTTGTACGATCCATTCGAATTCATTCATACGATCCATTTAATTCATTCTTACGATCCATTCTAATTCATTCGTATGATCCATTCTAATTCATTCGTATGATCCATTCTAATTCATTCGCACGATCCATTCTAATTCATTTGCACGATCCATTCTAATTCATTCATACAATCCATTCTAATTCTTTTGCACGAATGTATCCATTCTAATTCATTCGTACGATCCATTCGAATTCATTCATATGATCCATTCTAATTCATTCATACGATCCATTCTAATTCATTCTAATGATCCATTCTAATATATTCGTATGATCCATTCAATTTCATTCGTATGATCCGTTCTAATTCATTCCTACGATCCATTCTAATTCATTCATACGATCCATTCTAATTCATTCGTAGGATCCATTCTAATTCATTCGTACGATCCATTCTAATTCATTCGCACGATCCATTCTAATTCATTTGCATGATCCATTTTAATTCATTCATACAATCCATTCTAATTCTTTTGCACGAATGTTTCCATTCTAATTCATTCGTACGATCCATTCTAATTCCTTCGTACGATCTATTCTAATTCCTTCGTACGATCCATTCTATTTCATTCGTATGATCCATTCTAATTCCTTCATACGATCCATTCTAATTCATTCCCATGAATGTATCCATTCTAATTCATATGTACGATCCAATCTAATTCATTCATACGATCCATTCTAATTCATTCGCACGAATGTATCCATTCTAATTCATTCGTACGATCCATTCTAATTCATTCGGGTAATATATTCTAATTAATTCGTACGATCCATTCTAATTCATTAGCACGATCCATTCTAATTCATTCGTACGATTCATTCTATTTCATTCGTATGATCCATTCTTGCTCATTCGTACGATCAATTCTAATTCATTCGTACGAATGTATTCATTCTAATTCATTTGTACGATCCATTCTAATTCATTCGCACAATCTATTCTAATTCATTCGTACGATCCATTCTAATTCATTCGCACGATCTGTTCTAATTCATTTGTACGATCCATTCTAATTCATTCATACAATCCATTCTAGTTCTTTTGCACGAATGTATCCATTCTAATTCATTTCTACGATCCATTCTAATTCCTTCATACGATCCATTCCAATTCATTCGCATAAATGTATTCATTCTAATTCATTCGTACGATCTATTCTAATTCATTCTCAAGATCCAATCTAATTCATACATACGATCCATTCTATTTCATTCGTACGATCCATTCTTACTCATTCGTACGATCCATTCTAATTCATTCGTACGATCCATTCTAATTCATTCGTACGATTCATTCTTACTCATTCATACAATCCATTCTAATTCATTCTAATCCGAATTCATTCATACGATCCATTCTAATTCATTCGAACGATCCATTCTAATTCATTCATACGATCCATTCTAATTCATTCGTACGATCCATTCTAATTCATTCGCACGATCCATTCTAATTCATTCATATGATCCATTCTAATTCATTTATACAATCCATTCTAATTCTTTTGTACGAATGTATCCATTCTAATTCATTCGTACGATCCACCCTAATTCCTTCGTATGATCCATTCTAATTCATTCGCACGAATGTATCCATTCTAATTCATTCGTACAATCCATTCGAATTCATTCATACGATCCATTCTAATTCATTCGCACGATCCATTCAAATTCATTCGTACGATCCATTCTAATTCATTCGCACGATCCATTCGAATTCATTCATACGATCCATTCTAATTCATTCATACGATCCATTCTAATTCATTCGCATGAATGTATCCATTCTAATTCATTCGTACGATCCATTCTAATTCATTCGCACAATCTATTCTAATGGATTGTATCAATGAATTAGAATGGATCGTGCAAATGAATTAGAATGGATCGTGCGAATGATTTAGAATGGATCGTACAAATGAATTAGCATAGATTGTGCGAATGACTTAGAATGGATCGTATGAATGAATTAGCATGAATGAATTAGAATGGATCGTGCGAATGAATTAGAATGGATCGTGCGAATGAATTAGATTGGATCGTGCGAATGAATTAGAATGGATCGTACGAATGAATTAGAATGGATGCATTAGTACGAATGAATTAGAATGGATCGTATGAATGAACTAGATTGGATCGTATGAATGAATTCGAATGGATCATACGACTGAATTTGAATGGATACATTCGTGCGAATGAATTAGAATGGATTATATGAAGGAATTAGGGTAAATCGTACGAATGAATTAGAATGGATACATTCGTGCGAAAGAATTAGAATGAATTGTATGAATGAATTAGAAGGGATCGTATGAATGAATTAGAATGGATCGTGCGAATGAATTAGAATGGATCGTACGAATGAATTAGAATGGATCGTACGAATGAATTAGAATGGATACATTCGTGCGAATGAATTAGAATGGATCGTACGAATGAGTAAGAATGGATCGTACGAATAAAATAGAATGGATCGTACAAATGAATTAGAATGGATCGTGCTAATGAATTAGAATGGATCATACAAATGAATTAGAATAGATTATGCGAATGAATTAGAATGGATCGTATGAATGAATTATAATGGATCGTGCGAATGAATTAGAATGGATCGTATGAATGAATTAGAATGGATAAATTCGTGCGAATGAATTAGAATGGATCATACGAAGGAATTAGGGTGGGTCGTACGAATGAATTAGAATGGATTGTATGAATGAATTAGAATTGATCGTGCGAATGAATTAAAATGGATCGTATGAATGAATTCGAATTACAATGAATTAGAATGGATCGTATGAATGATTTAGAATGGATCGTGCTAATGAATTAGAATGGATCGTACGATTGAATTAGAATAGATTCTGCGAATGAATTAGAATAAATCATACGAATGAATTAGAATGGATACAATCTTACGAATGAATTAGAATGGATCGTATAAATGAATTAGATTGGATCGTATGAATGAATTAGAATGGATCGTACGTATGAATTAGAATGGATCGTACGAAGGAATTAGAATGGATCATACGAATGAAATAGAATGGATCGTACGAAGGAATTAGAATGGATCGTACGAAGGAATTAGAATGGATCGTACGAAGGAATTAGAATGAATACATTCGTGTAAAAGAAATAGAATAGATTGTATGAATGAATTTGAATGGATCGTGCAAATGAATTAGAATGGATTATGCGAATGAGGATACATTCGTGCGAATGAATTAGAATTAATCGTTCAAATGAGTAAGAATGGATCGTACGAATGAAATTGAATTGATCGTACGAATGAATTAGAATGGATCGTGCGAATGAATTAGATTGGATCGTGTGAATGAATTAGAATGGATCGTACGAATGAATTAGAATGGATACATTCGTGCGAAAGAATTAGGATGGATCGTAGGAAAGAATTAGAATGGATCGTATGAATGAATTCGAATGGATCGTACGAATGAATTAGAATGGATACATTCGTGTGAATGAATTAGAATGGATCATACGAAGGAATTAGGGTGGATCGTATGAATGAATTAGAATCTAAACATTCGTGCAAAAGAATTAGAATGGATTATGTGAATGTATTAGAATGGATTGTATGAATGAATTAGAATGGATCGTGCGAATGAATTAGAATGGATCTTATGAATGAATTCGAATAGATCGTACGAATGAATTAGAATGGATACATTCGTGCGAATGAATTAGAATGAATCATACGAATGAATTAGGGTGGATCGTACGAAATAATTAGAATGGATACATTCGAGCGAAAGAATTAGAATGGATTGTATGAAAGAATTAGAATGGATCGTATGAATAAATTAGAATGGATCGTGCGAATGAATTAGAATGGATCGTACGAATGAATTAGAATGGATATATTCTCGTACGAATGAATTAGAATGGATACATTCGTGCGAATGAATTAGAATGGATCGTACGAATGAGTAAGAATGGATCGTACGAATGAAATAGAATGGATCGTACAAATTAATTAGAATGGATGGTGCTAATGAATTAGAATAGATCGTACGAATGAATTAGAATAGATTGTGCGAATGAATTAGAATGGATCGTACGAATGAATTAGAATGGATACATTTGTGCAAATGAATTAGAATGGATCGTATGAATGAATTAGAATGGATCGTATGAATGAATTAGAATGGATCGTGCGAATGAATTAGAATTGATCATACGAATGAATTAGGGTGGATCCAATGAAATAGAATAGATCGTACGAATGAATTAGAATGCATCATACGAATGAATTCGAATGGATCGTATGAATGAATTAGAATGTATTAGGAATTAGAATGGATTGTATGAATGAATTCGAATGGATCGTACGAATGAATTAGAATGGATACATTCGTGCGAATGAATTAGAATGGATCATACGAAAGAATTAGGGTGGATCGTACGAATGAATTAGAATGGATACATTCGTGCAAAAGAATTAGAATGGATTGTATGAATGAATTAGAATGGATCGTATTAATGAATTAGAATGAATCGTATGAATGGATTAGAATGGATTGTACGAATGAAATAGAATGGATCGTACGAACGAATTAGAATGGATCGTACGAAGGAATTAGAATGGATCGTACGAATGAATTAGAATGGATATATTCATGCAAAAGAATTAGAATGGATTGTAAGAATGAATTAGAATGGATCGTGCAAATGAATTAGAATGGATCGTGCGAATGAGGATACATTCGTGTGAATGAATTAGAATGGATCATACGAATGAGTAAGAATGGATCCTACGAATGAAATAGAATGGATCGTATGAATGAATTAGAATGGATCGTGCGAATGAATTAAATTGGATCGTGCAAATGAATTAGAATGGATCGTACGCACGAATGAATGAATTAGAATGGATCGTACGAATGAATTAGAATGGATCGTATGTATGAATTCTATTAATTAGAATGGATCTATTCTAATTCATTTGCATGATCCATTCTAATTCATTCGTACAATCCATTCTAATTCATTCGCACGAATGTATCCATTCTAATTAATTCGTACGATCCATTCGAATTCATTCATATGATCCATTCTAATTCATTCATACCATCTATTCTAATTTATTTGCACGAATGTATCCATTCTAATTCATTCGTACGATCCATTCTAATTCCTTCGTACGATCCATTCTAATTCATTTGCACGATCCATTCTAATTCATTCGCACAATCTATTCTAATTTATTTGTACGATCCATTCTAATTCATTAGCACGATCTATTCTAATTCATTCGTACGATCCATTCTATTTCATTCGTACGATCCATTCTTACTCATTCGTACGATCCATTCTAATTCATTCACACGAATGTATCCATTCTAATTCATTCGTACGATCCATTCATTCGTACGATCCATTCTAGTTCATTCGCACAATCTATTCTAATTCATTCGTACGAGCCATTCCAATTCCTTCATTCTTATTCATTCGTATGATCCATTCTAATTCATTCGCACAATCTACTCTAATTCATTCGTACGATCCATTCTAATTCATTCACACAATCGTGCGAATGAATTAGAATGTATTAGAATGGATCGCACGAATGAATTAGAATAGATTGTGTGAATGAATTAGAATGGATCGTACGAATTACTTAGAATGGATACATTCATGCGAATGAATTAGAATGGATCGTATGAATGAATTAGATTGGATGGTATGAATGAATTTGAATGGATCGTATGTATGAATTAGAATGGATACATTCATGGGAATGAATTAGAATGGATCATACGAAGGAATTAGAATGGATCATACGAATGAAATAGAATGGATCGTACGAAGGAATTAGAATGGATCGTACGTTATGAATGAATTAGAATGGATCGTACATATGAATTAGAATGGATATATTCATGGGAATGAATTAGAATGGATTGTACAAAGAAATTAGAATGGATCCATTCTAATTCATTCTAATTCATTCGTACGATCCATTCTAATTCATTCATACGATCCAATCTAATTCATTCATATGATCCATTCTAATTCATTCGCACGAATGTATCCATTCTAATTCATTTGCACGATCCATTCTAATTCATTCATACGATCAATTCTAATTCATTCGCACAATCTATTTTAATTCATTCGTACGATACATTCTAATTCATTAGCACGATCCATTCTAATTCATTCGTACGATCCATTCTATTTCATTCGTACGATCCATTCTTACTTATTCGTACGATCCATTCTAATTCATTTACACAAATGTATCCATTGTAATTCTTTCGTACGATGCATTCTAATTTGTTCGGGGGATTTTTCGCTGGTCTGTGCGGGCTGCCTGTAAGACAAAGAAAAGAGAACGTGAGAACGGCTGGCTCCCTTAGGAGCGCAGACCCTCCGACGCTCAAGTCAGTCACGGTGGCACAAAGGCGAGCTGCGGTATACCAAAGTGGTAGGGAAAAGGATTTCAAACCTGTACTATGGAGCCTGGGGGTGAGCATTTATAGCAATCGGCGACCTACCGTGGCCCGACACGTGGAGATTCTTCCAGGGCCTTCTAGGACCCCACGTTCTGGCTCGCGTGGGTCTGACAGTCCTTGGTACTCGCGCCCTGACATTCTGTCGTCAAGCCTGCCAGGCGGTTTGAGTGGGGGAGGGCATCTTTCTTGTCGCGGCCAGCTGGCTGTTCTGGAATGTTCAAGTCTGGGAGGTCTCGAACTGATTCGAGCGAGCTTCCATGGACCATGTTTGTCCACGTAGCTTCCATGGGGTTTTGACACCTGGCATCCTCTCATACATTGTGGGCGACCTCCGATGGGGAGCTAAGGCGAGCTCGCCCTCCATTGCTCCGCCTTCTCTTCCACATCTATCAAGAGTCGGACCTCGCGGGAGCAACCTCTTCGATAAACTGGGGAATTCTGGCGAGCTTGGGCGAGCTCCTGAGCGAGCTTGGATGAGCTCCTTTGCGAGCTTGGGCGAGCTCCTGCGCGAGCTAGGGGCGAGCTCCTGCGCGAGCTAGGGGCGTTTGCGATGCCGGTGTCTTCGTTATGCATGACGGTCTAACTCCCGCTATCACTGCAAGCGAGTTCTCGCGCGGGCTTGGCGAGCTCCTGGGCGAGCTCCTGAGCGAGCTTAGGCGAGCTCCTGGGCGAGCTTGGCGAGCTCCTGGGTGAGCTTAGCGCGCTCCTGAGCGAGCTTAGGTGAGCTCCTGGGCAATCTCAGGTGAGCTCCAACGAGCTTAGGCGAGCTCCTAAGAGTGCCCTTGGCCTAGGCCCCTTCAGCCCAATGTGGATCTCGCTCCCTGTCAAGGTGATTTGGTGAGCACGGGGGGGGGGGGTGCGAACTCCAGGGCAGATTTCAGCTACCCCCAACATTACCCCCTCCTGAGGGAGCGACCAAGGAGACTTTGGCGCTTGCTCAGGAGTCTTATTGCACACGACGGTCAAATTGGGTGTTCTAGTCATTTGCAACCTCCACCTGGGAAGATGCGGGCACCAACCGTGGGCGGTCTGTGCCGAGAGCTTTGATCGTCAGTATTCCACAAACGCTGGGCGGGCCACGAGCATCAGCCACGAGCGATCTCCTTCCGGTGCGAGCTCGTCACACGCGATCAGGGTCTGCCTCGGGCGAGCTACGGGCACCTGCCGCGAGCGGTCTGCACCGAGAGCTTTAACTGCCAGTACTTCTCAAACGCTGGGCGGGCCGGGAGCGTCAGCCAGGAGCGATCTCCTTCCGGTGCGAGCTTGTCACACGCGGTCAGGGTCTGCGTCGGGCGAGCTGCAGGCACCAGCCGTGGGCGATCTGCGCCGAGAACTTTGACTGTCAGTATTTCACAAACACTGGGCGGGCCGGGAGCGTCAGCCACGAGCGATCTCCTTCCGGTGCGAGCTTGTCACACGCGGTCAGGGTCTGCGTCGGGCGAGCTGCAGGCACCAGCCGTGGGCGATCTGCGCCGAGAACTTTGACTATCAGTATTTCACAAACACTGGGCGGGCCTGGAGCGTCAGCCACGAGCGATCTCCTTCCGGCGTGAGCTCATCACTCACGGTCAGGGTCTGCCTCGGGCGAGCTGCGGGCACCAGCCGTGGGCGGTCTGTGCCGAGAGCTTTGACTCTCAGTACTTTATAACACTGGGCGGGCCGCGAGCGTCAGCCACGAGCGATCTCCTTCTGGCGTGAACTCATCATTCGCGGTCAGGGTCTGCCTCGGGCGAGCTGCGGGCACCAGCCGTGGGCGATCTGCGTCGAGAGTTTTGACTCTCAGTACTTTATAACGCTGGGCGGGCCGCGAGCATCAGCCACGAGCGATCTCCTTCCGGTGCGAGCTTGCCACACGCGGACAGTGTCTGCTTCGGGCGAGCTTGGGCACCAGCCACGGGCAATCTGTGCCGAGAGTTTTGACTCCCAGTATTTCACAAACGCTGGGCGGGCCGGGAGCGTCAGCCACGAGCGATCTCCTTCCGGCGTGAGCTCATCACTCGCGGTCAGGGTCTGCCTCGGGCGAGCTGCGGGCACCAGCCGTGGGCGATCTGCGTCGAGAGTTTCGACTCTCAGTACTTTATAACGCTGGGCGGGCCGCGAGCATCAGCCACGAGCGATCTCCTTCTGGTGCGAGCTTGCCACACGCGGACAGGGTCTGCTTCGGGCGAGCTTGGGCACCAGCCACGGGCAATCTGCGCCGAGAGTTTTGACTCCCAGTATTTCACAAACGCTGGGCGGGCCGGGAGCGTCAGCCACGAGCGATCTCCTTCCGGCGTGAGCTCATCACTCGCGGTCAGGGTCTGCCTCGGGCGAGCTGCGGGCACCAGCCATGGGCGATCTTGTGACTTTGGTATCGCTCCGAATCTCCGACGGTCGCCTCACCTTAAATGCGGCGCGAGGCTCAATGCTGATACAACGAATCTCATCATGAGATCCCGATCGGCGCGAGACACGTGTCACCTCCTCATTCGCTCTTCTTTTGTCAGTAAATGACAGTGTCGGCGCCGGCGCAGCTTTTTCCACCCGTGGCCCACGTGGCGCTCGACGATTGGAAAAAAAAGCGAGCTGCAGCTTCGATTGCCGTCATGTCACCTCGCCGCGCGTGCTCGGGCATTAACTGCGGCTCGATTCACCTGCCTCTCACCCGTCTATAAATAGGGGATGGGGGGTGATTTTTACCGTCGCGTGAAAACAGCTCTCCCTTCCTTCTTTGCTTTCAGCTCGCCCTGATCACTTTTGCTTCTAGCTCGCCTTAGCCCTTCTGCTCTGATGGCTTCTGCTTCCGACGTTGCTGCTGCTGTTGCCGCCGCTGCTGCCACCGCCCAATCCTCTGAGCCCGCCGCTGAAAGGGCGGTGGTTTGGCTACAGAACCCGATCGGGGTGCCCGTCGGGGAGAGTATCCGGGCGACGATCGATCTCCCTCAGGAGATCCTCGTCACCGAGATGCCACTCTCGGGGAGGCCGCCCCAGGGCACAGTAGCTTCCGTCGGGCTGCTGTGGTCTGGACTGCGGTTCCCCCTGAGTCATCTCGCCGGGGAGCTCCTGGAGTTGACGGGGCTTTGCCCCGCCCAACTCTCAAAAACTCCTGGGGGATACTCTACGGGCTGTCTCAGCTAGAGACCGCCCTGAAGGCGAGGATCCCTCTAAGCTACTTGCTCAAGAAGTGGCTTCTCAAGCCTGGGTCGGTCTTCAGCACCGTGGGCTGCGGCTATTTCTACCTCGCCGGGCGGCCTGGCGAGGTGCTCCCATTCTCCACCGTCGAGTGCAAGGACCGCCACTGGAAGGACTATCCTTTCGTGGCGGTCGGCGACTGGCGCGGGCGGCACAGCGGAGTCCCGGCTCACCCCGGGGTTCCCCCGACGGTGGTCTTCCGGGAGATCTCCTTCTACAAGGTGGGGAAGAAGTGCATCGCTCCCGACCGGGAGCGATCTCTGGATGAGGCGATCCTCCACTACCTCGGCGGGCGGACTCCGGAGAAGATCACCTCTCCCGACTTTGCCTTCCAGCTGAAGGACGGGAAGACCGGCGCTATTCTGTTGAAGCAGAAGATCGTCCGGAAGAAGAAGGAGGAGGAGGTCGGCGCTATTCCGCCGATGCAGAACGCTCCTCCCTCCAAAGTGGCCAGCAAGGGGGCAGGGGGCTCGGGAGGCAACCCCCGCAAGAAGACGGTTCGGAGGCGGGCTTCGCCCATCCGCCTCAACGACCCCGACACCATGGAGATGCTCCGCCAGGGCGAAGCCTCTGCTCCTCCGCAACCTCCTCGCCCGGACGCCGGCCCAGGTCAGTTTTCCGCCCCAACTCCAATTGTCCGCAGCAAGATCCAAATGGTCGAGCCCGACGACCCAAACATCGACCTCCCGCTAACCATGGCGGAAGTCGAATCCGGGATGGCCCAGATATTAATGGGCTACTTCCCGGGCGATCTGACCGTCCCTCTTCGTATAGCAGTGCTGACGCCGGAGATGGAGGCCCGCGGGAAGAAGAAGGCCAAACGCGCAGGGTCCGCGCCTTCGAACATCCAGACGGAGCAGCAGCGAAAAGCGCTGGAGGAGGCGGGCTTGGACTCGGAGCCCAGTTGGACGGACTCCGAGGAGGAGGCGTCAGGCTCTGAGGAGGAGGGGCCCATCCCTCAAGCTCTTCAGGCGGAGCCCGTCGCTCCTACCCAAGTGGAGAAGCCCGCAGTTCCATCAGCTCCCGCACCAGGGGCGGGACCGAGCGAGCAGGAGCTTCCACCTCCTCCCGCCGGGGTGGAGGTCCAGTAGGGCGGGGTGCCACCCTCTGCTCTTCGGGAAATTTCCCGCGAGGACAGTGGGCGGGAAACCCCCGCTGCCGCTGCGACCTCTACGCCCCCTGCAGCTTCCATATCCGCTCCTCTGCCCTCGTCATCTGGACGGGGCAAGGAGAAGGCGGACTTCCCGGAGGATATGGGGGACTTGATCTATAGGTCCCCCTCCTTCGTGGATATTGACTCCGACTCCGAGTCCTCCAGCTCGGAGTCGGAGGCCAAGGGGGTCAGGGCGGACCCTCCAAGCCCGCCAACAGCCGGAGCTCGCCCGGGGGAGGTGCCAGTCTCCACTCTTCCCGGCGAGCCCCCTGCTACTGAAGCTCCGGAGCGTCCCAGCGCGGGCTCCTCTGCGGAGGAGGGGAGGGCGCCCTACTACGTGCGGCAGCTGCTGGGCCGCAACTTCTTCGCCCGAGCCCCCTTCGCTTCAATAAGCGAACGCCTGGCCGAGGTACATCTTGCTCTCTCTGACCCTTCCGCCAAGAATGCTAATTTTTGCTTTTTGTTAACTTTTTCACCTTCCTTATGCAGGCGGAGAAGCAGAGCCAGGCGCTGGCAGCGGAGGTCGCTGGGGCCGGGAAGGCGCTGGCTGCTTTGTTCGACGATTCCCTTCGGGGGTCCGAGCGCAAGGTGGATGATCACATCCACGAGCTTCAACGAGCTAAGGGCTCCGAGGAGCTGAGGGCGGAGTCCGAGGCATTGCACCACAGGGTCAAAACCCTGGTGTCAGGCCTCACCATGGCCGAGGCAGCCAAAGGCCTGTCCGCTACCGCCCTCCTCAAAGCTAAGGCGGAGCGAGACGAGGCTGTGTCCGCCAGGGAGGTCGCACAGCGGGAGGCGGCTCAACTTCAAGGCGAGGTCGCTGCTCTGAAGACAGAGATCGCTGCCCTGAAGAAGACGCACGCTAAAGGCCTTCGGGCTCAGTAAGGTCGCCTCCAAGCCCAGCTGGACGACCTCCTCAAGAAAGGCACCCTGGCCGCTGTGGAGAAATACAGGACCGAAAGGTCGAAGAAGCGGCGCCGAGGGGACGACAGTGGAGCGGAGACTAGCAAGCCTTGAGCTCGCAGCCTCTCAACTGCCTTTGTAATTTTTGGCTTAATCAATGAAATGAAATCTTTCTGAGTTCGCATATGCGATTCTTTCTTTCTCTGTCTCGCTCATGAGTCCGCCTTAGGAGTTCGCAGCGATCTCGAGAGTGATACCCCGGGCGAGGCAGCTAATTCGATTCAACCTTTTTATTTTAAAGTATATGCAAACGAAAAACTCGGCATGCTCGCAAAAACTCGATAGTCTCTGAGGCCGGAAAACGCTTAAGCGAACCAAAAGACTTCAAAAACTTCCCTACACTCGGAGACTTAAACCATTTTTATTTTTAAAAGAAACTAATAAGTGCTAGCTGCCCCCTGCCCGGTTAATTTCCCTCGATGATCCTGTTCGGCGGGCTCGCCCTTCGAGGGGTATGCCGACGCCAGGATGCTTCCGTTCATGGCAGGTGAACGCGAAGGATCCTGGTTAGGTTTAGAGTCCACTAGGCAGCGGACTTCCCCGGGAATCTCAAGGTCGCCCACTGGCTGCCTCTGAGGATCCCGGTCTTGCTTTAAGTCCGCACAACGGCGGACTGCCCCGGGAAGCTCAAGGTCTCCCACTGGCTGCCTCTGAGGATCCCGATCTTGCTTTAAGTTCACACAACGGCGGACTACCCCGGGAAGCTCAAGGTCGCCCACTGGCTGCCTCTGAGGATCCCGGTCTTGCTTTAAGTCCGCACAACGGCGGACTACCCCGGGAAGCTCAAGGTCGCCCACTGGCTGCCTCTGAGGATCCCGGTCTTGCTTTAAGTCCGCACAACGGCGGACTACCCCGGGAAGCTCAAGGTCGCCCACTGGCTACCTCTGAGGATCCCTGTCTTGCTTTAAGTCCGCACAACGGCGGACTGCCCCGGGAAGCTCAAGGTCGCCCACTGGCTGCCTCTGAGGATCCCGGTCTTGCTTTAAGTCCGCACAACGGCGGACTGCACATTGTAGATCATGCGGGCTCTTTTCTGCGTCGAGCTTCCGAGCTAACTTCTTTGTTGAAACCTCCGTCGTTCGGTGAAATCCCGCTCCCCGGGTCCCGGAGGCAGGTGCCAGTTCGCCGACCTTCCAGCGACCACCGGAAGGGCTTCCGCGGGCTATACGGCAGGAGCTACGGGCGGTCCGGGCGAAGGTGCCACCTGTGGCACCTCCCGCCTCTCCACGGCCTTAACGATGAGAGGTCGCAGAGCCGGAGGAGGTCGCTGCTCGACTGCCTTTCCCTTCCGGTCTAACACCGCATCCTCGAGCCTGATGTGCTGCTGGACAAGGGCGAATAGCTCGACGATCGTGCGGGGATCCTTGATTACCAGGGCGTCATGAAGCTTGTTTCCCTCGGGGAGGGCGTTCCGGAATGCGCTCACCGTCGTGCGATCTTGGCCGACGGCGTCCTCCAGAGCGAGGTAGGCGCTTCGGAAGCGCATCGCAAAGCTTCAAAGAGTTTCGCGGGCTCCCATGGACAAAGTAAAAAGGGACTCGATCCTCTTAGAGGGTTGTCTGTTGCACCGGTACTGCTCCAGAAACAAACCGGAGAGGGTTAGAAAGTCTGGAATGGTGCCCGACGGCAATTTGTGAAACCAATTCAATGCCGAGCCGGTCAAACTGCTTGGGAATACTCGGCACAAGACGTGGTCTTGGTCCCGGAAAAACAGAAGCTTTCTGTAGGCCAAGAGAAGGTCAACGGGATCCTGTGATCCGTCGAACAATACAAACTTCGGGGGGGTCCAGTGGTGCGGAAAAACCCCTCGGTGGACCTCGCTGGTGAAAGGCGAGCTTCCTCCGTGGGCGGTGAGGTCTTCCAGTAAATCTACTGGCGCACTAGATCGCTGCCAGTGCCCGGGGAGAACTCCCAAAGGCGGCTGCGCAGGTCCCAGGCGGTCTCGTACACTCCCTTGTGGCAAGGTCGGTCCCACCCCGCGGCGACCCTCGAGGGCTACCGCTCAGCGGCCTCCTTGCTGTCC
The DNA here is from genome assembly GCA_947650365.1 of Chamaelirium japonicum. NCBI lineage: Eukaryota > Viridiplantae > Streptophyta > Magnoliopsida > Liliales > Melanthiaceae > Chamaelirium > Chamaelirium japonicum. The sequence continues at coordinate 69,111,172 of OX393556.1, read as the reverse complement.
GCTCGTGGATTCCTTCAGCGCGCCTGTTGGTCTATGGGAGGCCGTTGCCTCGTGAGCTTCGGAAGGTATTTCCACCGCGGGCTCTTTCCCTCGTCGTCGATGGCGCGGGTTGCGATCCCGCTCTAGAGACCTTGCCTCCGACCCGTCAGAATCGACGCTCCGGCTACGGCGGCAAGGAAGAGTCGCGCGCGAGGTCGCCTGGTTGCTAGACCGCTGGGTTACCAGCTTCTGCAGCCTTGTGAGCGGGGTTTCCGGCACCCCGCGCGCAGCTGCTCTTCCGACTAGAGGTTCCGGTTGGGAAACCTACCGCGCCGGAGCGACCGTGGGCGGTCGCGATGTTGACATCGGTGGTCGCACCGGAGACGCCGTCTTCGCCGGCCCAGACCGCCGGCTGGCCGCTGGAGCCTGACGCAATCGCATCAGTTCCTCCATCATGGCCCGCTGGATGGCCAACATCTCCAATAAGAGTTGGTCGCTGAGCGGGACCTGGGGCTGAGGGGTCTCAACGGGAGGCTCGCTGCGTGCAGATCTCACACGAGTCCTCGGTCGCCTGCGTCCCCTTGTCACCGGAGCCATCTTTGGGGTTACGAGGGCGAACGGCGCTCAACTGCGTGGTCGTGGGTGTTCTCGCAGGAACCAGTCGAAGATCCCACAGACGGCGCCAAATGTTCGGGAGATTTTTCGCTGGTCCGTGCGGGCTGCCTGCAAGACAAAGAAAAGAGAACGTCAGAACGGCTGGCTCCCTTAGGAGTGCAGACCCTCCGACGCTCAAGTCAGTCATGGTGGCACAAAGGCGAGCTGCGGTATACCAAAGTGGTAGGGAAAAGGATTTTGAACCTGTACTATGGAGCCTGGGGGTGAGCATTTATAGCAATCGGCGACCTACCGTGGCCCGACACGTGGAGATTCTTCCAAGGCCTTCTAGACCCCCACGTTCTGGCTCGCGTGGGTCTGACAGTCCTTGGTACTCGCGCCCTGATATTCTGTCATCAAGCCTGCCAAGCGGTTTGAGTAGGGGAGGGCATCTTTCTTGTCGTGGCCAGCTGGCTGTTTTGGAATGTTCAAGTCTGGGAGGTCTCGAACTGATTCGAGCGAGCTTCCGTGGACCACGTTTGTCCACGTAGCTTCCGTGGGGTTTTGACACCTGGCATCCTCTCATACATTGTGGGCGACCTCCGATGGGGAGCTAAGGCGAGCTCGCCCTCCATTGCTCCGCCTTCTCTTCCACATCTATCAAGAGTCGGACCTCGCGGGAGCAACCTCTTCGATAAACTGGGGAATTCTGGCGAGCTTGGGCGAGCTCCTGAGCGAGCTTGGACGAGCTCCTTTGCGAGCTTGGGCGAGCTCCTGCGCGAGCTAGGGGCGAGCTCCTGTGCAACCTAGGGGCGTTTGCGATGCCGGTGTCTTCGTTATGCATGACGGTCTAACTCCTGCTATCACTGCAAGCGAGTTCTCGCGCGGGCTTGGCGATCTCCTGGGCGAGCTCCTGAGCGAGCTTAGGCGAGCTCCTGGGCGAGCTTGGCGAGCTCCTGGGTGAGCTTAGCGCGCTCCTGAGCGAGCTTAGGCGAGCGCCTGGGCAATCTCAGGTGAGCTCCAGCGAGCTTAGGCAAGCTCCTAAGAGTGCCCTTGGCCTAGGCCCCTTCAGCCCAATGTGGATCTCGCTCCCTGTCAAGGTGATTTGGTGAGCACGGGGGGGGGGGGGGGTGCGAACTCCAGGGCAGATTTCAGCTACCCCCAACATTACCCCCTCCTGAGGGAGCGACCAAGGAGACCTTGGCACTTGCTCAGGAGTCTTATTGCACACGACGGTCGAATTGGGTGTTCTAGTCATTTGCGACCTCCACCTGGGAAGATGCAGGCACCAACCGTGGGCGGTCTGTGCCGAGAGCTTTGATCGTCAGTATTCCACAAACGCTGGGCGGGCCACGAGCATCAGCCACGAGCGATCTCCTTCCGATGCGAGCTCATCACACGCGGTCAGGGTCTGCCTCGGGCGAGCTACGGGCACCTGCCGCGAGCGGTCTGCGCTGAGAGCTTTGACTGCCAGTACTTCTCAAACGCTGGGCGGGCCGGGAGCGTCAGCCACGAGCGATCTCCTTCCGGTGCGAGCTTGTCACACGCGGTCAGGGTCTGCGTCGGGCGAGCTGCGGGCACCAGCCGTGGGCGATCTGCGCTGAGAACATTGACTGTCAGTATTTCACAAACACTGGGCGGGCCGGGAGCGTCAGCCACGAGCGATCTCCTTCCGGTGCGAGCTTGTCACACGCGGTCAGGGTCTGCGTCGGGCGAGCTGCGGGCACCAGCCGTGGGCGATCTGCGCCAAGAACTTTGACTGTCAGTATTTCACAAACACTTGGCGGGCCGGGAGCGTCAGCCACGAGCGATCTCCTTCCGGCGTGAGCTCATCACTCGCGGTCAGGGTCTGCCTCGGGCGAGCTGCGGGCACCAGCCGTGGGCGGTCTGCGCCGAGAGCTTTGACTCTCAGTACTTTATAACGCTGGGCGGGCCGCGAGCGTCAGCCACGAGCGATCTCCTTCCGGCGTGAACTCATCATTCGCGGTCAGGGTCTGCCTCGGGCGAGCTGCGGGCACCAGCTGTGGGCGATCTGCGTCGAGAGTTTCGACTCTCAGTACTTTATAACGCTGGGCGGGCCGCGAGCATCAGCCACGAGCGATCTCCTTCCGGTGCGAGCTTGCCACACGCGGACAGGGTCTTCTTCGGGCGAGCTTGGGCACCAGCCACGGGCAATCTGCGCCGAGAGTTTTGACTCCCAGTATTTCACAAACGTTGGGCGGGCCGGGAGCGTCAGCCACGAGCGATCTCCTTCCGGCGTGAGCTCATCACTCGCGGTCAGAGTCTGCCTCGGGCGAGCTGCGGGCACCAGCCGTGGGCGATCTGCGTCGAGAGTTTCGACTCTCAGTACTTTATAACGCTGGGCGGGCCGCGAGCATCAGCCACGAGCGATCTCCTTCCGGTGCGAGCTTGCCACACGCGGACAGGGTCTGCTTCGGGCGAGCTTGGGCACCAGCCACGGGCAATCTGCGCCGAGAGTTTTGACTCCCAGTATTTCACAAACGCTGGGCGGGCAGGGAGCGTCAGCCACGAGCGATCTCCTTCCGGCGTGAGCTCATCACTCGCGGTTAGGGTCTACCTCGGGCAAGCTGCGGGCACCAGCCGTGGGCGATCTTGTGACTTGGGTATCGCTCCAAATCTCCGACGGTCGCCTCACCTTAAATGCGGCGCGAGGCTCAATGCTGATACAACGAATCTCATCATGAGATCCCGATCGGCGCGAGACACGTGTCACTTCCTCATTCGCTCTTCTTTTGTCAGTAAATGACAGTGTCGGCGCCGGCACAGCTTTTTCCACGCGTGGCCCACGTGGCGCTCGACGATTGGAAAAAAAAGCGAGCTGCCACTTCGATTGCCGTCACGTCGCCTCGCCGCGCACGCTCGGGCATTAACTGCGGCTCGATTCACCTGCCTCTCACCCGTCTATAAATAGGGGATGGGGGGCGATTTTTACCGTCGCGTGAAAACAGCTCTCCCTTCCTTCTTTGCTTTCAGCTCGCCCTGATCACTTTTGCTTCTAGCTCGCCTTAGCCCTTCTGCTCTGATGGCTTCTGCTTCCGACGTTGCTGCTGCTGTTGCCGCCGCTGCTGCCGCCGCCCAATCCTCTAAGCCCGCCGCTGAAAGGGCGGTGGTTTGGCTACAGAACCCGATCGGGGTGCCCGTCGGGGAGAGTATCCGGGCGGCGATCGATCTCCCTCAGGAGATCCTCGTCACCGAAATGCCACTCTCGGGGAGGCCGTCCCAGGGCACAGTAGCTTCCGTCGGGCTACTGTGGTCTGGGCTGCGGTTCCCCCTGAGTCATCTCGCCGGGGAGCTCCTGGAGTTGACGGGGCTTTGCCCCGCCCAACTCTCAGGAAACTCCTGGGGGATACTCTACGGGCTGTCTCAGCTAGAGACCGCCCTGAAGGCGAGGATCCCTCTGAGCTACTTGCTCAAGAAGTGGCTTCTCAAGCCTGGGTCGGTCTTCAGCACCGTGGGCTGCGGCTATTTCTACCTCGCCGGGCGGCCTGGCGAGGTGCTCCCATTCTCCACCGTCGAGAGCAAGGACCGCCACTGGAAGGACTATCCTTTCGTGGCGGTCGGTGACTGGCGCGGGCGGCACAGCGGAGTCCCGGCTCACCCCGGGGTTCCCCCGACGGTGGTCTTCCGGGAGATCTCCTTCTACAAGGCGGGGAAGAAGTGCATCGCTCCCGACCGGGAGCGATCTCTGGATGAGGCGATCCTCCACTACCTCGGCGGGCGGACTCCGGAGAAGATCATCGCTCCCGACTTTGCCTTCCAGCTGAAGGACGGGAAGACCGGCGCTATTCTGTTGAAGCAGAAGATCGTCCGGAAGAAGAAGGAGGAGGAGGTCGGCGCTATTCTGCCGATGCAGAACGCTCCTCCCTCCAAAGTGGCCAGCAAGGGGGCAGGGGGCTCGGGAGGCAACCCCCGCAAGAAGACGGTCCGGAGGCGGGCTTCGCCCATCCGCCTCAACGACCCCGACACCACGGAGATGCTCCGCCTGGGCGAAGCCTCCGCTCCTCCACAACCTCCTCGCCCGGACGCTGGCCCAGGTCAGCCTTCCGCCCCAACTCCAATTGTCCACCGCAAGATCCAAATGGTCGAGTCCGACGACCCAAACATCGACCTCCCGCTAACCATGGCGGAAGTCGAATCCGGGATGGCCCAGATATTAATGGGCTACTTCCCGGGCGATCTGACCGTCCCTCTTCGTGTAGCAGTGCTGACGCCGGAGAAGGAGGCCCGCGGGAAGAAGAAGGCCAAACGCGCGGGGCCCGCGCCTTCGAACACCCAGACGGAGCAGCAGCGAAAAGCGCTGGAGGAGGCGGGCTTGGACTCGGAGCCCAGTTGGTCGGACTCCGAGGAGGAGGCGTCAGGCTCTGAGGAGGAGGGGCCCGTCCCTCAAGCTCTTCGGGCGGAGCCCGTCGCTCCTGCCCAAGTGGAGAAGCCCGCAGTTCCATCAGCTCCCGCACCAGGGGCGGGACCGAGCGGGCAGGAGCTTCCACCTCCTCCCGCCGGGGTGGAGGTCCAGCAGGGCGGGGTGCCACCCTCTGCTCCTCGGGAAATTTCCCGTGAGGACAGTGGGCAGGAAACCCCCGCTGCCGCTGCGACCTCTATGCCCCCTGCAGCTTCCATATCCGCTCCTCTGCCCTCGTCATCTGGACGGGGCAAGCAGAAGGCGGACTTCCCGGAGGATATGGGGGACTTGATCTATAGGTCCCCCTCCTTCGTGGATATTGACTCCGACTCCGAGTCCTCCAGCTCGGAGTCGGAGGCCAAGGGGGTCAGGGCGGACCCTCCAAGCCCGCCAACAGCCGGAGCTCGCCCGGGGGAGGTGCCAGTCTCCACTCTTCCCGGCGTGCCCTCTGCTACTGAAGCTCCGGGGCATCCCAGCGCGGGCGCCCTACTACGTGCGGCAGCTGCTGGGCCGCAACGTCTTCGCCCGAGCCCCCTTTGCTTCAATAAGCGAACGCCTGGCCGAGGTACATCTTGCTCTCTCTGACCCTTCCGCCAAGAATGCTAATTTTTGCTTTTTGTTAACTTTTTCACCTTCCTTATGCAGGCGGAGAAGCAGAGCTAGGCGCTGGCAGCGGAGGTCGCTGGGGCCGGGAAGGCGCTGGCTGCTTTGTTCGACGATTCCCTTCGGGGGTCCGAGCGCAAGGTGGACGAGCACATCCACGAGCTTTAACGAGCTAAGGGCTCCGAGGAGCTGAGGGCGGAGTCCGAGGCATTGCACCACAGGGTCAAAACCCTGGTGTCAGGCCTCACCATGGCCGAGGCAGCCAAAGGCCTGTCCACTACCGCCCTCCTCAAAGCTAAGGCGGAGCGAGACGAGGCTGTGTCCGCCAGGGAGGTCGCACAGCGGGAGGCGGCTCAACATCAAGGCGAGGTCGCTGCTCTGAAGACAGAGATCGCTGCCCTGAAGGAGACGCACGCTGAAGGCCTTCGGGCTCAGCAAGGTCGCCTCCAAGCCCAGCTGGACGGCCTCCTCAAGAAAGGTGCCCTGGCCGCTGTGGAGAAATACAGGACCGAAAGGTCGAAGAAGCGGCGCCGAGGGGACGACAGTGGAGCGGAGACTAGCAAGCCTTGAGCTCGCAGCCTCTCAACTGCCTTTGTAATTTTTGGCTTAATCAATGAAATGAAATCTTTCTGAGTTCGCATATGCGTTTCTTTCTTTCTCTGTCTCGCTCATGAGTCCGCCTTAGGAGTTCGCAGCGATCTCGAGAGTGATACCCCGGGCGAGGCAGCTAATTCGATTCATTAGAATGAATTAGAATGGATCACACAAAGGAATAAATTAGAATGGATACATTCGTACAATCCATTCTAATTCATTCGTACGATCCATTCTAATTCTTTCACACGATCCAATCTAATTCTTACGCACGAATGTATCCATTCTAATTCATTCGTACGATCCACCCTATTTCCTTCGTATGATCCATTCTAATTCATTCGTATGATCCGTTCTAATTCATTTGCACAAATGTATCCATTCTAATTCTTTCGTACGATCTATTTTAATTAATTCGCACAATCTATCCTTATTCATTCGTACGATCCATTCTAATTCATTCGCACGATCCATTCTAATTCATTCATACGATCCATTCGAATTCATTCATACGATCCATTCTAATTCATTCGTACGATCCATTCTAATTCATTCGCACGATCCATTCTACGTACGATCTATTCTAATTCATTCCCACGAATGAATCCATTCTAATTCATACGTACGATCCATTCTAATTCATTCATACGATCCAATCTAATTCATTCATACGATCCATTCTAATTCATTCGCACGAATGTATCCATTCTAATTCATTCGTACGATCCATTCCGATCCAATCTAATTCATTCATACGATCCATTCTAATTCATTCGTACGATCCATTCTTACTCATTCGTACGATCCATTCTAATTCATTCACACGAATGTATCCATTCTAATTCATTCGTATGATCCATTCTAATTCATTCGCACGATCCATTCTAATTCATTTATATGATCCATTCTAGATCATTCATACGATCCATTCTAATTCATTCGCACGATCCATTCTAATTCATTCATACGATCCATTCTAATTCATTCATACAATCCATTCTATTTCTTTCGCACGAATGTATCCATTCTAATTCATTCGTACGATCCATTCTAATTCCTTCACACGATCTATTCGAATTCATTCATACGATCCATTCTAATTCATTCACACGTATGAATTGGATCGTATGAATGAATGAATTAGAATGGATCGTACGAATGTATTAGAATGGATCATACGAAGGAATTAGGGTGGATCGTACGAATGAATTAGAATGGATTAGAATGTATCGTACGAATGAATTAGAACGGATCATACGAATGAATTAGAATGGATCGTACGAATGAATTAGAATAGATTGTGCGAATGAATTAGAATGGATCGTACGAATGAATTAGATTGGATACATTCGTGCGAATGAATTAGAATGGATTATATGAATGAATTAGAATGGACCGTACGAATGAATTAGAATGGATCGTATCAATTAGAATGGATCGTATGAATGAATTTTTCGTACGAATAAATTAGAATGGATATATTCGTGCGAATGAATTAGAATAGATCATACGAAGGAATTAGGGTGGATCGTACGAATGAATTAGAATGGATACATTTGTGCGAAAGAATTAGAATGGATTGTATGAATGAATTAGAATGGATCGTGCGAATGAATTAGAATGGATCATACGAATGAATTAGAATGGATCGTACGAATGAAATATAATTGATTGTGCGAATGAAGTAGAATGGATCGTACGAATGAATTAGAATAGATACATTCGTGCGAATGAATTAGAATGGATCGTATGAAGGAATTAGAATGGATACATTCATGCGAACGAATTAGAATGGATCGTACGAAGGAATTAGAATGGATCGTACGAATGAATTAGAATGGATACATTCGTGCAAAAGAATTAGAATGGATTGTATGAATGAATTAGAATGGATCGTGCAAATGAATTAGAATGGATCGTGCGAATGAATTAGAATGGATCGTATGAATGAATTAGAATAGATTGTGCGAATGAATTAGAATGGATCGTACGAATGAATTAGAATGGATACATTCGTGGAAATGAATTAGAATAGATCGTATGAATGAATTAGATTAGATCGTATGAATGAATTAGAATGGATCATACGTATGAATTAGAATGGATCGTACGAATGAATTAGAATGGATCGTATGAAGGAATTTTTTGTATGAATGAATTATAATAGATACATTCGTGTGAATGAATTAGAATGGATCATACGAAGGAATTAGGGTGGATCATACGAATGAATTAGAATGGATACATTCGTGCGAAAGAATTAGAATGGATTGTATGAATGAATTAGAATGGATAGTGCAAATGATTTAGAATGGATCATACGAATGAATTAGAATGAATCATATGAATGAATTAGAATGGATCATGCGAATGAATTAGAATGAGATAGAATGGATCGTGTGAATGAATTAGAATGGATCGTACGAATGAATTAGAATGGATCGTACGAATGAATTAGAATGGATCGTACGAATGAATTAGAATGGATACATTCATGCGAATGAATTAGAATGGATCGTATGAATGAATTAGATTGGATTATACGAATGAAATAGAATTGATCGTATGAATGAATTAGAATGGATCGTACGAATGAATTAGAATGAATTAGAATAGATCCATTCTAATTCTTTCGTACGATCCATTCTAATTCATTCCCATGAATGTATCCATTCTAATTCATACGTATGATCCATTCTAATTCATTCATAACGTTCGATCCATTCTAATTCCTTCGTACGATCCTTTCTAATTTATTCGCACAATCTATTCTAATTCATTCGTACGATCCATTCTAATTCATTAGCACGAACCTTTCTAATTCATTCGTACGGTCTATTCTATTTCATTCGTTTGATCCATTCTTACTCATTCGTACGATCCATTCTAATTCATTCATACGATCCATTCTAATTCATTAGCACGATTCATTCAAATTCATTCGTACGATCCGTTCTATTTCATTTGTACGATACATTCTTACTCATTCGTACGATCCATTCTAATTCATTCGCACGAATGTATCCATTCTAATTCATTCGTACGATCCATTCTAATTCATTCGTATGATCGATTCTAATTCATTCGTACGATCCATTCTAATTCATTCATACAATCCATTCTAATTCTTTCCCACGAATGTATCCATTCTAATTCATTCATACGATCCATTCTAATTTATTCGCACGATCCATTCTAATTCATTCGTACGATCCATTCTAATTCATTCGCACAATCCATTCTAATTCCTTCGTACGATCCATTCTAATTCATTCGTACGATCCATTCTATTTCATTTGTACGATCCATTCTTACTCATTCGTACGATCCATTCTAATTTTTTTGCACAAATGTATCCATTCTAATTCATTCGCACGATCCATTCTAATTCATTTATATGATCCATTCTAGATCATTCATACGATCCATTCTAATTCATTCGCACGATCCATTCTAATTCATTCATACGATCCATTCTAATTCATTCATACAATCCATTCTATTTCTTTCGCACGAATGTATCCATTCTAATTCATTCGTACAATCCATTCTAATTCCTTCGCACGATCTATTCGAATTCATTCATACGATCCATTCTAATTCATTCACACGTATGAATTGGATCGTATGAATGAATGAATTAGAATGGATCGTACGAATGTATTAGAATGGATACATTCGTGCGAAAGAAATAGAATGGATTGTATGAATGAATTAGAATGGATCGTATGAATGAATTAGAATGGATCGTGCGAATGAATTATAATGGATCGTACGAATGAATACATTCGTACGATCCATTCTAATTTTTTCGCACGAATGTATCCATTCTAATTCATTCGCACGATCCATTCTAATTCATTTATATGATCCATTCTAGATCATTCATACGATCCATTCTAATTCCTTCGTACGATCCATTCTAATTCATTCGTACGATCCATTCTATTTCATTTGTACGATCCATTCTTACTCAATCGTACGATCCATTCTAATTTTTTTGCACGAATGTATCCATTCTAATTCATTCGCACGATCCATTCTAATTCATTTATATGATCCATTCTAATTCATTCATACGATCCATTCTAATTCATTCGTACGATCCATTCTATTTCATTTGTACGATCCATTCTTACTCATTCGTACGATCCATTCTAATTTTTTCGCACGAATGTATCCATTCTAATTCATTCGTACGATCCATTCTAATTTATTCATACGATCCATTCTAATTCATTCATACGATCCATTCTAATTCATTTGCATGATCCATTCTAATTTATTCATATGATTCATTGTAATTCATTCATACGATCCATTCTAATTCATTCGCACGAATGTATCCATTCTAATTAATTCGTATGATCCATTCTATTTCATTCGTACGATTCATTCTTACTCATTCGTATGATCCACTCTATTTCATTCGTACGATCCTTTCTTACTCATTCATAAGATCCATTCTAATTCATTCGCACGAATATATTCATTCTAATTCATTCGTTCGATCCATTCTAATTCATTCATACGATCCATTCTAATTAATTCATACGATCCATTCTAATTCATTCGTACGATCCATTCTATTTCATTCGCATGATCCATTCTAAATCATTCATACGATCCATTCTAATTCATTCAAACAGACCATTCTAATTCATTCACACAATCTATTCTAATTCATTCGTACGATCTATTCTAATTCATTAGCACGATCCATTCTAATTCATTCGTACGATCCATTCTATTTCATTCGTACGATCCTTTCTTACTCATTCGTACGATCCATTCTAATTCATTCATACGATCCATTCTAATTCATTTGCACAATCCATTCTAATTCATTCGTACGATCCATTCTATTTCATTCGTACGATCCATTCTTACTCATTCGTACGATCCATTCTAATTTATTCGCACTAATGTATCCATTCTAATTCATTCATACGATCCATTCTAATTCATTCGCACGATCCATTCTAATTCATTCGTACGAACCATTCTAATTCTTTCGCACGAATGTATCCATTCTAATTCATTCGTACGATCCTTTCTAATTCATTCGCACAATCCATTCTAATTCCTTCGTACGATCCATTCTAATTCATTCGTACGATCCATTCTATTTCATTCGTACGATCCATTCTTACTCATTCGTACGATCCATTCTAATTCATTCGCACGAATGTATCCATTCTAATTCATTCGTACGATCCATTCAAATTCATTCGCATGATCCATTCTAATTCATTCATACGATCTATTCTAATTCATTCATACGATCCATTCTAATTCATTCATACGATCCATTCTAATTCATTTGCACAAATGTATCCTTTCTAATTCAATCGTACGATCCATTCTATTTCATTCGTACGATCCATTCTTACTCAGTCGTACAATCTACTCTATTTCATTCGTACGATCCATTCTTACTCATTCGTACGATCCATTATAATTCATTCGCACGATTGTATCCATTCTAATTCATTGGGACGATCCGTTCTAATTCATTCGCACGATCCATTCTAAATCATTCATACGATCCATTCTAATTCATTCACACGATCCGTTCTAATTCATTCATACGATCCATTCTAATTTATTCAAACAATCCACTCTAATTCTTTCGCACGAATGTATCCATTCTAATTCAATCGTATGATCCACCCTAATTCCTTCGTATGATCCATTCTAATTCATTCGCACGAATGTATCCATTCTAATTCATTCGTACGATCCATTCGAATTCATTCATACGATCCATTCAAATTCATTCAAACGATCCATTCTAATTCATTCATATGATCCATTCTAATTCATTCGCACGAATGTACCCATTCTAATTCATTCGTACGATCCATTCTAATTCATTCGCACAATCTATTCTAATTCATTCGTATGATCCATGCTAATTCATTCGCACGATGCATTCTAATTCATTTGCACGATCCATTCTAATTCATTCATACAATCCATTCTAATTCTTTTGCACGAATGTATTCATTCTAATTCATTCGTACGATCCATTCTAATTCCTTCGTACGATCCATTCTAATTCCTTCGTATGATCCATTCTAATTGCTTCGTACGATCCATTCTATTTCATTCGTATGATCCATTCTAATTCCTTCGTACGATCCATTCTAATTCATTCCCATGAATGTATCCATTCTAATTCATACGTACGATCCATTCTAATTCATTCATATGATCCAATCTAATTCATTCATACGATCCATTCTAATTCATTCACACGAATGTATCCATTCTAATTCATTCGTACGATCCATTCTAATTCATTCGTACAATCTATTCTAATTCAATCGTACGATCCATTCTATTTCATTCGTACGATCCATTCTTACTCATTCGTACGATCCATTCTATTTCATTCGTACGATCCATTCTTACTCATTCGTACGATCCATTATAATTCATTCGCACGAATGTATCCATTCTAATTCATTCGTACGATCCATTCTAATTCATTCGCACGATCCATTCTAAATCATTCATACGATCCATTCTAATTCATTCGTACGATCCATTCTAATTCATTCGCACGATCCGTTCTAATTCATTCATACGATCCATTCTAATTCATTCAAACAATCCACTCTAATTCTTTCGCACGAATGTATCCATTCTAATTCATTCGTACCATCTACCCTAATTCCTTCGTATGATCCATTCTAATTCATTCGCACGAATGTATCCATTCTTATTCATTCGTACGATCCATTCGAATTCATTCATACGATCCATTTTAATTCATTCAAACGATCCATTCTAATTCATTCATATGATCCAGTCTAATTCATTCGCACGAATGTACCCATTCTAATTCATTCGTACGATCCATTCTAATTCATTCGCACAATCTATTCTAATTCATTCGTACGATCCATTCTAATTCATTCGCACGATCCATTCTAATTCATTCGCACGATCCATTTTAATTCATTCGCACGATCCATTCTAATTATTTTGCACGAATGTATTCATTCTAATTCATTCATACGATCCATTCTAATTCCTTCGTACGATCCATTCTAATTCCTTCGTATGATCCATTCTAATTGCTTTGTACGATCCATTCTATTTCATTCGCATGATCCAATCTAATTCCTTCGTACGATCCATTCTAATTCATTCCCATGAATGTATCCATTCTAATTCATACATACGATTCATTCTAATTCATTCATACGATCCAATCTAATTCATTCATACGATCCATTCTAATTCATTCACACGAATGTATCCATTCTAATTCATTCGTACAATCTATTCTAATTCATTCGTACGATCCATTCTAATTCGTTAACACGATCCATTCTAATTCATTCGTACGATCCATTCTATTTCATTCATACGATCCATTCTTACTCATTCGTACGATCCATTCTAATTCATTCGCATAAATGTTTCTATTCTAATTCATTCTTATGAACCATTCTAATTCTTTCGCACGATCTATTCTAATTCATTCATACGATCCATTCTAATTCATTCGTACGATCCATTCTAATTCATTCGCACGATCCATTCTAATTCATTCATACGATCCATTCTAATTCATTCATACAATCCATTCTAATTATTTTGCACGAATGTATCCATTCTAATTCATTCGTGATCCATCTACCCTAATTCCTTCGTATGATCCATTCTAATTCATTCGCACGAATGTATCCATTCTTATTCATTCGTACGATCCATTCGAATTCATTCATACGATCCATTTTAATTCATTCAAACGATCCATTCTAATTCATTCATATGATCCAGTCTAATTCATTCGCACGAATGTACCCATTCTAATTCATTCGTACGATCCATTCTAATTCATTCGCACAATCTATTCTAATTCATTCGCACGATCCATTCTAATTCATTCGCACGATCCATTCTAATTCATTCGCACGATCCATTTTAATTCATTCGCACGAATGTATCCATTCTAATTCATTCATACGATCTATTCGAATTCATTCATACGATCCATTCTATTTCATTCCATTCGTGCGAATGAATTAGAATGGATCATACGAATGAATTGTGCGAATGAATTAGAATGGATTGTGCGAATGAATTAGAATGAATCGTATGAATGAATCGTGCAAATGAATAAGAATGGATCGTACGAATGAATTAGAATGGATCCTACGAATGAATTAGAATGGATTCATTCCCATGGATACTTTCTTGTGAATGAATTAGAATGGATCGTATGAATGAATTCGATTGGATCGTATGAATGAATTAGAATGGATCGTACGTATGAATTAGAATGGATACATTCGTGCAAATGAATTAGAATGGATCATACGAAGGAATTAGGGTGGATCGTACGAATGAATTAGAATGGATACATTCGTGCGAAAGAATTAGAATGGATTGTATGAATGAATTAGAATGGATCGTATGAATGAATTAGAATTGATCGTACGAATGAATTAGAATAGAATGGATCCATTCTAATTCATTCGTACGATCCATTCTAATTCATTCGTATGATCCATTCTAATTCATTCATACGATCCATTGTAATTCATTCGCACGATCTATTCTAATTCATTCATACGATCCATTCTAATTCATTAGCACGATCCATTCTAATTCATTCGTAAGATCCATTCTATTTCATTCGTACGATCCATTCTTACTCATTCATACGATCCATTATAATTCATTCGCACGAATGTATTCATTCTAATTCATTCGTACGATCCATTCTAATTCATTCGGATGATCCATTCTAATTCATTCATACGATCCATTCTAATTCATTCATACGATCTATTCTAATTCGTTCGCACGAATGTATCCATTCTAATTCATTCGTATGATCCATTCTAATTTATTCGAAAGATCCATTCTAATTCATTCATACGATCCATTCTAATTCATTCCTACGATCCGTTCTAATTCATTCGCACAATCCATTGTAATTCCTTCGTACGACCCATTCTAATTCCTTCGTACGATCTATTCTAATTTATACGATCCATTCTAATTTATTCATACGATCAATTCTATTTCATTCGCTCTAATTCATTCGTATGATCCATTCTAATTCTTTCGTACGATCCATTCTAATTCCTTTGTACGATCCATTCTATTTCATTCGTATGATCCATTCTAATTCCTTCGTACGATCCATTCTAATTCATTCCCATGAATGTAACCATTCTAATTTATACATACGATCCATTCTAATTTATTCAAACGATCCAATCTAATTCATTCATACGATTCATTCTAATTCATTCGCACGAATGTATCCATTCTAATTCATTCGTACGATCCATTCTAATTCATTCGCACAATCTATTCTAATTCATTCGTACGATCCATTCTAATTCATTCGAACGATCCATTCTAATTCATTCGTACGATCCATTCTAATTCATTCATACGATCCATTCTAATTCATTCATATAATCCAATCTAATTAATTCTTATTCATTCGCACGATCTATTCTTATTCTTTCATAGGATCCATTCTAATTCATTCATACGATCCATTCTAATTCATTCATACGATCCATTCTAATTCGTTTGCACAAATGTATCCTTTCTAATTCATTCGTACGATCCATTCTATTTCATTCGTACGATCCATTCTTACTCATTCGTACGATCCACTCTATTTCATTCGTACGATCCATTCTTACTCATTCGTACGATCCATTATAGTTCATTCGCACGAATGTATCCATTCTAATTCATTCGGACGATCCATTCTAATTCATTCGCACGATCCATTCTAAATCATTTATACGATCCATTCTAATTCATTCACACGATCCGTTCTAACTCATTCATACGATCCATTCTAATTCATTCAAACAATCCACTCTAATTCTTTCGCACGAATGTATCCATTCTAATTCAATCGTACGATCCACCCTAATTCCTTCGTATGATCCATTCTAATTCATTCGCACGAATGTATCCATTCTAATTCATTCGTACGATCCATTCGAATTCATTCATACGATCCATTCAAATTCATTCAAACGATCCATTCTAATTCATTCATATGATCCATTCTAATTCATTCGCACGAATGTACCCATTCTAATTCATTCTTACGATCCATTCTAATTCATTCGCACAATCTATTCTAATTTATTCGTACGATCCATTCTAATTCATTCGCACGATGCATTCTAATTCATTTGCACAATCCATTCTAATTCATTCATACAATCCATTCTAATTCTTTTGCACGAATGTATTCATTCGTACGATCCATTCTAATTCCTTCGTACGATCCATTCTATTTCATTCGTCTGATCCATTCTAATTCCTTCGTACGATCCATTCTAATTCATTCCCATGAATGTATCCATCCTAATTCATACGTACGATCCATTCTAATTGATTCATACGATCCAATCTAATTCATTCATACGATCCATTCTAATTCATTCACACGAATGTATCCATTCTAATTCATTCGTACGATCCATTCTAATTCATTCACACGAATGTATCCATTCTAATTCATTCGTACGATCCATTCTAATTCATTAGCACGATCCATTTTAATTCATTCATACGATCCATTCTATTTTATTCGTACGATCCATTCTTACTCATTCGTATGATCCATTCTAATTCATTCGCACGATCTATTCTAATTCATTCGTTTAATCTATTCTAATTCATTCGTACGATCCATTCTAATTCATTCGTACGATCCATTCTAATTCATTCGTACAAACTATTCTAATTCAATCGTACGATCCATTCTATTTCATTTGTACGATCCATTCTTACTCATTCGTACGATCCATTCTATTTCATTCGTACGATCCATTCTTACTCATTCGTACGATCCATTATAATTCATTCGCACGAATGTATCCATTCTAATTCATTCGTACGATCCATTCTAATTCATTCGCACGATCCATTCTAAATCATTCATACGATCTATTCAAATTCATTCGTACGATCCATTCTAATTCATTCGCACGATCCGTTCTAATTCATTCATACGATCCATTCTAATTCATGCAAACAATCCACTCTAATTCTTTCGCACGAATGTATCCATTCTAATTGATTTGTACGATCTACCCTAATTCCATCGTATGATCCATTCTAATTCATTCGCACGAATGTATCCATTCTAATTCATTCGTACGATCCATTCGAATTCATTCATACGATCCATTCTAATTCATTCAAACGATCCATTCTAATTCATTCATAAGATCCAATCTAATTCATTCGCATGAATGTACCCATTCTAATTCATTCGTACGATCCATTCTAATTCATTCGCACAATCTATTCTAATTCATTCGTACGATCCATTCTAATTCATTCGCATGATCCATTCTAATTCATTTGCACGATCCATTCTAATTCATTCATACAATCCATTCTAATTATTTTGCACGAATGTATTCATTCTAATTCATTCGTACGATCCATTCTAATTCCTTCGTACAATCCATTCTAATTCCTTCGTATGATCCATTCTAATTGTTTCGTACGATCCATTCTATTTCATTCGCATGATCCATTCTAATTCCTTCGTACGATCCATTCTAATTCATTCCCATGAATGTATCCATTCTAATTCATACGTACGATCCATTCTAAGTCATTCATACGATCCAATCTAATTCATTCATACGATCCATTCTAATTCATTCACACGAATGTATCCATTCTAATTCATTCGTACGATCCATTCTAATTCATTCGTACAATCTATTCTAATTCATTCGTACGTTCCATTCTAATTCGTTAGCACGATCGATTCTAATTCATTTGTAACATCCATTCTATTTCATTCATACGATCCATTCTTACTCATTCGTATGATCCATTCTAATTCATTCGCACAAATGTTTCCATTCTAATTCATTCTTATGAACCATTCTAATTCAATCGCACGATCCATTCTAATTCATTCGTACGATCCATTCTAATTCATTCGCACGATCCATTCTAATTCATTCATACGATCCATTCTAATTCATTTATACAATCCATTATAATTATTTCGCACGAATGTATCCATTCTAATTCATTCGTGCGATCCACCCTAATTCCTTTGTACGATCCATTCTAATTCAGTCGCACGAATGTATCCATTCTAATTCATTCGTACGATCTATTCGAATTCATTCATACGATCCATTCATTTCATTCCATTCGTGCGAATAAATTAGAATGGATCATACGAATGAATTGTGCGAATGAATTAGAATGGATTGTGCGAATGAATTAGAATGAATCGTATGAATGAATCGTGCAAATGAATTAGAATTGATCGTACGAATGAATTAGAATGGATCCTACGAATGAATTAGAATGGATTCATTCCCATGGATACATTCGTGCGAATGAATTAGAATGGATCATATGAATGAATTAGATTGGATCGTATGAATTAATTAGAATGGATCATACGTATGAATTAGAATGGATACATTCGTGCAAATGAATTAGAATGGATCATACGAAGGAATTAGGGTGGATCGTACGAATGAATTAGAATGGATACATTCGTGTGAAAGAATTAGAACGGATTGTATGAATGAATTAGAATGTATCGTATTAATGAATTAGAATGGATCGTACGAATGAATTAGAATAGAATGGATCAATTCTAATTCATTCGTACGATCCATTCTAATTCATTTGTATGATCCATTCTAATTCATTCATACGATCCATTGTAATTCATTCGCACGATCTATTCTAATTCATTCATACGATCCATTCTAATTCATTAGCACGATCCATTCTAATTCATTCGTAAGATCCATTCTATTTCATTCGTACGATCCATTCTTACTCATTGATACGATCCATTCTAATTCATTCGCACGAATGTATCCATTCTAATTCATTCGTACGATCCATTCTAATTCATTCATACGATCCATTCTAATTCATTCATACGATCCATTCTAATTCATTCATACGATCCATTCTAATTTGTTCGCACGAATGTATCCATTCTAATGCATTCGTACGATCCATTCTAATTCATTCGAAAGATCCATTCTAATTCATTCATACGATCCATTCTAATTCATTCGTACGATCCGTTCTAATTCATTCGCACAATCCATTCTAATTCCTTCGTACGATCCATTCTAATTCCTTCGTACGATCCATTCTAATTCATACGATCCATTCTAATTTATTCATACGATCCATTCTAATTCATTCGCTCTAATTCATTCGTACGATCCAATCTAATTCTTTCGTACGATCCATTCTAATTCTTTTGTACGATCCATTCTATTTCATTCGTATGATCCATTCTAATTCCTTCGTACGATTCATTCTAATTCATTCCCATGAATGTAACCATTCTAATTTATACATACGATCCATTCTAATTCATTCATACGATCCAATCTAATTCATTCATACGATCCATTCTAATTCATTCGCACGATGTATCCATTCTAATTCATTCATACAATCCATTCTAATTCATTCGCACAATCTATTCTAATTCATTTGTACGATCCATTCTAATTCATTCGAACGATCCATTCTAATACATTCGTACGATCCATTCTAATTCATTCATACGATCCATTCTAATTCA
This sequence comes from Chamaelirium japonicum, assembly GCA_947650365.1. Classification (NCBI taxonomy): domain Eukaryota; kingdom Viridiplantae; phylum Streptophyta; class Magnoliopsida; order Liliales; family Melanthiaceae; genus Chamaelirium; species Chamaelirium japonicum. The sequence goes on along the minus strand of OX393556.1, from coordinate 69,091,379 downwards.
TTCATACAATCCAATCTAATTAATTCTTATTCATTCGCACGATCTATTCTTATTCTTTCATACGATCCATTCAATCTAATTAATTCGCACGATACAATCTAATTCATTCGCACGATCCATTCTAATTCATTCGTACAATCCATTCTATTTCATTCGTACGATCTATTTTTACTCATTCGTACGATCCAATCTAATTCATTCGCACGAATGTATCCTCATTCGCACGATCCATTCTAATTCATTTGCACGATCCATTCTAATTCATTTGCACGAATGAATTAGAATGGATCATACGAATGAAATAGAATGGATCGTACGAATGAAATAGAATGGATCATACGATTGAATTAGAATGGATACATTCGTGCGAATGAATTAGAATGGATCTTATGAATGAATTAGAATGGATCGTATGAATGAATTAGAATGGATCGTACGAATGAATTAGAATAGATCGTACGAATGAATTAGAATGGATCGCATGAAAGAATTAGAATGGATCGTGCGAATGAATTAGAATGGATCGTACGAATGAATTAGAATAGATACATTCGTGCGAATGAATTAGAATGGATCGTACGAATGAGTAAGAATGGATCATATGAATGAAATAGAATGGAACATACGAATGAATTAGAATTGATCGTGCCAAAGAATTAGAATGGATCGTACGAATGAATTAAAATAGATTGTGCGAATGAATTAGAATGGATCATATGAATGAATTAGAATGGATCGTGCGAGTGAATAAGAATGGAGCGCACGAATGAATACATTCTAATTCATTAGCACGATCCATTCTAATTCATTCGTACGATCCATTCTATTTCATTCGTACGATCCATTCTTACTCATTCGTACGATCCATTCTAATTCATTCGCACGAATGTATCCATTCTAATTCATTCATACGATCCATTCAAATTCCTTCGTACGATCCATTCTATTTCATTCATATGATCCATTCTAATTCATTTATATAATCCATTCTAATTCTTTCGCACGAATGTATCCATTCTAATTCATTCTTTCGCACGAATGTATCCATTCTAATTCATTCGTACGATCCACCCTAATTCCTTCGTATGATCTATTCTAATTCATCCGCATAAATGTATTCATTCTAATTCATTTGTACGATCCATTCGAATTCATTCATATGATCCATTCTAATTCATTCGCACGAAGGAATTAGAATGGATCATACGAATGAATGAATTAGAATGGATCATATGTACGAATGTATTAGAATCTATACATTCGTGCGAAATAATTAGAATGGATTGCTTGAATAAATTAGAATGGATCGTATGAATGAAATAGAATGGATCGTACGAAGGAATTAGAATGGATCGTACAAATGAATTAGAATGGATACATTCGTGCGGGTGAATTAGAATGGATCGTACGAATGAGTAAAAACGGATCGTACGAATGAAATAGAATGAATTGTACGAATGAAGTAGAATGGATCATGCTAGTGAATTAGAATGGATCGTACGAATGAATTAGAATAGATTGTGGGAATGAATTAGAATGGATCGTACGAATGAATTAGAATGGATCGTATGAATGAATTAGAATGGATCGTGCGAATGAATTAGAATGGATCGTACGAATGAATTAGAATGGATATATTCGTGCGAATGTAGTAGAATGGATTGTATGAATGAATTAGAATATATCGTATGAATGAATTAGAATGGATCGTGCGAATGAATTAGAATGTATCGTATGAATGAATTAGAATGGATCGTGCGAATGAATTAGAATGGATCGTACGAATGAATTAGAATGGATACATTCGTGCGAATGAATTAGAATGGATCATACGAATGAGTAAGAATGAATCGTACGAATGAAATAGAATGGATCGTACGAATGAATTAGAATGGATCATGCTAATAAATTAGAATGGATCGTACGAATGAATTAGAATGGATCGTACGAATGAATTAGAATGGATCGTATGAATGAATTAGAATGGATCGTGCGAATGAATTAGAATGGATCGTACAAATGAGTAAGAATATATCGTATGAATGAAATAGAATGGATCGTACGTACGATCCATTCTAATTCATTCATATGATCCATTCTAATTCATTCACACGATTGAATCCATTCTAATTCATTCGTACGAGCCGTTCTAATTTATTCGGACAATCTATTCTAATTCATTCGTACGATCCATTCTAATTCTTTCGCACGATCCAATCTAATTCATTCGCACGATCCATTCTAATTCATCATTCGCACAATCTATTCTAATTCATTCGTACAATCCATTCTAATTCATTAGCACGATCCATTCTAATTCATTCATACGATCCATTCTTTTTCATTCAAACGATCCATTCTTACTCATTCGTAAGATCCATTCTAATTCATTCGCACGAAGGTATCCATTCTAATTCATTCGTACGATCCATTCTAATTTATTCGCAAAATCTATTCTAATTCATTCGTACGATCCATCCTAATTCATTCGCATGATCCATTCTAATTCATTTGCACGATCCATTCTAATTCATTCATACAATCCATTCTAATTCTTTCGCACGAATGTATCCATTCTAATTCATTCGTACGATCCATTCTAATTCATTCGCACAATCTATTCTAATTCATTCGTACGATCCATTCGAATTCATTCATACGATCCATTCTAATTCATTTGTATGATCTATTCTAATTCCTTCGTACGATCCATTCAAATTCATTCCCATGAATGTATCCATTCTATAGACTGGATCGTACGAATGAATTAGAATGGATCGTATGAATGAATTAAAATGGATCGTGCGAATGAATTAGAATGGATCGTACGAATGAATTAGAATGGATACATTCTTGCGAATGAATTAGAATGGATCAAACGAATGGGTAAGAATGGATCGTACGAATGAAATAGACTGGATCGTACGAATTAATTAGAATGGATCGTTCTAATGAATTAGAATGGATCGTACGAATGAATTAGAATAGATTGTGCGAATGATGAATTAGAATGGATCGTGCAAATGAATTAGATTGGATCATGCGAATGAATTAGAATGAATCGTACGAATGAATTAGAATGGATACATTCGTGCAAATGAATTAGAATGGATCGTATGAATGAATTAGATTGGATCGTACGAATGAATTAGAATGGATCGTATGAATGAATTAGGATGGATCGTACGAATGAATTAGAATTAATTAGAATGGATCCATTCTAATTTCTTCGTACGATCCATTCTAATTCTTTCCCATGAATGTATCCATTCTAATTCATACGTACGATCTATTGTAATTCATTCATAATGTACGATCCATTCTAATTCCTTCGTACGATCCATTTTATTTCATTCGTATGATCCATTCTAATTCCTTCGTACGATCCATTCTAATTCATACGTACGATCCATTCTAATTCATTCATACGATCCAATCTAATTCATTCATACGATCCATTCTAATTCATTCGCACGAATGTATCCATTCTAATTCATTCGTACGATCCATTCTAATTCATTCGCATAATCTATTCTAATTCATTCGTACGATCCATTCTAATTCATTAGCACGATCCATTCTAATTCATTCGTACGATCCACTCTATTTTATTCGTACAATCCATTCTTACTCATTCGTACGATCCATTCTAATTCATTCGCACTATCCATTCTAATTTATTCATACGAACCATTCTAATTCATTAGCACGATCCATTCTAATTCATTCGTACGGTCTATTCTTACTCATTCATACGATCCATTCTAATTCATTCGCACGAATGTATCCATTCTAATTCATTCGTACGATCCATTCTAATTCATTCGCATGATCTATTCTAATTCATTCGTACAATCCATTCTAATTCATTCATACAATCCATTCTAATTCTTTAGCACGAATGTATCCATTCTAATTCATTCATACGATCCATTCTAATTTATTCGCATGATCCATTCAAATTCATTTATAGGATCCATTCTAATTCATTCGTATGATCCATTCTAATTCATTCCCATGAATGTATCCATTCTAATTCATACATACAATCCATTCTAATTCATTCATACGATCCAATCTAATTCATTCATATGATCCATTTTAATTCATTCGTACGATCCATTCTAATTCATTCGCACAATCTATTCTAATTCATTCGTATGATCCATTCTAATTCATTAGCACGATCTATTCTAATTCATTTGTACGATCTATTCTATTTCATTCGTACGATCCATTCTTACTCATTCGTACGATCCATTCTAATTCATTCGCACGAATGTATCCATTCTAATTCATTCGTACGATCCATTCAAATTCAGTCGCACGATCTATTCTAATTCATCCATACGATCCATTCTAATTCATTCATATAATCCATTCTAATTCTTTCGCACGAATGTATCCATTCTAATTCATTCGTACAATCCATCCTAATTTCTTCGTATGATCCATTCTAATTCATTCGCACGAATGTATCCATTCTAATTCATTCGTACGATCCATTCGAATTCATTCATACGATCCATTTTAATTCATTCATACGATCCATTCTAATTCATTCGTACGATCCATTCTAATTCATTCGCACGAATGTATCCATTCCAATTCATTCGCACTATCTATTCTAATTCATTCGTACGATCCATTCTAATTCATTAGCACGATCCATTCTAATTCATTCATACTATCCATTCTATTTCATTCGTACGATCCATTTTTACTCATTAGCACAATCTATTCTAATTCATTCGCACGATCCATTCTAATTCATTCATACGATCCATTCTAATTAATTTATACAATCCATTCTAATTCTTTTGCACGAATGTATCCATTCTAATTCAATCGTACGATCCACCCTAATTCCTTCGCATGATCCATTCTAATTCATTCGCACAAATGTATCCATTCTAATTCATTCGTACGATCCATTCAAATTCATTCATACGATCCATTATAATTCATTCATACGATCCATTCAAATTCATTCGTACAAATGTATCCATTCTAATTCATTCATACGATCCATTCTAATTCATTCGCACGATCCAATCTAATTTACTCGCACAATCCATTCTAATTCATTCATACGATCTGTTCTATTTTATTCGTACGATCCATTCTTACTCATTCGTACGATCCATTCTAATTCATTCGAACGATCCATTCTAATTCATTTGCACGATCCATTCTAATTCATTCTTACAATCCATTCTAATTTTTTTGCACGAATATATCCATTCTAATTCATTCGTACGATCCACCCTAAATCCTTCGTATGATCCATTCTAATTCATTCGCACGAATGTATCCATTCTAATTCATTCGTACGATCCATTCGAATTCATTCATACGATCCATTCTAATTCATTCATACGGTCCATTCTAATTCATTCGCATGAATGTATCCATTCTAATTCATTCGTACGATCCATTCTAATTCATTCGCACAATCTATTCTAATTCATTCGTACGATCCATTCTAATTCATTCGCACGATCCATTCTAATTTATTTGCACGATCCATTGTAATTCATTCATACAATCCATTCTAATTCTTTTGCACGAATGTATCCATTCTAATTCATTCGTACGATCCATTCTAATTCCTTCGTACGATCCATTCTAATTACTTCGTACGATCTATTGTAATTCCTTTATACGATCTATTCTATTTCATTCGTATTATCCATTCTAATTCCTTCGTACGATCCATTCTAATTCATTCCCCTGAATGTATCCATTCTAATTCATACGTACGATCCATTCTAATTAATTCATACGATCCAATCTAATTCATTCATACGATCCATTCTAATTCATTCGCATGAATGTATCCATTCTAATTCATTCGTACGATCCATTCTAATTCATTCGCACAATCTATTCTAATTAATTTGTACGATCCATTCTAATTCATTTGCACGATCCATTCTAATTCATTCGTACGATCTATTCTATTTCATTCGTACGATCCATTCTTACTCATTCGTACGATCCATTCTAATTCATTCGCATGAATGTATCCATTCTAATTCATTCATATGATCCATTCTAATTCATTCGCATGATCCACTCTAATTCATTTGCATGATCCATTCTAATTCATTCGTACGATCCATTCCAATTCATTTATACGATTCATTCTAATTCATTCGCACGAATGTATCCATTCTAATTCATTCTAATTCCTTCGTACGATCCATTCGTACGATCCATTCAAAATTCCTTCGCACAAAAATATCCATTCTAATTCATTCGTACGATCCATTCTAATTCATTTGCACGATCCATTCTAATTCATTCATACGATCCATTCTAATTCATTTGTATGATCTATTCTAATTCATTCGCATGATCCATTCTAATTCATTCATACGATCCATTCTAATTCATTCATACAATCCATTCTAATTCTTTCGCACGAATGTATCCATTCTAATTCATTCGTACGATCCACCCTAATTCCTTCGTATGATCCATTCTAATTCATTCGTACGATCCATTCGAATTCATTCATATCATTCATTCTAATTCATTCGTACAATCCATTCTAATTCATTCGCACGAATGTATCCATTCTAATTCATTCGTACGATCCATTCTAATTCATTCGCATAATCTATTCTAATTCATTCGTACGATCTATTCTAATTCATTCGCACGATCCATTCTAATTCATTTGCACGATCCATTCTAATTCATTCGCATGAATGTATCCATTCTAATTCATTCACACGAATGTATCCATTCTAATTCATTCATAGAATCCATTCTAATTCATTCGCACGAATGTATCCATTCTAATTCATTCGTACGATCCATTCTAATTCCCTCGTAAGATCCATTCTAATTCCATCGTACGATCCATTCTAATTCCTTCATACGATCCATTCTATTTTATTCGGATGATCCATTCTAATTCCTTCATACGATCCAATCTAATTCATTCGTACAATCTATTCTAATTTATTCATACGATCCATTCTAATTCATTCATACAATCCATTCTAATACTTTCGCACGAATGTATTAGAATGGATTGTATAAATGAATTAGAATGGATCGTTCAAATGAATTAGAATGGATCGTCCTAATGAATTAGAATGGATCGTGCTAATGATCGTACGAATGAGTAAGAATGGATTATACGAATGAAATAGAATGGATCGTACGAATGAATAAGAATGGATCGTGCTAATGAATTAGAATGGATCGTATGAATGAATTAGAATAGATTGTGCGAATGAATTAGAATGGATCGTACGAATGAATTAGAATGGATACATTCGTGCGAAGGAATTAGAATGGATCGTACGAATGGATCGTACGAAGGCGTATGATCCATTCTAATTCATTCGCACGAATGTATCCATTCAAATTCACTCGTACGATCCATTCGAATTCATTCATACGATCCATTCTAATTCATTCATACGATCCATTCTAATTCATTCGCACGAATTTATCCATTCTAATTTATTTGTACGATCTATTCTGATCCAATCTAATTCATTCATACGATCCATTCTAATTCATTCGTACGATCCATTCCTACTCATTCGTACGATCCATTCTAATTCATTTGCACGAATGTATCCATTCTAATTCATTCGCACGAATGTATCCATTCTAATTCATTCGTACGATCCATTCTAATTCATTCGCATGATCCATTCTAACTCATTCATACGATCCATTCTAATTCATTCGCACGATCCATTCTAATTCATTCATACAATCCATTCTAATTCATTCATACAATCCTTTCTAATTCTTTCGCACGAATCTATCTATTCTAATTCATTCGTACGATCCATTCTAATTCCTTCGTACGATCCATTCGAATTCATTCAAACGATCCATTCTAATTCATTCATACGATCCATTCTAATTCATTCGCACGAATATATCTATTCTAATTCATTCGTACGATCCATTCTAATTCATTCGCACGATCCATTCTAATTCATCATTCGCACAATCTATTCTAATTCATTCGTACAATCCATTCTAATTCATTAGCACGATCCATTCTAATTCATTTGTACGATCCATTCTATTTCATTCGTACGACCCATTCTTACTCATTCGTACGATCCATTCTATTTCATTCGTATGATCCATTCTAATTCCTTCGTACGATCCATTCTAATTCATTCCCATGAATGTATCCATTCTAATTTATACGTACGATCCATTCTAATTCATTCATACGATCCAATCTAATTCATTCATACGATCCATTCTAATTCATTCGCACGAATGTATCCATTCTAATTCATTCGTACGATCTATTCTAATTCATTCGCATAATCTATTCTAATTCATTCGTACGATCCATTCTAATTCATTAGCACGATCCATTCTAATTCATTCGTACGATCCACTCTATTTCATTCGTACGATCCATTCTTACTCATTCGTACGATCCATTCTAATTCATTCACACGAATGTATCCATTCTAATTCATTCGTACGATCCATTCTAATTCATTCGCACGATCCATTCAAATTGATTCATATGATCCATTCTAATTCATTCGTACGATCCATTCTATAGAATGGATACATTCATGGGAATGAATTAGAATGGATCATACGAAGGAATTAGAATGGGTCATACGAAAGACATAGAATGGATCGTATGAAGGAATTAGAATAGATCGTACGAAGGAATTAGAATGGATCATACGAAGAATTAGAATGGATCGTACTAATGAATTAGAATGGATACATTCGTGCAAAAGAATTAGAATAGATTGTATAAATGAATTAGAATGGATCGTGCAAATGAATTAGAATGGATCGTGCGAATGAATTAGAATGGATCGTACGAATGAATTAGAAAAGATTGTGCGAATGAATTAGAATGGATCGTTCGAATGAATTAGAATGGATTCATTCGTGGGAATCAATTAGAATGGATCGTATGAATGAATTAGAATGGATCGTATGAATGAATTCGAATTGATCGTACGAATGAATTAGAATGGATACATTCATGCGAATGAATTAGAACGGATCATATGAAGAAATTAGGGTGGATCGTACGAATGAATTAGAATGGATACATTCGTGAGAAAGAATTAGAATGGATTGTATGAATGAATTAGAATGGATCGTGCAAATGAATTAGAATGGATCGTGCGAATGAGGATACATTCGTGCGAATGAATTAGAATGGATCGTACGAATGAGTAAGAATGGATCGTACGAATGAAATAGAATAGATCGTACGAATGAATTAGAATGGATCGTGCAAATGAATTAGATTGGATTGTGCGAATGAATTAGAATGGATCGGAATGAATGAATTAGAATAGATACATTCGTGCGAATGAATTAGAATGGATGGTACGAATGAGTAAGAATGGATCGTACGAATGAAATAGAATGGATCATACGAATGAATTAGAATGGATCGTGCTAATGAATTACAATGGATCGTACGAATGAATTAGAATCGATCGTGCGAATGAATTAGAATGGATCTTACGAATGAATTAGAATGGACACATTCGTGCGAATGAATTAGAATGGATCGTATGAATGAATTAGATTGGATCGTATGAATGAATTAGAATGGATCATACGTATGAATTAGAATGGATACATTAGTGCGAAAGAATTAGAATAGATTGTATGAATGAATTAGAATGGATCGTGCAAATGAATTAGAATGGATCGTGCGAATGAGGATACATTCGTGCGAATGAATTAGAATGGATCGTACGAATGAGTAAGAATGGATCGTACGAATGAAATAGAATAGATTGTACGAATGAATTAGAATGGATCGTGCGAATGAAATAGATTGGATCGTGCGAATGAATTAGAATGGATCGTACGAATGAATTAGAATGGATACATTCGGACGAATGAATTAGAATGGATCGTATGAATGAATTAGAATGGATCGTATGAGTGAATTCGAATGGATCATACGAATGAATTAGAATGGATACATTCGTGCGAATGAATTAGAATGGATCATACGAATGAATTAGAATGGATACATTCATGCGAATGAATTAGAATGGATCATACGAAGGAATTAGGGTGGATCGTACGAATGAATTAGAATGGATACATTCGTGCGAAAGAATTAGAATGGATTGTATGAATGAATTAGATTGGATCGTATGAATGAATTAGAATGGATCATGCGAATGAATTAGAATTGATTGTGCTAATGTAAGATCCATTCTTACTCATTCGTACGATCCATTCTAATTAGAATGGATCGTGCGAATGAATTAGAATGGATCGTACGAGTGAATTAGAATGGATACATTCGTGCGAATGAATTAGAATGGATCTTGTGAATGAATTAGAATGGATCGTATGAATGAATTCGAATGGATCGTACGTATGAATTAGAAAGGATCGTATGAATGAATTAGAATAGATCAGATGAATGAATTATAATGGATCGTGCGAATGAATTAGAATGGATCGTACGAATGAATTAGAATGGACACATTCATGCGAAAGAATTAGAATGGATTACATGAATGAATTAGAATAGATCGTTTGAATGAATTAGAATGGATCGTATAAATGAATTAGAATTGATCGTGCGAATGAATTAGAATGGATCGCGCTAATTCATTCATACGATCCATTCTAATTCATTCGTACGATCCATTCTAATTCATTCGCACAATCTAGTCTAATTCATTCGTACGATCCATTCAAATTCATTCGCACGATCCATTCTAATTCATTTGTACGATCCATTCTAATTCATTCATACAATCCATTCTAATTTTTTCGCACGAATGTATCCATTCTAATTCATTCGTACGATCCACCCTAATTCCTTCGTATGATCCATTCTAATTCATTCATATGATCAATTCTAATTCATTAGCACGATCCATTCTAATTCATTCGTACGATCCATTCTAATTCATTCGCACGATCCATTCTAATTCACTCGCACAATCTATTCAAATTCATTCGCACGATCCATTCTTATTCATTCATACGATCCATTCTAATTTATTCATACAATCCATTCTAATTCATACGATCCAATCTAATTCATTCGCACGATCAATTCTAATTCATTCATACGATCCATTCTAATTCATTCGCACGATCCATTCTAATTCATTCGCACGATCCATTCTAATTCATTCATACGATCCATTCTAATTCTTTCATACAATCCATTCTAATTCTTTCGCACGAATGTATCCATTCTAATTCATTCGTACGATCCACCCTACTTCCTTCATATGATCCATTCTAATTCATTCGCACGAATGTATCCATTCTAATTCATTCGTATGATCCATTCAAATTGATTCATACGATCCATTCTAATTCATTCATAAGATCCATTCTAATTCATTCGTACGATCCATTCAAATTTATTCGCACGAATGTATCCATTCTAATTCATTCGTACGATCCATTCAAATTGATTCATAAGATCCATTCTAATTCATTCGTCATACGATCCAATCTAATTCATTAGCACGATCCATTCTAATTCATTCGTACGATCCATTCTATTTCATTCGTACGATCCATTCTTACTCATTCGTACGATCCATTCTAATTCATTCGCACGAATGTATCTATTATAATTCATTTGAACGATCCATTCTAATTCATTCGCACGATCCATTCTAATTCATTCATACGATCCATTCTAATTCATTCGTACGATCCATTCTAATTCATTCGTACGATCCACTCTAATTCATTCATACGGTCCATTCTAATTCATTCATACAATCCATTCTAATTCTATCGCACGAATGTATCCATTGTAATTCATTCGTACGATCCACCCTAATTCCTTCATATGATCCATTCTAATTCATTCGCATGATCCATTCTAATTCATTCATACGATCCATTCTAATTCATTCGTACGATCCATTCTAATTCATTCGCACAATCTATTCTAATTCATTCGTACGATCCATTCTAATTCATTAGCACGATCCATTCTAATTCATTCGTACGATCCATTCTATTTTATTCGTACGATCCATTCGTACTCATTCGTACGATACATTCTAATTCTAATTCATTCGTACGATCCATTCTAATTCATTAGCACGATTCATTCTAATTCATTCGTACGATCCATTCTTTTTCATTCGTACGATCCATTCTAATTCATACGATCCATTATAATTCATTTGTATGATCCATTCTAATTCATTCATACAATCCATTCTAATTCTTTTGCACGAATGTATCCATTCTAATTCATTAGCATGATCCATTCTAATTCATTCTAATTCATTCATACGATCCATTCTAATTCATTTATACGATCCATTCTAATTCATTCGTATGATCCATTCTAATTTATTTGCATGATCCATTCTAATTCATTCGCACGATCCATTCTAATTCCTTTGTACGATCCATTCTATTTTATTCGTATGATCCACTCTAATTATTTCGTACGATCCATTCTAATTCATTCCCATGAATGCATCCATTCTAATTCATACATACGATCCATTCTTACTTATTCGTACGATCCATTCTAATTCTTTCGCACGAATTTATCCATTCTAATTCATTCGTATGATCCACCCTAATTCCTTGGTATGATCCATTCTAGTTCATTCGCACGAATGTATCCATTCTAATTCATTCGTATGATCCATTCAAATTCATTCCTACGATCCTTTCTAATTCATTCATACGATCCATTCTAATTTATTCGCACGAATTTATCCATTCTAATTCATTCGTACGATCCATTCTAATTCATTCGCATAATCTATTCTAATTAATTCGTACGATCCATTCTAATTCCTTCGTACGATCCATTCTAATTCCTTCGTACGATCCATTCAAATTCATTCCCATGAATGTATCCATTCTTATTCATATGTACGATCCATGATCCATTCTAATTCATTGAAAAAATCCATTCTAATTCTTTTGCATGAATGTATCCATTCTAATTCATTCGTACGATCCACCGTAATTCCTTCATATGATCCATTCTAATTCATTCACACGAATGTATCCATTCTAATTCATTCGTACGATCCATTCGAATTCATTCAAACGATCCATTCTAATTCATTCATACGATCCATTCTATTTCATTCGTACGATCCATTCTTACTCATTCATACGATCCATTCTAATTCATTCATACAATCACACAGGGTTTCTCCACGATCAACTAATGTTCAACGGTGCACCTTTCTATTCAACCAAATACAAAGTCTGAGGCTGCAACCTAAACACCTGAATGATCGTGCGAATGAATTACGAATGAACTAGAATAGATTGTGCGAATGAATTAGAATGGAACGTGCAATTGAATTAGAATGGATCGTACGAATGAATTAGAATGGATCGTATGAATGAATTAGAATGGATCTTGCGAATAAATTAGAATGGATCGTACGAATTAATTAGAATGGATACATTCGTGCGAATGAATTAGAATGGATCGTACGAATGAATTAGAATGGATACATTCGTGCGAATGAATTAGAATGGATCGTATGAATGAATTAGAATGGATCGTATGAATGAATTGGAATGGATCGTACGAATGGATTAGCACAATCTATCCTGATTCATTCGTACGATCCATTCTAATTTGTTAGCACGATCCATTCTAATTCATTCATACGATCCATTCTATTTCATTCGTACGATCCATTCTTACTCATTCATATGATCCATTCGAATTCATTCGCACGAATGTATCCATTCTAATTCATTCGTACAATCCATTCTAATTCATTCGCACGATCCATTCTAATTCATTCATACGATCCATTCTAATTCATTCATACAATCGATTCTAATTCTTTCGCACGAATGTATCCATTCTAATTCATTCGTACGATCCACCCTAATTCCTTCGTATGATCCATTCTAATTCATTCGCACGAATATATCCATTCTAATTCATTCGTACGATCCATTCGAATTCATTAATATGATCCATTCTTATTCATTCATACGATCCATTCTAATTCGTTCGCACGAATATATCCATTCTAATTCATTCGTACGATCCATTCGAATTCATTTATACGATCCATTCTAATTCATTCATACGATCCATTCTAATTTATTCGCACGAATGTATCCATTCTAATTCATTCGCACGATCCAATCAAATTCATTCGCACGATCCATTATAATTCATTCGTACGATCCATTCTATTTCATTCATACGATCCATTCTTACTCATTCGTATGATCCATTCTAATTTATTCGCACGAATGTATCCATTCTAATTCATTCGTACGATCCATTCTAATTCATTCGCACGATCCATTCTAATTCATTCGTACGATCCATTCTAATTCATTCGCACGATCTATTCTAATTCATTCCTACGATCCATTCTAATTCATTCATACAATCCATTCTAATTCTTTTGCACGAATGTATCAATTCTAATTTATTCGTACGATCCACCCTAATTCCTTCGTATGATCCATTCTAATTCATTCGCACGAATGTATCCATTCTAATTCATTAGTACGATCCATTCGAATTCATTCATACGATCCATTCTAATTCATTCATATGATCCATTCGAATTCATTCGCACGAATGTACCCATTCTAATTCATTTGTACAATCCATTCTAATTCATTCACACAATCTATTCTAATTCATTCGTACGATCCATTCTAATTCATTCGCACGATCCATTCTAATTCATTTGTACGATCCATTCTAATTCATTCATACAATCCATTCTAATTCTTTTGCACGAATGTATCCATTCTAATTCATTCGTACGATCCATTCTAATTCCTTCGTACGATCCATTCTAATTCCTTCGTACGATCCATTCTAATCCATTCCCATGAATGTATCAATTCTAATTCATACGTACGATCCATTCTAATTCATTCATACGATCAATTCTAATTCATTCGCATGAATGTATCCATTCTAATTCATTACTACATCCATTCTAATTCATTCGCACAATCTATTCTAATTCATTCGTACGATCCATTCTAATTCATTCGCACGATCCATTCTAATTCATTTGCACGATCCATTCTAATTCATTCATACAATCCATTCTAATTCTTTTGCACGAATGTATCCATTCTAATTCATTCGTACGATCCATTCTAATTAATTCGCACGATCCATTCTAATTCATTCATACGATCCATTCCAAATCATTCGTACGATCCATTCTAATTCATTCATACGATCCAATCTAATTCATTCGTACGAACCATTCTAATTCGTTCGTACGATCCATTCTAATTCATTCATACGATCCAATCTATTTCATTCATACGATCCATTCTAATTCATTCGCAAGAATGTATCCATTCTAATTCATTCTAATTCCTTCGTACGATCCATTCTAATTCCTTCGCACGAATGTATCCATTCTAATTCATTCGTACGATCCATTCTAATTCATTCGCACAATCTATTCTAATTCATTCGTACGATCCATTCCAATTCATTTGCACAATCCATTCTAATTCATTCGTACGATCCATTCTATTTCATTCGTACGATCCATTCTTACTCATTCGTATGATCCATTCTAATTCATTCGCACGAATGTATCCATTCTAATTCATTCGTACGATCCATTCTAATTCATTCGCACGATCCATTCTAATTCATTGAGTAAGAATGGATCGTACGAATGAAATAGAATGGATCGTACGAATGAATTAGAATGGATCGTGCAAATGAATTAGAATGGATCGTACGAATGAATTAGAATAGATTGTGCGAATGAATTAGAATGGATCATACGAATGAATTAGAATGGATACATTCGTGCGAATGAATTAGAATGGATCGTATGAATGAATTAGATTGGATCGTATGAATGAATTAGAATGGATCGTATGTAAGAATTAGAATAGATACATTCATGGGAATGAATTAGAATGGATCGTATGAAGGAATTAGAATGGATCATACGAATGAATTAGAATGGATATATTCGTGCAAAAGAATTAGAAAAGATTGTACGAATGAATTAGAATGGATCGTGCAAATGAATTAGAATGGATCGTACGATGGAATTAGAATGGATCATACGAATGAATTAGAATTGATACATTCGTGCGAATGAATTAGAATGGATCGTATTAATGAATTAGAATGGATCGTACGTATGAATTAGAATGGTTCGTGCGAATGATTTAGAATGGATAGTACGAATGAATTAGAATGGATACATTCATGCAAAAAAATTAGAATGGATTGTATGAATGAATTAGAATGGATCGTACAAATGAATTAGAATGGATCGTGTGAATGAATTAGAATGGATCGTATGAAAGAATTAAAATAGATTGTGCGAATGAATTAGAATGGATCGTACGAATGAATTGGAATGGATACATTCGTGCGAATGAATTAGAATGGATCGTACGAATAATTAAGAATGGATCGTATGAATGAATTAGAATGGATCGTGCGAATGAATTAGAATGGACCGTACAAATGAATTAGAACGGATCGTATGAATGAATTTGAATGGATCGTATGAATGATCGTATGAATTACTTAGAATGGATCGAACAATGGATCGTATGAATGAATTCGAATGGATTGTACGAATGAATTAGAATGAATTAGAATGGATCGTACGAATGAATTAGAATGGATACATTCGTGCGAATGAATTAGAATGGATCATTTGAATCAATTAGAATGGATCATACGTACGATCCATTCTATTTCATTCATACGATCCATTCTAATTCATTCGCACGATCCATTCTAATTCATTCATACGAACCATTCTAATTCATTCGTATGATCCATTCTAATTCATTCGCATGATCCATTCTAATTCATTCGCACGATCCATTCTAATTCATTCATACGATCCTTTCTAATTCATTCGCACGATCCATTCTAATTCATTCATACGATCCATTCTAATTCATTCATACGATCCATTCTAATTCATTCATTCGTACGATCCATTCTATTTCATTCGCACGATCCATTCTATTTCATATGAAGGAATTAATTCATACGATCCATTCTAATTCATTCATACGATCCATTCTAATTCATTAGAATGGATACATTCGTATGATCTATTCTAATTCATTAGCACGATCCATTCTAATTCATTCGTATGATCCATTCTATTTTATTCGTACGATCCATTCTAATTCATTCGTATGATCCATTCTATTTTATTCGTACGATCCATTCTTACTCATTCGTACGATCCATTCTAATTCTTAAGCATGAATGTATCCATTGTAATTCATTCGTACGATCCATTCTGATTCATTCGCACGATCCATTCTAATTCATTCATACGATCCATTCTAATTCATTCATACGATCCATTCTAATTCATTCGCACGATCAAATCTAATTCATTCGCACGATCCATTCTAATTCATTCGTACGATCCATTCTATTTCATTCGTACGATCCATTCTTACTCATTCGTACGATCCATTCTAATTCATTCGCACGAATGTTTCCATTCTAATTCATTCGTACGATCCATTCTAATTCATTCGCATGATCCATTCTAATTCATTCATATGATTCATTCTAATTCATTCGTACGACCTATTCTAATTCATTCGCACGATCCATTCTAATTCATTCATACGATCCATTCTAATTCATTCATACAATCCATTCTAATTCTTTCGCACGAATATATCCATTCTAATTCATTCGTACGATTCACCCTAATTCCTTCGTATGATCCATTCTAATTCATTCGCACGAATGTATCCATTCTAATTCATTCGTACGATCCATTCGAATTCATTCATACGATCCATTCTAATTCATTCGCACGATCTATTCTAATTTTCATACGATCCATTCTAATTCATTCGTACGATCCATTCTAATTCATTCACACGATCCATTGTAATTCATTCATACGATCCATTCTAATTCATTCATATAATCCATTCTAATTCATTCGTACGATCCACCCTAATTCCTTCGTATGATCCATTCTAATTCATTCGAACGAATGTATCCATTCTAATTCATTCGTACGATCCATTCGAATTCATTCGCACGATCCATTCTATTTCATTCATACGATCCATTCTAATTCACTCGTACGATCCATTCTAATTCATTCGCACGGTCCATTCTAAATCATTCGCACAATCTATTCTAATTCATTCGTAATTCATTCGCACGATCATTCAGGTGTTTAGGTTGCGGCCTCCGACTTTGTATTTGATTGAATACAAAGGTGCACCTTTGAACGTTAGTTGAATTAGAATGAATTAGACTGGATCGTGCGAATTATTAGAATGGATCGTACGAATGAATTAGAATGGATTGTGCGAATGAATTAGAAAGAATTAGAATGAATTGAAATGGATCGTACGAATGAATTGTGCGAATGAATTAGAATGGATCGTACGAATGAATTAGAATGGATCGTATGAATGAATTAGAATGGATCATGCGAATGAATTAGAATGGATCGTACGAATGAATTAGAATGGATACATTCGTGCGAATGAATTAGAATGGATCGCACGAATGAGTAAGAATGGATCGTACGAATGAAATAGAATGGATCGTACGAATTAATTAGAATAGATCATGCGAATGAATTAGATTGGATCGTGCGAATGAATTAGAATGGATTGTATGATTGAATTAGAATGGATACATTCGTGCAAATGAATTAGAATGGATCGTATGAATGAATTAGAATGGATCGTATGAATGAATTCGAATGGATCGTACAAATGAATTAGAATGGATACATTCGTGCGAATGAATTAGAATGGATCGTATGAATGAATTAGAATGGATCGTGCGAATGAATTAGAATAGATCATACGAATAAGTAAGAATGGATCGTACGAATGAAATAGAATGGATCGTACGAATTATTTAGAATGGATCATGCTAATGAATTAGAATGGATCGTACGAATTATTTAGAATAGATTGTGTGAATGAATTAGAATGGATCGTACGAATGAATTAGAATGGATACTTTCATGGGAATGAATTAGAATGGATCGTACGAAGGAATTAGAATGGATCGTACGAAGGAATTAGAATGGATCGTATGAATGAATTAGAATGGATACATTCGTGCAAAAGAATTAGAATGGATTGTATAAATGAATTAGAATGGATCTTACAAATGAATTAGAATGGATCGTGCGAATGAATTAGAATGGATCGTATGAATGAATTAGAATAGATTATGCGAATGAATTAGAATGGATCGTACGAA
Organism: Chamaelirium japonicum; assembly: GCA_947650365.1. NCBI lineage: Eukaryota > Viridiplantae > Streptophyta > Magnoliopsida > Liliales > Melanthiaceae > Chamaelirium > Chamaelirium japonicum. The sequence goes on along the minus strand of OX393556.1, from coordinate 69,072,160 downwards.
TGAATTAGAATGGATACGTTCGTGCGAATGAATTAGAATGGATCGTATGAATGAATTAGAATGGATACATTCGTGCGAATGAATTAGAATGGATCATACGAAGGAATTAGGATGGATCGTACAAATGAATTAGAATGGATACATTCGTGCGAAAGAATTAGAATGGATTGTATGAATAAATTAGAATAGATCGTACGAATGAATTAGAATGGATCGTATGAATGAATTAGAATGGATCGTGCGAATGAATTAGAATGGATCGTACTAATTAATTAGAATGGATTGTATGAATGAATTAGAATGGATCGTGCGAATGAATTAGAATGGATTGTACGAATGAATTAGAATGGATGCCTTCGTGCGAATGAATTAGAATGGATCGTACGAATGAGTAAGAATGGATCAAACGAATAAAATAGAATGGATCGTACGAATGATTTAGAATGCATCGTACAAATGAATTCGAATGGATCGTACGAATGAAATAGAATGTATTTGGAATTAGAATAGATCGTATGAATAAATTCGAATGGATTGTACGAATGAATTAGAATGGATACATTTGTGCGAATGAATTAGAATGGATCATACGAAGGAATTAGGGTGGATCGTACGAATAAATTAGAATGGATACATTCGTGCGAAAGAATTAGAATGGATTGTATGAATGAATTAGAATGGATTGTATGAATGAATTAGAATGGATCGTATGAATGAATTAGAATAGATCGTGCGAATGAATTAGAATGGATCGTGTTGGGGCTCCGAGTCCAAGCCCGCCTCCTCAAGTGCTTTTCGCTGCAGCTCCGTCTGGACGTTCGAAGGCGCGGGCCCCGCGAGCTTTACCTTTTTCTTCTCGCGGGCCTCCATCTCCGGCGTCAGCACTGCTACACGGAGAGGGACGGTCAGATCGCCGGGGAAGTTGCCCATTAAAATCTGAGCCATCCTGGACTCGACTTCCGCCATGGTTAACGGGAGGTCGACGTTAGGGTCGTCGGGCTCGACCATTTGAATCTTGCGGCGAACAATGGGAGTTGGGAAAGGTGGCTTACCTGGGCCGGCGTTCGGGCGAGGAGGTGGTGCAGGAGCGGAGGCTTCGCCCTGGTGGAGCATCTCCATGGTGTCGGGGTCGTTGAGGCGGATGGACGAAGCCTACCTCCGGACCGTCTTCTTGCGGGGGTTACCTCTTGAACTCCCCGCCCCCTTGTTGGCCCCTTTGGAGGGAGGAGGGACGTTCTACATTGGCGGAATAGCGCCGATCTCCTCCTCCTTCTTCTTCCGGACGGTCTTCTGCTTCAGCAGAATAACGCCGGTCTTCCCGTCCTTCAGCTGGAAGGCGAAGTCGGGAGCAGTGATCCTCTCCGGAGTCTGCCTCCCTAGGTAGTGGAGGATCGCCTCGTCTAGAGATCGCTCCCGGTCGGGAGCGATGCACTTCTTCTTCCCCGCCCGGAAGAGGGAGATCTCCCGGAAGACCACCGTCGGGGGAACCCCGCGGTGAGTCGGGACTCCGCTGTGCCGCCCGCGCCAGTCGCCGATCGCCACGAAAGGATAGTCCTTCCAGTGGCGGTCCTTGCTCTCGATGGTGGAGAAGGGGAGCACCTCGCCAGGCCGCCCGGCGAGGTAGAAGTAGCCGCAGCCCGCGGTGCTGAAGACCGGCCCGGGCTTGAGGAGCCACTTTTTAAGCAAGTAGCTCAGTGGGATCCTCGCCTTCAGGGCGGTCTCCAGTTGGGACAGCCCGTAGAGTATCCCCCAGGAGTTTCCTGAGAGTTGGGCGGGGCAAAGCCCCGTCAACTCCAGGAGCTCCCCGGCGAGATGACTCAGGAGGAACCGCAGCCCAGACCACAGCAGCCCGATAGAAGCTGCTGTGCCCTGGGGCGGCCTCCCCAAGAGTGGCATCTCGGTGACGAGGATCTCCCGAGGGAGATCGATCGCCGCTCGGATACTGTCCCCGATGGGCACCCCGATCGGGTTTTGCAGCCAGACCACCGCCCTCTCAGCGGCGGGCTCAGAAGCTTGGGCGGCGGCAGCAGCAGCAGCAGCAACATCGGCAGCGGAGGCCATTAGAGCAGAAGTGCTAAGGCGAGCTGAAAGCAGAAGCGATCAAGGCGGGCTGAAAGCAAAGCAAGAACGGAGAGCTGTTTTAACGCGACGGTAAAAATCGCCCCCCATCCCCTATTTATAGATGGGTGAGAGGCAGGCAAATCGAGCCGCAGCTAATGCCCGAGCGCGCTCGGCGAGGCGACGTGACGGTAATCGAAGCGACAGCTCGCTTCTTTCCAATCGTCAAACGCCACGTGGGCCACGCGTGGAAAAAACTACACCGGCGTCGACACTATCATTTACTGACAAAAGAGGAGCGAATCAGAGCAAGACACGTGTCCCGCGACAGCCGGGATCTCATAATGAGATTTATCGTATCAGTTTCGTATCTCGGGTCTCGCGTCGCATTTAAGGTGAAACGACCGCTGAAGATCTGGTGCGAAACCCAAGCCACAAGATCGCCTGCGGCAGGTGCCCGCAGCTCGCCCGACGCAGACCCTGACCGCATGTGATGAGCTCGCACCGGAAGGAGATCGCTCGTGGCTGACGCTCCCGGCCCGCCCAGCGTTTGTGAAATAGTGGGAGTCAAAACTCTCGATGCAGATCGCCCACGGCTGGTGCCCGCAGCTCGCCCGAGGCAGACCCTGACCGCGTGTGATGAGCTCGCACCGGCAGGAGATCGCTCGTGGCTGACGCTCCCGGCCCGCCCAGCGTTTGTGAAATACTAGGAGTCAAAACTCTCGACGCAGATCGCCCATGGCTGGTGCCCGCAGCTCGCCCGAGGCAGACCCTGACCGCGTGTGATGAGCTCGCACCAGTAGGAGATCGCTTGTGGCTGACGCTCCCCGGCCTGCCCAGCGTTTGTGAAATACTGGGAGTCAAAACTCTCAACGCAGATCGCCCACGGCTAGTGCCCGCAGCTCGCCCGAGGTAGACCCTGACCGCGTGTGACGAGCTCGCGCCGGAAGGAGATCGCTCGTGGCTGACGATCCCGGCCCGCCCAGCGTTTGTAAGATACTGGCAGTCAAAGCTCTCGGCGCAGACCACCCACGGCAGGCGCCCGCAGCCCATAAGGTTGAGGTCGCCAACGACTGGTACTCCCAATCCGATCGTCGTGTGCAATAAGACTCCTGAGCAAGCGTCAAAGTCTCCTTGGTCGCTCCCTCAGGAGGGGGTAATGTTGGGGGTAGCTGAAACACGCCCAGGAGTTCGCCCCCCCCCCCGCCCCCCCCCTGCGCTCACCAAATCATCTTGACAGGGAGCAAGATCCACATTGGGCTGAAGGGGCCCTAGGCAAAGAGCTCGTCCAGGAGCTCGATCAAGCTCGCCCAGGAGCTCGTCCAAGCTCGCCCAAGCTCGCTCAGGAGCTTGCCCAAGCTCACTCAGGAACCCAATCAAGCTCACACAAGAGCTCGCCAAGCTCACACGAGAGTTCGCTGGTAGTAGCAGTGGGAGTTAGACCGTCATGCGTACAAAGATGCAGGCACAGGAGCTCGCCCATGCTCGCTCAGGAGCTCGCCCATGCTCGCTCAGGAGCTCACCCTGCTTGCTCAGGATCTCGCCCAAGCTCGCCCAGACCCCTGTTTACCAAAGAGGTTGCTCCCGTGAGGTCCGACTCTTGATAGATGCAGACGAAAGGAGGGAGCAATGGAGGGCGAACTCGCCTTTGCTTTCCCCCTGAGGACGCCCACAATAGAGCAGCATAAAGGCTGCCAGATGTCGAAACCCCATTGAAGTTACGTGGACAAACGTCCATGGGAGTCCGCCCTAGTCAGTTTGAGACCGCCCAGATTTGAACATTCCAGAATAACCACCTGGCCGCAACAAGAAAGATGCTCTCCCCTACTCAAACCGCCTGCCAGGCTCGACGACAAAGAATGTCAGGGGTGCGAGTTCCAATGATCGTCAGAGACCCACGCGAGCCAGAACATGGGGGTCTAGAAGGCTCTGGAAAGAATCTCCACGTGTCGGGCAGCGGTAGGTCGCCCGTGTCTATAAATGCTCAACCCCAGGCTCCAGAGTACAGGTTCGAAACCCTTTTCCCTACCACTTTGGTATACAACAGCTCGCCGTTGTGCACCTGAGACTGACTTGAGCGTCGGAGGGTCTGCACTCCTAAGGGAGCCAGCCGTTCTTACACTTTTTCTTTGTCTTGCAGGCAGCCCGCACGGACCAGTGAAAAATTCCCCCAAACATTTGGCGCCGTCTGTTGGATCCTTTCGACTGGTTCCTGCGAGAACGCCCACGACCACATGGTTGAACGTTGGGGGCTCTCGTAACCCAAAGATGGCTCCGGCAACAAGGGGACGCAGGCGACCGAGGACCCGGGCGAGGTCAGCGCGCAGCGAGCCTCTTGTTGAGACCCCCCAGCCCCATGTCCCGCTCAGTGACCAGCTCCTGTTGGAGATGTTGGCCACCCAGCGGGCCATGATGGAGGAACTAACATGACTGTGTCAGGTTCCGGCGGCCAGCCGACGGTCTGGGCCGGCGAAGACGGCATCTCCGGTGCGACCACCAGCTTCAACATCGCGTCCGCCCATGATCATTCCGGCTCAGCAGGTTTTCCATCCGGAACCCCCGGTCGAGAGAGCGGCCGTGCGCGGGGTGCTGGAAACCCCGCTTACGAGGTTGCAGAAGCTAGTAACCCAGTGGTCTAGCAACCAGGCGACCTCACGAGCGACCATCCCTCGCCGCCATAGCCGGAGCACCGATTCTGACGAGTCGAAGGCAAGGTTTCTAGAGCGGGATCGCGACTCGCACCATCGGCGACGAGGGAAAGAGCCCGCGGTGGCTATACCTTCCGAAGCTCGAGAGGCAACGGCCTCCCACAGACCAACCGCCATGCTGAAGGAATCCGCGGGCGAACAGCGAGAAGGCTGCCGAGCGATAGCTCCCGAGGGTCGCCGCGGGGTGGATCCGAACCTCCCTCGAGGGGGCGTGCACGGCCGCCTAGGACCTGCGCAGCAGCCTCTGGGAGTTTTCCCCGGGCACTGGCAGTGACCTAACGCGACGGTAGACCTGCTGGAGGATCTCGCCGCCCATGGGGGTAGCTCGCCCTTCACTAGCGAGGTACACCAAGGAGGTTTCCCTCACCATTGGACCCCGCCTAAGTTTGTACTGTTCGATGGATCGTAAGATCCAGTCGACCATCTATTGGCTTACCGGAAGCTGTTATTTTTCCGGGACCAAGACCATGTATTGTGCCGGGCTTTCCCGAGCAGTTTGACGGGCTCGGCGCTAAACTGGTTTCACAAACTGCCATTGGGCACCATTCCAGACTTCCCTACTCTCTCAAGACTATTTCTGGAGCAGTACCGCTGCAACAGGCAGCCCCCGAAGAGGATTGAGTCTCTCTGCACCTTGGCCATGGGAGCCCGCGAAACCCTTCGAAGCTTCGCGATGCGCTTTCGAAGCGCCTACCTCGCTCTGGAGGACGCTGTCGGCCAAGATCGCACAACGGTGAGCGCTTTCCGGAACGCCCTCCCCGAGGGAAGCAACTTCATGACGCGCTGGTAATCAAGGATCCCCGCACGATGGTCGAGCTCTTCGCCCTTGTCCAGCAACACATCAAGCTCGAAGATGCGGTGTTAGACCGGAAGGGAAAGGCAGTCGAGCAGCGACCTCCTCCGGCTCTGCGACCTCTCGTCGTTAAGGCCGTGGAGAGGCGGGAGGTGCCACTGGTGGTACCTTTGCCCGGACCGCCCGCAGCTCCTGCCGTACAGCCCGCTGAAATCCCCGCGGTGGTCGCAGGAATGCCGACGAACTAGCGCCTGCCACCGGGACCCGGGGAGCGGGATTTTACCATGCTAACCCACTCACCAGGGCAAGTTTTTCACCAGATCCGGAATGAACCTTTCTTTCAGTACCCACCACCCCTGCAGGTCGGGGAGCCCGGCCTTACCGACAACACGCGGCGTTGCGCCTTTCATCGCAGCCCCGGGCATCACACCAACAGATGCCAGGCTCTGAAGAACCACCTCGAGGACTTGGTCGCCCAAGGCCATTTGGATCAGTTCATTTCGCCTCCCAGGAGATTCGAGGTGATACCGGCGCGGGCTCCTCGGGAAGGAGATCGCCCGGGGCCCGCTGAGCCCGCTTTGCCTCCACCTCCCCTGGGAGGACCGGCGGTCTGTCACACCATCAGTGGACGCCTGAGCGGCCCAAGATCCAGCAACGAGGTTCGCCGACAAGTTAGAGAGATGGAGCGGGCTCAGAAGGTATTCTTCGTTTCCCTAACCCCTGTATTGCTCCAAACACCAAGGGTAGAAGCCCGAGACATTATTTGGTTCTTGGAGGAGGACATGGCCGGGGTTGTTACCCCCCACAATGATCCCCTTGTCATACGCCTTATGATGGCGAACATCAAAGTAAGGCGGGTCCTGGTTGACCCAGGGAGTATCGTAGACATCCTGTTCTTGTCGGCCTTCCAGCGAATGGGATTGAGACAAATTGATTTGTCTCCCTTAACAGGCTCGCTCACCGGTTTCACTGGCGAGGTCGCTAAGGTGGTAGGGGAGATAACCCTCACCGTAACGGCGGGCCCGGAGGTACGTCAAGTCTGTTTCGCGGTGGTAGATGGGCAGTCCGCTTTCAATGCCATCCTAGGGCGACCTTGGTTGAGGCAGATGAAAGCGGTGTCCTCGCCTAATCACCAGGCCCTCAAGTTTTCCACCAATGGAGGGGTCGTGGTAATTCGAGAAGACCAGGTCGCTGCTACCAGGTGCGAGCAGGAAGTCTTTCACCTCGCAGACGTTGAGGTCGCTGAGGCCAAGAGGCCCGCGCCCTCCTAGCAATTAGCGCCCACCTCGAGCGGGCTCCTCCGAAGCCCGAAAGAGGTCTCCTCGCTTAAATCCCCTACTTCACCCCCGGGTGGGAGCGGGGTGGATTTTGAGCTCGAGGAGAAAGGTCGCCGGAAAGGATCCCAGAGAGGAAGTTTTCCCGTTGCCGAGCCGCTGCAAGAGGTCAACATCGGTGGCAAGGACGGCCCGAGGATCATTCATCTTGGGACCTCGCTAACCAAGGGCGAGGTCCTGGCCCTAACCAATATACTCAGGGAATACCGTGACGTATTCGCCTGGAGCTTCGCGGACATGTCGGGGATTGACCCGGAGGTCGCCTGTCATCGTCTGCACACCGTGAAAGAATTCCCGCCGGTCAAGCAAAAAGCTCGGCACATACCTACTGCGAAGTCCATTGCAGTGGCGGCGAAGATAGACAAGCTAGAGCGAGCTAGCTTTATACGTGAGGCGTACTTTCCCGAGTGGATCTCCAATATTGTGGCGGTGCCCAAGAAGAGCGGGGTGGTCAGAGTATGCATTGACTTCTCCGACCTCAATAAAGCATGCCCGAAGGACGGTTTTCCTCTTCCGCGAATAGGCGCGCTGGTCGACGGAGCTGTCGGGTTCCCGGCCCTGTCCTTCATGGTTGGATATTCTGGGTATAACCGGATACCTCTGCATGTCGACGATCAAGAGAAGACCGCTTTCTTTTCTGGGGCTGGCTACCAGAAGCTATTCTGCTATCGAGTGATGCCTTTCGGACTTAAGAACGCTGGAGCGACCTACCAAAGGTTAGTCACTCAGATGTTTAAGGGTCAGATCGGCAGGAATGTCGAAGTTTATGTAGACAACCTCCTGGTGAAAAGTCAAAAGCGAGAGGGGCATGTCGCCGATCTCCGCGAAACCTTCGAAGTGCTGAGAAAGTACCAAATGAGGCTAAACCCGGTGAAGTGCGCATTCGGGGTGACTTCTGGAAAATTCCTAGGGTACCTGGTCACCCACAGGGGGATCGAGGCCGACCCTGGGCAAATCCGAGCACTTGTCGAAATGCCCGCACCAAGAACCCGACAGGAAGTCCAGAGATTAAGCGGGCGAATCGCCGCGCTCAATCAGTTCATCTCCAAATCCTCAGACAATTCCAACCTCTTTTCGAGCTACTACGAAAAGGAGCAAGCATTTATTGGGATGAAAAGTGCAAGCGCGCTTTTCAGAAGATCAAGGACTATCTGGCGAGCCCGCCAATCTCAGCGGCACCTAAGGATGGCGCTGACCTGGGCGTATACCTCGCGGTCACAGAGAACACGGTAAGCGGGGTCCTCGTGGTCGAAGAAGCAAAGGTGGAGCGGCCTGTCTACTTTGTAAGCCACACAATACTTCCCACCGAGCTCCGGTATCGACCAATCAAGAAGGTCGCATTGGCCTTGGTCCTTACCGCGAGAAAGCTTCACCCCTACTTCTCGGTGCACACTGTCAAAGTCATCACGGAGCACCCTCTGAAGAGCGCGCTCTCCAGACCCTCGGTAGCCGGCAGGCTCTATCGATGGTCCGCCGAGCTCGCGGCCTATGGTTTGGAGTATGTCCCTTGAGTTGCTGTCAAAGGGCAGGCTCTCGCCGATTTCTTGGCGGACTTCCCTATAGAAGAACCGGTCCAGTACCAGGAGGATGAGCCAACTGAGGCACACCCTGGGAAGGCGAGGTTCTTGGACAACCAAGACGAGCTTCCTCCAACTAAGCATTCAGAGATGGCGGGCTGGGAATTATTCGTCGATGGATCCTCCAACGCTTTGGGGGCTGGGATCGGGGTAGCACTGATCGCCCAGTCGGTACTTCTCGAGAAATCAGTTCGGCTGGATTTCGCCGCCACCAACAACGAAGCAGAGTATGAGGCACTGCTTGTCGGACTAGAGCTCACTCAAGAAGTAGGCGCCAAACGGTTGAAGGTTTTCAGCGACTCCCAGCTGATCATTTGTCAAATCAACGGAGATTACGCATCCCGGGATACGCGAATGGCGGGCTACATGGATCTGGTAAAGGGCAAGGCCGCGGAGTTCGAAAAGATCTCCTTCGAGCAAATTCCGTGAGCCGACAACAGGCGAGCTGACACATTGGCAAATGCCGCCTCCCTGCTAGGAGGATCAGAAGCTCGCCAGATTTTCATCGAAGTCCAGAATCAGTCTCGGCTCCAAGTAGCAGAGCCCGTTGTTAACCAAGTCTCTACCGACGTATCATCCGGCGGGTGGACCGCTCCCATTCATCGTTTTCTCCAGAAGGGCGAGCTTCCAGAGGATAGAGAGGAAGCCCGGCGAGTGGAGAAATGCACTAGTCGCTATCTCATTCGCTGGGATCACCTTTTTCGAAGATCTTTTGGCGGACCAAATCTTCGTTGCATCGAGAGCCCGGAGACCGAAGAAGTTTTGAATTGCATTCACTCTGGCGAGCTGGGAAACCACGCTGATGGGCGGTCTCTAGCTGCGAAAGTACGGAGGCAAGGATACTGGTGGCTCACTCTGGAGCAAGACGCTTTGAAGGTCACCCAGAGGTGCATCCAATGCCAGAGGCACGCCACCACGAATCATATGCCCGCAGAAGAACTGCATCCTCTGGCGAGCCCCTGGCCTTTCCAGCAATGGGGGCTGGACATTGTGGGACCTTTCCCCGTGTCAGCCCGGTAAAAGAAATTCATCTTAGTGGCTACGGACTACTTCACCAAATGGGTAGAAGCGGTCCCGCTAGCTAAGATAGGTGAGAAACAAGTGAAAGACTTCCTTTGGAAGAATATTTTCTGCCGGTTCGGTTTGCCTCGAGTACTTATCACCGACAATGGTCGCCAGTTCGACAATCGCTTGATCAGAAGCTTCTGCATTGAATATGGAGTCGACCTAAGGTTCTCGTCCCCAAGGTACCCTCAAAGCAACGGGTAGGCCGAAGCAACGAATCGCGTGATCCTAGACAACCTCAAGAAAAGGCTGGAAGGGAAAAAAGGATTGTGGGAGCAGGAGCTCGATGGAGTCTTGTGGGCCTATCGCACTACTCCACGTCGCTCAACTAACGAGTCCCCTTTCAGTCTCACTTTTGGTTGCGAAGCCGTGCTACCCATCGAAGCCGAGCTGCCCACTGAAAGAAGGCTTGCGTCAGAGGAGGTTGACAATGACAAACTGTTCGCCGACTCCCTCGATCAGCTCGAAGAAAGACGAGAGCGCGCCAATCTGCATCTCATCGGATACAGACAAGAAATGAAGCGCGCATATGACAAGAGAGTCCGCCATCGGGCATTCAAGGCTGGTGACATGGTGATGAGAAAGGTGTTCGCAAACACGCAAGAGCCTAATGCAGGAAAGCTCACGGCGAACTAGGAAGGCCCCTACATAGTACACGAAGCAGGAAGCTCGGGGGCTTACCGGTTGATGACCGCTGAAGGCGACCTGTTAGAGCGACCTTGGAATGCTTTGCACCTTCGCAAGTTTTATGCATAAGACCAGGGGATTTTGTAAATCATCTTCTGAAGAAGTTATGAATGAACGATGGAGGTTTCAACAAATTTAACTCGGAAGCTCGGCGCAGCCAGAGCTCGCATGATCTATAAAGCGTAGTCCACCGCTGAGTGGACTTAAAGCAATACCGGGATCCTCAGAGGCAGCCAGTGGGCGATCTTGAGATTCCCGGGGCAGTCCGCCGTTGTGCGGACTTAAAGCAAGACCGGGATCCTCAGAGGCAGCCAGTGGGCGACCTTGAGATTCCCGGGGCAGTCCGCCGTTGTGCGGACTTAAAGCAAGACCGGGATCCTCAGAGGCAGCCAGTGGGCGACCTTGAGCTTCCCGGGGCAGTCCACCGTTGTGCGGACTTAAAGCAAGACCGGGATCCTCAGAGGCAGCCAGTGGGCGACCTTGAGATTCCTGGGGAAGTCCGCTGCCTAGTGGACTCTAAACCTAACCGGGATCCTTCGCGTTCACCTGCCATGAACGGAAGCATCCTGGCGTGGGCATACCCCTCAAAGGGTAAGTCCGCTGAACAGGATCATCGAGGGAAATTAACCGGGCAGGGGGCAGCTAGCACTTATTAGTTTCCTTCAAAAATAAAAATGGTTTAACTCTTTGAGTGTAGGAAAGTTTTTGAAGTCTTTTGGTTCGCTTATCGTTTTCCAGGCTCAGAGACTATATTGAGTTTTAGCGAGCATACCGAGTTATTCGTTTGCATATACTTTAAAATAAAAAGATTGAATCGAATTAGCTGCCTCGTCCGGGGTATCACTCTCGAGATCGCTACGAAACTCCTGAAGCGGACTCATGAGCGACACAGAGAAAGAAAGAAATGGACACAGAGACGGGCTCAAAAAGATGAAATTTTTCATTAAGTTTTCATGGATCAAAACAAAGAAGGTTACAAAATTTGCGGGCTCAAGGCTTGCTGGGCTCCGCCCCATTGTCGTCCCCTCGGCACCGCTTCTTCGACCTTTCGGTCTTGTACTTTTCCACAGCGGCCAAGGCGCCCTTCTTGAGGAGATCGTCCAGCTGAGCATGGAGGCGACCTTGTTGAGCCCGAAGGCCTTCGGCGAGCGTCTCCTTCAGGGCGGCGATCTCTGTCTTCAGAGCAGCAACCTCGCCTTGAAGTTGAGCCGCCTCCTTCCTAGCGGTCTCTCTGGCGATCACGGTCTCGTCCCGCTCCGCCACGGCCTTTTTGAGGTCGTCGGAGGTCTTGAGCTGGGCCTCCTTCAGCTCGGCCATGCTCGACACCAGGGTCGCGACCCTCTGCCGAAGCTCCTCCGCCTCTTTCAGAGCCACGACGTGCGAAGCCCACTGGAGCTCGTGGATGTGCTCGTCCACCTTGCGCTCAGACCCCCGAAGGGAATCGTCGAACAAGGCAGCCAACGCCTTCCCGGCCCCAGCGACCTCCGCGGCCAGCGCCTGGCTCTGTTTCTCCGCCTGCATAAGGAAGATGAAAAAGTTAGCGAAAATTTAGCATATTTGGCGTAAGGGCAGAAAGGGCGAGAGGTACCTCGGCCAGGCGTTCGCTTATGGAAGCGAAGGGGGCTCGGGCGAAGACGTTGCGGCCCAGCAGCTGCCGCACGTAATAGGGCGCCCTCCCCTCCTCCGCAAAGGAGCCCGCGCTAGGACCCCCCGGAGCTTCGGTAGGAGGAGGCACACCGGGAGAAGGAGTGGGAGCTGGCACCTCCCCCGGGCGAGCTCCGGCTGCTGGCGGGCTCGGAGGGTCCGCCCTGGCCCCTTTGGCCTCCGACTCCGAGCTGGAGGACTCGGAGTCGGAGCCTATGTCTACAAAGCTAGGGGACCTGTAGACAAGGTCCCCCAGGCCTTGCTGGGAGCCCGCTCCCCCCTGGCCCTCTGCTGGAGGCGAGGCCACAGGGGCGGGAGCTGGAGCTGCTGCTGGCGGAGAGGTCGCAGCGGTGGCGTTGGATTCGCCCTGCTGGACCCCTGCCCCGTCGGCGGGAGGAGGAAGCTCCTGCCCGCTCGGTCCCGCCCCTTGGGCGGGAGCTGATGGAGCCGGGGGCTTCTCCACTTGGGCGGAAGCGGCAGGCTCCGCCCGGGGAGGTTGAGGAACGGGCTCTTCCTTCTCGGAGCCTGATGCCTCCTCCTCGGAATCCGTCCAGCTAGGCTCTGAGTCCAAGCCCGCCTCCTCAAGTGCTTTTCACCATAGCTCCGTCTGGACGTTCGAAGGCGCGGGCCCCGCGAGCTTTACCTTTTTCATCCCACGGGCCTCCATCTCCGGCGTCAGCACTGCTACACGGAGAAGGATGGTCAGATCGCCGGGGAAGTTGCCCATTAAAATCTGAGCCATCCCGGACTCGACTTCCGCCATGGTTAGCGGGAGGTCGACATTAGGGTCGTCGGGCTCGACCATTTGAATCTTGTGGCGAACAATGGGAGTTGGGACAGGTGGCTGACCTGGGCCGGCGTCCGGGTGAGGAGGTGGTGCAGGAGCGGAGGCTTCGCCCTGGTGGAGCATCTCCATGGTGTCGGGGTCGTTGAGGCGGATGGACGAAGCCTGCCTCCGGACCGTCTTCTTGCGGGGGTTACCTCTCGAACTCCCCGCCCCCTTGCTGGCCCCTTTGGAGGGAGGAGGGACGTTCTGCATCGGCGGAATAGCGCTGATCTCCTTCTCATTCTTCTTCCGGACGGTCTTCTGCTTCAGCAGAATAACGCCGGTCTTCCCGTCCTTCAGCTGGAAGGCGAAGTCGGGAGCAGTGATCCTCTCCGGAGTCTGCCCCCCGAGGTAGTGGAGGATCGCCTCGTCTAGAGATCACTCCCGGTCGGGAGCGATGCACTTCTTCTTCCCCGCCCGGAAGAGGGAGATCTCCCGAAAGACCACCATCGGGGGAACCCCAGGGTGAGCCGGGACTCCGCTGTGCCGCCCGTGCCAGTCGCTGATCGCCACGAAAGGATAGTCCTTCCAGTGGCGGTCCTTACTCTCGATGGTGGAGAAGGGGAGCACCTCGCCAGGCCGCCCGGCGAGGTAGAAGTAGCCGCAGCCCGTGGTGCTGAAGACCGGCCCGGGCTTAAGGAGCTACTTTTTGAGCAAGTAGCTCAGTGGGATCCTCGCCTTTAGGGCGGTCTCCAGCTGGGATAGCCCGTAGAGTATCCCCCAGGAGTTTCCTGAGAGTTGGGCGGGGCAAAGCCCCGTCAACTCCAGGAGCTCCCCGGCGAGATGACTCAGGGGGAACCACAGCCCAGACCACAGCAGCCCGATAGAAGGTACTGTGCCCTAGGGTGGCCTCCCCAAGAGTGGCATCTCGGTGATGAGGATCTCCCGAGGGAGATCGATCGCCGCCCGGATACTATCCCCGACGGGCACCCCGATCTGGTTTTGCAGCCAGACCACCGCCCTCTCAGCGGTGGGCTCAGAAGCTTTGGCGGCGGCAGCAGCGGCGGCAGCAGCAGCAGCAACATCGGTAGCGGAGGCCATTAGAGTAGAAGTGCTAAGGCGAGCTGAAAGCAGAAGTGATCAAGGCGGGCTGAAAGCAAAGCAAGAAGGGAGAGCTGTTTTCACGCGACGATAAAAATCGCCCCCCATCCCCTATTTATAGAAGGGTGAGAGGCAGGCGAATCGAGCCGCAATTAATGCCCGAGCGCGCTCGGCGAGGCGACGTGACAGTAATCGAAGCGACAGCTCGCTTCTTTCCAATCATCAAACGCCACGTGGGCCACGTGTGGAAAAAACTGCGCCGGCGCCGACACTATCATTTACTGACGAAAGAGGAGCGAATCAGAGCAAGACACGTGTCCCGCGACAGCCAGGATCTCATAATGAGATTTATCGTATCAGTTTCGTATCTCGGGTCTCGCATCGCATTTAAGGTGAAACGACCGCTGAAGATCTGGTGCGAAACCCAAGCCACAAGATCGCCTGCGGCAGGTGCCCGCAGCTCGCCCGACGCAGACCCTGACCGCGTGTGATGAGCTCGCACCGGAAGGAGATCGCTCGTGGCTGACGCTCCCGACCCGCCCAGCGTTTGTGAAATACTGGGAGTCAAAACTCTCGACGCAAATCGCCCACGACTGGTGCCCGCAGCTCGCCCGAGGCAGACCCTGACCGCGTATGATGAGCTCGCACCGGCAGGAGATCGCTCATGGCTGACGCTCCCGGCCCGCCCAGCGTTTGTGAAATACTGGGAGTCAAAACTCTTGACGCAGATCGCCCACGGTTGGTGCCCGCAGCTCGCCCGAGGCAGACCCTGACCGCGTGTGATGAGCTCGCACCGGCAGGAGATCGCTCGTGGCTGATGCTCCCGGCCCGCCCAGCGTTTGTGAAATACTGGGAGTCAAAACTCTCGACGCAGATCGCCCACGGCTGGTGCCCACAGCTCGCCCGAGGCAGACCCTGACCGCGTGTGATGAGCTCGCGCCGGAAGTAGATCGCTCGTGGCTGACGCTCCCGGCCCGTCCAGTGTTTGTGAGATACTGGCAGTCAAAGCTCTCGGCGCAGACTGCCCACGGCAGGCGCCCGCAGCCCACAAGGTTGAGGTCGCCAACAACTGGTACTCACAATCCGATCGTCGTGTGCAATAAGACTCCTGAGCAAGCGTCAAAGTCTCCTTGGTCGCTCCCTCAGGAGGGGGTAATGTTGGGGGTAGCTGAAACACGCCCAGGAGTTCGCCCCCCCCCCCCCCCCCCCCCCGCGCTCACCAAACCTTCTTGACAGGGAGCAAGATCCACATTGGGCTGAAGGGGCCCTAGGCAAAGAGCTCGTCCAGGAGCTCGATCAAGCTCGCCCAGGAGCTCGTCCAAGCTCGCCCAAGCTCGCTCAGGAGCTCGCCCAAGCTCACTCAGGAACCCAATCAAGCTCACACAAGAGCTCGCCAAGCTCGCACGAGAGTTCGCTGGTAGTAGCAGTGGGAGTTAGACCGTCATGCGTACAAAGATGCAGGCACAAGAGCTTGCCCATGCTCGCTCAGGAGCTCGCCCATGCTCGCTCAGGAGCTCGCCCAAGCTCGCCCAGACCCCTGTTTATCGAAGAGGTTGCTCCCGCGAGGTCCGACTCTTGATAGATGCAGATGAAAGGAGGGAGCAATGGAGGGCGAGCTCGCCTTTGCTTTCCCCCTGAGGCCGCCCATAGTAGAGCAGCATAAAGGCTGCCAGATGTCGAAACCCCATTGAAGCTACGTGGACAAACGTCCATGGGAGTCCGCCCTAGTCAGTTTGAGACCGCCCAGATTTGAACATTCCAGAATAACCACCTGGCCGCAATAAGAAAGATGCTTTACCCCACTCAAACCACCTGCCAGGCTCGACGACAAAGAATGTCAGGGGCGCGAGTTCCAAGGATCGTCAGAGACCCACGCGAGCCAGAACGTGGGGGTCTAGAAGGCTCTGGAAAGAATCTCCACGTGTCGGGCAGTGGTAGGTCGCCCGTGTCTATAAATGCTCAACCCCAGGATCCAGAGTACAGGTTCGAAACCCTTTTCCCTACCACTTTGGTATACAACAGCTCGCCGTTGTGCACCTGAGACTGACTTGAGCGTCGGAGGGTCTGCGCTCCTAAGGGAGCCAGCCGTTCTTACGCTATTTCTTTGTCTTGCAGGCAGCCCGCACGGACCAGCGAAAAATTCCCCCAAACAGATCGTATGAATTTATTCGAATGGATCGTACGAATGAATTAGAATGGATAAATTCGTGCGAATGAATTAGAATGGATCGTACGAAGGAATTAGGGTGGATCGTACGAATGAATTAGAATGGATACATTCGTGCGAAAGAATTAGAAGGGATTGTATGAAAGAATTAGAATGGATCGTATGAATGAATTAGAATGGATTGTACGAATAAATTAGAATGGATCGTACGAATGAATTAGAATGGATATATTTGTGCGAATGAATTAGAATGGATCATATGAATGAATTAGATTGGATCGTATGAATGAATTAGAATGGATCATGGGAATGAATTAGAATGGATCGTACGAATGAATTAGAATGGATCATACTAATGAATTAGAATGGATCAAATATGGAATTAGAATGGATCGTGTGAATGAATTAGAATGGATCGTATGAATGAGTAAAAATTGATCGTACGAATGAAATAGAATGGATCGTACGAATGAATTAGAATGGATCGTGCGAATAAATTAGATTGGATCGTGAGAATGAATTAAAATGGATCGCACGAATGAATTAGAATGAATACATTCGTGCGAATGAATTAGAATGGATCGTATGAATGAATTAGAATGGATCATATGAATGAATTCGAATGGATCGTACGAATGAATTAGAATGGATCGTGCGAATGAATTTGAATTAGAATGGATCGTACGTTTGAAATAGAATGAATTAGAATGAGTAAGAATGGATCGTACAAATGAATTAGAATGGATATTTTCGTGCGAAAGAATTAGAATGGATCGTACAAAGGAATTAGAATGAATTAGAATGGGTACATTCGTGCAAATGAATTAGAATGGATCGTACGAATGAATTAGAATGGATATATTCGTGCGAATGAATTAGAATGGATCGTATGAATGAATTAGAATGGATCGTATGAATGTATTAGAATGGATCGTGCGAATGAATTAGAATGGATCGTACGAATGAATTAGAATGGATACATTCGGGCGAATGAATTAAAATAGATCGTACGAATGAATTAGAATGGATCGTATGAATGAATTAGAATGGATCGTACGAATGAATTAGAATGGATCGTATGAATGATCGTATGAATGAATTAGAATGGATCGTATGTATCGTACGTACGATCCATTCTAGTTCATTCGTACGATCCATTCTTACTCATTCGTACGATCCATTCTAATTCATTCGCACGATCCCTTCTAATTCATTCATACGATCCATTCTATTTCATTCGTACGATCCATTCTTACTCATTCGTACGATCCATTCTAATTCATTCCCAGGAATGTATCCATTCTAATTCATTCATACGATCCATTCTAATTTATTCACACGAACCATTCTAATTCATTCATACGATCCATTCTAATTCATTCGTACGATCCATTCTAATTCATTCGCACAATCTATTCTAATTCATTCGTACGATCCATTCTAATTTCTTAGCATGATCTATTCTAATTCATTCGTACGATCCATTCTATTTCATTCGTACGATCCATTCTTACTCATTCGTACGATCCATTCTAATTCATTCGCTCGAATGTATCCATTCTAATTCATTCGTACAATCTATTTGAATTCATTCATACGATCCATTCTAATTCATTCGCACGATCCATTCTAATTCATTCGTACGATCCATTCTAATTCATTCGCACGATCCATTATACGTCATTCATATGATACATTCTAATTCATTCATATAATCCATTCTAATTCTTTCGCATGAATGTATCCATTCTAATTCATTCGTACGATGCACCCTAATTCCTTCCTATGATCCATTCTAATTCATTCGCACGAATGTATCCATTCTAATTCATTCGTACGATCCATTCGAATTCATTCATACGATCCATTCTAATTCATTCATACGATCCATTCTAATTCATTCACATAAATGTACCCATTCTAATTCATTCGTACGATCTATTCTAATTCATTTGCAAGATCCAATCTAATTCATTCGCACGATCCATTCTAATTCTTTCGTACGATCCATTCTATTTCATTCGTACGATCCATTCTTACTCATTCGTACGATCCATTCTAATTCATTCACACGAATGTATCCTCATTCGCACGATCCATTCTAATTCATTTGCACGATCCATTCTAATTCATTCATACAAACCATTTTAATTCTTTTGCAAGAATGTATCCATTCTAATTCCTTCGTACGATCCATTCTAATTCCTTCGTACGATCCATTCTATTTCATTCGTATGATTCATTCTAATTCCTTCATACGATCCATTCTAATTCATTCCCATGAATGTATCTATCCTAATTCATATGTACGATCCATTCTAATTCATTCATACGATCCACTCTAATTCATTCATACGATCCATTCTAATTCATTCGCACGAATGTATCCATTCTAATTCATTCGTACAATCTATGATCCATTCTAATTCATTCGCACAATCTATTCTAATTCATTCCTGCGATCCATTCTAATTCATTTGCGCGATCCATTCTAATTCATTCGTACGATCCATTCTATTTCATTCGTACTATCCATTCTTACTCATTCGCACGAATATTTCCATTCTAATTCATTCGTACGATCCATTCTAATTCATTCGCACGATCCATTCTAATTCATTCGTGCGATCCATTCTAATTCATTCGCATGATCCATTCTAATTAATTCATACGATCCATTCCAATTCATTCGTACGATCCATTCTAATTCATTCGCAAGATCCATTCTAATTCATTCATACGATCCATTCTAATTCATTCATACAATCCATTCTAATTCTTTTGCACGAATGTATCCATTCTAATTCATTCGTACGATACACCCTAATTCCTTCGTTCGATCCATTCTAATTCCTTCATACGATCCATTCTAATTCCTTCGTACGATCCATTCTATTTCATTCGTATGATCCATTCTAATTCCTTCGTACGATCCATTCTAATTCATTCCAATGAATGTATCCATTCTAATTCATACGTACGATCCATTCTAATTCATTCATACGATCCAATTTAATTCACTCATACGATCCATTCTAATTCATTCACACGAATGTATCCATTCTAGTTCATTCGTACGATCCATTCTAATTCATTCGCACAATCTTTTCTAATTCATTCGTACGATCCATTCTAATTCAATTGCACGATCCATTCTAATTCATTTGTACGATCCATTCTAATTCATTCATACGATCCATTCTAATTCAATTGCACGATCCATTCTAATTCATTCATACGATCCAATCTAATTCATTCATACGATCTATTCTAATTCATTCGCACGAATGTATCCATTCTAATTCATTCTAACTCCTTCGTACGATCCATTCGTATGATCCATTCTAATTCCTTCGCACGATCCTTTCTAATTCATTCGCACAATCTATTCTAATTCATTTGTACGATCTATTCTAATTCATTAGCACGATCCATTCTAATTCATTCGTACTATCCATTCTATTTCATTTGTACGATCCAATCTTACTTATTTGTACGATCCATTCTAATTCATTCGCATGAATGTATCCATTCTAATTAACTCGTACGATCCATTCTAATTCATTCGCACGAATGTATCCATTCTAATTCATTCATACGATCCATTCTAATTCATTCGCACGAATGTATCCATTCTAATTCATTCGTACGATCCATTCTAATTCATTCGCACAATCTATTCTAATTCATTCATACGATCCATTCTAATTCATTCGCACGATCCATTCTAATTCATTCGCACGATCCATTCTAATTCATTCGCACGATCCAATCTAATTCATTCAAACGATCCATTCTAATTCATTCGCACGAATGTATCCATTCTAATTCATTCGTACGATCCATTCTAATTCATTAGCACGATCCATTCTAATTTATTCGTACGATCCATTCTATTTCATTTGTACGGTCCATTCTTACTCATTCGTACGATCCATTCTAATTCATTCGCACGAATGTATCCATTCTAATTCATCGTACGATCCATTCTAATTCAGTCGTACGAATGTATCCATTCTAATTCATTCGTACGATCCATTCTAATTCATTCGTACGATCCATTCTAATTAATTCGCATGATGCATTCTAATTCATTCATACGATCCATTCTAATTCATTCATACAATCCATTCTAATTCTTTCGCATGAATGTATCCATTCTAATTCCTTTGTACGATCCATTCTAATTCATTCGTATGATCCATTCTAATTCATTCATACGATCCATTCCAATTCATTCATACAATCCATTCTAATTCTTTCGTACGAATGTATCCAGTCTAATTCATTAGTACGATCCACCATAATTCCTTCCTATGATCCATTCTAATTCATTCGCACGATTGTATCCATTCTAATTCATTCATACGATCCATTCGAATTTATTCATACGATCTATTCTAATTCATTCGTACGATCCATTCTAATTCATTCATACGATCTATTATAATTCATTCGTAGGATCCATTCTAATTCATTCGCACGCATTCTAATTCATTCGCACGATCCATTCTAATTCATTCGTACGATCCATTCTATTTCATTCGTACGATCCATCCTCACTCATTCGTACGATCCTTTCTAGTTCATTCGCACGATCCATTCTAATTCATTCGTACGATCCAATCTAATTCATTCGCACGATCCATTCTAATTCATTCATACGATCTATTCTAATTTATTCATACAATCCATTCTAATTCTTTCGCACGAATGTATCCTTTCTAATTCCTTCGTACGATCCATTCTAATTCATTCGTACAATCCATTCTAATTCATTCATACGATCCATTCTAATTCATTCATACAATCCATTCTAATTCTTTCGTACGAATGTATCCATTCTAATTCATTAGTACGATCCACCCTAATTCCTTCGTATGATCCATTCTAATTCATTTGCACGAATGTATCCATTCTAATTCGTACGATCCATTCGAATTTTTTCATACGATCTTTTCTAATTCATTCGTACGATCCATTCTAATTTATTCATACGATCTATTCTAATTCATTCGTACGATCGATTCTTATTCATTCGCACGATCCATTCTAATTCATTCGCACGATCCATTCTAATTCATTCGTACGATCCATTCTTACTCATTCGTACGATCCATTCTATTTCATTCGTACGATCCATTCTTACTCATCGCACGATCCATTCTAATTCATTCACACGAATGTATCCATTCTAATTCATTCGTACGATCCATTCTAATTCATTCGCACGATCCATTCTAATTCATTCATACGATCCATTCTAATTCATTCATACGATCCATTCTAATTCATTCGTATGATCCATTCTAATTCATTCATACAATCCATTCTAATTCTTTCGAACGAATGTATCCATTCTAATTCATTCGTACGATACATTCTAATTCATTCATACGTTCTATTCTAATTCATTCATACAATCCATTGTAATTCTTTCGCACGAATGTATCCATTCTAATTCATTCGTACGATCCATCCTAATTCCTTCGTATGATCCATTCTAATTCATTAGCACGAATGGATCGATTCTAATTCATTCGTACGATCCATTCGAATCATTCATACGATCCATTCTACATCATTCATACGATCGATTCTAATTCATTCATATGATCCATTCAAATTCATTCGCACGAATGTATTCATTCGCACGAATATATTCATTCGCACAATTTATTCTAATTCATTCGTACGATCCATTCTAATTCATTTGCACGATCCATTCTAATTTATTCGTACGATCCATTCTATTTCATTCGTACGATCCATTCTTACTCATTCGTATGATCCATTCTAATTCATTCGCATGAATATATCCATTCTAATTCATTCGTACGATCCATTCTAATTCATTCGCACGATCCATTCTAATTCATTCGTACGATCCATTCTAATTCATTCGCACGATCCATTCTAATTCATTCGCACAATCTATTCTAATTCATTCGTAATTCATTCGCACGATCCGTTTTAATTCATTCGTACGATCCATTGTAATTCATTTGTACGATCCACTCTAATTCATTCATACAATCCATTCTAAGTATTTTGCACGAATGTATCTATTCTAATTCATTCGTATGATCCATTCTAATTCCTTCGTACGATCCATTCTAAATCTTTCGTACGATCCATTCTAATTCATTCCCATGAATGTATCCATTCTAATTCATTCGTATGATCTATTCTAATTCATTCGCACAATCTATTCTAATTCATTCGTACGATCCATTCTAATTCATTAGCACGATCCATTCTAATTCATTCGTACGATCCATTCTATTTCATTCGTACGATCCATTAGTACGATCCATTGTAATTCATTCGCACGATCTTTTCTAGTTCATTCGTACGATTCATTCTAATTTATTCATACGATCTATTCTAATTCATTCGTACGATCGATTCTAATTCATTCGCACGATCCATTCTAATTCATTCGCACGATCCATTCTAATTCATTCGTACGATCCATTCTTACTCATTCGTACGATCCATTCTATTTCATTCGTACGATCCATTCTTACTCATCGCACGATCCATTCTAATTCATTCACACGAATGTATCCATTCTAATTCATTCGTACGATCCATTCTAATTCATTCGCACGATCCATTCTAATTCATTCATACGATCCATTCTAATTCATTCATACGATCCATTCTAATTCATTCGTATGATCCATTCTAATTCATTCATACAATCCATTCTAATTCTTTCGAACGAATGTATCCATTCTAATTCATTCGTACGATCCATTCTAATTCATTCATACGTTCTATTCTAATTCATTCATACAATCCATTGTAATTCTTTCGCACGAATGTATCCATTCTAATTCATTCGTACGATCCATCCTAATTCCTTCGTATGATCCATTCTAATTCATTAGCACGAATGGATCGATTCTAATTCATTCGTACGATCCATTCGAATCATTCATACGATCCATTCTACATCATTCATACGATCGATTCTAATTCATTCATATGATCCATTCAAATTCATTCGCACGAATGTATTCATTCGCACGAATATATTCATTCGCACAATTTATTCTAATTCATTCGTACGATCCATTCTAATTCATTTGCACGATCCATTCTAATTTATTCGTACGATCCATTCTATTTCATTCGTACGATCCATTCTTACTCATTCGTATGATCCATTCTAATTCATTCGCATGAATATATCCATTCTAATTCATTCGTACGATCCATTCTAATTCATTCGCACGATCCATTCTAATTCATTCGTACGATCCATTCTAATTCATTCGCACGATCCATTCTAATTCATTCGCACAATCTATTCTAATTCATTCGTAATTCATTCGCACGATCCGTTCTAATTCATTCGTACGATCCATTGTAATTCATTTGTACGATCCACTCTAATTCATTCATACAATCCATTCTAAGTATTTTGCACGAATGTATCTATTCTAATTCATTCGTACGATCCATTCTAATTCCTTCGTACGATCCATTCTAATTCTTTCGTACGATCCATTCTAATTCATTCCCATGAATGTATCCATTCTAATTTATTCGTATGATCTATTCTAATTCATTCGCACAATCTATTCTAATTCATTCGTACGATCCATTCTAATTCATTAGCACGATCCATTCTAATTCATTCGTACGATCCATTCTATTTCATTCGTACGATCCATTAGTACGATCCATTGTAATTCATTCGCACGATCTTTTCTAGTTCATTCGTACGATTCATTCTAATTTATTCATACGATCTATTCTAATTCATTCGTACGATCGATTCTAATTCATTCGCACGATCCATTCTAATTCATTCGCACGATCCATTCTAATTCATTCGTACGATCCATTCTTACTCATTCGTACGATCCATTCTATTTCATTCGTACGATCCATTCTTACTCATCGCACGATCCATTCTAATTCATTCACACAAATGTATCCATTCTAATTCATTCGTACGATCCATTCTAATTCATTCGCACGATCCATTCTAATTCATTCATACGATCCATTCTAATTCATTCGCACAATTCATTCGTACGATCCATTCTAATTCATTCTAATTTATTCGCACAATCCATTCTAATTCATTCGTACGATCTATTCTAATTCATTCGCACGATCCATTCTAATTCATTCTAATTCAACTAACGTTCAACGGTGCACCTTTGTATTCAACCAAACACAAAGTCTGAGGCCGCAACCTAAACACCTGAATGATCTTGCGAATGAATTAAGAATGAATTAGAATAGATTGTGCGAATGAATTAGAATGGATCGTGCGAATGAATTAGAATGGATCATACGAATGAATTAGAATGGATAGTATGAAGGAATTATAATGGATCGTGCGAATAAATTAGAATGG
Organism: Chamaelirium japonicum; assembly: GCA_947650365.1. Lineage (NCBI taxonomy): Eukaryota > Viridiplantae > Streptophyta > Magnoliopsida > Liliales > Melanthiaceae > Chamaelirium > Chamaelirium japonicum. Next base: position 69,047,880 of record OX393556.1, on the reverse strand, counting down.
ATCGTACGAATGAATTAGAATGGATACATTCATGCGAATGAATTATAATGGATCGTACGAATGAGTAAGAATGGAACGTACGAATGAAATAGATTGGATCGTACGAATGAATTAGAATGGATCGTGCGAATGAGTTAGATTGGATCGTGCGAATGAATAAGAATGGATCGTACGAATGAATTAGAATGGATACATTCGTGTGAATGAATTAGAATGGATCGTATGAATGAATTTGAATGGATCGTATGAATGAATTCGAATGGATTGTACGAATGAATTAGAATGGATACATTCGTGCGAATGAATTAGAACGGATCATATGAAGGAATTAGGGTGGATCGTACGAATGAATTAGAATGGATACATTCGTGCGAAAGAATTAGAATGGATTGTATGAATGAATTAGAATGGATCGTATGAATGAATTAGAATGGATCGTACGAATGTATTAGAATGGATCGTATGAATGAATTAGAATGGATCGCATGAATGAATTAAAATGGATCGTGCGAATGAATTAGAATGGATCGTATGAATGAATTCGAATGGATTGTACGAATGAATTAGAATGGATACATTCGTGCGAATGAATTAGAATGGATCATACGAAGAAATTAGGGTGGATCGTACAAATGAATTAGAATAGATACATTCGTGAAAAAGAATTAGAATGGATTTTATGATTGAATTAGAATGGATCGTATGAATGAATTAGAACGGATCGTACGAATGAATTATAATGGATCGTACAAATGAATTAGAATGGATCGTATGAATGAATTAGAATGGATCGTGCGAATGAATTAGAATGGATCGTACGAATGAATTAGAATGGATACATTCGTGCGAATGAATTAGAATGGATCGTACGAATGAGTAAGAATGGATCGTACGAATGAAATAGAATGGATCGTACGAATGAATTAGAATGGATCGTGCTAATGAATTAGAATGGATCGTACGAATGAATTAGAATAGATTGTGCGAATGAATTAGAATGGATCGTACGAATGAATTAGAATGGATCGTATGAATGAATTAGAATGGATCGTGCGAATGAATTAGAATGGATCGTACGAATGAATTAGAATGGATACATTCGTGAGAATGAATTAGAATAGATCGTACAAATGAAATAGAATGGATCGTACGAATGAATTAGAATGGATCGTGCTAATGAATTAGAATGGATCGTACGAATGAAATAGAATAGATCGTACGAATGAGTAAGAATGGATTGTACGAATGAATTAGAATGGATACATTCGTGCAAAAGAATTAGAATGGATTGTATGAATGAATTATAATGAATCGTACAAATGAATTAGAATGGATCGTATGAATGAATTAGAATGGATCGTACAAATGAATTAGAATGGATACATTCGTGCGAATGAATTAGAATGGATCATACAAAGGAATTTGGGTGGATCGTACGAATGAATTAGAATGGATACATTCGTACGAAAGAATTAGAATGGATTGTATGAATGAATTAGAATGGATCGTATAAATGAATTAGAATGGATCGTGCGAATGAATTAGAATGGATCGTACGAATGAATTAGAATGGATCGTATGAATGAATAAGAATGGATCGTCCGAATGAATTAGATTGGATTGTATGAATGAATTCGAATGGATCGTACGAATGAATTAGAATGGATACATTCGTGTGAATGAATTATAATGGATCATACGAAGGAATTAGGGTGGATCGTACGAATGAAATAGAATAGATTGAATAAATGAATAAGAATGGATCATATGAATGAATTAGAATGGATCGTGTGAATGAATTAGAATGGATCGTATAAATGAAATAGAATGGATCGTACGAATGAATTAGAAAGGATCGTGCTAATGAATTACAATGGATAGTACGAATTAATTAGAATAGATTATGCGACTGAATTAGAATGGATCCTACGAATGAATTAGAATGGATCGTATGAATGAATTAGAATGGATCGTGCAAATGAATTAGAATGGAACGTACGAATGAATTAAAATGGATCGTGCGAATGAATTAGAATGGATAAATTCGTGCGAATGAATTAGAATGGATCGTATGAATGAATTAGAATGGATCGTACGAATGGATTAGAATGGATACATTCGTGCGAATGAATTAGAATGGATCGTAGGAATGAGTAAGAATGGATCATACGAATGTAATAGAATGGATCGTACGAATGAATTAGAATGGATCGTGCTAATGAATTAGAATGGATAGTGCGAATGAATTAGAATAGATTGTGCGAATGAATTAGAATGGATCGTACGAATGAATTAGAATGGATCGTGCGAATGAATTAGAATGGATCGTACGAATGAATTAGAATGGATCGTGCGAATGAATTAGAATGGATACATTCGTGCGAATGAATTAGAATGGATCGTATGAACGAATTAGATTGCATCATATGAATAAATTAGAATGGATCATACGTATGAATTAGAATGGATACATTCAAGGGAATCAATTAGAATGGATCGTACGAAGGAATTAGAATGGATCATACGAATGAAATAGAATTGATCGTACGAAGGAATTCGAATGGATCATACAAATGAATTAGAATGGATTGTGCGAATGAATTAGAATAGATTTAGCTAATGAATTAGAATGGATCGTACGAATGAATTAGAATGGATAGATTCGTGCAAATGAATTAGAATGGATTGTATGAATGAATTAGAATAGATCGTATGAATGAATTCGAATGGATCGTACGAATGAATTAGAATGGATACATTCGTGCAAATGAATTAGAAAGGATCATACGAAGGAATTAGGGTGGATCGTACGAATGAATTAGAATGGATACATTCGTGCGAAAGAATTAGAATGGATTGTATGAATGAATTAGAATGGATCATGCGAATGAATTAGAATGGATCGTACGAATGAATTAAAATGGATCGTATGAATGAATTAGAATGGATCGTGCGAATGAATTAGAATGAATCATACGAATGAATTATAATGGACACATTCATGCGAATGAATTAGAATGGATCGTACGAATGAGTAAGAATGGATCGTACGAATAAAATAGAATGGATCGTACGAATGAATTCGAATGGATCATGCTAATGAATTAGAATGGATCGTACGAATGAATTAGAATAGATTGTGCGAATGAATTAGAATGGATCGTAAGAATGAATTAGAATGGATCGTACGAATGAATTAGAATGGATCGTACGAATGAATTAGAATGGATACCTTCGTGCGAATGAATTAGAATGGAACATACGAATGAGTAAGAATGAATCGTACGAATGAAATAGAATGGATCGTACGAATGAATTAGAATGGATCGTGGTAATGAATCAGAATGGATCGTACGAATGAATTAGAATGGATCGTACGAATGAATTAGAATGGATACCTTCGTCCGAATGAATTAGAATGGAACATACGAATGAGTAAGAATGAATCGTACGAATGAAATAGAATGGATCGTACGAATGAATTAGAATGGATCATGGTAATGAATCAGAATGGATCGTAAGAATAAATTAGAATGGATCGTATGAATGAATTAGAATGGATCGTACGAATGAATTAGAATGGATACATTCGTGCGAATGAATTAGAATGGATCGTACGAATGAAATAGAATGTATCCATTCTAATTCTAATTCATTCATAGAATGGATCGTATGAAGGAATTAGAATGGATCGTATGAATGGATTGGAATGGATCGTACGAATGAATTAGAATAGATACATTCGTACGAATGAATTAGAATGGATCGTACGAATGAGTATGAATAGATCGTACGAATGAAATAGAATGGATCGTACGAATGAATTAGAATGGATAGTGCGAATGAATTAGATTGGATCATGCTTAATGAATTAGAATGGATCGTACGAATGAATTAGAATGGATACATTCGTGCGAATGAATTAGAATGGATCGTATGAATGAATTCGAATGGATCGTATGAATGAATTCGAATAGATCGTACGACTGAATTAGAATGGATCGTGCGAATGAATTAGAATGGATCGTACGAATGAATTAGAATGGATCGTATGAATGAATTAGAATGGATCGTACGAATGAATTAGAATGGATACATTCGTGCGAATGAATTAGAATGGATCGTACGAATGAGTAAGAATGGATCGTACGAATGAAATAGAATGGATCGTATGAATGTATCCATTCTATTTCATTCGTACGATCCATTCTTACTCATTCGCACGATCCATTCTAATTCATTCGCACGAATGTATCCATTCTAATTCATTTGTACGATCCATTCTAATTCATTCGCACGATCCATTCTAATTCATTCATACGATCCATTCTAATTCATTCATACGATCCATTCTAATTCATTCACACGAATATATCCCTTCTAATTCATTCGTACGATCCATTCTAATTCATTCGCACGATCCATTCTAATTCATTCATATGATCCATTCTAATTCATTCGCATGATCCATTCTATAGAATGGATACATTCATTGGAATGAATTAGAATGAATCGTACGAAGGAATTAGAATGGATCATATGAATGAATTAGAATGGATCGTGCGAATGAATTAGAATGGATCGTATGAATGAACTAGAATAGGTTGTGCGAATGAATTAGAATGGATACATTCATGGGAATGAATTAGAATGGATCGTATGGATGAATTAGATTGGATCTTATGAATGAATTAGAATGGATCGTACGTATGAATTAGAATGGATACATTCATGGGAAGGAATTAGAATGGATCGTATGAAGGAATTAGAATGGATCATACGAATGAAATAGAATGGATCGTACGAAGGAATTAGAATGGATCGTACGAAGGAATTAGAATGGATCGTACGAAGGAATTAGAAAGGATTGTACGAATGAATTAGAATGGATACATTCGTGCAAAAGAATTAAAATGGATTGTATGAATGAATTAGAATGGATCATGCAAATGAATTGGAATGGATCGTGCGAATGAGGATATATTCGTGTGAATGAATTAGAATGGATCGTACAAATGAGTAAGAATGGATCATACGAATGAAATAGAATGGATCGTACGAATGAATTAGAATGGATCGTGCGAATGAATTAGATTGGATCGTGCAAATGAATTAGAATAGACCGTACGAATGAATTAGAATGGGTACATTCGTGCGAATGAATTAGAATGGATCGTATGAATGAATTAGAATGGATCGTATGAATGAATTCGAATGGATCGTACGAATGAATTAGAATGGATACATTCGTGCGAATGAATTAGAATGGATCATACGAAGGAATTAGGGTGCATCGTACGAATGAATTAGAATGGATACATTCGTGCGAAAGAATTAGAATGGATTGTATGAATGAATTAGAATGGATCGTATGAATGAATTAGAATGGATCGTGCGAATGAATTAGAATGGATCGTACGAATGAATTAGAATGGATCGTGCGAACGAATTAGAATGGATCGTATGAATGAATTCGAATAGATCGTACGAATGAACTAGAATGGATACATTCGAGCGAATGAATTAGAATGTATCATACGAAGGAATTAGGGTGAATCGTACGAATGAATTAGAATGGATCGTATGAATGAATTAGAATGGATCATGCGAATGAATTAGAATAGATCATACAAATAAATTAGAATGGATCGTATGAATGAATTAGAATGGATCGTGCGAATGAATTAGAATGGATCGTACGAATGAATTAGAATGGATACATTCATGCGAATGAATTAGAATAGATCGTATGAATGAGTAAGAATGGATCGTACGAATGAAATAGAATGGATCGTACAAAGGAATTAGAATTGATCGTGCTAATGAATTAGAATGGAACGTACGAATGAATTAGAACAGATTGCGCGAATGAGTTAGAATGGATCGTACGAATGAATTAGAATGGATCTTATGAATGAATTAGAATGGATCATACGAATGAATTAGAATGGATACATTCGTGCGAATAAATTATAATGGATCGTACGAATGAGTAAGAATGGATCGTACGAATGAAATAGAATGGATCATATGAATGAATTAGAATCGATCATGCTAATGAATTAGAATGGATCGTACGAATGAATTAGAATATATTGTGCGAATGAATTAGAATGGATCATATTAATGAATTAGAATGGATCGTATGAATGAATTAGAATGGATCGTATGAATAAATTCGAATGGATCGTACGAATGAATTAGAATGGATAGATTCATGCGAATGAATTAGAATGGATCATACGAAGGAATTAGGGTGGATCATACGAATGAATTAGAATGGATATATTCGTGCAAAAGAATTAGAATGGATTGTATGAATGAATTAGAATGGATTGTATGAATGAATTAGAATGAATCATGCAAATGAATTAGAATGGATCGTATGAATGAATGAGAATGGATCGTATGAATGAATTAGAATGGATCGTGCGAATGAATTAGATTGGTTCGTACGAATGAATTAGAATGGATACATTTGTGCGAATGAATTAGAATGGATCGTACGAATGAGTAAGAATGGATCGTACGAATTAAAGGGAATGGATCGTACGAATGAATTAGAATGCATCGTACGAATGAATTCGAATGGAATGTACGAATGAATTAGAATGTATTAGGAATTAGAATGGATCGTATGAATGAATTCGAATGGATCGTATGAATGAATTAGAATGGATATATTCGTGCGAATGAATTTGAATGGATCATACGAAGGAATTAGGGTGGATCGTACGAATGAATTAGAATGGATACATTCGTGCGAAAGAATTAGAATGGATTGTATGAAAGAATTATAATGGGTCGTATGAATGAATTAGAATAGAGACATTCGTGCGAAAGAAATAATTCGCATAATCTAGAATGGATCGTACGAATGAGTACAAATGAATTAGAATGGATCGTATGAATGAATTAGAATGGATCATACGAATGAATTAGAATGGATCGTACGAATGAATTCGAATGGACACATTCGTGCGAATGAATTAGAATAGATCGTACGAATTAGAATGGATCGTGTGAATGAATAAGAATGGGTCGTACGTACGAATTCATTCTTATTTATTCGCACGATCTATTCTAATTCATTCGCACGATCCATTCTAATTCAATCGTACGATCCATTCTAATTCATTCGTACGATCCATTCTAATTCATTCATACGATTCATTCTAATTCATTCGCACGAATGTATCTATTCTAATTTATTCGTAAGATCTATTCTAATTCAATCGCACGATCCAATCTAATTCATTCGCACGATCTATTCTAATTTATTTGTACGATCCATTCTAATTCATTCGCATGATCCATTCTAATTCATTCATACGATCCATTTTAATTCATTCGTACGATCCATTCATTCGTACGATCTATTCTAATTCATTCGTACGATCCATTCGAATTCATTAGCATGATCCATTCTAATTCATTCATATGATCCATTCTAATTCATTCGCACGATCCATTCTAATTCATTCGCACAATCTATTCTAATTCATTAGTATGATCCAATCTAATTCATTAGCACGATCCATTCCAATTCATTCGTACGATCCATTCTATTTCATTCGTACGATCCATTTTACTCATTCGTACGATCCATTCTAATTCATTTGCACGAATGTATCCATTCTAATTCATTCGTACGATCCATTCTAATTCATTCGCATGATCCATTCTAATTCATTCATACGATCCATTCTAATTCATTCGTACGATCCATTCTAATTCATTCGCACGATCCATTTTAATTCATTCATACGATCCATTCTAATTCATTCATACAATCCATTCTAATTCTTTCGCACGAATGTATCCATTCTAATTCATTCGTACGATCCACCCTAATTCCTTCGTATGATCCATTCTAATTTATTCGTACGATCCATTCTAATTCATTCGCACGACGCTTTCTAATTCATTCATACGATCCATTCTAATTCATTTGTACGATCCATTCTAATTTATTCGCACAATCTATTCTAATTCATTTGTATGATCCATTCTAATTCATTAGCACGATCCACTCTAATTCATTCGTAGGATCCATTCTATTTCATTCGTACGATCCATTCTTACTCATTCGTACGATCCATTCTAATTCTACTTCATTCGTACGATCCATTCTAATTCATTAGCACGATCCATTCTAATTCATTTGTATGATCAATTCTATTTCATTCGTACGATCGATTCTTACTCAATAAATTAGAATGGATCATGCGAATGAATTAGAATGGATCGTACAAATGAATTAGAATGGATACATTCGTGCGAATGAATTAGAATGGATTGTACGAATAAGTAAGATTGGATCGTACGAATTAAATAGAATGCATCGTACGAATGAATTAGAATGGATCGTGCTAATGAATTAGAATAGATCGTGCGAATAAATTAGAATAGATTGTGCGAATGAATTAGAATGGATCGTACGAATGAATTAGTGTGGGTACATTCGTACGAAAGAATTAGAATAGATCGTACGAAGGCGTATGATCCATTCTAATTAATTCGCACAAATGTATCCATTCTAATTCATTTGTACGATCCATTCGAATTCATTCATACAATCCATTCTAATTCATTCATACGATCCATTCTAATTCATTCGCACGAATGTATCCATTCTATTTCATTTGTAGGATCCATTCCGATCCAATCTAATTCATTCATACGATCCATTTTAATTTATTCATACGATCCATTCTTACTCATTCGTACGATCCATTCTAATTCATTCGCACGAATGTATCCAATCTAATTCATTCGTACGATCCATTCTAATTCATTCGCACGATCCATACTAATTCATTCATATGATCCATTCTAATTCATTCGTACGATCCATTCTAATTCATTCGCATGATCCATTCTAATTCATTCATACGATCCATTCTAATTCATTCATACAATCCATTCTAACTTTTTCGCACGAATGTATCCATTCTAATTCATTCGTATGATCCATTCTAATTCCTTTGTACGATCCATTCAAATTCATTCATACGATCCATTCTAATTCATTCATACGATCCATTCTAGTTCATTCGCACGAATGTATCCATTCTAATTCATTCGTACGGTCCATTCTAATTCATTCGCATGATCCAAGCTAATTCATTCGCACGATCCATTCTAATTCATCATTCTCACAATCTATTCTAATTCATTCGTACGATCCATTCTAATTCATTCCCATAAATGTATCCATTCTAATTCATACGTACGATCCATTCCAATTCATTCATAAGATCCAATCTAATTAATTAATACGATCCATTCTAATTCATTCGCACGAATGTATCCATTCGTATGAATTAATTAGAATGGATCGTATGTATGAAATAGAATGGATACATTCGTGCGAATGAATTAGAATGGATTGTACGAATGAAATAGAATGGATCATACGAATGAATTAGAATAGAGTGAGTGAATGAGTTAGAATGGATCATACGAATGAATTAGACTGGATCGTATGAATGAATTAGAATGGATCGTGCGAATAAATTAGAATGGATCGTACGAAAGAATTAGAATGGATACATTCGTGCGAATGAATTAGAATGGATCGTACGAATGAGTTAGAATAGATCGTACGAATGAAATAGAATGGATCGTACGAATGAATTAGAATGGATCGTGCTAATGAATTAGAATGGATCGTACGAATGAATTAGAAAAGATTGTGCGAATGAATTAGAATGGATCGTACGAATGAATTAGAATGGATCGTATGAATGAATTGGAATGGATCACGTGAATGAATTAGAATCGATCATATGAATGAATTAGAAAGGATCGTGCGAATGAATTAGAATGGATACATTTGTGCGAATGAATTAGAATGGATCGTATGAATGAATTAGATTGGATCTTATGAATGAATTAGAATGGATACATTCATGGGAATGAATTAGAATGGATTGTACGAAGGAATTAGAATGGATCATACTAATGAAAAAGAATGGATCGTACGAAGGAAATAGAATGGATCATACAAATGAATTAGAATGGATCGTACGAACGAATTAGAATAGATTGTACGAATGAATTAGAATGGATCGTACGAATGAATGAAAATGGATACATTCGTGCGAATGAATTAGAATGGATCGTATGAATGAATTAGAATGGATCGTATGAATGAATTCGAATGGATCGTACGAATGAATTAGAATGGATACATTCTTGCGAATGAATTAGAATGGATCATATGAAGGAATTAGGGTGGATCGTACAAATGAATTAGAATGGATACATTCGTGCGAAAGAATTAGAATGGATTGTATGAATGAATTAGAATCGATCGTATAAATGAATTAGAATGGATCGTGCGAATGAATTAGAATGGATCGTACGAATGAAATAGAATCGATCGTATGAATGAATTAGAATGGATCGTGCGAATGAATTAGAATAGATCATACGAATAAATTAGAATGGATACATTCGTGCGAATGAATTAGAATGGATCGTACGAATGAGTAAGAATGGATCGTACGAATGAAATAGAATGGATTGTACGAATAAATTAGAATGGATCGTGCTAATGAATTAGAGTGGATCGTACGAATGAATTAGAATAGATTAGGCGAATGAATTAGAATGGTTCGTACGAATGAATTCGAATGGATCGTACGAATGAGTAAGAATGTATCATACGAATGAAATAGAATGGATCGTATGAATAAATTAGAATGGATCATGCTAATGAATTAGAATGGATCGTACGAATGAATTAGAAAAGATTGTGCGAATGAATTAGATTGGATCGTACGAATGGATTAGAATGGATCGTGTGAATGAATTAGAATGGATCGTACGAATGAATTAGAATGGATACATTCGTGCGAATAAATTAGAATGGATCGTATGAATGAATTAGAATGGATCGTAGGAATGAATTTGAATGGATCGTGCAAATGAATTGGAATGGATCGTACGAATGAATTAGAATAGATACATTCGTGCGAATGAATTAGAATGGATCGTACGAATAAGTAAAATGGATTGTACAAATGAAATAGAATGGATACATTCGTACGATCCATTCTATTTCATTCGCACGATACATTCTTACTCATTCGTACGATCCATTCTAATTCATTCGCACGAATGTATCCATTCTAATTCATTCGTACTATCCATTCTAATTCATCCACACGATCCATTCTAATTCATTCATACGATCCATTCAAATTCATTCATACGAACCATTCTATTTTATTCATACGATCCATTCTAATTCATTCGCACGAATGTATCCATTCTAATTCATTCGTACGATCCATTCTAATTCATTCGCACGATCCAATCTAATTCATTCGCACGAACCATTCTAATTTATTCGTACGATCCATTCTATTTCATTCGTACGATCCATTCTTACTCATTCGTACGATCCATTCTAATTCATTCGCATGAATGTATCCATTCTAATTCATTCGTACGATCCATTCTAATTCATTCATACGATCCATTCTAATTTATTCATATGATCCATTCTAATTCATTCATACGATCCATTCTAATTCATTCGCACGAATGTATTCAGTCGCACAATCTATACTAATTCATTCGTACGATCCATTCTAATTCATCAGCACGATCCATTCTAATTCATTCGTACGATCCATTCTATTTCATTCGTATGATCCATTCTTACTCATTCGTACGATCAATTTTAATTCATTCGCACGAATGTATCCATTCTAATTCATTCGTACGATAAATTCTAATTCATTCGCACGATCCATTCTAATTTATTCATACGATCCATTCTAATTCATTCGTACGATCCATTCTAATTCATTCGAACAATCTATTCTAATTCATTTGTACGATCCATTCTAATTCATTAGCACGATCCATTCTAATTCATTCGTATGATCCATTCTATTTCATTCGTACGATCAATTCGTACTCATTCGTACGATCCATTCTAATTCATTTGCATGAATGTATCCATTCTAACTCATTCGTACGATCCATGCTAATCCATTCACATGATCCATTCTAATTCATTTATACGATCCATTTTAATTCATTCGTACGATCCATTCTAATTCATTCGCACGATCCATTCTAATTCATTCATACGATCCATTCTAATTCATTCATACAATCCATTCTAATTCTTTCGCACGAATGTATCCATTCTAATTCATTCGTACGATCCACCCTAATTCCTTCGTATGATCCATTCTAATTCATTCGCACGAATGTATCCATTCTAATTCATTCGTACGATCGATTCCAATTCATTCATACGATCTATTCTAATTCATTCATACGATCCATTCTAATTCATTCGCACGAATGTATCCATTCTAATTCATTCGTACGATCCATTCTAATTCATTCGCACAATCAATTCTAATTCATTCGTACGATCCATTCTAATTCATTTGTACGATCTATTCTAATTCCTTCGTATGATCCATTCTATTTCATTCGTATGATCCATTCTAATTCCTTCTTATGATCCATTCTAATTCATTCCCATGAATATATCCATTCTAATTCTTACGTACGATCTATTCTAAATCATTCATACGATCTAATCTAATTCATTCATATGATCCATTCTAATTCATTCGCAAGAATGTATCCATTCTAATTCATTCACACGATATATTCTAACTAATTCGTAAGATCCATTCTAATTCATTCGCACGATCCATTCTAATTCATTCATACGATCCATTCTAATTCATTCGTATGATCCAATCGTATGAATGAATTCGAATGGATCGTACGTATGAATTAGATTAGATACAATCATGGGAATGAATTAGAATGGATCGTACGAATGAATTAGAATGGATCCATACGTACGATCCATTCTTATTCATTCATACGATCCATTCTAATTTATTCGCACGAATGTATCCATGGGAATGAATCCATTCTAACTCATTCGCACGATCCACTCTAATTCATTCGGACGATCCATTCTAATTCATTCGCGCGATCCATTCTAATTCATTTGCACGATCCATTCTAATTCATTCATACGATCCATTCTAATTCATTCGCACGAATGTATCCATTCTAATTCATTCGTATGATCCATTCTAATTCATTCACACAATCTATTCTAATTCATTCGTACGATCCATTCTATTTCATTAGCACGATCCATTCTAATTCATTTATACAATCCAATCTAATTCATTCGTACGATCCATTTTATTTCATTCATACAATCCATTCTAATACATTCTAGATTGTGCGAATGAATTAGAATGGATCGTACGAATGAATTAGAATGGATACATTCGTGCAAAAGAATTAGAATGGATTTTATGAATGAATTAAAAAGGATCTTGCAAATGAATTAGAATGGATCGTGCGAATGAATTAGAATGGACAGTACGAATGAATTTGAATAGATTGTGTGAATGAATTAGAATGGATCGTACAAATGAATTAGAATGGATACATTCGTGCGAATGAATTAGAATGGATCGTATGAATGAATTAGAATGGATCGTATGAATGAATTCGAATGGATCGTACGAATGAATTAGAATGGATGCATTCGTGCGAATGAATTAGAATGGATCATACGAAGGAATTAGGGTGGATCGTACGAATGAATTAGAATGGATACATTCATGCGAAAGAATTAGAATGGATTGTATGAATTAATTAGAATGGATCATATGTATGAAATAGAATGGATCGTGCAAATGAATTAGAATGGATCGTACGAATGAATTAGAATGGTTCGTGTGAATGAATTAGAATGGATCGTGCGAATGAATTAGAATGGATTGTACGAATGAATTAGAATGGATACATTTGTGCGAATGAATTAGAATGGATCGTACGAATGAGTAAGAATGGATCGTACGAATGAAATAGAATGGATCGTACAAATGAATTAGAATGGATTGTGCTAATAAATTTGAATGAATTAGAATAGATTGTGCGAATGAATTAGAATGAGAATGGATCCATTCTAATTCCTTCGCAAAAATGTATCCATTCTAATTCATTCGTACGATCCATTCTAATTCATTCGCACAATCTATTCTAATTCATTCATACGATCCATTCTAATTCATTCGTATGATCCACCCTAATTCTTTCGTATGATCCATTCTAATTCATTTGTACGATCCATTCTAATTCATTCATACGATCCATTCTAATTCATCCGTACGATCCATTCTAATTCATTCTAATTTATTCGTATGATCCATTCTAATTCATTAGCACGATCCATTCAAATTCATTCGTACGATCCATTCTATTTCACTCGTACGATCCATTCTTACTCATTCGAACGATCCATTCTAATTCTAATTCATTCGTATGATCCATTCTAATTCATTAGCACGATACATTCTAATTCATTCGTACAATCTATTCTAATTCATTCCTACGATCCATTCTAATTCATTCGCATGATCCATTCTAATTCATTCGCACGATCCATTCTAATTCATTCAACCAATCCATTCGAATTCTTTCGTATTCCTTCGTATGATCCATTCTAATTCATTCGCACGAATGTATCCATTCTAATTCATTCGTACGATCCATTCGAATTCATTCATACGATCCATTCTAATTCATTCATACGATCCATTCTAATTCATTCGCACGAATGTATCCATTCTAATTCATTCGTACGATCCATTCTAAATCATTCGCACAATCGATTCTAATTCATTCGTACGTTCCATTCTAATTCATTCGCATGATCCATTCTAATTCATTTGTACGATCCATTCTAATTCATTCATACAATCCATTCTAATTCTTTTGCACGAATGTATCCATTCTAATTCATTCGTACGATCCATTCTAATTCCTTCGTACGATCCATTCTAATTCCTTCGTACGATCCATTCTATTTTCTTCGTACGATCCATTCTAATTCATTCCCATGAATGTATCCTTTCTAATTCATACGTATGATCAATTCTAATTCACTCATACGATCCAATCTAATTCATTCATACGATCCATTCTAATTCATTCATACGATCCATTCTAATTCATTCGCATAATCTATTCTAATTCATTCGTACAATCCATTCTAATTCATTAGCACGATCCATTCTAATTCATTCGTACGATCCCTTCTATTTCATTCGTACGATCCATTCTTACTCATTCGTACGATCCATTCTAACTCATTCGCACGATTGTATCCATTCTAATTCATTCGTACGTTCCATTCTAATTCATTCGCACGATCCATTCTAATCCAATCATACGATCCATTCTAATTCATTCGTACGATCCATTCTAATTCATTCGCACAATCCATTCTAATTCATTCATACGATCCTTTCTAATTCATTCATACGTTCCATTCTAATTCATTCGCACGAATGTATCCATTCTAATTCATTCGTACGATCCATTCTAATACATTCGCACAATCTATTCTAATTCATTAGTATGATCCATTCTAATTCATTAGCACGATCCATTCTAACTCATTCGTACGATCCATTCTATTTCTTTCGTACGATCCATTCTTACTCATTCCTACGATCCATTCTAATTCTTTCGCACGAACGTATCCATTCTAATTCATTCGTATGATCCATTCTAATTCATTTGCATGATCCATTCTAATTCATTCATACGATCCATTCTAATTCATTCGTACGATCCATTCTAATTCATTCGCACAATCTATTCTGATTCATTCGTACGATCAATTCTAATTCATTA
Organism: Chamaelirium japonicum; assembly: GCA_947650365.1. NCBI lineage: Eukaryota > Viridiplantae > Streptophyta > Magnoliopsida > Liliales > Melanthiaceae > Chamaelirium > Chamaelirium japonicum. The sequence goes on along the minus strand of OX393556.1, from coordinate 69,032,169 downwards.
GCACGATCCATTCTAATTTATTCCTACGATCCATCCTATTTCATTCGTACGATCCATTCTTACTCATTTGTAAAATCCATTCTAATTCATTCGCACGAATGTAACCATTCTAATTCATTCGTACGAACCATTCTAATTCATTCGCACGATCCATTCTAATTCATTCATACGATCCATTCTAATTCATTCGTACGATCCATTCTAATTCATTCGCACGATCCATTCTAGTTCATTAATACGATCCATTCTAATTCATTCATACAATCCATTCCAATTCTTTCGCACGAATGTATCCATTCTAATTCATTCGTACGATCCACCCTAATTCCTTCATATGGTCCATTCTAATTCATTCGCACGAACGTATCCATTCTAATTCATTCGTACGATCCATTCGAATTCATTCATACGATCTATTCTAATTCATTTATACGATCCATTATAATTCATTCGCACGAATGTATCTATTCTAATTCATTCGCACAATCTATTCTAATTCATTCGTATGATCCATTCTAATTCATTCGCACGATCCATTCTAATTCATTTGTACGATCCATTCTAATTCATTCATACAATACATTCTAATTCTTTTGCACGAATGTATCCATTATAATTCATTCGTACGATCCATTCTAATTCCTTCGTACGATCCATTCTAATTTCTTCGTACGATCTATTCTATTTCATTTGTATGATCCATTCTAATTCCTTCGTACGATCCATTCTAATTCATTCCCATGAATGTATCCATTCTAATTCATATGTACGATCCATTCTAATTCATTCATACAATACAATCTAATTCATTCATACGATCCATTCTAATTCATTCGCACCAATGTATCTATTCTTATTCATTCGAACAATCCAGTCTAATTCATTCGCACAATCTATTCTAATTCATTCGTACGATCCATTCTAATTCTTTAGCACGGTCCATTCTAATTCATTCATACGATCCATTCTATTTTATTCGCACGATCCAATCTTACTCATTCGTACGATCCATTCTAATTCATTCGCATGAATGTATCCATTCTAATTCATTCGTACGATCCATTCTAATTCATTCGCACGATCCATTCTAATTCATTCGTACGATCCATTCTAATTCATTCGTACGATCCATTCTAAATCATTCGCATGATCTATTCTAATTCATTCATACGATCCATTCTAATTAATTCATACAATCCATTCTAATTCTTTCGCACGAATATATCCATTCTAATTCATTCGTACGATCCACCCTAATTCCTTCATATGATCCATTCTAATTTATTCGCACGAATATATCCATTCTAATTCATTCGTACGATCCATTCGAATTCATTCATATGATCCATTCTAATTCATTCATACGATCCATTTTAATTCATTCGTACGAATGTATCCATTCTAATTCATTTGTACGATCCATTCTAATTCATTCGCACGATCCAATCTAATTCATTCGCACAATCCATTCTAATTCATTCGTATGATCCATTCTTTTTCATTCGTACGATCCATTCTTACTCATTCGTACGATCCATTCTAATTCATTCGCACGAATGTATCCATTCGAATTCATTCGTACGATCTATTCTAATTCATTCGCACAATCCATTCTAATTCATTCATACGATCCATTCTAATTCATTCGTATGATCCATTCTAGATCATTCGCACGATCTATTCTAATTCATTCATACGATCCATTCTAATTCATTCATACAATCCATTCTAATTCTTTTGCACGAATGTATCCATTCTAATTCATTCATACGATCAACCCTAATTCCTTCGTATGATCCATTCTAATTCATTCGCATGAATGTATCCATTCTAATTCATTCGTACGATCCACTCGAATTCATTCATACGATCTATTCTAATTCATTTATACGATCCATTCTAATTCATTCGCACGAATGTATCCATTCTAATTCATTCGTACGATCCATTCTAATTCATTCGCACAATCTATTCTAATTCATTCGTACGATCCATTCTAATTCATTCGCACGATCCATTCTAATTCATTTGTACGATCCATTCTAATTCATTCATACAATCCATTCTAATTCTTTAGCACGAATGTATCCATTCTAATTCATTCGTACGATCCATTCTAATTCCTTCGTACGATCCATTCTAATTCCTTCGTACGATCCATTCTAATTCCTTCAATTGATCCATTCTAATTCATTCCCATGAATATATCCATTCTAATTCATACGTACGATCCATTTTAATTCATTCATACGATCCAATCTAATTCATTCATACGATCCATTCTAATTCATTCGCACGAATGTATCCATTCTAATTCATTCTAATTCCTTCGTACGATCCATTCGTACGATACATTCTAATTCCTTCGCTCGAATGTATCCATTCTAATTCATTCGTACGATCCATTCTAATTCATTCGCTTAATCTATTCTAATTCATTCGTACGATCCATTCTAATTCATTAGCACGATCCATTCTAATTCATTCGTACGATCCATTCTATTTCATTCGTACGATCCATTCTTACTCATTCGTACGATCCATTCTAATTCATTTGCACGAATGTAACCATTCTAATTCATTCGCACGATCCATTCTAATTCATTCATACGATCCATTCTAATTTATTCGTACGATCCATTCTAATTCATTCGCACGATCCATTCTAATTCATTCATATGATCCATTCTAATTGATTCATACGATCAATTCTAATTCATTCGCACGAATGTATCCATTATAATTCATTCGTACAATCCATTCTAATTCATTCGCACAATCTATTCTAATTAATTCGTACGATCCATTCTAATTCATTAGCACGATCCATTCTAATTCAGTCGTACGATCCACTCTATTTCATTGGTACGATCCATTCTTACTCATTCGTACGATCCATTCTAATTCATTCGCTCGAATGTATCCATTCTAATTCACTCATACGATTCATTCTAATTCATTTGCACGATCCATTCTAATTCATTCATACGATCCATTCTAATTCATTCGTACGATCCATTCTAATTCATTCATACGATCCATTCTTACTCATTCGTACGATCTATTCTAATTTATTGGCACGAATGTATCCATTCTAATTCATTCATACCATCCATTCTAATTCATTCGCACGATCCATTCTAATTCATTCGTACGATCCATTCTAATTCATTCGTACGATCCATTCTAATTCATTCGCACGTTCCATTCTAATTCATTCATACGATCCATTCTAATTCATTCATATAATCCATTCTAATTCTTTCGCACGAATGTGTCCATTCTAATTCATTCGTACGATCCACACTAATTCCTTTCTATGATCCATTTTTATTCATTGCACGAATGTATCCATTCTAATTCATTCGTATGATACATTCAAATTCATTCAAACGATCCATTCTAATTCATTCATACGATCCATTCTAATTCATTCGCACGAATGTATCCATTCTAATTCATTCGTACGATCCATTCTAATTCATTCTCACAATCGATTCTAATTCATTCGTACGATCCATTCTAATTCATTCTCACGATCCATTCTAATTCATTTGTACGATCCATTTTAATTCATTCATACAATCCATTCTAATTCCTTTGCACGAATGTATCCATTCTAATTCATTCGTACGAACCATTCTAATTCCTTTGTACGATCCATTCTAATTCCTTCGCACGATCCATTCTAATTTCTTAGTACGATCCAATCTAATTCATTCCCATGAATGTATACATTCTAATTCATAGGTATGATCCATTCTAATTCATTCATATGATCCAATCTAATAAATTCATACGATCTATTCTAATTCATTCGCACGAATGTATCCGTTCTAATTCATTCGTATGATCTATTCTAATTCATTCGCACAATCTATTCTAATTCATTCGTACGATCCATTCTAATTCATTAGCACGATCCATTCTAATTCATTCGTACGATCCATTCTATTTCATTCGTACGATCCATTCTTACTCATTCGTACGATCCATTCTAATTCATTTGCACGAATATATCCATTCTAATTCATTCGTACGTTCCATTCTAATTCATTCGCACGATCCATTCTAATTCATTCGTACGATCCATTCTAATTCATTCGTACGGTCCATTCTAATTCATTCACACGATCCATTCTAATTCATTCATACGATCCATTCTAATTCATTCATACGATCCATTCTAATTCGTTCGCACGAATGTATCCATTCTAATTCATTCGTACGATCCATTCTAATACATTCGCACAGTCTATTCTAATTCATTCGTACGATCCATTCTAATTCTTTAGCACGATCCAGTCTAATTCATTCGTACGATCCACTCTATTTCATTCGTACGATCCATTCTTACACATTTGTACGATCCATTCTAATTCATTCGCACGAATGTATCTATTCTAATTCATTCGTACGATCCATTCTAATTCATTTGCACGATCCATTCTAATTCATTCATACGATCCATTCTAATTCATTTATACGATCCATTCTAATTCATTCGCACAATCTATTCTAATTCAATCGTACGATCCATTCTAATTCATTAGCACGATCCATTCTAATTTATTCGTACGATCCATTTTATTTCATTCATATGATCCATTCTTACTCATTCGTACGATCCATTCTAATTCATTCGCACGAATGTATCCATTCTAATTCTTTCGTACGATCCATTCTAATTCATTCGCACGATCCATTCTAATTCATTTATACGATCCATTCTAATTCATTCGTACGATCCATTCTAATTCTTTCGCACGATCCATTCTAATTCATTCATACGATCCATTCTAATTCATTCATACAATCCATTCCAATTTTTTCGCACGAATGTATCCATTCTAATTCATTCATACGATCCACCCTAATTCCTTCGTATGATCCATTCTAATTTATTCGTACGAATGTATCTATTCTAATTCATTCGTACGATCCATTCGAATTCATTCTTACGATCTATTCTAATTCATTCATACGATCCATTCTAATTTATTCGCACGAATGTATCCATTCTAATTCATTCGTATGATCCATTCTAATTCATTCGCACAATCAATTCTAATTCATTCGTACGATCCATTCTAATTCATTCGCATGATCCATTCAAATTCATTTGCACGATCCATTCTAATTCATTTATACAATCCATTCTAGTTCTTTTGCACGAATGTATCCATTCTAATTCCTTCATACGATCCATTCTAATTCATTTGCACAATCTATTCTAATTCATTCGTACGATCCATTCTAATTCATTCGTACGATCCATTCTATTTCATTCGTACGATCCATTTTTACTCATTCGTACGATCCATTCTAATTCATTCGCATGAATGTATCCATTCTAATTCATTCGTACGATCCATTCTAATTCATTCGCACGATCCATTCTAATTCATTCGTACGATCCATTCTAATTCATTCGTACGATCCATTCTAATTCATTCATACGATCCAATCTAATTCATTCATACGATCCATTCAAATTCATTCATACGAATGTATACATTCTAATTCATTTGTACGATCCATTCTAATTCATTTGCACAATCTATTCTAATTCATTCGTACGATCCATTCTAATTCATTCGTACGATCCATTCTATTTCATTCGTACGATCCATTCTTACTCATTCGTATGATCCATTCTAATTCATTCGCATGAATGTATCCATTCTAATTCATTCGTACGATCCATTCTAATTCATTCGCACGATCCATTCTAATTCATTCGTACGATCCATTCTAATTCATTCGTACGATCCATTCTAATTCATTCGCATGATCCATTCTAATTCATTCATACGATCCACTCTAATTCATTCATACAATCCATTCTAATTCTGTCGCACGAATGTATTCATTCTAATTCATTCCTACGATCCACCCTAATTCCTTCATATGATCCATTCTAATTCATTCGCACGAATGTATCCATTCTAATTCATTCGTACGATCCATTCAAATTCATTCATACAATCCATTCTAATTTATTCATACGATCCATTCTAATTCATTCGTACGAATGTATCCATTCTAATTCATTCGTACGATCCATTCTAATTCATTCGCACGATCCAATCTAATTCATTCACACGATCCATTCTAATTCATTCGAACGAATGTATCCATTCTAATTCATTCGTACGATCCATTCAAATTCATTCGCACTATCCATTCTAATTCATTCGCACGATCTATTCTAATTCATTCATACGATCCATTCTAATTCATTCATACAATCCATTCTAATTCTTTCGCACGAATGTATCCATTCTAATTCATTCGTACGATCCACCCTAATTCCTTCGTATGATCCATTCTAATTCATTCGCATTAATGTATCCATTCTAATTCATTCGTACGATCCATTCGAATTCATTCATACGATCCATTCTAATTCATTCATACGATCCATTCTAATTCATTCGCACGAATGTATCCATTCGTATTTATTCGTACGATCCATTCTAATTCATTCGCACAATCTATTCTAATTCATTCGTACGATCCATACTAATTCATTTGCACGATCCATTCTAATTCATTTGTACGATCCATTCTAATTCATTCATACAATCCATTCTAATTCTTTTGCACGAATGTATCCATTCTAATTCATTCGTACGATCCATTCTAATTCCTTCATACGATCCATTCTAATTCCTTCGTATGATCCATTCTAATTCCTTCGTTCGATCCATTCTAATTCATTCCCATGAATGTATCCATTCTAATTCATACGTACGATCCATTCTAATTCATTCATACGATCCAATCTAATTCATTCATACAATCCATTCTAATTCATTCGCACGAATATATCCATTCTAATTCATTCAAATTCCTTCGTACGATCCATTCGTACGATACATTCTAATTCCTTCGCACGAAAGTATGCATTCTAATTCATTCGTCCGATCTATTCTAATTCATTCGTACGATCCATTCTAATTCATTCGCACAATCTATTCTAATTCATTCGTCCGATCCATTCTATTTCATTAGCACGATCCATTCTAATTCATTTGTATGATCCATTCTATTTCATTCGTACGATCCATTCTTACTCATTCGTACGATCCATTCTAATTCATTCGCACGAATGTATCCATTCTAATTCATTCGTACGATCCATTCTAATTCATTCGCACGATCCATTCTAATTCATTCATACGATCCATTCTAATTCATTCATAAGATCCATTCTGATTCATTCGCACGATCCATTCTAATTCATTCATATGATCCATTCTAATTCATTCATACGATCCATTCTAATTCAATCGCACGAATGTATCCATTACAATTCATTCGTACAATCCATTCTAATTCATTCGCACAGTCTATTCTAATTTATTCGTACGATCCATTTTAATTCATTAGCACGATCCATTCTAATTCATTCGTAGGATCCATTATATTTCATTGGTACGATCTATTCTTACTCATTCGTACGATCCATTCTAATTCATTCGCACGAATGTATCTATTCTAATTCATTCGTACGATCCATTCTAATTCATTTGCACGATCCATTCTAATTCATTCATGCGATCCATTCTAATTCATTCGTAGGATCCATTCTAATTCATTCGTACGATCCATTCTTACTCATTCGTACGATCCATTCTAATTCATTCGCACGAATGTATCCATTCTAATTCATTCATACGATCCATTCTAATTCATTCGCACAATCCATTCTAATTCATTCATACGATCCATTCTAATTCATTCGTACGATTCATTCTAATTTATTCGCACGATCCATTCTAATTCATTCATACGATCCATTCTAATTCATTCATACAATCCATTCTTATTCTTTCGCACGAATGTATCCATTCTAATTTATTCGTACGATCCACCCTAATTCCTTCGTATGATCCATTCTAATTCATTCGCATGAATGTATCCATTCTAATTCATTCGTACGATCCATTCAAATTCATTCATACGATCCATTCTAATTCATTCGCACCAATGTATCCATTCTAATTCATTCGTACGATCCATTCCAATTCATTCGCACACTCGATTCTAATTCATTCGTACGATCCATTCTAATTCATTCGCACGATCCATTCTAATTCATTTGTACGATCCATTCTAATTCATTCATACAATCCATTCTAATTCTTTTGGACGAATGTATCCATTATAATTCATTCGTACGATCCATTCTAATTCCTTCGTACGATCTATTCTAATTCCTTTGTACGATCCATTCTAATTTCTTCATACGATCCATTCTAATTCATTCCATGAATGTATCCATTCTAATTCATACGTACGATCTATTCTAATTCATTCATACGATCCAATCTAATTCATTCATACGATCTATTCTAATTCATTCGCACGAATGTATCGATTCTAATTCATTCGTACGATCCATTCTAATTCATTCGCACAATCTATTCTAATTCATTCGTATGATCCATTCTAATTCATTAGCACGATCCATTCTAATTCATTCGTACGATCCATTCTATTTCATTCGTACGATCCATTCTTACTCATTCGTACGATCTATTCTAATTCATTCGCACGAATGTATCCATTCTAATTCATTCGTACGATCCATTCTAATTCATTCGCACAATCCATTCTAATTCATTCATACGATCCAGTCTAATTCATTCGTACGATCCATTTTAATATATTCGTACGAATGTATCCATTCTAATTCATTCGTACGATCCATTCTAATTAATTCGCACGATCCAATCTAATTCATTCGCAGGATCCATTCTAATTTATTCGTACAATCCATTCTATTTCATTCGTACGATCCATTCTTACTCATTCGTACGATCCATTCTAATTCATTCGCACGGATGTGTCCATTCTAATTCATTTGTACGATCCATTCTAATTCATTCGTACGATCCATTCTAATTCATTCGCACGATCCATTCTAATTCATTCATACGATCCATTCTAATTCATTCGTACGATCCATTCTAATTCATTCACACGATCTATTCTAATTCATTCATACGATCCATTCTAATTCATTCATACAATCCATTAAAATTCTTTCGCACGAATGTATCCATTCTAATTCATTCGTACGATCCACCCTAATTCCTTCGTATGATCTATTCTAATTCATTCACATGAATGTATCCATTCTAATTCATTCGTACGATCCATTCGAATTCATTCTTACGATCCATTCTAATTCATTCAAACGATCCATTCTAATTCATTCGCACGATCCATTCTAATTCATTTGTACGACCCATTCTAATTCATTCATACAATCCATTCTAATTCTTTTGCACGAATGTATCCATTCTAATTCATTCGTACGATCCATTCTAATTCCTTTGTACGATCCATTCTAATTCCTTCGTACAATCCATTCTAATTCCTTCGTTTGATCCATTCTAATTCATTCCCATGAATATATCCATTCTAATTCATACGTACGATCCATTCTAATTCATTCATATGATCCAATCTGATTCATTCATACGATCCATTCTAATTCATTCGCACGAATGTATCCATTCTAATTCATTCTAATTCCTTCGTACGATCTATTCGTACGATACATTCTAATTCCTTCGCACGAATGTATCCATTCTAATTCATTCGTACGATCCATTCTAATTCATTCGCACGATCCATTCTAATTCATTCGTACGATCCATTCTATTTCATTCGTACGATCCATTCTAACTCATTCGTACGATCCATTCTAATTCATTCGCACGAATGTATCCATTCTAATTCATTCGTACGATCCATTCTAATTCATTCGCACGATCCATTCTAATTCATTCATACGATCCATTCTAATTCATTTGTACGATCCATTCTAATTCATTCGCACGATCTTTTCTAATTCATTCATATGATCCATTCTAATTCATTCATACGATCCATTCTAATTCATTCGCACGAATGTATCCATTATAATTCATTCGTATAATTCATTCTAATTCATTCGCACAATCTATTCTAATTTATACGTACGATCCCTTCTAATTCATTAGCACGATCCATTCTAATTCATTCATACGATCCATTCTATTTCATTGGTATGATCCATTCTTACTCATTCGTACGATCTATTCTAATTAATTCGCACGAATGTATCCATTCTAATTCATTCGTACGATCCATTCTAATTCATTTGCATGATCCATTCTAATTCATTCATACGATCCATTCTAATTCGTTCATACGATCCATTCTAATTCATTCGTACGATCCATTCTTACTCATTCGTACGATCCATTCTAATTCATTCGCACGAATGTATCCATTCTAATTTATTCGCACGATCCATTCTAATTCATTCGTATGATCCATTCTAATTCATTCATATGATCCATTCTAATTCAGTCATACAATCCATTCTAATTCTGTCGCACGAATGTATCAATTCTAATTCATTCGTACGATCCACCCTAATTCCTTCGTATGATCCATTCTAATTCATTCGCACGAATGTATCCATTCTAATTCATTCGTACGATCCATTCTAATTCATTCATACGATCCATTCTACTTCATTCATACGATCCATTCTAATTCATTTGCACGAATGTATCCATTCTAATTTATTCATACGATCCATTCTAATTCATTCGCACAATCGATTCTAATTCATTCGTACGATCCATTCTAATTCATTCGCACGATCCATTCTAATTCATTTGTATGATCCATTCTAATTCATTCATACAATCCATTCTAATTCTTTTGCACGAATGTATCCATTCTAATTCATTCGTACAATCCATTCTAATTCCTTTGTACGATCTATTCTAATTCCTTCGTACGATCCATTCTAATTTCTTCGTACGATCCATTCTAATTCATTCCCACGAATGTATCCATTCTAATTCATACGTACGATCCATTCTAATTCATTCATACGATCCAATCTAATTCATTCATATGATCTATTCTAATTCATTCACACGAATGTATCCATTCTAATTCATTCGTAGAATCCATTCTAATTCATTCGCACAATCTATTCTAATTCATTCGTACGATCCATTCTATTTTATTAGCACGATCCATTCTAATTCATTCGTACGATCCATTCTATTTCATTCGTACGATCCATTCTTACTCATTCGTACGATCCATTCTAATTCATTCGCACGAATATATCCATTCAAATTTATTCATACGTTCCATTCTAATTCATTCACACGATCCATTCTAATTCATTCGTACGATCCATTCTAATTCATTCGTACGATCCATTCTAATTCATTCGTACGATCCATTCTAATTCATTCATACGATCCATTGTAATTCATTCATACGATCCATTCTAATTCATTCACACGAATGTATCCAATCTATTTCATTCGTATGATCCATTCTAATACATTCACACAATCTATTCTAATTTATTCGTACGATCTATTCTATTTCATTCGTACGATCCATTCTTACTCATTCATACGATCCATTCTAATTAATTCGCACAAATGTATCCATTCTAATTCATTCGTACGATCCATTCTAATTCATTTGCACGATCCATTCTAATTCATTCAGACGATCCATTCTAATTCATTCGTACAATCCATTCTAATTCATTCGCACAATCAATTCTAATTCATTCGTACGATCCATTCTAATTCATTAGCACGATCCATTCTAATTCATTCGTACGATCCATTCTATTTTATTCGTACGATCCATTCTTACTCATTCGTACAATCCATTCTAATTCATTCGCACGAATGTATCTATTCTAATTCATTCGTACGATCCATTCTAATTCATTCGCATGATCCATTCTAATTCATTCATACGATCTATTCTAATTCATTCGTACGATCCATTCTAATTCATTCGCACGATCCATTCTAACTCATTCATACGATCCATTCTAATTCATTCATACAATCCATTACAATTCTTTCGCACGAATGTATCCATTCTAATTCATTCGTACGATCCATTCTAATTCATTCGCACGATCCATTCTAATTCATTCGTACGATCCATTCTATTTCATTCGTACGATCCATTCTAACTCATTCGTACGATCCATTCTAATTCATTCGCACGAATGTATCCATTCTAATTCATTCGTACGATCCATTCTAATTCATTCGCACGATCCATTCTAATTCATTCATACGATCCATTCTAATTCATTTGTACGATCCATTCTAATTCATTCGCACGATCTATTCTAATTCATTCATATGATCCATTCTAATTCATTCATACGATCCATTCTAATTCATTCGCACGAATGTATCCATTATAATTCATTCGTATAATTCATTCTAATTCATTCGCACAATCTATTCTAATTTATTCGTACGATCCCTTCTAATTCATTAGCACGATCCATTCTAATTCATTCATACGATCCATTCTATTTCATTGGTATGATCCATTCTTACTCATTCGTACGATCTATTCTAATTAATTCGCACGAATGTATCCATTCTAATTCATTCGTACTATCCATTCTAATTCATTTGCATGATCCATTCTAATTCATTCATACGATCCATTCTAATTCGTTCATACGATCCATTCTAATTCATTCGTACGATCCATTCTTACTAATTCGTACGATCCATTCTAATTCATTCGCACGAATGTATCCATTCTAATTCATTCGTACGATCCATTCTAATTTATTCGCACGATCCATTCTAATTCATTCGTATGATCCATTCTAATTCATTCATATGATCCATTCTAATTCAGTCATACAATCCATTCTAATTCTGTCGCACGAATGTATCAATTCTAATTCATTCGTACGATCCACCCTAATTCCTTCGTATGATCCATTCTAATTCATTCGCACGAATGTATCCATTCTAATTCATTCGTACGATCCATTCGAATTCATTCATATGATCCATTCTAATTCATTCATACGATCCATTCTAATTCATTTGCACGAATGTATCCATTCTAATTTATTCATACGATCCATTCTAATTCATTCGCACAATCGATTCTAATTCATTCGTACGATCCATTCTAATTCATTCGCACGATCCATTCTAATTCATTTGTATGATCCATTCTAATTCATTCATACAATCCATTCTAATTCTTTTGCACGAATGTATCCATTCTAATTCATTCGTACGATCCATTCTAATTCCTTTGTACGATCTATTCCAATTCCTTCGTACGATCCATTCTAATTTCTTCGTACGATCCATTCTAATTCATTCCCACGAATGTATCCATTCTAATTCATACGTACGATCCATTCTAATTCATTCATACGATCCAATCTAATTCATTCATATGATCTATTCTAATTCATTCACACGAATGTATCCATTCTAATTCATTCGTAGAATCCATTCTAATTCATTCGCACAATCTATTCTAATTCATTCGTACGATCCATTCTATTTCATTAGCACGATCCATTCTAATTCATTCGTACGATCCATTCTATTTCATTCGTACGATCCATTCTTACTCATTCGTACGATCCATTCTAATTCATTCGCACGAATATATCGATTCAAATTTATTCATACGTTCCATTCTAATTCATTCACACGATCCATTCTAATTCATTCGTACGATCCATTCTAATTCATTCGTACGATCCATTCTAATTCATTCGTACGATCCATTCTAATTCATTCATACGATCCATTGTAATTCATTCATACGATCCATTCTAATTCATTCACACGAATGTATCCAATCTATTTCATTCGTATGATCCATTCTAATACATTCACACAATCTATTCTAATTTATTCGTACGATCCATTCTATTTCATTCGTACGATCCATTCTTACTCATTCATACGATCCATTCTAATTAATTTGCACAAATGTATCCATTCTAATTCATTCGTACGATCCATTCTAATTCATTTGCACGATCCATTCTAATTCATTCAGACGATCCATTCTAATTCATTCGTACAATCCATTCTAATTCATTCGCACAATCAATTCTAATTCATTCGTACGATCCATTCTAATTCATTAGCACGATCCATTCTAATTCATTCGTACGATCCATTCTATTTTATTCGTACGATCCATTCTTACTCATTCGTACAATCCATTCTAATTCATTCGCACGAATGTATCTATTCTAATTCATTCGTACGATCCATTCTAATTCATTCGCACGATCCATTCTAATTCATTCATACGATCTATTCTAATTCATTCGTACGATCCATTCTAATTCATTCGCACGATCCATTCTAACTCATTCATACGATCCATTCTAATTCATTCATACAATCCATTACAATTCTTTCGCACGAATGTATCCATTCTAATTCATTCGTACGATCCATTCTAATTCATTCGCACGATCCATTCTAATTCATTCGTACGATCCAATCTATTTCATTCGTACGATCCATTCTAACTCATTCGTACGATCCATTCTAATTCATTCGCACGAATGTATCCATTCTAATTCATTCGTACGATCCATTCTAATTCATTCGCACGATCCATTCTAATTCATTCATACGATCCATTCTAATTCATTTGTACGATCCATTCTAATTCATTCGCATGATCTATTCTAATTCATTCATATGATCCATTCTAATTCATTCATACGATCCATTCTAATTCATTCGCACGAATGTATCCATTATAATTCATTCGTATAATTCATTCTAATTCATTCGCACAATCTATTCTAATTTATTCGTACGATCCCTTCTAATTCATTAGCACGATCCATTCTAATTCATTCATACGATCGATTCTATTTCATTGGTATGATCCATTCTTACTCATTCGTACGATCTATTCTAATTAATTCGCACGAATGTATCCATTCTAATTCATTCGTACGATCCATTCTAATTCATTTGCATGATCCATTCTAATTCATTCATACGATCCATTCTAATTCGTTCATACGATCCATTCTAATTCATTCGTACGATCCATTCTTACTCATTCGTACGATCCATTCTAATTCATTCGCACGAATGTATCCATTCTAATTCATTCGTACGATCTATTCTAATTAATTCGCACGAATGTATCCATTCTAATTCATTCGTACGATCCATTCTAATTCATTTGCATGATCCATTCTAATTCATTCATACGATCCATTCTAATTCGTTCATACGATCCATTCTAATTCATTCGTACGATCCATTCTTACTCATTCGTACGATCCATTCTAATTCATTCGCACGAATGTATCCATTCTAATTCATTCGTACGATCCATTCTAATTTATTCGCACGATCCATTCTAATTCATTCGTATGATCCATTCTAATTCATTAATATGATCCATTCTAATTCAGTCATACAATCCATTCTAATTCTGTCGCACGAATGTATCAATTCTAATTCATTCGTACGATCCACCCTAATTCCTTCGTATGATCCATTCTAATTCATTCGCACGAATGTATCCATTCTAATTCATTCGTACGATCCATTCTAATTCATTCATACGATCCATTCTACTTCATTCATACGATCCATTCTAATTCATTTGCACGAATGTATCCATTCTAATTTATTCATACGATCCATTCTAATTCATTCGCACAATCGATTCTAATTCATTCGTACGATCCATTCTAATTCATTCGCACGATCCATTCTAATTCATTTGTATGATCCATTCTAATTCATTCATACAATCCATTCTAATTCTTTTGCACGAATGTATCCATTCTAATTCATTCGTACAATCCATTCTAATTCCTTTGTACGATCTATTCTAATTCCTTCGTACGATCCATTCTAATTTCTTCGTACGATCCATTCTAATTCATTCCCACGAATGTATCCATTCTAATTCATACGTACGATCCATTCTAATTCATTCATACGATCCAATCTAATTCATTCATATGATCTATTCTAATTCATTCACACGAATGTATCCATTCTAATTCATTCGTAGAATCCATTCTAATTCATTCGCACAATCTATTCTAATTCATTCGTACGATCCATTCTATTTCATTAGCACGATCCATTCTAATTCATTCGTACGATCCATTCTATTTCATTCGTACGATCCATTCTTACTCATTCGTACGATCCATTCTAATTCATTCGCACGAATATATCTATTCAAATTTATTCATACGTTCCATTCTAATTCATTCACACGATCCATTCTAATTCATTCGTACGATCCATTCTAATTCATTCGTACGATCCATTCTAATTCATTCGTACGATCCATTCTAATTCATTCATACGATCCATTGTAATTCATTCATACGATCCATTCTAATTCATTCACACGAATGTATCCAATCTATTTCATTCGTATGATCCATTCTAATACATTCACACAATCTATTCTAATTTATTCGTACGATCTATTCTATTTCATTCGTACGATCCATTCTTACTCATTCATACGATCCATTCTAATTAATTCGCACAAATGTATCCATTCTAATTCATTCGTACGATCCATTCTAATTCATTTGCACGATCCATTCTAATTCATTCAGACGATCCATTCTAATTCATTCGTACAATCCATTCTAATTCATTCGCACAATCAATTCTAATTCATTCGTACGATCCATTCTAATTCATTAGCACGATCCATTCTAATTCATTCGTACGATCCATTCTATTTTATTCGTACGATCCATTCTTACTCATTCGTACAATCCATTCTAATTCATTCGCACGAATGTATCTATTCTAATTCATTCGTACGATCCATTCTAATTCATTCGCACGATCCATTCTAATTCATTCATACGATCTATTCTAATTCATTCGTACGATCCATTCTAATTCATTCGCACGATCCATTCTAACTCATTCATACGATCCATTCTAATTCATTCATACAATCCATTACAATTCTTTCGCACGAATGTATCCATTCTAATTCATTCGTACGATCCATTCTAATTCATTCGCACGATCCATTCTAATTCATTCGTACGATCCATTCTATTTCATTCGTACGATCCATTCTAACTCATTCGTACGATCCATTCTAATTCATTCGCACGAATGTATCCATTCTAATTCATTCATACGATCCATTCTAATTCATTCGCACGATCCATTCTAATTCATTCATACGATCCATTCTAATTCATTTGTACGATCCATTCTAATTCATTCGCACGATCTATTCTAATTCATTCATATGATCCATTCTAATTCATTCATACGATCCATTCTAATTCATTCGCACGAATGTATCCATTATAATTCATTCGTATAATTCATTCTAATTCATTCGCACAATCTATTCTAATTTATTCGTACGATCCCTTCTAATTCATTAGCACGATCCATTCTAATTCATTCATACGATCCATTCTATTTCATTGGTATGATCCATTCTTACTCATTCGTACGATCTATTCTAATTAATTCGCACGAATGTATCCATTCTAATTCATTCATACTATCCATTCTAATTCATTTGCATGATCCATTCTAATTCATTCATACGATCCATTCTAATTCGTTCATACGATCCATTCTAATTCATTCGTACGATCCATTCTTACTAATTCGTACGATCCATTCTAATTCATTCGCACGAATGTATCCATTCTAATTCATTCGTACGATCCATTCTAATTTATTCGCACGATCCATTCTAATTCATTCGTATGATCCATTCTAATTCATTCATATGATCCATTCTAATTCAGTCATACAATCCATTCTAATTCTGTCGCACGAATGTATCAATTCTAATTCATTCGTACGATCCACCCTAATTCCTTCGTATGATCCATTCTAATTCATTCGCACGAATGTATCCATTCTAATTCATTCGTACGATCCATTCGAATTCATTCATATGATCCATTCTAATTCATTCATACGATCCATTCTAATTCATTTGCACGAATGTATCCATTCTAATTTATTCATACGATCCATTCTAATTCATTCGCACAATCGATTCTAATTCATTCGTACGATCCATTCTAATTCATTCGCACGATCCATTCTAATTCATTTGTATGATCCATTCTAATTCATTCATACAATCCATTCTAATTCTTTTGCACGAATGTATCCATTCTAATTCATTCGTACGATCCATTCTAATTCCTTTGTACGATCTATTCTAATTCCTTCGTACGATCCATTCTAATTTCTTCGTACGATCCATTCTAATTCATTCCCACGAATGTATCCATTCTAATTCATACGTACGATCCATTCTAATTCATTCATACGATCCAATCTAATTCATTCATATGATCTATTCTAATTCATTCACACGAATGTATCCATTCTAATTCATTCGTAGAATCCATTCTAATTCATTCGCACAATCTATTCTAATTCATTCGTACGATCCATTCTATTTCATTAGCACGATCCATTCTAATTCATTCGTACGATCCATTCTATTTCATTCGTACGATCCATTCTTACTCATTCGTACGATCCATTCTAATTCATTCGCACGAATATATCCATTCAAATTTATTCATACGTTCCATTCTAATTCATTCACACGATCCATTCTAATTCATTCGTACGATCCATTCTAATTCATTCGTACGATCCATTCTAATTCATTCGTACGATCCATTCTAATTCATTCATACGATCCATTCTAATTCATTCATACGATCCATTCTAATTCATTCACACGAATGTATCCAATCTATTTCATTCGTATGATCCATTCTAATACATTCACACAATCTATTCTAATTTATTCGTACGATCCATTCTATTTCATTCGTACGATCCATTCTTACTCATTCATACGATCCATTCTAATTAATTTGCACAAATGTATCCATTCTAATTCATTCGTACGATCCATTCTAATTCATTTGCACGATCCATTCTAATTCATTCAGACGATCCATTCTAATTCATTCGTACAATCCATTCTAATTCATTCGCACAATCAATTCTAATTCATTCGTACGATCCATTCTAATTCATTAGCACGATCCATTCTAATTCATTCGTACGATCCATTCTATTTTATTCGTACGATCCATTCTTACTCATTCGTACAATCCATTCTAATTCATTCGCACGAATGTATCTATTCTAATTCATTCGTACGATCCATTCTAATTCATTCGCACGATCCATTCTAATTCATTCATACGATCTATTCTAATTCATTCGTACGATCCATTCTAATTCATTCGCACGATCCATTCTAACTCATTCATACGATCCATTCTAATTCATTCATACAATCCATTACAATTCTTTCGCACGAATGTATCCATTCTAATTCATTCGTACGATCCATTCTAATTCATTCGCACGATCCATTCTAATTCATTCGTACGATCCATTCTATTTCATTCGTACGATCCATTCTAACTCATTCGTACGATCCATTCTAATTCATTCGCACGAATGTATCCATTCTAATTCATTCGTACGATCCATTCTAATTCATTCGCACGATCCATTCTAATTCATTCATACGATCCATTCTAATTCATTTGTACGATCCATTCTAATTCATTCGCACGATCTATTCTAATTCATTCATATGATCCATTCTAATTCATTCATACGATCCATTCTAATTCATTCGCACGAATGTATCCATTATAATTCATTCGTATAATTCATTCTAATTCATTCGCACAATCTATTCTAATTTATTCGTACGATCCCTTCTAATTCATTAGCACGATCCATTCTAATTCATTCATACGATCCATTCTATTTCATTGGTATGATCCATTCTTACTCATTCGTACGATCTATTCTAATTAATTCGCACGAATGTATCCATTCTAATTCATTCGTACGATCCATTCTAATTCATTTGCATGATCCATTCTAATTCATTCATACGATCCATTCTAATTCGTTCATACGATCCATTCTAATTCATTCGTACGATCCATTCTTACTCATTCGTACGATCCATTCTAATTCATTCGCACGAATGTATCCATTCTAATTCATTCGTACGATCCATTCTAATTTATTCGCACGATCCATTCTAATTCATTCGTATGATCCATTCTAATTCATTCATATGATCCATTCTAATTCATTCATACAATCCATTCTAATTCTATCGCACGAATGTATCAATTCTAATTCATTCGTACGATCCACCCTAATTCCTTCGTATGATCCATTCTAATTCATTCGCACGAATGTATCCATTCTAATTCATTCGTACGATCCATTCGAATTCATTCATACGATCCATTCTAATTCATTCATACGATCCATTCTAATTTATTTGCACGAATGTATCCATTCTAATTTATTCATACGATCCATTCTAATTCATTCGCACAATCGATTCTAATTCATTCGTACGATCCATTCTAATTCATTCGCACGATCCATTCTAATTCATTTGTATGATCCATTCTAATTCATTCATACAATCCATTCTAATTCTTTTGCACGAATGTATCCATTCTAATTCATTCGTACGATCCATTCTAATTCCTTTGTACGATCTATTCTAATTCCTTCGTACGATCCATTCTAATTTCTTCGTACGATCCATTCTAATTCATTCCCACGAATGTATCCATTCTAATTCATACGTACGATCCATTCTAATTCATTCATACGATCCAATCTAATTCATTCATATGATCTATTCTAATTCATTCACACGAATGTATCCATTCTAATTCATTCGTAGAATCCATTCTAATTCATTCGCACAATCTATTCTAATTCATTCGTACGATCCATTCTATTTCATTAGCACGATCCATTCTAATTCATTCGTACGATCCATTCTATTTCATTCGTACGATCCATTCTTACTCATTCGTACGATCCATTCTAATTCATTCGCACAAATATATCCATTCAAATTTATTCATACGTTCCATTCTAATTCATTCACATGATCCATTCTAATTCATTCGTACGATCCATTCTAATTCATTCGTACGATCCATTCTAATTCATTCGTACGATCCATTCTAGTTCATTCATACGATCCATTGTAATTCATTCATACGATCCATTCTAATTCATTCACACGAATGTATCCAATCTATTTCATTCGTATGATCCATTCTAATACATTCACACAATCTATTCTAATTTATTCGTACGATCCATTCTAGTTCATTCGTACGATCCATTTTTACTCATTCATACGATCCATTCTAATTAATTCGCACAAATGTATCCATTCTAATTCATTCGTACGATCCATTCTAATTCATTTGCACGATCCATTCTAATTCATTCAGACGATCCATTCTAATTCATTCGTACAATCCATTCTAATTCATTCGCACAATCAATTCTAATTCATTCGTACGATCCATTCTAATTCATTAGCACGATCCATTCTAATTCATTCGTACGATCCATTCTATTTTATTCATACGATCCATTCTTACTCATTCGTACAATCCATTCTAATTCATTCGCACGAATGTATCTATTCTAATTCATTCGTACGATCCATTTTAATTCATTCGCACGATCCATTCTAATTCATTCATACGATCTATTCTAATTCATTCGTACGATCCATTCTAATTCATTCGCACGATCCATTCTAACTCATTCATACGATCCATTCTAATTCATTCATACAATCCATTACAATTCTTTCGCACGAATGTATCCATTCTAAATCATTCGTACGATCCACCCTAATTCCTTCGTATGATCCATTCAAATTAATTCGTACGATCCATTCAAATTCATTCATACGATCTATTCGAATTCATTCATACGATCCATTCTAATTCATTCGCACGAATGTATCCATTCTAATTCATTCGTATGATCCATTCTAATTCATTCGCACAACCTATTCTAATTCATTCGTACGATCCATTCTAATTCATTTGCATGATCCATTCTAATTCATTTGCACGATCCATTCAAATTCATTCATACAATCCATTCTAATTCTTTTGCACGAATGTATCCATTCTAATTCATTCGTACGATCCACTCTAATTCCTTCGTACGATCCATTCTAATTCCTTCGTACGATTCATTCTAATTCCTTCGTACGATCCATTCTATTTCATTCGTATGATCCATTCTAATTCCTTCGTACGTTCCATTCTAATTCATTCATACGATCCAATCTAATTCATTCATATGATCTATTATAATTCATTCGCATGAATGTATCCATTCTAATTCATTCGTACGATCCATTCTAATTCATTCGCACAATCTATTCGAATTCATTCGTACGATCCATTCTAATTCATTAGCACGGTCCAATCTAATTCATTCGTACGATCCATTCTATTTCATTCATACGATCCATTCTTACTCATTCGTACGATCCATTCTAATTTATTCGAATGAATGTGTCCATTCTAATTCATTCGCAAGATCCATTCTAATTCATTCATACGATCCATTCTAATTCATTCGTACGATCCATTCTAATTCATTCGTACGATCCATTCTAATTCATTCGCATGATCCATTCTAATTCATTCATACGATCCATTCTAATTCATTCATATAATCCATTCTAATTCTTTCGCACGAATGAATCCATTCTAATTTATTCGTATGATTCACCCTAATTCCTTCATATGATCCATTCTAATTTATTCGCACGAATGTATCCATTCTAATTCATTTGTACGATCCATTCGAATTCATTCGTACGAATGTATCCATTCTAATTTATTCGTACGAATGTATCCATTCTAAATCATTCGTACAATCCATTCTAATTCATTCGCACGATCCAATCTAATTCATTCGCATGATCCATTATAATTCAATCGTACGATCCATTCAATTTCACTCGTACGATCCATTCTTACTCATTCGTACGATCCATTCTAATTCATTCGCACGAATGTATCCATTCTGATTCATTCGTATGATCCATTCTAATTCATTCGCACGATCTATTCTAATTCATTCATACGATCCTTTCTAATTCATTCGTACGATCTATTCTAATTCATTCGCACGATCCATTCTAATTCATTCATATGATCCATTCTAATTCATTCATACAATCCAATCTAATTCTTTTGCATGAATGTATCCATTCTAATTCATTCATACGATCCACTATAATTCCATCGTAGGATCCATTCTAATTCATTCGCATGAATGTATCCATTCTAATTCATTCGTAAGATCCATTCGAATTCATTCATACGATCCATTCTAATTCATTCATATGATTCATTCTAATTCATTCGCACGAATGTATCCATTCTAATTCATTCGTATGATCCCTTCTAATTCATTCGCACAATCTATTCTAATTCATTCGTACGATCCATTCTAATTCATTCGCACGATCCATTCTAATTCATTTGTACGATCGATTCTAATTTATTCATATAATCCATTCAAATTCTTTTGCACGAATGTATCCATTCTAATTCGTTCGTACGATCCATTCTAATTCCTTCATACGATCCATTCTAATTCCTTCGTATGATCCATTCTAATTCCTTCGTTCGATCCATTCTAATTCCTTCCCATGAATGTATCCATTCTAATTCATACGTACGATCCATTCTAATTCATTCATACGATCCAATCTAATTCATTCATATGATCCATTCTAATTTATTCGCACGAATGTATCCATTCTAATTCCTTCGTACGATCCATTCGTACGATCCATTTTAATTCCTTCGCACGAATGTATCCATTCTAATTCATTCGTACGATCCATTCTAATTCATTCGCACAATCTATTCTAATTCATTCGTACGATCCATTCTAATTCATTAGCACGATCGATTCTAATTCATTCTTACGATCCATTATATTTCATTCGTACGATCCAGTCTTACTCATTCGTACGATCCATTCTAATTCATTCGTACGATCCATTCTAATTCATTCGCACGATCCATTCTAATTCATTCATACGATCCATTCTAATTCATTCATACGATCCATTCTAATTCATTCGCACGATCCATTCTAATTCATTCATATGATCCATTCTAATTCATTCATACGATCCATTCTGATTCATTTGCACGATGTATCCATTATAATTCATTTGTACAATCCATTCTAATTCATTCGCACAATCTATTTTAATTCATTCGTACGATCAATTCTAATTCATTAGCACGATCCATTCTAATTTATTCGTACGATCCATTCTAATTCATTTGCACGAATATTAATTCTTACTCATTCATATGATCCATTCTAATTCATTCGCACAACTGTATCCATTCTAATTCATTCGTACGATCCATTCTAATTCATTTGCACGATCCATTCTAATTCATTCATACGATCCATTCTAATTCTTTCGTACGATCCATTCTATTTTATTTGTACGTTCCATTCTTACTCATTCGTACAATCCATTCTAATTCATTCGCACGAATGTATCCATTCTAATTCATTCGTACGATCCATTCTAATTCATTCGAACGATCCATTCTAATTCATTCGTACGATCCATTCTAATTCATTCGTACGAATGTATCCATTCTAATTCATTCGTACGATCCATTCTAATTCATTCGCACGATCCATTCTAATTCATTCATACGATCCATTCTAATTCATTCATACGATCCACCCTAATTCCTTCGTATGATCCATTCTAATTCATTCGCACGAATGTATCCATTCTAATTCATTCGCACGAATGTATCCATTCTAATTCATTCGTACAATCCATTCGAATTCATTCATACGATCCATTCAAATTCATTCATACGATCCATTCTAATTCATTCGCACGAACGTATCCATTCTAATTCATTCGTATGATCCATTCTAATTCATTCGCACAATCTATTCTAATTCATTCGTACGATCCATTCTAATTCATTCGCACGATCCATTCTAATTCTTTTGCATGATCCATTCTAATTCATTTATACAATCCATTCTAATTCTTTTGCACGAATGTATCCATTCTAATTCCTTCGTACGATCCATTCTAATTCCTTCATACGATCCATTCTATTTCATTCGTATGATCCATTCTAATTCCTTCGTATGATCCATTCTAATTTATTCCCATGAATTTATCCATTTTAATTCATACGTACGATCCATTCTAATTCATTCATACAATCGAATCTAATTCATTCATATGATCCATTCTAATTCATTCGCACGAATGTATCCATTCTAATTCATTCGTACGATCCATTCTAATTCATTCGCACAATCTATTCTAATTCATTCGTACGATCTATTCTAATTCATTAGCACGATCCATTCTAATTCATTCGTACGATCCATTCTAATTCATTCGCACGAATGTATCCATTCTAATTCATTCTTACGATCCATTCTAATTCTTTCGCACGATCCAATCTAATTCATTATTACGATCCATTCTAATTCATTCGTACGATCCATTCTAATTAATTCGCACAATCTATTCTAATTTATTCGTACGATCTATTCTAATTCATTAGCACGATCCATTCTAATTCATTAGCACGATCCATTCTAATTAATTCGTACGATCCATTCTTACTCATTCGTACGATCCATTCTTACTCATTCGTACGATCCATTCTAATTCATTCGCACGAATGTATCCATTCTAATTCATTCGTATGATCCATTCTAATTCATTCACATGATCCATTCTAATTCATTCATACGATCCATTCTAATTCATTCGTACGATCCATTCTAATTCATTCGCACGATCCATTCTAATTCATTCATACGATCCATTCTAATTCATTCATACGATCCATTCTAATTTATTCGCACGAATGTATCCATTCTAATTCATTCGTACAATCCATTCTAATTCATTCGCACAATCTATTCTAATTTATTCGTACGATTTCATTAGCACGATCCATTCTAATTCATTCGTACGATCCATTCTATTTCACTGGTACGATCCATTCTTACTCATTCGTACGATCCATTCTTATTCATTCGTACGAATGTATCCGTTCTAATTCATTCGTTCGATCCATTCTAATTCATTCGCACGATCCATTCTAATTCATTCATACGATCCATTCTAATTCATTCGTACGATCCATTCTAATTCATCCGCACGATCAATTCTAATTCATTCATACAATCCATTCTAATTCATTCATACAATCCATTCTAATTCTTTCGCACGAATATATCCATTCTAATTCATTCGTACGATCCATTCTAATTCATTCATATGATCTATTCTAATTCATTCGCACGAATGTATCCATTCTAATTCATTAGCAGGATCCATTCTAATTCATTCGTACAAACCATTCTATTTCATTCCTACGATCCATTCTTACTCATTCGTATGATCCATTCTAATTCATTCGCACGAATGTATCCATTCTAATTCGTTCATAGTTCCATTCTAATTCATTCGCACGATCCATTCTAATTCATTCATACGATCCATTCTAATTCATTCGTACGATCCATTCTTATGCATTCGCACGATCCATTCTAATTCATTCATACGATCCATTCTAATTCATTCATACGATCCATTCTAATTCATTCGCATGAATGTATCCATTCTAATTCATTCGTACGATCCATTCTAATACATTCGCACAATCTATTCTAATTCATTCGTACGATCCATTCTAATTCATTCGCACAATCTATTCCAGTTTATTCGTACGATCCATTCTAATTCATTAGCACGATCCATTCTAATTCATTCGTACGATCCATTCTATTTCATTCGTACGATCCATTCTTACTCATTCGTACGATCCATTCTATTTCATTCGCACGAACATATCCATTCTAATTCATTCGTACGATCCATTCTAATTCATTCATATGATCCTTTCTAATTCATTCGTACGATCCATTCTAATTCATTCGTACGATCCATTCTAATTCATTCATACAATCCATTCCAATTCTTTCGCACGAATGTATCTATTCTAATTCATTCGTACTATCCACCCTAATTCCTTCGTATGATCCATTCTAATTCATTCACACGAATGTATCCATTCTAATTCATTCGTATGATCCATTCGAATTCATTCATACGATCTATTCTAATTCATTTATACGATCCATTCTAATTCATTCGCACAATCTATTCTAATTCATTCGTACGATCCATTCTAATTCATTCGCACGATGCATTCTAATTCATTTGCACGATCCATTCTAATTCATTCATACAATCCATTCTAATTCTTTTGCACGAATGTATCCATTCTAATTCCTTCATACGATCCATTCTAATTCCTTCGTATGATCCATTCTATTTCATTCGTATGATCCATTCTAATTCATTCATACGATCCGATCTAATTCATTTTTACGATCCATTCTAATTCATTCGCACGAATGTATCCATTCTAATTTATTCGTTTGATCCATTCTAATTCATTCGCATAATCTATTCTAATTCATTCATACGATCCATTCTAATTCATTAGCACGATCCATTCTAATTCAATCGTACGATCCATTCTATTTCATTCGTACGATCCATTCTTACTCATTCGTACGATCCATTCTAATTCATTCGCATGAATGTATCCATTCTATTCTAATTCATTCGAACGATCCATTCTAATTCATTCGCACGATCCATTCTAATTCATTCGTATGATCCATTCTAATTCATTCGTACAATCCATTCCAATCCATTCGCACGATCCATTCTAATTCATTCATATGATCCATTCTAATTCATTCATACAATCCATTCTAATTCTTTCGCACGAACGTATCCATTCTAATTCATTCGTACGATCCACCCTAATTCCTTCGTATGATCCATTCAAATTCATTAGCACGAATGTATCCATTCCAATTCATTCATACGATCCATTCGAATTCATTCATACGATCCATTCTAATTCATTCATACGATCCATTCTAATTCAATCGCACGAATGTATTCATTCGCACAATCTATTCTAATTCATTCGTACGATCCATTCTAATTCAATCGCACGAATGTATTCATTCGCACAATCTATTCTAATTCATTCGTACGATCCATTCTAATTCATTAGCACGATCCATTCTAATTCATTCGTATGATCCATTCTATTTCATTCTTACGATCCATTCTTACTCATTCGTATGATCTATTCTAATTCATTCGCATGAATGTATCCATTCTAATTCATTCGTATGATCCACTCAAATTCATTCGCACGATCCATTCTAATTCATTCATACGAACCATTCTAATTCATTCGTACGATCCATTCTAATTCATTCGCACAATCTTTTCTAATTCATTCGAACGATCCATTCTAATTCATTAGCATGATCTATTGTAATTCATTCGTACGATCCATTCTATTTCATTCGTATGATCCATTCTTACTCATTCGTACGATCCATTCTAATTCAATCGCACGAATATATCCATTCTAATTCATTCGTACGATCCATTCCAATTCATTCGCACGATCCATTCTAATTCATTCATACGATCCGTTCTAATTCATTCGTACGATCCATTTTAATTCATTCGCACGATCCATTCTAATTCATTCATACGATCCATTCGAATTCATTTATACAATCCATTCTAATTCTTTCGCACGAATGTATCCATTCTAATTTATTCATACGATCCACCCTAATTCCTTTGTATGATCCATTCTAATTCATTCGCACGAATGTATCCATTCTAATTCATTCGTACGATCCATTCGAATTCATTCATACGATCCATTCTAATTCATTCGCATGATCTATTCTAATTCATTCATACGATCCATTCTAATTCATTCGCACGATGCATTCTAATTCATTCGCACGATCCATTCTGATTCCTTCGTACAATCCGTTCTATTTCATTCGCATGATCCATTCTAATTCCTTCGTACGATCCATTCTAATTCATTCCCATGAATGTATCCATTCTAATTCATACGTACGATCCATTCTTACTCCTTCATACGATCCATTCTAATTCTTTCGCACGAATGTATCCATTCTAATTCATTCGTACGATCCACCCTAATTCCTTTGTATGATTCATTCTAATTCATTCGCACGATTGTATCCATTCTAATTCATTCGTACGATCCATTAGAATTCATTCATACGATGCATTCTAATTCATTCATACGATCCATTCTAATTCATTCGCACGAATGTATCCATTCTAATTCAATCGTACGATCCATTCTAATTCATTCGCACAATCTATTCTAATTCATTCGTACGATCCATTCTAATTCATTCGCATGATCCAATCTAATTCATTTGTACGATCCATTCTAATTCATTCATACAATCCATTCTAATTCTTTTGCATGAATGTATCCATTCTAATTCATTCGTACGATCCATTCTAATTCCTTCGTACGATCCATTCTAATTCATTCGTACGATCCACCCTAATTCCTTCGTATGATCCATTCTAATTCATTCGTACGATCCATTCTAATTCATTAGCACGATCCATTCTAATTCATTCGTACGATCCATTCTATTTCATTCGTACGATCCATTCTAATTCATTCGCACGAATGTATCCATTCTAATTCATTCGCATGATCCATTCTAATTCATTCGCACGATTCATTCTAATTCATTCGCACGATCTATTCTAATTCTTTCGCACGATCCATTCTAATTCATTCGCACAATCCATTCTAATTCATTAGCACGATCCATTCTAATTCATTAGCACGATCCATTCTATTTCATTCGTACGATCCATTCTTACTCATTCGTATGATACATTCTAATTCATTCGCATGAATGAATCCATTCTAATTCATTCGTACAATCCATTCTAATTCAATCGTACGATCCATTCTAATCATTCGCACGATCCATTCTAATTCATTGAGTAAGAATGGATTGTACGAATGAAATAGAATGGATCATACGAATGAATTAGATTAGATTGTGCGAATGAATTAGAATGGATCGTACGAATGAATTAGAATGGATCGTATGAATGAATTAGAATGGATCGTGCGAATGAATTAGAATGGATCGTACGAATGAATTAGAATGGATACATTTGTGCGAATGAATTAGAATGGATCGTACGAATTAGTAAGAATGGATCGTACGAATGAAATAGAATGGATCGTACGAATGAAATAGAATGGATCGTACGAATGAATTAAAATAGATTCTGAGAATGAATAGATTCGTGGGAATGAATTAGAATGGATCGTATGAATGAATTAGAATGGATCGTATGAATGAATTCAAATGGATCGTACGAATGAATTAGAATGGATACATTCGTGTGAATGAATTAGAATGGATCGTACGAATGAATTAGAATGGATACATTTATGCGAATGAATTAGAATGGATCGTACAAATGAGTAAGAATGGATCGTACGAATGAAATAGAATGGATCGTACAAATGAATTAGAATGGATCGTGTGAATGAATTAGAATGGATCGTACGAATGAATTAGAATGGATACATTCGTGCGAACGAATTAGAATGGATCATGTGAATGAATTAGAATGGATCGTATGAATGAATTCGAATGGATCGTAGGAATGAATTAGAATGGATCGTGCGAATAAATTAGAAGGGATCGTACGAATGAATTAGAATGGATCGTATGAATAAATTAGAATGGATCGTGCGAATGAATTAGAATGGATCGTACGAATGAATTAGAATGGATACATTCGTGCAAATGAATTAGAATGGATCGTACGAATGAGTAAGAATGGATCGTACGAATGAAATAGAATGGATCGTACGAATATATCCATTCTATTTCATTCGTACGATCCATTCTTACTCATTCGTATGATCCATTCTAATTTATTCGCATGAATGTATCCATTCGAATTTATTCGTACGATCCATTCTAATTCATTCGCACAATCCATTCTAATTCATTCATACGATCCATTCTAATTCATGCACACGATCCATTCTAATTCATTCGCACGAATGTATCCATTCTAATTCATTCGTACGATCCATTCTAATTCATTCGCACAATCTATTCTAGTTCATTCGTACGATCCATTCTAATACATTCGTACGATCCATTCTAATTCATTTGCAAGATCCATTCTAATTCATTCTTACAATCCATTCTAATTCTTTTGCACGAATGTATCCATTCTAATTCCTTCGTACGATCCATTCTAATTCCTTCGTACGATCCATTCTATTTCAGTCGTATAATCCATTCTAATTCCTTCATTCGATCCATTCTAATTCATTCCCATGAATGTATCCATTCTAATTCCTTCGTACGATTCATTCTAATTCATTCGTACGAGCCATTCTGTCGTATGTATCCATTCTAATTAATTCGTACGATCCATTCTAATTCATTCGCACGATCCATTCTAATTCATTCGTACGATCCATTCTAATTCATTCGCATGATCCATTCTAATTCATTCATACGATCCATTCTAATTCATTCGTACGATCCATTCTAATTCATTCGCACAATCTATTCTAATTCATTCATACGATCCATTCTAATTCCTTCGTACGATCCATTCTATTTCATTCGTATGATCCATTCTAATTCCTTCGTACGATCCATTCTAATTCAATGCCATCATTGTATCTATTCTAATTGATATGTACGATCCATTCTAATTTATTCATACGATCCAATCTAATTCATTCATATGATCCATTCTAATTCATTCGTACAATCCATTCTAATTCATTCGCACGATCCATTCTAATTCATTCGTACGATCCATTCTTATTCATTCGTACGATCCATTCTAATTCATTCGCACGATCCATTCTAATTCATTCGTACGATCCATTCTAATTCATTCGCATAATCTATTCTAATTCATTCATACGATCCATTCTAATTCATTCGCACGATCTATTCTAATTCATTTGCACGATCTATTCTAATTCATTCATACATTCCATTCTATTTCTTTTGCACGAATGTATCCATTCTAATTCATTCGTACGATCCATTCTAATTCCTTCGTACGATCCATTCTAATTCCTTCGTACAATCCATTCTATTTCATTCGTATAATCCATTCTAATTTTTTCGTACGATCCAATCTAATACATACGATCCATTCTAATTCATTCGCACAATCCATTCTAATTTAT
The DNA here is from genome assembly GCA_947650365.1 of Chamaelirium japonicum. Taxonomy (NCBI): domain Eukaryota; kingdom Viridiplantae; phylum Streptophyta; class Magnoliopsida; order Liliales; family Melanthiaceae; genus Chamaelirium; species Chamaelirium japonicum. Next base: position 69,000,248 of record OX393556.1, on the reverse strand, counting down.
TCATACGATCCATTCTAATTCATTCGTACGATCCATTCTAATTCATTCATACGATCCATTCTAATTCATTCATACAATCCATTCTAATTCTTTCGCATGAATGTATCCATTCTAATTCATTCGTACGATCCACCCTAATTCCTTAGTATGATCCATTCTAATTCATTTGCATGAATGTATCCATTCTAATTCATTCGTACGATCCATTCTAATTCATTCATACGATCCATTCTAACTCATTCGCACGATCCATTCTAATTCATTCATATGATCCAATCTAATTCAGTCATATGATCTATTCTATTTCATTCGCAAGAATGTAACCATTCTAATTCATCGTACGATCCATTCTAATTCATTCGCACGAATGTATCAATTCTAATTCATTCGTACGATCCATTCTAATTCATTCGCACGATCCAATCTAATTCATTCGCACGATCCATTCTAACTCATCATTCGCACAATCTATTCTAATTCATTAGCACGATCCATTTTTACTCATTCGTACAATCCATTCTAATTCATTCGCACGAATGTATCCATTATAATTCATTCGTATGATCCATTCTAATTCATTCGCACGATCCATTCTAATTCTTTCATACGATGCTTTCTAATTCATACGTACGATCCATTCTAATTCATTCGTATGATCCATTCTAATTCATTTATACGATCCATTCTAATTCATTCGCACGATCCATTCTAATTCACTCGTACGATCCATTCTTACTCATTCGTACGATCCATTCTAATTCATTCGCATGAATGTATCTATTCTAATTCATTCGTACGATCCATTCTAATTCCTTCGTACGATCCATTCTATTTCATTCATACGATCAATTCTAATTTATTCATACAATCCATTCTAATTCTTTCGCACGAATGTATCCATTCTAATTCATTCATACGATCCACCCTAATTCCTTCATTTGATCCATTCTAATTCATTCGTACGAATGTATCCTTTCTAATTCATTCGTACAATCCATTTGAATTCATTCATACGATCCATTCTAATTCATTCGCATGAAGGAATTAGAATGAATCGTACGAATGATTGAATTAGAATGGATTATACGTACGAATGTATTAGAATGGATACATTCGTGCGAAAGAATTAGAATGGATTGTATGAATGTGTTAGAATGGATCGTATGAATGAAATAGAATGGATCGTACGAAGGAATTAGAATGGATCGTAAGAATAAATTAGAATGGATATATTCCTGCGAATGAATTAGAATGGATCATACGAATGAGTAAGAATGGATCGTACGAATGAAACAGAATGGATCATACGAATGAATTAGAATGGATCGTGCTAATGAATTAGAATGGATCGTACGAATGATTTAGAATAGATTGTGCAAATGAATTAGAATGGATCGTACGAATGAATTAGAATGGATCGTATGAATGAATTAGAATGGATCGTGCGAATGAAGTAGAATGGATCGTACGAATGAATTAGAATGGATACATTCGTGCGAATGAATTAGAATGGATCGTACGAATGAGTAAGAATGGATCGTACGAATAAAATAGAATGGATCGTGCGAATGAATTAGAATGGATCGTATGAATGAATTAGAATGGATCGTGGGAATGAATTAGAATGGATCGTACGAATAAATTAGAATGGATACATTCGTGCGAATAAATTCGAATGGATTATACGAAGGAATTAGGGTGGATCGTACGAATGAAATAGAATGGATTGTACGAATGAATTAGAATGGATCGTGCTAATGAATTAAAATGGATCGTACGAATGAATTGGAATAGATTGTGTGAATGAATTAGAATGGATCGTACGAATGAATTAGAATGGATCGTATGAATGAATTAGAATGGATCGTGCGAATGAATTAGAATGGATCGTACGAATGAATTAGAATGGATACATTCGTGTGAATTAATTATAATGGATCGTAAGAATAAGTAAGAATGGATCGTACGAATGAAATAGAATGGATCGTGTGAATGAATTAGAATGGATCGTATGAATGAATTAGAATGGATCGTACGAATGAATTAGAATGGATCATGCGAATGAATTAGAATGGATCGTACGAATGAATTAGAGTGGATCGTACGACTGAATTAGAATGGATCATACGAATGAATTAGAATTGATACATTCGTGCGAATTAATTAGATTGGATCGTACGAATGAGTAAGAATGGATCGTACGAATGAAATAAAATGGATCGTACGAATGAATTAGAATGGATCGTGCTAATGAATTAGAATGGATCGTACGAATGAATTAGAATAGATTGTGCGAATGAATTAGAATGGATCGTACGAATGAATTTGAATGGACACATTCGTGCGAAAGAATTAGAATGGATTGTATGAATGAATTAGAATGGATCGTATGAATGAATTAGAATGGATCGTGCGAATGAATTAGAATGGATCGTAAGAATGAATTAGAATGGATCATATGAATGAATTATAATGGATCATACGAATGAATTAGAATGGATACATTCGTGCGAATGAATTTGAATGGATTGTACGAATCAGTAAGAATGGATCGTACGAATGAATTTGAAAGGATCGTACGAATGAATTAGAATGGATCGTACAAATAAATTAGAATGGATCGTACGAATGAATTAGAATAATCCATTCTAATTCATTCGTACAATCCATTCTAATTCATTCATACGATCCATTCTACTTCATTCATACCATCCATTCTAATTCTTTCGCACGAATGTGTTCATTCGTATGATCCATTCGAATTCATTCATACGATCCATTCTAATTCATTTGCACGATCCATTCTAATTCATTCATACGATCCATTCTAATTCATTCGTACGATCCATTCTAATTCATTCGCATGATCCATTCGAATTCATTCATACGATCCATTCTAATTCATTCATACGATCCATTCTAATTCCTTCGTACGATCCATTCTAATTCCTTCATATGATCCATTCTAATTCATTCGTACGATCCACCCTATTTCTTTCGTATGTTCCATTCTAATTCATTCGTACGATCCATTCTAATTCATTAGCACGATCCATTCTAATTCATTCGTACGATCTATTCTATTTCATTCGTACGATCCATTCTTACTGATTAGTACGATCTATTCTAATTCATTTGCACGAATGTATCCATTCTAATTCATTCGTACGATCCATTCTAATCCATTCACACGATCCATTCTAATTCATTCGCACGATCCATTCTAATTCATTCGTACGATCCATTCTAATTCATTAGCACGATCCATTCTAATTCTTTCGTACGATCCATTCTAATTCATTCGTACGATCCATTCTAATTCATTCATACGATCCATTCTGAATTATTCATATGATCCATTCTAATTCATTCGCACGAATGTATCCATTCTAATACTTTCGTACGATCCATTCTATTTCATTCGCACAATCTATTCTAATTCATTCGTACGAACCATTTTAATTCATTCGCACGATCCGTTCTAATTCATTTGTACGATCCATTCTAATTCATTCATACAATCCATTCTAATTCTTTTGCACGAATGTATCCATTCTAATTCATTCGTACGATCCATTCTAATTCCTTCGTACGATCCATTCTAATTCTTTCGTACGATCCATTCTAATTCATTCATATAATCCATTCTAATTCATTCGTACGATCCATTCTAATTCATACGTAGGATCCATTTGAATTTATTCATACGATCTATTCTAATTCATTCATACGATCCATTCTAATTAATTCGCACGAATGTATCCATTCTAATTCATTCGTACGATCCATTCTAATTATTTCGCACGATCCAATCTAATTCATTCGTATGATCCATTCTAATTCATTCGTATGATCCATTCTATTTCATTCGTACGATCTATTCTAATTCATTCATACGATCCATTCTAATTCTTTCGCCCGAATGTATCCATACTAATTCATTTGTACGATCCATTCGAATTCATTCATACGATCCATTCTAATTCATTCATACGATCCATTCTAATTCATTCGCACGAATGTATCCATTCTAATTCATTCGTACGATCCATTCTAATTCATTCGCACAATCTATTCTAATTCATTCGTACGATCCATTCTAATTCATTCGTACGATCCATTCTAATTCATTCGCACGATCCATTCTAATTTATTCGCACGATCCATTCTAATTCCTTCGTACGATCCATTCTATTTCATTTGTATGATCCATTCTAATTCCTTTGTACGATCCGTTATAATTCATTCCCAGGAATGTATCCATTCTAATTCATACGTACGATCCATTCTAATTCATTCATATGATCCATTCTAATTCCTTCGTACGATCCATTCTAATTCCTTCATATGATCCATTCTAATTCATTCCCATGAATGTATCCATTCTATTTCATACGTATGATCCATTCTAATTCATTCATACGATCCAATCTAATTCATTCATACGATCCATTCTAATTCATTCGCACGAATGTATCCATTCTAATTCATTCTAATCCCTTCGTACGATCCATTCTAATTCATTCGCACGAATGTATCCATTCTAATTCATTATAATTCCTTCATACGATCCATTCTAATTCATTCGTACAATCCATAATATTTCATTCATACGATCCATTCTTACTCAATCGTACGATCCATTCTAATTCATTCGCACGAATGTATCTATTCTAATTCATTAGTACGATCCATTCTAATTCATTCGCACGATCCATTCTAATTCATTCATACGATCCATTCTAATTAATTCGTACGATCCATTCTAATTCATTCGCACAATCTATTCTACTTCATTCGTACGATCCATTCTATTTCATTCGCACGATCCATTTTAATTCATTCGCACGAATGTATCCATTCTAATTCATTCGTATGATACATTCGAATTCATTCATACGATGCATTCTAATTCATTCATACGATCCATTAGAATGGATTAGAATGGATCGTACGAATGACTAAGAATGGATCGTACGAATGAATTCCTTAGAATGGATCGTATGAATTAGAATGAAATAGAATGAATTAGAATGGATCGTACGTATGAATTAGAATGGATACATTCATGGGAATGAATTAGAATGGATCGTACGAATGAATTAGGGTGGATCGTGCGAATGAATTAGAATGGATACATTCGTGTGAATGAATTAGAATGGATCGTACGAATGAATTAGAATGGATCGTACGAATGAATTAGAATGGATCATATGAATGAATTAGAATGGATCGTGCGAATGAAATAGAATGGATCGTACGAATGAATTAGAATGGATACATTCGTGCGAATGAATTAGAATGGATCGTACGAATGAGTAAGAATGGATCGTACGAATGAAATAGAATGGATCGTACGAATTAATTAGAATTGATCGTGCTAATGAATTAGAATAGATTGTACGAATGAATTAGAATAGATTGTGCGAATGAATTAGAATGGATCGTACGAATAAATTAGAATGGATGATACGAAGGAATTAGGGTGGATCCATTCGTGCAAACGAATTAGTATGGATTGTATGAATGAATTAGAATGGATCGTGCAAATGAATTAGAATGGATCGTACGAAGGAATTAGAATGGATCGTACGAAGGAATTAGAATGGATCGTATGAATGAATTAAAATGGATCGTATGAATGAATTTGAATGGATACATTCATGCAAAAGAATTAGAATGGATCGTACGTTTGAATTGGAATGGATCGTACGAATGAATTAGAATGGATCGTATGAATGAATTAGAATGGATTGTATAAATGAATTCGAATGGATCGTACGAATGAATTAGAATGGATTCATTCGTGCGAATGAATTAGAATGGATACATTCGTGCGAATGAATTAGAATGGATCATACGCCTTCGTACGATCCATTCGTACGATCCATTCTAATTGCTTCGCATGATTCATTCTAATTCATTCGCACGAATGTATCCATTCTAATTCATTCGTACGATCCATTCTAATTCTTTCAAACGATCCATTCTAGATCATTCGTACGATCGTCCATATGAATTAGAATGGATCGTACAAATGAGTAAGAATGGATCGTATGAATGAAATAGAATGGATCGTATGAACGAATTAGAATGGATCGTGCGAATTAATTAGAATGGATCGTAAGAATGAGTAAGAATGGATTGTACGAATGAAATAAATGGATCGTACGCACGATCCATTCTAATTTATTCATACGATCCATTCTAATTCATTCGCACGAATATATCCATTCTAATTCCTTCGTACAATCCATTCGTACGATCCATTCTAATTCCTTCGTACGAATGTATCCATTCTAATTTATTTGTAAGATCCATTCTAATTCATTCACACAATATATTCTAATTCATTCGTACGATCCATTCTAATTCATTAGCATGATCCATTCTAATTCATTTGTACAATCCATTCTATTTCATTCGTACGATCCATTCTTACTCATTTGTACGATAAATTTTAATTCATTCGCACGAATGTATCCATTCTAATTCATTCGTACGACCCATTCTATTTCATTCGCATGATCCATTCTAATTCATTGAGTAAGAATGGATCGTATGAATGAAATAGAATGGATCGTACGAATGAATTAGAATGGATCGTGCTAATGAATTGGAATGGATTGTACGAATGAATTAGAATAGATTGTGCGAATGAATTAGAATGGATCGTACGAATGAATTAGAATGGATACATTCGTGCGAAGGAATTAGAATGGATCGTACGAATGGATCGTACGAAGAAATTAGAATGAATTAGAATGGATCGTGCGAATGAATTAGAATGGATCGTACGAATGAATTAGAATGGATACATTCGTGCGAATGAATTCGAATGGATCGTACAAATCAGTAAGAATGGATCATACGAATGAATTTGAATGAATTGTACGAATGAATTATAATGGATCGTTCAAATGAATTAGAATGGATCGTATGAATGAATTAGAATAATCCATTCTAATTCATTCGTACAATCCATTCTAATTCATTCATACGATCCATTCTACTTCATTCATACCATCCATTCTAATTCTTTCGCACGAATGTATTCATTCGTACGATCCATTCGAATTCATTCATACGTTCTATTCCAATTCATTTGCACGATCCATTCTAATTCATTCATACGATCCATTCTAATTCATTCGTACGATCCATTCTAATTCATTCGCACGATCCATTCGAATTCATTCATACGATCTATTCTAATTCATTCATACGATCCATTCTAATTCCTTCGTACGATCCATTCTAATTCCTTCGTACGATCCATTCTAATTCATTCGTACGATCAACCCTAATTCCTTCGTATGATCCATTCTAATTCATTCGTACGATCCATTCTAATTCATTAGCACGATCCATTCTAATTCATTCGTACGATCCGTTATATTTAATTCGTACGATCCATTCTTACTTATTCGTACGATCCATTCTAATTCATTTGCACGACTGTATCCATTCTAATTCATTCGTACGATCCATTCTAATTCATTCGCACGATCCATTCTAATTCATTCGCACGATCCATTCTAATTTATTCGTACGATCCATTCTAATTCACTAGCACGATCCATTCTAATTCATTCGTACGATCCATTCTAATTCATTCATACGATCCATTCTAATTCATTCATATGATCCATTCTAATTCATTCGCATGAATGTATCCATTCTAATTCATTCGTACGATCCATTCTAATTCATTCGCATAATCTATTCTAATACATTCGTACGATCCATTCTAATTCATTCGCACGATCCGTTCTAATTCATTTGTACGATCCTTTTTAATTCATTCATACAATCCATTCTAATTCTTTTGCATGAATGTATCCATTCTAATTCATTCGTATGATGCATTCAAATTCCTTCATACGATCCCTTCTAATTCCTTCGTATGATCCATTCAAATTCCTTCATACGATCCATTCTAATTCATTCGTACGATCCATTCTAATTCATACGTACGATCCATTCGAATTCATTCATACGATCTATTCTAATTCATTCATACGATCCATTCTAATTCATTCGCACGTATGTATCCATTCTAATTCATTCGTACGATCCATTCTAATTCATCCGCATGATCCAATCTAATTCATTCGTACGATCCATTCTAATTCATTCGTATGATCCATTCTATTTCATTCGTACGATCCATTCTAATTCATTCATACGATCCATTCTAATTTATTCGCACGAATGTATCCATTCTAATTCATTCGTACGATCCATTCTAATTCATTCGCACGATCCAATCTAATTCATTCGTACGATCCATTCTATTTCATTCGTACGATCCATTCTTACTCATTCGTACGATCTATTCTAATTTATTCGCTCGAATTTATCCATTCTAACACATTCGTACGATCCAATCTAATTCATTCGAATGATCCATTCTAATTCATTCGTACGATCCATTCTAATTCATTCGTACGATCCATTCTAATTCATTCGCACAATCTATTCTAATTTATTCGTACGATCCATTCTTTTTCATTCCTACAATCCATTCTTATATATTCGTACGATCCATTCTAATTCATTCGCACGAATATATCCATTCTAATTCATTCGCACGATCCATTCTAATTCATTCGCACGATCCATTCTAATTCATTCATATGATCCATTCTAATTCATTCGAATTCTTTCGCACGAATGTATCCATTCAATTCATTCGTACGATCCACCCTAATTCCTTCGTATGATCCATTCTAATTCATTCGCACGAATGTATCCATTCTAATTCATTCGTACGATCCATTCGAATCATTCATACGATCCATTTAATTCATTCATACGATCTATTCTAATTCATTCGTATGATCCATTCTAATTCATTCGTATGATCCATTCTAATTCATTCGCACGATCCATTCTAATTCATTTGCACGATCCATTATAATTCATTTATACAATCCATTCTAATTCTTTTGCACGAATGTATCCATTCTAATTCATTCGTACGATCCATTCGAATTCATTCATACGATCCATTCTAATTCATTCATACGATCCATTCTAATTCATTCTAATGATCCATTCTAATTCATTCGTATGATCCATTCAATTTCATTCGTATGATCCATTCTAATTCATTCGTATGATCCATTCTAATTCATTCATACGATCCATTCTAATTCATTCGTAGGATCCATTCTAATTCATTCGTACGATCCATTCTAATTCATTCGCACGATCCATTCTAATTCATTTGCACGATCCATTCTAATTCATTCATACAATCCATTCTTATTCTTTTGCACGAATGTATCCATTCTAATTCATTCGTACGATCCATTCTAATTCCTTCGTACGATCCATTCTAACTCCTTCGTACGATCCATTCTTTTTCATTTGTATGATCTATTCTAATTCCTTCGTACGATCCATTCTAATTCATTCCCATGAATGTATCCATTCTATGTCATATGTACGATCCATTCTAATTCATTCATACGATCCAATCTAATTCATTCATACGATCCATTCTAATTCATTCGCACGAATGTATCCATTCTAATTCATTCGTACGATCCATTCTAATTCATTCGGGTAATCTATTCTAATTCATTCATACGATCCATTCTAATTCATTAGCACGATCCATTCTAATTCATTCGTACGATTCATTCTATTTCATTCGTACGATCTATTCTTACTCATTCGTACGATCCATTCTAATTCATTCGTACGATCCATTCTAATTCATTCGTACGATTCATTCTTACTCATTCATACGATCCATTCTAATTCATTCTAATCCGAATTCATTCATACGATCCATTCTAATTCATTCGAACGATCCATTCTAATTCATTCGAACGATCCATTCTAATTAATTCATACGGTCCATTCTAATTCATTCGTACGATCCATTCTAATTCATTCGCACGATCCATTCTAATTCATTCGTATGATCCATTCTAATTCATTCATACAATCCATTCTAATTCTTTCGTACGAATGTATCCATTCTAATTCATTCGTACGATCCACCCTAATTCCTTCGTATGATCCATTCTAATTCATTCGCACGAATGTATCCATTCTAATTCATTCGTACGATCCATTCGAATTCATTCATACGATCCATTCTAATTCATTCGAACGATCCATTCAAATTCATTCGTACGATCCATTCTAATTCATTCGCACGATCCATTCGAATTCATTCATACGATCCATTCTAATTCATTCATACGATCCATTCAAATTCATTCGTACGATCCATTCTATTTCATTCACACGATCCATTCGAATTCATTCATACGATCCATTGTAATTCATTCATACGATCGTGCGAATGATTTAGAATGGATCGTGCGAATGATTTAGAATGGATCGTACGAATGAATTAGCATAGATTATGCGAATGAATTAGAATGGATTAGAATGGATCGTATGAATGAATTAGCATGAATGAATTAGAATGGATCGTGCGAATGAATTAGAATGGATCGTGCGAATGAATTAGATTGGATCGTGCGAATGTATTAGAATGGATCGTACGAATGAATTAGAATGGATGCATTAGTGCGAATGAATTAGAATGGATCGTATGAATGAATTAGATTGGATCGTATGAATGAATTCGAATGGATCGTACGAATGAATTTGAATGGATACATTCGTGCGAATGAATTAGAATGGATCATATGAAGGAATTAGGGTGAATCGTACGAATGAATTAGAATGGATACATTCGTGCGAAAGAATTAGAATGAATTGTATGAATGAATTAGAAGGGATCGTATGAATGAATTAGAATGGATCGTGCGAATGAATTAGAATGGATCGTACGAATGAATTAGAATGGATCGTGCGAATGAATTAGAAGGGATAGTATGAATGAATTAGAATGGATCGTACGAATGAATTAGAATGGATCGTGGGAATGAATTAGAATGGATCGTACGAATGAATTAGAATGGATACATTCGTGCGAATGAATTAGAATCGATCGTGCGAATGAGTAAGACTGGATCGTACGAATGAAATAGAATGGATCGTACGAATGAATTAGAATGGATCGTGCTAATGAATTAGAATGGATCTTACGAATGAATTAGAATAGATTGTGCGAATGAATTAGAATGGATCGTATGAATGAATTATAATGGATTATGCGAATGAATTAGAATGGATCGTACGAATGAATTAGAATGGATACATTCGTGCGAATGAATTAGAATAGATCATACGAAGGAATTAGGGTGGGTCGTACGAATGAATTAGAATGGATACATTCGTGCGAAAGAATTAGAATGGATTGTATGAATGAATTAGAATGGATCGTATGAATGAATTAGATTGGTTCGTGCGAATGAATTATAATGGATCGTACGAACGAATTAGAATGGATCGTATGAAAGAATTAGAATGGATCGTGCGAATGAATTAAAATGGATCGTATGAATGAATTCGAATTACAATGAATTAGAATGGATCGTACGAATGAATTAGAATGGATCGTGCTAATGAATTAGAATGGATCGTACGATTGAATTAGAATAGATTGTGCGAATGAATTAGAATGGATCATACGAATGAATTAGAATGGATACAATCGTACGAATGAATTAGAATGGATCGTATAAATGAATTAGAATGGATCGTATGAATGAATTAGAATGGATCGTACGTATGAATTAGAATGGATATATTCGTGGGAATGAATTAGAATGGATCGTACGAAGGATTAGAATGGATCATACGAATGAAATAGAATGGATCGTACGTAGGAATTAGAATGGATCGTACGAAAGAATTAGAATGGATCGTATGAAGGAATTAGAATGAATACATTCGTGCAAAAGAAATAGAATAGATTGTATGAATGAATTTGAATGGATCATGCAAATGAATTAGAATGGATCGTGCGAATGAGGATACATTCGTGCGAATGAATTAGAATGGATCGTTCGAATGAGTAAGAATGAATCGTACGAATGAAATAGAATTGATCGTACGAATGAATTAGAATGGATCGTGCGAATGAATTAGATTGGATCGTGTGAATGAATTAGATTGGATCGCACGAATGAATTAGAATGGATACATTCGTGCGAATGAATTAGGATGGATCGTATGAAAGAATTAGAATGGATCGTATTAATGAATTCGAATGGATCGTACGAATGAATTAGAATGGATCGTGTGAATGAATTAGAATGGATCGTACGAATGAATTAGAAAGGATCGTACGAATGAATTAGAATGGATCATACGAAGGAATTAGGGTGGATCGTACGAATGAATTAGAATCGATACATTCGTGCAAAAGAATTAGAATGGATTGTGTGAATGAATTAGAATGGATCGTATGAATGAATTAGAATGGATCGTGCGAATGAATTAGAATGGATCTTATGAATGAATTCGAATGGATGGTACGAATGAATTAGAATGGATACATTCGTGTGAATGAATTAGAATGAATCATACGAATGAATTAGGGTGGATCGTACGAATGAATTAGAATGGATACATTCGTGCGAAAGAATTAGAATGGATTGTATGAATGAATTAGAATGGATCGTATGAATAAATTAGAATGGATCGTGCGAATGAATTAGAATGGATCGTACGAATGAATTAGAATGGATACATTCTCGTACAAATGAATTAGAATGGATACATTCGTGCGAATGAATTAGAATGGATCGTACGAATGAGTAAGAATGGATCGTACGAATGAAATAGAATGGATCGTACGAATTAATTAGAATGGATCGTGCTAATGAATTAGAATGCATCGTACGAATGAATTAGAATAGATTGTGCGAATGAATTAGAATGGATCGTACGAATGAATTAGAATGAATACATTTGTGCAAATGAATTAGAATGGATCGTATGAAAGAATTAGAATGGATTGTATGAATGAATTAGAATGGATCGTGCGAATGAATTAGAGTGGATCGTACGAATGAATTAGAATGGATCGTGTGAATAAATAAGAATGGATCGTGCGAATGAATTAGAATGGATCGTACGAATGAATTAGAATGGATACATTCGTGCGAATGAATTAGAATGAATCGTACGAATGAGAAAGAATGGATCGTACGAATGAAATAGAATGGATCGTACGAATGAATTATAATGGATTGTGCTAATGAATTAGAATGGATCGTACGAATGAATTAGAATACTTTATGCTAATGAATTAGAATGGATCGTACGAATGAATTAGAATGGATATATTTGTGCGAAGGAATTTGAATGGATCATACGAATGGATCGTACAAAGGAATTAGAATGAATTAGAATGGATACATTCGTGCAAATGAATTAGAATGGATCGTATGAATGAATTAGATTGGATCGTATGAATGAATTAGAATGGATCGTACGTATGAATTAGAATGGATACATTCATGGGAATGAATTAGAATGGATCGTACGAATTTCATTCATACGATATATTCTAATTCATTCATACGATCCATTCTAATTCATTCATACAATCCATTCTAATTCTTTCGCACGAATGTATCCATTTTAATTCATTCGTACGATCCATTCTAATTCCTTTGTACGATCCATTCTAATTCCTTCGTCCGATCCATTCTAATTCCTTCGTATGATCTATTCTAATTCCTTCGTACGATCCATTCTAATTCATTCCCATAAATGTATCCATTCTAATTCATACGTACGATCCATTCTAATTCATTCAAACGGTCCAATCTAATTCATTCATACGATCCATTCTAATTCATTCGCACAAATGTATCCATTCTAATTCATTCGTACGATCCATTCTAATTCATGCGCACAATCTATTCTAATTCATTCGTACAATCCATTCTAATTCATTAGCACGATCCATTCTAATTCATTCGTACGTTCCATTCTAATTCATTCATACAATCCATTCTAATTCTTTTGCATGAATGTATCCCATCTAATTCATTCGTACGATCCATTCTAATTCATTCACACGATCCATTCTAATTCATTCATACGATCCATTCTAATTTATTCATACGATCCATTTTAATTCATTCGCACAATCCATTCTAATTCCTTCATACGACCTATTCTAATTCCTTCGTACGATCCATTCTATTTCATTCGTATGATCCAATCTAATTCATTCGTACGATCCATTCTAATTCATTCCCATGAATGTATCCATTCTAATTCATACGTATGATCCATTCTAATTCATTCATACGATCCAATCTAATTCATTCATACGATCGATTCTAATTCATTCGCACGAATGTAGCCATTCTAAATCATTCGTACAATCTATTCTAATTCTTTCGCACAATCTATTCTAATTTATTCATACGATCCATTCTAATTCATTAGCATGATCCATTCTATTTCATTCGTACGATCCATTCTATTTCATTCGTACGATTCATTCTTACTCATTCGTACGATCCATTCTTATTCATTCGCACGAATGTATCCATTCTAATTCATTATTATGATCCATTCTAATTCATTCGCACGATCCATTCTAATTCATCCGTACGATCCATTCTAATTCATATGTACAATCTATTCTAATTCATTCGTACGATCCATTCTAATTCATTCGTACGATCCATTCTAATTCATTCGCACGAATGTATCCATCCTAATTCATTCGCACGATCCATTATAATTCATTCATACGATCCAATCGAATTCATTCGTACGATCCATTCTAATTCATTCGCACGATCCATTCTAATTCATTCATACGATCCAATCTAATTCATTCATACGATCCATTCTAATTCATTCGCATGAATGTATCCATTCTAATTCATTCGTACGATCCATTCTAATTCATTCGCACAATCTATTCTAATTCATTCATACGATTCATTTTAATTCATTCGCACGATCCATTCTAATTCATTTGCACGATCCATTCTAATTCATTCATGCAATCCACTCTAATTCTTTTGCACGAATGTATCCATTCTAATTCATTTGTACGATCCATTCTAATTCCTTCGTACGATCCACTCTAATTCCTTCGTACGATCCATTCTAGTTCCTTCGTACGATCCATTCTATTTCATTCATAGGATCCATTCTAATTCCTTTGTACGATCCATTCTAATACATACGATCTATTCTATTTCATTCATACGTTCCATTCTAATTTATTCGCACGATCCATTCTAATTCATTCAAACGATCCATTCAAATTCATTCGCATGAATGTATCCATTCTAATTCATTCGCATGAATGTATCCATTCTAATTCATTCGCACAATCTATTCTAATTCATTTGTACGATCCATTCTAATTCATTCGCACGATCCAATCTAATCCATTCTAATTCATTCGTACGATCCATTCTAATTCATTCGCATGATCCAATCTAATTCATTCGCACGATCCATTCTAATTCATTCGTACGATCCATTCTATTTCATTCGTATAATCCATTTTTACTCATTCGTACGATCCATTCTAATTCATTCGCACGAATGTATCCATTCTAATTCATTCGTATGATCCATTCTAATTCATTCGCACGATCCAATCTAATTCATTCGTATGAACCATTCTAATTCATTCGTACGATCCATTCTATTTCATTCGTACGATCCATTCTTACTCATTCGTACGATCCATTCTAATTCATTCGCACGATCCATTTTAATTCATTCATATGATCCATTCTATTTCATTCGTATGGTCCATTCTAATTCATTCGCAAGAATGTATCCAGTCTAATTCCTTCGTACGATCCATTCTAATTCATTCGCACGATCCATTCTAATTCATTCGTACGATCCATTCTAATTCATTCGTACGATCCATTCTAATTCATTCGCATGATCCATTCTAATTCATTCATACGATCCATTCTAATTCATACGATCCATTCTAATTCATTCATACGATCCATTCTATTTCATTCGTATGATCCATTCTAATTCATTCATTTAACACATTCTATTTCATTCGTACGATCCATTCTTACTCATTCGTACGATCCATTCTAATTCATTCGCATGGTCCAATCTAATTCATTCACACGATCCATTCTAATTCATTTGTACGATCCATTCTATTTCATTCGTACGATCCATTCTTACTCATTCGTACGATCCATTCTAATTCATTCGCACGAATGTATCCATTCTAATTCATTCGTACGATCCATTCTAATTCATACGCACGATCTGATCTATTCTAATTCATTCATACGATCCATTCTAATTCATTCGTACGATCCATTCTAATTCATTCATACAATCCATTGTAATTCCTTCGCATGAATGTATCCATTCTAATACCTTCATACGATCCATTCTAATTCATTCGCACGATCCATTCTAATTCATTCATACGATCGATTCTAATTCATTCGTACGATCCATTCTAATTCATAAGTACGATCTATTCGAATTCATTCATACGATCCATTCTAATTCATTCATACGATCCATTCTTATTCATTCGTACGAATGTATCCATTCTAATTCATTCGTACGATCCATTCTAATTCATTCGCACTATCCAATCTATTTCATTTGCACGATCCATTCTAATTCATTTGTACGATCCATTCTATTTCATTCGTACTATCCATTCTTACTCATTCGTATGATCCATTCTAATTCATTCGCACGAATGTATCCAATATAATTCATTCGTACTATCCATTCTAATTTATTCGAACGATCCTTTCTAATTCATTCATACGATCCATTCTGATTCATTCATACAATCCATTCTAATTCTTTTCCACGAATGTATCCGTTCTAATTCATTCGTACGATCCATTCTAATTCCTTCGTATGATCCATTCTAATTCCTTCGTACGATCAATTCAATTTCATTCGTATGATCCATTCTAATTCCTTCATACAATCCATTCTAATTCATTCGCACGAATGTATCCATTCTAATTCATTCATACGATCCATTCTAATTCATTCGCACGATCCATGCTAATTCATTCGTATGATCCATTCTAATTCATTCGTACGATCCATTCTTATTCATTTGCACGATCTATTCTAATTCATTCATACGATCCATTCTAATTCATTCATACAATCCATTCTAATTCATTCGCACGAATGTATCAATTCTAATTCATTCGTACGTTCCATTCTAATTCATTCGCACGATCCATTCTAATTCATTCATACGATCCATTCTAATTCATTCGTACGATCCATTGTAATTCATTCACACAATCCATTCTAATTCATTCGTACGACCCATTCTATATTATTAGCACGATCCATTCTAATTCATTCGTACGATCCATTCTTTTTTATTCGTAAGATCCATTCTTACTCATTCGTACAATCCATTCTAATTCATTCGCACGATCCATTCTAATTCATTCATACGATCCATTCTAATTCATTAGTACGATCAATTCTAATTCATTTGCACAATCTACTCTAATTCATTCGTATGATCCATTCTAATTCATTAGCACGATCCATTCTAATTCATTCGTACGATCCATTCTATTTCATTCGTACGATCCATTCTTACTTATTCGTACGATCCGCTCTAATTCATTCGCACGAATGTATCCATTATAATTCATTCGTACGATCCATTCTAATTTATTCGTACGATCCATTCTAAATCATTCATACGACCCATTCTAATTGATTCGTACGATCCATTCAAATTCAATCGCACGATCCATTCTAATTCATTCATACGATCCATTCTAATTCATTCATACAATCCATTCTAATTCTTTCGCACGAATGTATCCATTCTAATTCATTCATACGATCCACCCTAATTCCTTCGTACGATCCATTCTAATTCATTCGCACGATCCATTCTAATTCATTTGCACGATCCATTCTAATTCATTCATACAATCCATTCTAATTCTTTTGTACGAATGTATTCATTCTAATTCATTCGTACGATCCATTCTAATTCCTTCCTATGATCCATTCTAATTCCTTCGTATGATCCATTCTAATTGCTTCGTACGATCCATTCTATTTCATTCGTATGATCCATTCTATTTCCTTCGTACGATCCATTCTAATTCATTCCCATGAATGTATCCATTCTAATTCATATGTACGATCCATTCTAATTCATTCATTCGATCCAATCTAATACATTCATACGATCCATTCTAATTCATTCGCACGAATGTATCCATTCTTATTCATTCGTACGATCCATTATAATTCATTCGTACAATCTATTCTAATTCATTCGTACGATCCATTCTAATTCATTAGCACGATCCATTCTAATTCATTCGTGCGATCCATTCAAATTCATTCGTACGATCCATTCTAATTCATACGTACGATCCATTCTAATTCATTCATGCGATCCAATCTAATTCATTCATCCGATCCATTCTAATTCATTCGCATGAATGTATCCATTCTAATTCATTCGTACGATCCATTCTAATTCATTAGCACGATCCATTATAATTCATTCGTACGATCCATTCTATTTCATTTGTACGATCCATTCTTACTCATTCGTACGATCCATTCTAATTCATTCGCACGAATGTATCCATTCGAATTATCGTACGATCCATTCTAATTCATTCGCACGAATGTATCCATTCTAATTCATTCGTACGATCCATTCTAATTCATTCGCACGATCTATTCTAATTCATTCGGACGATCCATTCTAATTCATTAGCACAATCCATTCTAATTTTTTTGCACGAATGTATCCATTCTAATTCATTCGTACGATCCACCCTAATTCCTTCGTATGATCCATTCTAATTCATTCGTAAGATCCTTTCTAATTCATTCGCACGATCCATTCTAATTCATTCATACGATCCATTCTAATTCATTCAAACGATCCATTCTAATTCATTCATACAATCCATTCTAATTCTTTCGCATGAATGTATCCATTCTAATTCATTCGTACGATCCATTCTAATTCATTCGCATGATCCATTCTAATTCATTCATACGATCCATTCTAATTCATTCGTACGATCCATACTATATCATACGTACGATCCATTCGAATTCATTCACACGATCCATTCTAATTCATTCACACGAATGTATCCATTCTAATTCATTCGTACGACCCATTCTAATTCATTCGCACGATCCAATCTAATTCATTCACACGATCCATTCTATTTCATTCGTACGATCCATTCTATTTCATTCGTATGATCCATTCTTACTCATTTGTACGATCCACTCTAATTCATTCGCACGAATGTATCCATTCTAATTTATTCGTACGATCCATTCTAAATCATTCGCACTATCGTTTCTAATTCATTCGCACGAACCATTCTAATTCATTCGTACGATCCATTCTATTTCATTCGTACGACACATTCTTACTCATTCGTACGGTCCATTCTAATTCATTCGCACGAATGTATCCATTCTAATTCATTCGTACGATCCATTCTAATTCATTCGCACGATCCATTCTAATTCATTCATACGATCCATTCTAATTCATTCGTACGATCCATTCTAATTCAGTCGTACGATCCATTCTAATTCATTAGCACGATCCATTCTAATTCATTCATACGATCCATTCTAATTCATACGATCCATTCTAATTCATTCATAGGATCCATTCTATTTCATTCGTATGATCCATTCTAATTCATTCATACGATCCATTCTATTTCATTCGTACGATCCATTCTTACTCATTCGTACGATCCATTCTAATTCATTCGCACGATCCAATCTAATTCATTCGCACGATCCATTCTAATTCATTCGTACGATCCATTCTATTTCATTCATACGATCCATTCTTACTCATTCATACGATCCATTCTAATTCATTCGCACGAATGTATCCATTCTAATTCATTCATACGATCTATTCTAATTCATTCGCACGATCCATTCTAATTCATTCATACAATCCATTCAAATTCGTTCGTACGATCCATTCTAATTCATTCATACAATCCATTCTAATTCTTTCGCACGAATGTATCCATTCTAAGTCATTCATACGATCCATTCTAATTCATTCGCACGATCCATTCTAATTCATTCATACGATCCATTCTAATTCATTCGTATGATCCATTCTAATTCATACGTATGATCCATTCAAATTCATTCATACGATCCATTCTAATTCATTCATACGATCCATTCTATTTAATTCGTACGAATGTATCCATTCTTATTCATTCCTACGATTCATTCAAACTCATTCGCACGATCCAATCTATTTCATTCGCACGATCCATTCTAATTCATTCGTATGATCCATTCTATTTCATTCGTACGATCCATTCTTACTCATTCGTACGATCCATTCTAATTCATTCGCATGAATGTATCCATTCTAATTTATTCGTACTATCCCTTCTAATTTATCCGCACGATTCATTCTAATTCATTCATAAGATCCATTCTAATTCATTCATACAATCCATTCTAATTCTTTTGCACGAATGTATCCATTCTAATTCCTTCGTACGATCCATTCTAATTCCTTCGTACGATCAATTCAATTTCATTCGTATGATCCATTCTAATTCTTTCGTACGATCCATTCTAATTCATTCGCACGAATGTATCCATTCTAATTCATTCGTACGATCCATTCTAATTCATTCGCACGATCCATTCTAATTCATTCGTACAATCCATTCTAATTCATTCGTACGATCCTTTCTAATTCATTCGCACGATCTATTCTAATTCATTCATACGATCCATTCAAATTCATTCATACAATCCATTCTAATTCATTCGCACGATCCATTGTAATTCATTCGCACAATCCATTATAATTCATTCGTACGACCCATTCTAATTCATTAGCACGATCCATTCTAATTCATTCGTAAGATCCATTCTATTTAATTCGTAAGATCCATTCTTACTCATTCGTACGATCCATTCTAATTCATTTGCACGAATGTATCCATTCTAATTCATTCGTACGATCCATTCTAATTCATTGGCACGATCCATTCTAATTCATTCATACGATCCATTCTAATTCATTAGTATGATCCATTCTAATTCATTCGCAAAATCTATTCTAATTCATTCGTATGATCCATTCTAATTCATTAGCACGATCCATTCTAATTCATTCGTACGATCCATTCTATTTCATTCGTACGATCCATTCTTACTCATTCGTACGATCCGTTCTAATTCATTCGCACGAATGTATCCATTCTAATTCATTCGTACGATCCATTCTAATTTATTCATACGATCCATTCTACTTCATTCATACGATCCATTCTAATTGATTCGTACGATCCATTCAAATTCATTCACACGATCCATTCTAATTCATTCATACGATCCATTCTAATTCATTCATACAATCCATTCTAATTCTACAAATGTATCCATTCTAATTCATTCGTACGATCCATTCTAATTCATTCGCATGATCCATTCTAATTCATTCATACGATCCATTCTAATTCGTTCGTACGATCCATTCTAATTCTTTCACACGATCTATTCTAATTCATTCATACGATCAATTCTAATTCATTCATACAATCCATTCTAATTCATTCGCACGAATGTATCCATTCTAATGCATTCGTACGATCCATTCTAATTCATTCGCACGATCCATTCTAATTCATTCATACGATCCATTCTAATTCATTCGTACGATCCATTGTAATTCATTCGCACAATCCATTCTAATTGATTCGTACGACCCATTCTAATTCATTAGCACGATCCATTCTAATTCATTCATACGATCCATTCTATTTCATTGGTAAGATCCATTCTTACTCATTCGTACGATCCATTCTAATTCATTCGCACGAATGTATATATTCTAATTCATTCATACGATCCATTCTAATTCATTCGCCCGATCCATTCTAATTTATTCAGACGATCCATTCTAATTCATTAGTACGATCCATTCTAATTCATTCGCACAATCTATTCTAATTCATTCGTATGATCCATTTTAATTCATAAGCACGATCCATTCTAATTCATTCATACGATCCATTCTATTTCATTCGTACGATCCATTCTTACTCATTCGTACGATCCGTTCTAATTCATTCGCACGAATGTATCCATTCTAATTCATTCGTACGATCCATTCTAATTTATTCGTACGGTCCATTCTAATTCATTCATACGATCCATTCTGATTGATTCGTACGATCCATTCAAATTCATTCGCACAATCCATTCTAATTCATTCATACGATCTATTCTAATTCATTCATACAATCCATTCTAATTCTTTCACACGAATGTATCCATTCTAATTCATTCGTAGGATCCACCCTAATTCTTTCGTACGATCCATTCTAATTCATTCGCACGATCCATTCTAATTCATTTGCACGATCCATTCTAATTCATTCATACAATCCATTCTAATTCTTTTGCACGAATGTATTCATTCTAATTCATTCGTACGATCCATTTTAATTCCTTCGTACGATCCATTCTAATTCCTTCGTATGATCCATTCTAATTGCTTCATATGATCCATTCTATTTCATTAGTATGATCCATTCTAATTCCTTCGTACGATCCATTCTAATTCATTCCCATAAATGTATCCATTTTAATTCATATGTACGATCCATTCTAATTCATTCATACGATCCAATCTAATTCATTCATACGATCCATTCTAATTCATTCGCACAAATGTATCCATTCTAATTCATTCGTACGATCCATTCTAATTCATTCATACAATCTATTCTAATTCATTCGTACGATCCATTCTAATTCATTAGCACGATCCATTCCATTTCATTCGTACGATCCATTCTATTTCATTCGTACAATCCATTCTTACTCATTCGTACGATCCATTCTAATTAATTTCCACGAATGTATCCATTCTAATTCATTCTTATGATCCATTCTAATTCATTCGCACGATCCATTCTAATTCATTCGTACGATCCATTCTAATTCATACGTATGATCCATTCTAATTCATTCATGCGATCCAATCTAATTCATTCATCCGATCCATTCTAATTCATTCGCATGAATGTATCCATTCTAATTCATTCGTATGATCCATTCTAATTCATTAGCACGATCCATTATAATTCATTCGTACGATCCATTCTATTTCATTTGTACGATCCATTCTTACTCATTCGTACGATCCATTCTAATTCATTCGCACGAATGTATCCATTCTAATTCATCGTACGATCCATTCTAATTCATTCGCGCGAATGTATCCTTCTAATTCATTTGTATGATCCATTCTAATTCATTCGCACGATCCATTCTAATTCATTCATACGATCCATTCTAATTCATTCATACGATCCATTCTAATTCATTCGCACGATCCATTCTAATTCATTCATACAATCCATTCTAATTCATTCATACAATCTATTCTAATTCTTTCGCATGAATGTATCCATTCTAATTCATTCGTACGATCCACCCTAATTCCTTCGTATGATCCATTCTAATTCATTCGTACGATCCATTCTAATTCATTCGCACGATCCATTCTAATTCATTCATACGATCCATTCTAATTCATTCATATAATCCATTCTAATTCTTTTGCACGAATGTATCCTTTCTAATTCATTCGTACGATCCATTCTAATTCATTCGCATGATCCATTCTAATTCATTCATACAATCCATTCTAATTCATTCGTACAATCCATTCTATATCATACGTACGATCCATTCGAATTCATTCATACGATCCATTCTAATTCATTCGCACGAATGTATCCATTCTATACGATCCATTCTAATTCATTCGCACGATCCAATCTAATTCATTCGCACGATCCATTCTAATTCATTTGTACGATCCATTCTATTTCATTCGTATGATCCATTCATACTCATTCGTACGATCCATTCTAATTCATTCGCACAAATGTATCCATTCTAATTCATTCGTACGATCCATTCTAATTCATTCGCACGATCCAATCTAATTCATTCGTATGAACCATTCTAATTCATTCGTACGATCCATTCTATTTCATTCATACGATCCATTCTTACTCATTCGTACGGTCCATTCTAATTCATTCGCACGAATGTATCCATTCTAATTCATTCGTACGATCCATTCTAATTTATTCGCACGATCCATTCTAATTCATTCGTACGATCCATTCTAATTCATTCGTACGATCCATTATAATTCATTAGCACGATCCATTCTAATTCATTCATACGATCCATTCTAATTCACACGATCCATTCTAATTCATTCATATGATCCATTCTATTTCATTCATACGACACATTCTATTTCATTCGTACGATCCATTCTTACTCATTCGTACGATCCATTCTAATTCATTCGCACGATCCAATCTAATTCATTCGCACGATCCATTCTAATTCATTCGTACGATCCATTCTATTTTATTCGTACGATCCATTCTTACTCATTTGTACGATCCATTCTAATTCATTCGCACGAATGTATCCATTCTAATTCATTCGTACGATCCATTTTAATTCATACGCACGATCCATTCTAATTCATTCATACGATCCATTCTAATTCATTCGTACGATCCATTCTAATTCATTCATACAATCCATTCTAATTCTTTCACACGAATGTATCCATTCTAATTCATTCATACGAACCATTCTAATTCATTCGCACGATCCATTCTAATTCATTCATACGATCCATTCTAATTCATTCGTACGATCCATTCTAATTCATACGTACGATCCATTCGAATTCATTCATACGATCCATTCTAATTCATTCATACGATCCATTCTAATTTATTCGTACGAATGTATCCATTCTAATTCATTCGTACGATCCATTCTAATTCATTCGCACGATCCAATCTATTTCATTCGCACGATCCATTCTAATTCATTCGTACGATCCATTCTATTTTATTCGTACGATCCATTCTTACTCATTCGTACGATCCATTCTAATTCAATCGCACAAATGTATCCATCTAATTCATTCGTACTATCCATTCTAATTTATTCGAACGATCCATTCTAATTCATTCATCCGATCCATTCTAATTCATTCATACAATCCATTCTAATTCTTTTGCACGAATGTATCCCTTCTAATTCATTCGTACGATCCATTCTAATTCCTTTGTACGATCCATTCTAATTCCTTCGTACGATCCATTCTAATTCCTTCGTACGATCAATTCAATTTCATTCGTATGATCCATTCTAATTCCCTCGTACAATCCATTCCAATTCATTCGCACGAATGTATCCATTCTAATTCATTCGTACGATCCATTCTAATTCATTCACATGATCCATTCTAATTCATTCGTACGATCCATTCTAATTTATTTGCACGATCTATTCTAATTCATTCATACGATCCACTCTAATTCATTGATACGATCCATTCGAATTCATTCATACAATCCATTCTAATTCATTCGCACGAATGTATCCATTCTAATTCATTCGTACGATCCATTCTAATTCATTCGCACGATCCATTCTAATTCATTCAAACGATCCATTCTAATTCAGTCGTATGATCCATGGTAATTCATTCACACAATCCATTCTAATTCATTCGTACGACCCATTCTAATTCATTAGCACGATCCATTCTAATTCATTCGTACGATCCATTCTATTTCATTCGTAAGATCCATTCTTACTCATTCGTACGATCCATTCTAATTCATTTGCACGATCCATTCTAATTAATTCATACGATCCATTCTAATTCATTAGTACGATCCATTCTAATTCATTTGCACAATCTATTCTAATTCATTCGTATGATCCATTCTAATTCATTAACATGATCCATTCTAATTCATTCTTACGATCCATTCTATTTAATTCATACGATCCATTCTTACTCATTCGTACGATTCGTTCTAATTCATTCGCACGAATGTATCCATTCTAATTCATTCGTACGATCCATTCTAATTTATTCGTACGATCCATTCTAATTCATTCATACGATCCATTCTAATTGATTCGTACGATCTATTCAAATTCATTCGCACGATCCATTCTAATTCATTCATACGATCCATTCTAATTAATTCATACAATCCATTCTAATTCTTTCGCACGAATGTATCCATTCTAATTCATTCGTACGATCCACCCTAATTCCTTCGTACGATCCATTCTAATTCATTCGCATGATCCATTCTAATTCATTCATACAATCCATTCTAATTCTTTTGCACGAATGTATTCATTCTAATTCATTCGTACGATCCATTCTAATTCCTTCCTACGATCCATTCTAATTCCTTCGTATGATCCATTCTAATTGCTTCGTACGATCCATTCTATTTCATTCGTATGATCCATTCTAATTCCTTCGTACGATCCATTCTAATTCATTCCCATGAATGTATCCATTCTAATTCATATGTACGATCCATTCTAATTCATTCATACGATCCAATCTAATTCATTCATATGATCCATTCTAATTCATTCGCATGAATGTATCTATTCTAACTCATTCGTACGATCCATTCTAATTCATTCGTACAATCTATTCTAATTCATTCGTACGATCCATTCTAATTCATTGGCACGATCCATTCTAATTCATTCGTAAGATCCATTCAATTTCATTCGTACGATCCATTCTTACTCATTCGTACGATCCATTCTAATTCATTCGCACGAATGTATCCATTCTAATTCATTCGTACGATCCATTCTAATTTATTCGCACGATCCATTCTAATTCATTCGTACGATCCATTCTAATTCATACGTACGATCCATTCTAATTCATTCATGCGATCCAATCTAATTCATTCATCCGATACATTCTAATTCATTCGCATGAATGTATCCATTCTAATTCATTCGTACGATCCATTCTAATTCATTTGCACGATTCATTATAATTCATTCGTACGATCCATTCTATTTCATTTGTACAATCCATTCTTACTCATTCGTACGATCCATTCTAATTCGTTCGCACGAATGTATCTATTCTAATTATCGTACGATCCATTCAAATTCATTCGCACGAATGTATCCATTCTAATTCATTCATACGATCTATTCTAATTCATTCGCACGATCCATTCTAATTCATTCATACGATCCATTCTAATTCATTCATACAATCTATTCTAATTCTTTCGCACGAATGTATCCATTCTAATTCATTCGTACGATCCACCCTAATTCCTTCGTATGATCCATTCTAATTCATTCGTACGATCCATTCTAATTCATTCGCACGATCCATTCTAATTCATTCATACGATCCATTCTAATTCATTCATACGATCCATTCTAATTCATTCATACAATCCATTCTAATTCTTTCGCATGAATTTATTCATTTTAATTCATTCGTACGATCCATTCTAATTCTTTCGCATGATCCATTCTAATTCATTCATACAATCCATTCTAATTCATTCGTACGATCCATTCGATATCATATGTACGATCCATTCGAATTCATTCATACGATCCATTCTAATTCATTCGCACGAATGTATCAATTCTAATTCATTCGTACGATCCATTCTAATTCATTCGCACGATCCAATCTAATTCATTTGCACGATCCATTCTAATTCATTCGTACGATCCATTCTATTTCATTCGTATGATCCATTCTTACTCATTCGTACGATCCATTCTAATTCATTCGCACGAAATGTATCCATTCTAATTCATTCGTACGATCCATTCTAATTCATTCGCACGATCCAATCTAATTCAGTCGCACAAACTATTCTAATTCATTCGTACGATCCATTCTATTTCATTCGTATGATCCATTCTTACTCATTCGTACGGTCCATTCTAATTCATTCGCACGAATGTATCCATTCTAATTCATTCGTACGATCCATTCTAATTCATTCGCACGATTCATTCTAATTCATTCATACGATCCATTTTAATTCATTCGTACGAACCATTCTAATTCATTCGTACGATCCATTCTAATTCATTAGCACGATCCATTCTAATTCATTCATACGATCCATTCTAATTCATACGATCCATTCTAATTCATTCATACGATCCATTCTATTTCATTCGTATGATCCATTCTAATTCATTCATACGATCCATTCTATTTCATTCGTACGATCCATTCTTACTCATTCGTACGATCCATTCTATTTCATTCATACGATCCATTCTTACTCATTCATACGATCCATTCTAATTCATTCGCACGAATGTATCCATTCTATTTCATTCGTACGATCCATTCTAATTCATTCGCACGATCCATTCTAATTCATTCATACAATCCATTCTAATTCATTCGTACGATTCATTCTAATTCATTCATACAATCCATTCTAATTCTTTCACACGAATGTATCCATTCTAATTCATTCATACGATCCATTCTAATTCATTCGCACGATCCATTCTAATTCATTCATACGATCCATTCTAATTCATTCGTAAGATCCATTCTAATTCATACGTATTATCCATTCAAATTCATTCATACGATCCATTCTAATTCATTCATACGATCCATTCTAATTCATTCGTACGAATGTATCCATTCTAATTCATTCGTACGATCCATTCGAATTCATTCACACGATCCAATCTATTTCATTCGTACGATCCATTCTAATTCATTCGTACCAGCCATTCTAATTTATTCGCACGATCCATTCTAATTCATTCATACGATCCATTCTAATTCATTCATACAATCCATTCTAATTCTTTTGCACGAATGTATCCATTCTAATTCATTCGTACGATCCATTCTAATTCCTTCGTACGATCCATTCTAATTCCTTCGTACGATCAATTCAATTTCTATCGTATGATCCATTCTAATTCCTTCATACAATCCATTCTAATTCATTCGCACGAATGTATCCATTCTAATTCATTCGTACGATCCATTCTAATTCATTCGCACGATCCATTCTAATTCATTCGTACAATCCATTCTAATTTATTCGTACGATCCATTCTAATTCATTCGCACGATCTATTCTAATTCATTCATGCGATCCATTCTAATTCATTCATACAATCCATTCTAAATCATTCGCACAAATGTATCCATTCTAATTCATTCGTACGATCCATTCTAATTCATTCGCACGATCCATTCTAATTCATTCATACGATCCATTATAATTCATTCGTACGATCCATTGTAATTCATTCGCACAATCCATTATAATTCATTCGTACGACCCATTCTAATTCATTAGCACGATCCACTCTAATTCATTCGTACGATCCATTCTATTTCATTCGTAAGATCCATTCTTACTCATTCGTATGATCCATTCTAATTCATTCGCACGAATGTATCTATTCTAATTCATTCGTATGATCCATTCTAATTCATTCGCAGGAATGTATCCATTCTAATTCATTCGTACGATCTATTCGATATTAATCCGTGGTCGAAGCTCGCAGCGGAAGCGATTTGGCGGTCGAAAGACCGTTCATGGTGCACGTTACACGATTTAAACTTTCATAGAAACTAATCTACATGTGTGTGTATGTGTATGCACGAGAATCGAAAACCTCTAACGGCAATCTAGCGTAATGATTAACTAGCATGGATGCAAATCATAATGCTCGCTAGATCTACATGTTAGAATACACATACCTTTCGTACGGATCTTTTAATCGCGGAGAATTGTCTTCTTTGTCGATGGAGACGGAAGATCGTTCGCGAAGATGCCGATGGTACGATTGGAGACGTTGCCTTCTTGTTCACCCGATCTCACACGATGCACGGAACGTCGCTCTCGGATCTCTGAGTGCCTCCGAGGAACGACCCTTCTCCTTCTTCAGAACTCCACGCGAGGAAGACGAAGTTGCAAGCGGGAAATCGGAGAGAGATTAGGGAGAGAACTAGAGAGATGAGAGGGGAGGGGGGGTTCGGTTTTTTCCAATAATAGGGCCGGCGCCCTATAGGCCCTTTTATAGGGCCGGCCTACCCCCTTGGATAAGGATCCAAGGGGATAAAGACCTCCCACTATTATCTCTCCATTATCTCCTTTTTATCTCTCGTCGTATTTATCCGTTTTCCCACTTTTTAGGGCTCGACTTTATCCATTTTATCGCCCTATCCTTATCTATATGGCCGGCCCTATAGATGAGGGATTCTTATCCCTACATCATAGGGCCGGCCCTAGCAAGGTGTCCCATCACTAAAGTCGGCCAACAGTGAGGTCCGGCAGAGTGAGGTTTTTACCAAAACGCCCTGACGCCTCATTTTGACCATTTCTAGCGTGCGATGCCTAGCGGCCATTACTTAAGTGATATTTACTAGTTACCTACTATTAACTGAGGCCACCGGAGGGTGCCTCTAGCAAAGTCAACTAGTCAACTCGCAACATGCCCCGGTGCATCGCACCTATGTAGCGAAGTTCACTTATGGCTAGGGATTACTACATGTGACTCTGTACTAGTCTCGGGCTTAATCCATAGTACTCGTATGTAGTTACGCATCTACCGTGCTCTAGTGCCAAGCACACATGGAGTGTATACTTCTTTCTTCCTCCTAGTGCTTATGGTGTTCCGAGGAGATGGTTCGAGAACCATACATAATGTTGATAAGGTGGAACCATCAAGGACCGGGGTTCATGGCTTCCAACTCAAGCTTGATCGACACACTACCCGAGTGTACCATCGATCTTCTGAGCTCGAGTTAACCTGCATAGCCACCCAGAGTGCGATGCAGGCTGCACTCTAATTCACCCAGACTTACTATGTTCTCCATCATACCCCTGCTCTCCGCTTAGTAGTGGTAAACCCGTTGTCCCTCCACTTGATGCCATGATTCACTTCGAGCGGTGAAGACTACCGTCAGACTCGAATGATCATATGACTTCGTTCCTTCCAGGTTGACCTATACATCGTACCTCTGATTACCCCATCGAGTAATCGAACCCGGTCAACAGTCAAACTGGTGACCACCAGGCCTGGGTTTGGTACAGTGTAAGTCACACCAAGGAACGCACCTCCCTTCCGGGGTATGGATGGCCTGCAGGAGTGACACGCTAATGCAACGCCAGCCGGGTAACCCAGTACACCGTGGTTTTGGATCACTGCATACGGATCCTCACACATTGGTGCGCCAAAGCACCACGCAACTGGTTAGTCCATCAGACGTGGTTCCTCAGGGTTTAGGACTGTTTTACCCTAAGCAGGAACACGGCTTAGTGTACTAGTGTCTGCTCACTGATCTGTACACCGTGTTAGTTCCGTTCAGCCACAGACACTGTGCCTGGTGATGACCATGGTGAAGACATCCCATGAATTGTCATCGCCAACAGCTTATCATTATGAGGCGACCAACCTGATCATAGCTGCGAACTGATTTAGGTTATACGGACCAATCCACTTTGTCTTCAACTCAGTGGACTACCATATAACCATGGCTCTCTGTTCCTTAAAGAACACATAGCTATATTACACACCTATATGCATCTCATATAATAATAACTATCAATCTTTATTAGACCAAAACATAAAGTTTTACGAGCTTAGAACACATCAATCCTAACAATCTCCCACTTGGTCTAGCGAAGCAAAACGGTTTTGACTCCCATCGCGTCCACATGTCGCTCGAATGCCTTGGTAGGTATTGCCTTTGTGAAAGGATCAGCAACATTATCTGTAGATGTAATCTGTGTCACCGCTACTCGCCCTTGCTTTTGAAACTGCCGAATCAAGTGGAACTTGCACTCGATGTGCTTCCCCTTTTGGTGATGTCTTGGCTCCTTTCCTTGTGCTACCGCCCCACTATTGTCGCAGTAAAGCACAATAGGTAACTGGGCCTCTGGTACGCACCCCAAATCCGTAAGGAATTTCTTGAGCCATACCGCCTCTTTGGCTGCCTCGCACGCTGGAACGTACTCAGCCTCTGTGGTAGAGTCTGTGATGCATTTCTGCTTCACACTCTGCCAACTAACCGCTGCTCCTCCTAGCATAAACACAAAACTTGATGTCGACTTCCTGGATTCCAAATCTGACATAAAGTCAGAATCTGTATATCCAATCGGCGTCAGTTCTTGTCCTGTGTAAACCAACTCATAGTCCCTTGTTCTACGAAGGTACTTGAGTATACACTTCACAGCTGTCCAGTGATCTGGACCCGGATTCGACTGAAACCGACCCATCATTCCTACTGCGAAACAGATATCAGGCCTTGTACAATGCATAGCATATATTAGACTACCTAATGCCGAATCATAAGGTATCTTCTGCATTTCTGCTCTCTCCTCAGGTGTCTTAGGACATTGATCCTTAGACAGTTTTACGCCATGTCTAAATGGCACAAAACCCTTCTTGGAGTTTTGCATGTCAAATCTAGCCATAACCTTATCTATATACGCAGCATGTGATAGCGAGAGAATCCTGTTCTGGTGATCACGTGTTACCTTGATCCCCAAAACATAACTCGTTTCACCTAGGTCTTTCATATCGAACTGTGTTGACAACCAGACCTTTACCGTTGACAATGTTCCTACATCATTTCCAATGAGTAGAATATTGTCTACGTAAAGTATCAAATATACTACTGTGGTCTTATCAGTCCACTTGTATACACATGGTTCATCCTCGTTTTGAGTAAATCCATACGACTTGATTGCCTGATCAAAACGGATGTTCCAACTTCTAGATGCTTGCTTTAGTCCATAAATAGACTTCTGTAACTTGCAAACTAGATGTTCCTAATCCTCTGACTCAAAGCCTGGTGGCTGAATCATATAAATGTCTTCTTCCAAATTCCCGTTGAGGAATGCTGTCTTGACATCCATTTGCCAGATCTCCCAGTCATAATGTGCTGCAATGGATAGGAGGATCCGAATAGACTTTATCATAGCCACCGGTGAGAAGGTTCCGTCAAAGTCGATTCCTTCTCTCTGGGTATAACCCTTGGCAACTAATCTAGCTTTATAAGTCTCTATTGTACCATCGGATCCTCTCTTCTTCCTGTACACCCACTTACACCCAATAGGTTTAATATTGGATGATGGTGTAACTAGAGTCCAGACAGCGTTATGGGACATTGATGCAATTTCTGCCTCCATAGCCTTTTGCCAGTCAGAGCTGTCAGAAGCTCCCACTGCCTCATCGTAGCTCAGTGGGTCATCCTCCTGACCCTCTGGATCAACCAATAAGGTTTCTCCATAATATCTGTCAGGAGCTCTGATGTTTCTCCCACTGCGACGAGGTGGTGGTGGTGTTACAGGATTAATAGATTCTACAGTATCTAGTATATTATTATCTGTAATGTCAGCTCCCCCTATGCTTTCGGATGCGCTATCTGTACTAGTACCCAGCAGTTCATCCAGAACTACCTTACTAGTAGGCTTGTGGTCTACAATATAATCTTGTTCTAGGAAATAGGCGTTCGTTAAAACGATCACCTTCTTTTCCTCAGGATCATAAAATAGACCACCTTTGGTCTCCTTAGAATACCCTACAAATAAGCATACTCTGGTTTTATATTCCATCTTTTCCCTCTTATCCCTTCGCACATGTGCAGGGCATCCCCATATTCTGAAATACTGTAGCAATGGCTTTCGCTTTGACCACAGTTCTCTAGGGGTCTGAGGCACTGACTTAGACGGAACGTGATTCGGAATATAAACTGTTGTTTGTAGGGCATACCCCCAAAAGGTCATTGGTAAACTGGCGTAACTCATCATGCTACGAACCATGTCCAACAAGGTTCGATTCCTTCTCTCAGAGACTCCATTCTGTTGTGGGGTACCTGGAGCAGTTAACTGAGATGTTATCCCATGCTCCACCAAATATCCAAGGAACTCGTCAGATAGGTATTAACCTCCTCGATCAGATCGAAGGGTTTTTATACATTTACCTGTCTGCTTTTCTACTTCAGCCCTGAACTCTTTGAACATATCAAAGGATTCCGACTTCCGATGCATAAGGTAAATGTAACCATATCTTGAGTAATCATCTGTAAAAGTGATGAAGTACTCATGGCCTCCTATCGCCTTGACGCTCATGGGTCCACATACATCTGAATGGATTAACTCCAATACCTCAGTAGCTCTCACTCCTTTGCCTTTGAAGGCCCTCTTGGTCATCTTGCCTTCCAGGCAGGATTCACAGGTGGGAAGGATCTCCGTAGGATGTGTTTCCAGAAGCCCGGTCTTTACCAACCTATGGATCCTATCTAAGGCAATATGCCCAAGCCGTAAGTGCCACAATTGGGTTAAATTCTCCGAAGGTTTCTTACGCTTAGATGAATTAACATTAAATGCTGAAGTTATTATGTTATCTTTCTCAAATTTAGGACTGACAATATAGAGATGATTCTGAACCATTCCTCTTATTATAAAAGTTCCATTCAGTTTAAATGACACACCAAAAGTATCAAAATAAACTGAATAACCTTCATTAACTAAAGAAGAAACAGAAATTAAGTTACGTCTCAAGGACGGTACATAAAAGACATCTCTAAGAGTCAAAGTCTTATTATTCGATAAACTAAGAGTAACATCTCCAATAGCTTCAGCAGCAGCCACGGCCTCAGTTCCCATGCTCAAGGTCACCTCTCCATCAAGCAACCTTCTGCTTTCCCGAAACCCCTGAAGAGAGTTACAGGCATGGTTAGTGGATCCTGAATCCACAATCCAACTAGCAAAAGAACTATTACTTGAAAGAAATGATTCAACAACTAAGAGTTGTAGATTACCTTCGCCAGTATTCTGAGGTTTCTTGCAGTCCTTCTTCCAATGACCCTTCTGGCCACACCGAAAACACTTCATGCCCGGTTTCTTTGATTCTCCAGACCCAGAGGCCCCAGCAGAGTCCTGCACAGGCGCTGACTTAGGTTTCCTTTTATGTTTCTTGCTTTGAGGTTTACCAGGCTTCTTGAAGGATCTGCGTTGCACGTGAAGTGCTTCACCCTTCTGCTTGAAGCCATCCTCAGCTGCCTGGAGAGCTCCCAGAAGCTCTGTATTTGTCATAGCCAACTTATTCAAATTAAAGTTGGTGACAAAGCCTTCAAAGGCTCCAGACAGTGACGAGAGGAAGATGTCTGTCATCACCTCGCCTTCTAGCACAATGTCCATGGTCGCTAGTTCATTCTGGAACCCAAACATTTTCATCATGTGTTCCCGAACCAGCGTCCCATTGGACATCTTAGTGCCGATGAGTTTCTTGATGGTAAGGTATCGCGTAACGCGATTGTGACCTTCAAACATCTCCTTCAGATACAACATCATGTCAGAAGTGTCGGGCATCTCCTCGACTTGCTTCTGCAGAGTTGTCTGCAAGGATGCTATAATATAGCATTTACATATTTCATTAGACTCCTTCCAGTCAGTAAAAGCCTTTAACTGTGCCTCTGTGGCATCGGGTCCTGGCAAATCTGGCTCAGGATCATTCAGGGCTGTCATGTGTTTACCAATCCTTAGGACCAGGTACAGGTTGCGCTTCCAGTCCTCATAGTTGGGACCGGTAAGTTTGTAGTCATTTAGGATAGCGGACAGGGGGTCTAACTTGGTCATCTGTAAATTAAAGATTGAATAATGAGTATGCATAAAAACTTATTTTATGGATTTTTAAAACAAGCTAATTATATCCATATGTCGACGCTACCCTCAAGCGAAGTCATCTCTATGGATTAATTAACCATGTATGTAAGATCTCGGAATCGACTGTACCTGCCCTAGGGGGCATCATACAGCGTCAATCCGCTTACATGGGCCTTTTCTTTGACCCTATCCAAATCTGCCAACTAAGGGCTGTGATGGACCATGGTTATCTTTCGGCCAGTACCACGTGATCACCGTTGTCTTCGCAACGAATACCTCACGTGTACTTAGGATGCTTACCCACGAGCCTAAGCAATTACGACACGGGAGTTCATGCGGCCCCCACTAGGGTGGGATGAAAATCCCTTCTCTCCTAGCCTCGTAATCGCCATATCCTCAGGGAGGTCATTAAGTAATTTGGCATGGAAATACACAGCTCCCACCCTAGGGGGTGTGAAGTTATACATCCCCACCCAAACACAAAACGACTGGCCGTGGAGGCCAGAGGATCTTATAAAAGTCCTCTCTTGCATCCCTTATTATATATGAGGGTTATTTTGCGAGTATGATTTTATGCAAATGCAAAGGTAGCGACCTCCTAAATACTAGACCCTGGTCACACCATGCTCCCACTAGCGTTCAAGCCCTTCGCCTAGCATTAATCATTCTCGGAATATCATAGTCCCTGCCTCAAGCGGATTTCTCCATTCAAGAGTCACATTACATATTCCGAGAATATCGATGCTTTGCAAAAAATGGTTATCACACTAATGCTTTGGAGCTTGTCCTAGAGTCAGACTCAATGGAAAGGACTCCCACTAGTCATGGCTCCTTGCTTATAGATTTGACAATTGATGTTTAATGGATCTCCATCTCATCTTTGATTTCGATGCTGGCCAAATAGGCACACCCGACTAGTCGGGTACTGACCTAATGGTGGCATAACCATATGTGATGGGATCCCACTAACATCAAAAGTCAAATAGATAATAGGCATCATCTAGCGGGATCCTAACCTCAAACAGTCGCTTGGACCGGAGGGGAAAGGCATCCCTCTGAATACAGATAATCACATTGTCTCATCGGGGTTCGATATGAAGCATAAAGAACTAATAAAGAAAGAAACCATAAAGACTGAATTAAGTTCAGGGTCCGACCCCTGAACCTAATTTGCACAGCACAGGCTTGTAGCTTTCTTCGCAAGGTCCCTCGGTCCGGCTCCTCCGTTGCGCTTGCGAACACTTTGCCGGATCGTTTTCATCCTCCAGGGTTCCGCTCACGCTCCCGATGGTGGATTTCTTTGGCACATCTTTCTTCTCGATCTGTAACCGAAAATTCTAGTACGCTTCGAGCAAGTGCTCGCTCGTACACAATTTCCTAGAAAGAAGAGAAAATACACCTAGAAAAAAGCCATGGGAAACCGAGGATGGTCTACCCCATCACTCGCCCAATCTACGGCTCAATTACAAATCCGCACATATAGAAAGCAAATCCAGACAATTGCAAACTCGGGGTCCGACCCCCGGTAGCAAGCACAAAACATAGATCTAGATTTTTTATAGCGGCGCCCTGTAAGAATAATTAATAGAACAAGCACAATATATATATATATATATATATATATATGCATGATCTAAGCGTAAGAACCCCGATGATCTCATGCATTCATCATGCGCACACATGTTGGTTTCATGAAAAAACGTGAAACGCACACCACTAATGCGGATTTGATACCAATTGTTCGATATTAATCCATGGTCGAGGCTCGCAGCGGAAGCGATTTGGCGGTCGAAAGACCGTTCATGGTGCACGTTACACGATTTAAACTTTCATAGAAACTAATCTATATGTGTATGTATGTGTATGCACCAGAATCGAAACCCCTAACGGCAATCTAGCGTAATGATTAACTAGCATGGATGCAAATCATAATGCTCTCTAGATCTACATGTTAGAATACACATACCTTTCGTACGGATCTTTTAACCACGGAGAATTGTCTTCTTTGTCGATAGAGATGGAAGATCGTTCGCGAAGATACCGATGGTACGATTGGAGACGTTGCCTTCTTGTTCACCCGATCTCACACGATGCATGGAACGTCGCTCTCGGATCTTTGAGTGCCTCCGAGGAACGATCCTTCTCCTTCTTCAGAACTCCACACGAGGAAGACGAAGTTGCAAGCGGGAAATCGGAGAGAGATTAGGGAGAGAACTAGAGAGATGAGTGGGGAGGGGGGGTTCGGTTTTTTCCAACAATAGGGCCGGCGCCCTATAGCCCTTTTTATAGGGCCGGCCTACCCCCTTGGATAAGGATCCAAGGGGATAAAGACCTCCCACTATTATCTCTCCATTATCTCCTTTTTATCTCTCGTCGTATTTATCCGTTTTCCCACTTTTTAGTGCTCGACTTTATCCGTTTTATCGCCCTATCCCTATCTATATGGCTGGCCCTATAGATGAGGGATTCTTATCCCTACATCATAGGACCGGCCCTAGTAAGGTGTCCCATCACTAAGGTCGGCCAACAGTGAGGTCCGGCAGAGTGAGGTTTTTACCAAAACGCCCTGACGCCTCATTTTGACCATTTCTAGCGTGCGATGCCTAGCGGCCATTACTTAAGTGATATTTACTAGTTACCTACTATTAACTGAGGCCACCGGAGGGTGCCTCTAGCAAAGTCAACTAGTCAACTCGCAACATACCCTGGTGCATCGCACCTATGCAGCGAAGTTCACTTAAGGCTAGGGATTACTACATGCGACTCTGTACTGGTCTTGGGCTTAACCTATAGTACTCGTATGTAGTACGCATCTACCGTGCTCTAGTGCCAAGCACACACGGAGCGTATACTTCTTTCTTCCACCTAGTGCTTATGGTGTTCCGAGGAGATGGTTCGAGAACCATACATAATGTTGATAAGGTGAAACCATCAGGGACCGGGGTTCATGGCTTCCAACTCAAGCTCGATCGACACACTACCCGAGTGTACCATCGATCCTCTGAGCTCGAGTTAACCTGCGTAGCCACCCAGAGTGTGATGCAGGCTGCACTCCAATTCACCCAGACTTACTATGTTCTTCATCATACCCCTGCTCTGCGCTTAGTAGTGGTAAACCCGCTGTCCCTCCACTTGATGCCATGATTCACTTCGAGCCGGTGAAGACTACCGTCAGACTCGAATGATCATATGACTTGGTTCCTTCCAGGTTGACCTATACATCGTACCTCTGATTACCCCGTCGAGTAATCAAACCCGGTCAACAGTCAAACTGGTAACCACCAGGCCTGGGTTTGGTACAGTGTAAGTCACACCAAGGAACGCACCTCCCTTCCGGGGTGTGGATGGCCTGCAGGAGTGACACGCTAATGCAACGCCAGCCGGGTAACCCAGTACACCGTGGTTTTGGATCATTGCATACGGATCCTTACACATTGGTGCGCCAAAGCACCACGCAATTGGTTAGTCCATTAGACATGGTTCCTCAGGGTTTAGGACCGTTTTACCCTAAGTAGAAACACGGCTTAGTGTACCAGTGTCTGCTCACTGATCTGTACACCGTGTTAGTTCCGTTCAGCCACAGACACTGTGCCTGGTGATGACCATGGTGAAGACATCCCATGAACTGTCATCGCCAACAGCTTATCATGATGAGGCGACCAACCTGATCATAGCTGCGAACTGATTTAGGTTATACGGGACCAATCCACTCAGTCTTCAACTCAGTGGACTACCATATAACCATGGCTCTCTGTTCCCTAAAGAACACGTAGCTATGTTACGCACCTATATGCATCTCATTTAATAATAACTATCAATCTTTATTAGACCAAAACATACAGTTTTACAAGCTTAGAACACATCAATCCTAACACGATCCATTCTAATTCATTCGCACGATCCATTCTAATTCATACATACGATCCATTCTAATTCATTAGTATGATCCATTCTAATTCATTCGCACAATCTATTCTAATTCATTCGTATGATCCATTCTAACTCACTAGCACGATCCATTCTAATTCATTCGTACGATCTATTCTATTTCATTCGTACGATCCATTCTTACTCATTCGTACGATCCTTTCTAATTCATTCGCAAGAATGTATCCATTCTAATTCATTCGTACGATCCATTCTAATTTATTCGTACGATCCATTCTAATTCATTCATACGATCCATTCTAATTGACTCGTACGATCCATTCAAATTCATTCGCACGATCCATTCTAATTCATTCATACGATCCATTCTAATTCATTCATACAATCCATTCTAATTCTTTCGCACGAATCTATCCATTCTAATTCATTCGTACGATCCACCCTAATTCCTTCGTATGATCCATTCTAATTCATTCGCACGAATGTATCCATTCTAATTCATTCGTACGATCCATTCGAATTCATTCATACGATCCATTCTAATTCATTCATACGATCCATTCTAATTCATTCGCACGAATGTATCCATTCTAATTCATTCGCACGAATGTATCCATTCTAATTCATTTGTACGATCCATTCTAATTCATTCGCACAATCTATTCTAATACATTCGTATGATCCATTCTAATTCATTCGCACGATCCATTCTAATTCATTTGCACGATCCATTCTAATTCATTCATACAATCCATTCTAATTCTTTTGCACGAATGTATCCATTCTAATTCCTTCGTACGATCCATTCTAATTCCTTCGTACGATCCATTCTAATTCCTTCGTACGATCCATTCTATTTTATTCGTATGATCCATTCTAATTCCTTCGTATGATCCATTCTAATTCATTCCCATGAATGTATCCATTCTAATTCATAGGTACAATCCATTCTAATTCATTCATACGAAACAATCTAATTCAATCATACGATCCATTCTAATTCATTCGCATGAATGTATCCATTCTAATTCATTCGTACGATCCATTCTAATTCATTCACACAATCTATTCTAATCCATTCGTACGATCCATTCCAATTCATTAGCACGATCCATTCTAATTCATTCGTACGATCTATTCTATTTCATTCGTACGATCCATTTTTACTCATTCGTACGATCCATTCTATTTCATTCGTACGATCCATTCTTACTCATTCGTACGATCCATTCTAATTCATTCATACGATCCATTCTAATCCATTCATGTGATCCATTCTAATTTATTCATACGGTCCATTCTAATTTAATCATACAATCCATTGTAATTCTTTCGCACGAACGTATCCATTCTAATTCATTCGTACGATCCACCCTAATTCCTTCGTATGATCCATTCTAATTCATTCGCATGAATGTATCCATTCTAATTCATTCGTACGATCCATTCGAATTCATTCATACGATCCATTCTAATTCCTAATACATTCTAATTCATTCGTACGATCCATTCGAATTCATTCGTACGATGCATTCTAATTCATTCGTACGATCCATTCTATTTCATTCGTACGATCCATTCTTACTCATTCGTACGATCCATTCTAATTCATTCGCACAAATGTATCTATTCTATTTCATTCGTACGATCCATTCTAATTCATTCGCATGATCCATTCTAATTCATTCATATGATCCATTCTAATTCATTCGTACGATCCATTCTTACTCATTCGTACGATCCATTCTAATTCATTCGCACGAATGTATCCATTTTAATTCATTCGTACGATCCATTCAAATTCATTCATACGAACCATTCTAATTCATTCATACGAACCATTCTAATTCATTCGCACGATCCATTCTAATTCATTTGTACGATCCATTCTAATTCATTCATACAATCCATTCTAATTCTTTTGCACGAATGTATCCATTCTAATTCATTCGTACGATCCATTCTAACTCCTTCGTACGATCCATTCTAATTCCTTCGTACGATCCATTCTAATTCATTCCCATGAATGTATCCATTCTAATTCATTCCCATGAATGTATCCGTTCTAATTCATACGTACGATCCATTCTAAATCATTCATACGATCCAATCTAATTCATTCATACGATCCATTCTAATTCATTCGCATGAATATATGCATTCTAATTCATTCGTACGATCCATTCTAATTCATTCGCACAATCCATTCTAATTCCTTCGTATGAATGAATTAGAATGGATCGTATGAATGAATTAGAATGGATCGTGCGAACGAATTAGAATGGATCGTGCGAACGAATTAGAATGAATTCGCATGAATGAGTAAGAATGGATCGTACGAATGAAATAGAATGGATCATATGAATGAATTAGAATGGATCGTGCGAATGAATTAGAATGGATCGTACGAATGAGTAAGAATGGATCGTACGAATGAAATAGAATTGATCGTACGAAAGAATTAGAATGGATCCATTTATGCGAAAGAATTAGAATGGATTGAATGATTGAATTAGAATGGATCGTATGAATGAATTAGAATGGATCGTGCGAATGAATTAGAATGGATCGTACGAATGATTTAGAATGGATCGTACGAATGAATTAGAATAGATCGTGCGAATGAATTAGAGTGGATCGTACGAATAAATAAGAATAGATCGTGCGAATGAATTAGAATGGATCGTACGAATGACTTAGAATAGATCGTGCGAAAGAGAATGGATCG
This sequence comes from Chamaelirium japonicum, assembly GCA_947650365.1. NCBI lineage: Eukaryota > Viridiplantae > Streptophyta > Magnoliopsida > Liliales > Melanthiaceae > Chamaelirium > Chamaelirium japonicum. The sequence goes on along the minus strand of OX393556.1, from coordinate 68,958,149 downwards.
TACGAAGGAATTAGAATGGTTCGTACGAAGGAATTAGAATGGATACATTCGTGCGAAATTGAATGGATCGTCCGAAATAGAATGGATCGTACAAAGGAATTAGAATGGATTGTGCGAAATAGAATGGATCGTACGAATGACTTAGAATGGATCGTGCGAAATAGAATGGATCGTACGAAGGAATTAGAATGGATCATACGAAGGAATTAGAATGGATCGTACGAATGAATTAGAATGGATACATTCGTGAAAAAGAATTAGAATGGATCGTTTGAATGAATTAGAATGGATCGTGCGAATGAATTAGAATGGATCGTATGAATGAATTAGAATGGATGCATTCGTGCGAATGAATTAGAATGGATCGTATGAATGAGTAAGAATGGATCGTACGAATGAAATAGAATGGATACATTCGTGTGAATGAATTAGAATGGATCGTGCTAATTCATTCATACGATCCATTCTAATTCATTCGTACGATCCATTCAAATTCATTCGCACAATCTATTCTAATTCATTCGTACGATCCATTCTAATTCATTAGCACGATTCATTCTAATTCATTCGTACGATCCATTCAATTTCATTCGTACTATCCATTCTTACTCATTCGTACAATCCATTCTAATTCATTTGCACGAATGTATCCATTCTAATTCATTCGTACGATCCATTCTAATTCATTCGTACGATCCATTCTAATTTATTCATACGATCCATTCTAATTCATTCGTACGATAAATTCAAATTCTTTCCCACGATCCATTCTAATTCATTCATACGATCCATTCTAATTCATTCATACCATCCATTCTAATTCTTTCGGACGAATGTATCCATTCTAATTCATTCGTACGATCCACCCTAATTCCTTCGTATGATCCATTCTAATTCATTCACACGAATGTATCCATTCTAATTCATTCGTACGATCCATTCAAATTCATTCATACGATCCATTCTAATTCATTCATACGATCCATTCTAATTCATTCGCACGAATGTATCCATTCTAATTCATTCGTACGATCCATTCTAATTCATTCGCACAATCTATTCTAATTCATTCGTACGATCCATTCTAATTCATTCGCACGATCCATTCTAATTCATTTGCATGATCAATTCTAATTCATTCATACAATCTTTTCTAATTCTTTTGCACGAATGTATCCATTCTAATTCCTTCGTACGGTCCATTCTAATTCCTTCGTACGATCCTTTCTATTTCATTCGTATGATCCATTCTAATTCCTTCGTACGATCCATTCTAATTCATTCCCATGAATGTATCCATTCTAATTCATAGGTACGATCCATTCTAATTCATTCATACGATCCAATCTTATTCATTCATACGATCCATTCTAAGTCATTCGCACGAATGTATCCATTATAATTCATTCATACGATGCATTCTAATTCATTCACACAATCTATTCTAATTCATTCGTACAATCCATTCCAATTCATTAGCACGATCCATTCTAATTCATTCGTACGATCCATTCTATTTCATTCGTACGATCCATTCTTACTCATTCGTACGATCCATTCTATTTCATTCGTATGATCCATTCTTATTCATTCGTATGATCCTTTCTAATTCATTCATACGATCCCTTCTAATCCATTCATACGATCCATTCTAATTCATTCATATGATCCATTCTAATTCATTCATACAATCCATTCTAATTCTTTCGCACGAACGTATCCATTCTAATTCATTCGTATGATCCACCCTAATTCCTTCGTATGATCCATTCTAATTCATTCGCACGAATGTATCCATTCTAATTCATTCGTACGATCCATTCGAATTCATTCATACGATCCATTCTAATTCCTAATACATTCTAATTCATTCGTACGATCCATTCGAATTCATTCGTACGATGCATTCTAATTCATTCGTACGATCCATTCTATTTCATTCGTACGATCCATTCATACTCATTCGTACGATCCATTCTAATTCATTCGCACGAATGTATCCATTCTAATTCATTCGTACGATCCATTCTAATTCATTCGCATGATCCATTCTAATTCATTCATACGATCCATTCTAAATCATTCGTATGATCCATTCTTACTCATTCGTATGATCCATTCTAATTCATTCGCATGAATGTATCCATTCTAATTCATTTATACGATCCATTCTAATTCATTCATACGATCCATTCTAATTCATTCGCACGATCCATTCTAATTCATTTGTACAATCCATTCTAATTCATTCGTACGAATGAATTAGAATAGATCGTATGAATGAATTAGAATCTATCGTGTGAATGAAATAGAATGGATCGTACGAATGAATTAGAATGGATACATTCGTGCAAAATAATTAGAATGGATTGTATGAATGAATTAGAATGGATCGTACAAATGAATTAGAGTGGTTCGTGCGAATGAATTACAATGGATCGTACGAATGAATTAGAATAGATTGTGCAAATGAATTAGAATGGATCGTACAAATGAATTAGAATGGATACATTCGTGCGAATGAATTAGAATGGATCGTACGAATGAGTAAGAATGGATCGTATGAATGAATTAGAATGGATCGTGCGAATGAATTACAATGGATCGTACGAATGAATTAGAATGGATCATATGAATGAATTAGAATGGATCGTATGAAAGAATTAGAATGGATCGCACAATGGATCGTATGAATGAATTCGAATGGATCGTACAAATGAATTACAATGAATTAGAATGGATCGTACGAATGAATTAGAATGGATATTTTCGTGTGAAAGAATTAGAATGGATCGTTCGAATGGATCGTACGAAGTAATTAGAATAAATTAGAATGGATACATTCGTGCGAATAAATTAGAATGGATCGTACGAATGAATTAGAATGGATACATTCGTGCGAATGAATTAGAATGGACCGTATGAATGAATTAGAATGAATTAGAATGGATTGTGCTAAGGAATTAGAATAGATCGTATGAATGAATTAGAATGGATCGTATGAATGAATTGGACTGGATCGTGCGATTGAACTAGAATGGATCGTACGAATGATTAGAATGGATCGTACGAATGAATTAGAATGGATACATTCATGCGAATGAATTAGAATCGATCATACGAATGAGTAAGAATGTATCGTACTAATGAAATAGAATGGATCGTACGAATGAATTAGAATGGATAGTGCTAAAGAATTAGAATGGATCGTACAAATGAATTGGAATAGATTGTGCGAAAGAATTAGAATGGATCATACGAATGAATTAGAATGGATACATTCGTACGAAGGAATTAGAATGGATCGTACAAAGGAATTAGAATGAATTAGAATGGATACATTCGTGAGAATGAATTAGAATGGATCGTGCGAATGAATTAGAATGGATCGTATGAATGAATTAGAATGAATTAGAATGGATTCATTCATACGATCCATTCTTACTCATTTGTACGAATGAATTAGAATGGACACATAAGAATGAATTAGAATGGATCGTATGAATGAATTAGAATAGATCGTACGAATGAAATAGAATGGATCGTACGTATTAATTAGAATGGATACATTCTTAGGAATGAATAAGAATGGATCGTACGAAGGAATTAGAATGGATCATACGAATGAAATAGAATGGATCGTACGAAGGAATTAGAAAGGATCGTATGAAGGAATTAGAATGGATCGTATGAAGGAATTAGAATGATCGTACAAATGAATTAGAATGGATACATTCATGCAAAAGAATTAGAATGGATTGTATGAATGAATTAGAATGGATCATGCAAATGAATTAGAATGGATCGTGCGAATGAATTAGAATGGATCGTACGAATGAATTAGAATAGATTATGCGAATGAATTAGAATGGATAGTACGAATGAATTAGAATGGATACATTCGTGCGAATGAATTAGAATGGATCGTATGAATGAATTAGAATGGATCGTATGAATGAATTCGAATGGATCGTACGAATGAATTAGAATGGATACATTCGTGCGAATGAATTAGAATGGATCGTAAGAATAAATTAGAATGGATACATTCATGCGAAAGAATTAGAATGGATTGTATGAATGAATTAGAATGGATTGTATGAATGAATTAGAATGGATCGTGCGAATAAATTTGAATGGATCGTACGAATGAATTAGAATGGATCGTACGAATGAATTAGAATGGATACATTCGTGTGAATGAATTAGAATGGATCCTATGAATGAAATAGAATGGATCATATGAATGAATTAGAATGGATACATTCGTGCGAATGAATTAGAATGGATCATACGAAGGAATTAGGGTGGATTGTACGAATGAATTAGAATGGATCGTACAAATGAATTAGAATGGATACATTCGTGCGAATGAATTAGAATGGATCGTACGAATTAGTTAGAATGGATCGTACGAATGAAATAGACTAGTTGGACCGATCCATTCTAATTCATTCGTACGATCCATTCTAATTCATTCATACGATCCATTCTAATTCATTCGTAATAATGTATCAATTCTAATTCATTGTGCGAATGAATTAGAATGGATCGTATGAATGAATTAGATTGGATCGTATGAATGAATTATAATGGATCATGCGAATGAATTAGAATGGATCGTACGAATGAATTAGAATGGATACATTTGTGTGAATGAATTAGAATGGATCGTACGAATAAGTAAGAATGGATCGTACGAATGAAATAGAATGGATCGTACGAATGAATTAGAATGGATCGTGCTAATGAATTAGAATGGATCGTACGAATGAATTAGAATAGATACATTCGTGCGAATGAATTAGAATGGATCGTATGAATGAATTAGAATGGATCGTATGAATGAATTTGAATGGATCGTACGAATGAATTAGAATGGATACATCCGTGCGAATGAATTAGAATGGATCATACGAAGGAATTAGGGTGGATCGTACGAATGAATTAGAATGGATACATTCGTGCGAATGAATTAGAATGGATCGTATGAATGAATTAGATTGGATCATATGAATGAATTAGAATGGATCGTACGTATGAATTAGAATAGATACATTCATGGGAATGAATTAGAATAGATCATACGAAGGAATTAGAATGGATCATACGAATGAAATAGAATGGATCGTATGAAGGAATTAGAATGGATCGTACGAAGGAATTGAATGGATACATTCGTGCAAAAGAATTCGAATGGATTGCATGAATGAATTAGAATGGATCGTGCAAATGAATTAGAATGGATCGTGCGAATGAATTAGAATGGATCGTAATAATGAATTATAATAGATTGTGCGAATGAATTAGAATGGATCATACGAATGAAATAGAATGGATGCATTCGTGTGAATGAATTAGAATGGATCGTATGAATGAATTAGAATGGATCGTATGAATGATCGTATGAATGATCGTATGAATGAATTAGAATGGATCGCATAATGGATCGTATGAATGAATTCGAATGAATCGTACGAATGAATTAGAATGGATCGTACGAATGAATTAGAATGGATATTTTCGTGCGAAAGAATTAGATTGGATCGTACGAATGGATCGTACGAAGGAATTAGAATGAATCAGAATGGATACATTCATGCGAATGAATTAGAATGGATCGTACGAATGAATTAGAATGGATACATTCGTGCGAATAAATTAGAATGGATCGTATGAATGAATTCGAATGAATTAGAATGGATTGTGCTAATGAATTAGAATGGATCGTATGAATGAATTAGAATGGATCGTATGAATGAATTAGAATGGTCATGCGAATGAATTAGAATGGATCGTACGAATGAATTTGAATGGACACATTCGTGCGAATGAATTAGAATCGATCGTACGAATGAGTAAGAATGGATCGTACGAATGAAATAGAATGGATCGTACGAATGAATTAGAATGGATCGTGCTAACGAATTAGAATGGTTCGTACGAATGAATTAGAATAGATTGTGCGAATGAATTATAATGGATCGTATGAATGAATTAGAATGGATACATTCGTGCGAAGGAATTAGAATGGATCGTACGAATGGATCGTACGAAGGAATTAGAATGAATTAGAATGGATCGTGCTAATGAATTAGAATGGATCGTATGAATAAATTAGAATGGATCGTACGTATGAATTAGAATGGATACATTCATGGGAATGAATTAGAATGGATCGTACGAAGGAATTAGAATGGATCATACGAATGAAATAGAATGGATCGTATGAAGGAATTAGAATGGTTCATATGAAGGAATTAGAATGAACCGTACGAATAAATTAGAATGGATACATTCATGGAAAAGAATTAGAATGGATTGTATGAATGAATTAGAATAGATCGTGCAAATGAATTAGAATGGATCGTGCGAATGAATTAGAATGGATCGTATGAATGAATTAGAATGGATCGTGCAAATGAATTAGAATGGATTGTACGAATGAATTAGAATGGTTACATTCGTGCGAATGAATTATAATGGATTGTATGAATGAATTAGAATGGATCGTATGAATGATCGTATGAATGATTTAGAATAGATCGCACAATGGATCGTATGAATGAATTCGAATGGATCGTACGAATGAATTAGAATGGATCGTACGAATGAATTAGAATGGATCATACAAATGAATTAGAATGGATCGTACGAATGAATTAGAATGGATCGTACGAATGAATTAGAATGAATTAGAATGGATCGTATGAATGAATTAGAATCGATTCATTCGTACGATCCATTCTTACTCATTCGTACGAATGAATTAGAATGGACACATATGAATGAATTAGAATGGATCATATGAATGAATTAGAATGGATCGTACGAATGAATTAGAATGGATCGTATGTATGAATTAGAATGGATACATTCATGGGAATGAATTAGAATGGATCGTACGAAGTAATTAGAATGGATCATACGAATGAAATAGAATGGATCGTCCGAAGGAATTAGAAAGGATTGTACAAAGAAATTATGATGGATCGTACGAAGGAATTAGAATGGATCGTACGAATGAATTAGAATGGATACATTCGTGCAAAAGAATTTGAATGGATTGTATGAATAAATTAGAATGGATCGTGCGAATGAATTAGAATGGATCGTACGAATGAATTAGAATAGATTTTGCGAATGAATTATAATGGATCGTATGAATGAATTAGAATGGACACATTCGTGCGAATGAATTAGAATGAATCATATGAATGAATTAGAATGGATCGTATGAATGAATTCGAATGGATCGTACGAATGAGTTAGAATGGATACATTCGTGCGAATGAAATAGAATAGATCATATGAAGGAATTAGGGTGGATCGTACGAATAAATTAGAATGGATACATTCGTGCGAAAGAATTAGAATGGATTGTGCGAATGAATTAGAATGGATCGTGCGAATGAATTAGAATGGATCATATGAAGGAATTAGGGTGGATCGTACGAATGAATTAGAATGGATACATTCGTACGAAAGAATTAGAATGGATTGTGCTAATGATTCAGAATGGATCGTGGGAATGAATTAGAATGGATCGTACGAATGAATTAGAATGGATCGTACAAATGAATTAGAATAGATACATTCGTGCAAATGAATTAGAATGGATCGTATGAATGAATTAGAATAGATTGTGCGAATGAATTAGTATGGATATTAGAATGAATTAGAATGGATCGTATGAATGAATTAGAATGGATCGTGCGAATGAATTAAAATGGATCGTACGAATGAATTTGAATGGATCGTATGAATGAATTCGAATGGATCGTACGAATGAATTAGAATAGACTCCTTCGTGCGATCCATTCTAATTCATTCGCACGAATGTAGCCATTCTAATTCATTCGTACGATCCATTTGAATTCATTTATATGATCCATTCTAATTCATTTATACGATCCATTCAAATTCATTCGCACGAATGTATCCAGTCAAATTCCTTCGTACGATCCATTCTAATTCCTTCGTACGATCCATTCTAATTCATTTGCATGATCCATTCTAATTCATTCATACAATCCATTCTAATTCTTTTGCACGAATGTATCCATTCTAATTCATTCGTATGATCCATTATAATTCCTTCGTACAATCCATTCTAATTCATTCCCATGAATGTATCCATTCTAATTCATATATACGATCCATTCTAATTCATTCATACGATCCAATCTAATTCATTCATACAATCCATTCTAATTCATTCGCACGAATGTATCCTTTCTAATTTATTCGTACGATCCATTCTAATTCATTCGCACAATCTATTCTAATTCATTCGTACGATCCATTCTAATTCATTACCACGATCCATTCTAATTCATTCGTACAATCCATTCTATTTCATTCGTATGATCCATTCTTTCTTATTCGTACGATCCATTCTAATTCATTCGCACGAATGTATCCATTCTAATTTATTCGTACGATCCATTCATTCGTACGATCCATTAAAATTCATACGCACAATCTATTCTAATTTATTCGTACGATCCATTCTAATTCCTTCATTCTTATTTATTCGTACGATCCATTCTAATTCATTCGCACAATCTATTCTAATTCATTCGTACGATCTATTCTAATTCGTTCATACAATCATGCAATTGAATTAGAATGTATTAGAATGGATCGTACGAATGAATTAGAATAGATTGTGTGAATGAATTAGAATGGATCATACGAATGAATTAGAATGGATACCTTCATGCGAATGAATTAGAATGGATAGGATGAATGAATTAGATTGGATCTTATGAATGAATTAGAATGGATCGTACGTATGAATTAGAATGGATACATTCATGGGAATGAATTACAATGGATCGTACGATGGAATTAGAATGGATCATACGAATAAAATAGAATGGATCGTACGAAGGAATTAGAATGGATCGTGCGTTATGAATGAATTAGAATGGATCGTACGTATGAATTAGAATGGAAATATTCATGAAAATGAATTAGAAAGGATCGTACGAAGGAATTAGAATGGATCCATTCTAATTCATTCGTACGATCCATTCTAATTCATTCATCCGATCCATTCTAATTCATTCATACGATCCAATCTAATTCATTCATACGATCCATTCTAATTCATTCGCACGAATGTATCCATTCTAATTCATTTGCACGATCCATTCGAATTTATTCATACGATCCATTCTAATTCATTCGCACGAATGTATCAATTCTAATTCATTCTAATTCCTTCGTACGATCCATTCGTACGATCCATTCTAATTCCTTCGCAAGAATATATCCATTTTAATTCATTTGTACGATCCATTCTAATTCATTCGCACAATCTATTCTAATTCATTCGTACGATCCATTCTAATTCATTAGCACGATCCATTCTAATTCATTCGAACGATCCATTCTATTTCATTCATACAATCCATTCTTACTCATTCGTACGATCCATTCTAATTCATTCGCACGAATGTATCCATTCTAATTCATTCGTACGATCCATTCTAATTCATTTGCACGATCCATTCTAATTCATTCATACAATCCATTCTAATTCTTTCGCACGAATGTATCCATTCTAATTCATTCGTACGATCCACCCTAATTCCTTCTTATGATCCATTCGAATTCATTCGCATGAATGTATCCATTCTAATTCATTCGTATGATTCATTCGAATTCATTCATACGATCCATTCTAATTCTTTCATACGATCCATTCTAATTCATTCATACGATACATTCTAATTCATTCGCACAAATGAAATAGAATGGATCGTACGAATGAAATAGAGTGGATCGTACGAATGAATTAGATTGGATCGTGCGAATGAATTAGAATGGATCGTACGAATGAATTAGAATGGATACATTCGTGCGAATGAATTAGAATGGATCGTGCAAAGAATTAGAATGGATCGTACGAATGAATTAGAATGGATCGTATGAATGAATAAGAATGGATCGTACGAATGAGTTAGAATGGATATATACGCGCGAATGAATTAGAATGGATCTTGCTTATGAATTAGAATGGATCTATTCTAACTCATTCGTACAATCAATTCTAATTCTTTTGCACGAGTGTATCCATTCTAATTAATTCGTACGATCCATTCAAATTCATTCGCACGATCCATTGTTACTCATTCGTATGATCCATTCTAATTCATTCGCACGATCCATTCTAATTCATTCATACGATCCATTCTAATTCATTCGCACAATCTATTCTAATTCACTCGTATGATCCAATCTAATTCGTTAGCACGATCCATTCTAATTCATTCATATGATCCATTCTAATTCATCCGTATGATCCGTTCTAATTCATTCGTACGATTCATTCTTAGTCATTCGTACGATCCATTCTAATTCATTCGCACGAATGTATCCATTCTAATTCATTCGTACGATCTATTCTAATTCATTCGCACGATCTATTCTAATTCATTCATACAATCTATTCTAATTAATTCGCACGATCCATTCTAATTCCTTCGTACGATCCATTCTAATTCATTCGTACGATCCATTCTAATTCATTCGGACGATCCATTCTAATTCATTCGCACGATCCATTCTAATTCATTCATACGATCCATTCTTACTCATTTGTACGATCCATTCTTACTCATTCGTATGATCCATTCTTACTCATTCGTACGGTCCTTTCTAATTCATTCGCATGAATGTATCCATTCGTACTCATTCGTACGATCCATTCTAATTCATTCGCACGAATATATTCATTCTAATTCATTCGTACGATCCATTCTAATTCATTTGCACGATCCATTCTAATTCATTCATACGATCAATTCTAATTCATTCGTATGATCTTTTCTAATTCATTCACACGATCCATTCTAATTCATTCATACGATCCATTCTAATTCATTCATACAATCCATTCTAATTCTTTTGCACGAATGTATCCATTCTAATTCATTCGTACGATCCACTCTAATTCCTTCGTATGATCTATTCTAATTCATTCGCACGAATGTATCCATTCTAATTCATTCGTACGATCCATTCGAATTCATTTATACGATCCATTCTAATTCATTCATACGATCCAGTCTAATTCATTCGCACGAATGTATCCATTCTAATTCATTCGTAAGATCCATTCTAATTCATTCGCACAATCCAATCTAATTCATTCGCACAATCCATTCTAATTCATTTGTACGATCCATTCTAATTCATTCATACAATCCATTCTAATTCTTTCGCACGAATGTATCCATTCTAATTCATTCATACGATCCACCCTAATTCCTTCGTATGATCTATTCTAATTCATTCGCACGAATGTATCCATTCTAATCCATTCGTATGATCCATTCAAATTCATTTATACGATCCATTCTAATTCATTCATACGATCTATTCTAATTCATTCATACAATACATTCTAATTCATTCGCACAAATGAAATAGAATGGATCGTACGAATGAAATAGAATGGATCGTACGAATGAATTAGAATGGATCGTGCGAATGAATTAGATTGGATCGTGCGAATGAATTAGAATGGATCGTACTAATGAATTACAATGGATACATTCGTGCGAATGAATTAGAATGGATACATTCGTGCGAATGAATTAGAATGGATCGTGCAAAGAATTAGAATGGATCGTACGCATGAATTAGAATGGATCGTATGAATGAATAAGAATGGATCATACGAATGAGTTAGAATGGATATATACGTGCGAATGAATTAGAATTGATCGTGCGAATGTATCCATTCTAATTCATTCGTACAATCCATTCTAATTCTTTTGCACGAATGTATCCATTCTAATTAATTCGTACGATCCTATCTAATTCATTCTTACGATCCATTCTTACTCATTCGTACGATCCATTCTAATTCATTCGCACGATCCATTCTAATTCATTCATACGATCCATTCTAATTCATTCGTATGATCCATTCTAATTCATTCGCACAATCTTTTCTAATTCATTCGTATGATAGAATCTAATTCATTAGCACGATCCATTCTAATTCATTCATACGATCCAGTCTAATTCATTCGTATGATCCATTCTAATTCATTAGTACGATTCATTCTTAGTCATTTGTACGATCCATTCTAATTCATTCGCACGAATGTATCCATTCTAATTCATTCGTACGATCCATTCTAATTCATTCGCAAGATCTATTCTAATTCATTCATACAATCTATTCTAATTAATTCGTACGATCCATCTAATTCCTTCGTACGATCCATTCTAATTCATTCGTACGATCCATTCTAATTCATTCGCACGATCCATTCTAATTCATTCATACGATCCATTCTTACTCATTCGTACGATCCATTCATACTCATTCGTATGATCCATTCTGACTCATTCGTACGATCCATTCTAATTCATTCGCACGAATGTATCCATTCTTACTCATTCGTACGATCCATTCTAATTCATTCGCATGAATATATTCATTCTAATTCATTCGTACGATCCATTCTAATTCATTCGCACGATCCATTCTAATTCATTCATACGATCAATTCTAATTTATTCGTACGATCCATTCTAATTCATTCGCACAATCTATTCTAATTCATTCATACGATCCATTCTAATTCATTCATACAATCCATTCTAATTCTTTCGCACGAATGTAACCATTCTAATTCATTCGTACGATCCACCCTAATTCCTTCGTATGATCTATTCTAATTCATTTGCACGAATGTATCCATTCTAATTCATTCATACGATCCATTCGAATTCATTTATACGATCCATTCTAATTCATTCATACGATCCATTCTAATTCATTCGCACGAATGTATCCATTGTAATTCATTCGCACGATCCATTCTAATTCATTCATACAATCCATTCTAATTCTTTTGCACGAAGGTATCCATTAATTCTAATTCATTCGTACGATCCATTCTAATTCCTTCGTATAATCCATTCTAATTCCTTCGTACGATCCATTCTAATTCCTTCGTACGATCCATTCAAATTCATTCCCATGAATGTATCCATTCTAATTCATACGTACGATCCATTCTAATTCATTCATACGATCCAATCTAATTCATTCATACGATCCATTCTAATTCATTCGCACGAATGTATCCATTCTAATTCATTCGTATGATCCATTCTAATTCATTCGCATAACCTATTCTAATTCCTTCGTACGATCCTTTCTAATTCATTAGCACGATCTATTCTAATTCATTCGTATGATCCATTCTATTTCATTCGTACGATCCATTCTTACTCATTCGTACGATCCATTCTATTTCGTTCGTACGATCCATTCTTACTCATTCGTACGATCCAATATAATTCATTCATACGATCCATTCTAATCCATTCATACGATCCATTCTAATTCATTCATACGATCCATTCTAATTCATTCATACAATCCAATTTAATTCTTTCACACGAATGTATCTATTTTAATTCATTCGTACGATCCACCCTAATTCCTTCATATGATCCATTCTAATTCATTCGCACGAATGTATCCATTTTAATTCCTTCGTACGATCTATTCGAATTCATTCATACGATCCATTCTAATTCCTAATACATTCTAATTCATTCGTACGATCCATTCGAATTCATTCGTACGATGCATTCTAATTCATTCGTACGATCCATTCTATTTCATTCGTACGATCCATTCTTACTCATTCGTACGATCCATTCTAATTCATTCGCATGAATATATCCATTCAAATTCATTCGTACAATCCATTCTTATTCATTCGCACGATCCATTCTAATTCATTCATACGATCCATTCTAATTCATTCATACGATCCATTCTTACTTATTCGTACGATCCATTCTAATTCATTCGCACGAATATATCCATTCTAATTCATTAGTACGATCCATTCGAATTCATTCATACGATCCATTCTAATTCATTCATACGATCCATTCTAATTCATTGGCACGAATGTATCCATTCTAATTCATTCGTATGATCCATTCTAATTCATTCGCACAATCTATTCTAATTCATTCGTATGATCTATTCTAATTCATTCGCACGATCCATTCTAATTCATTTGTACGATCCATTCTAATTCATTCATACAATCCATTCTAATTCTTTTGCACGAATGTATCCATTCTAATTCATTCGTACGATCCATTGTAATTCCTTCGTACGATCCATTCTAATTCCTTCATACGATCCATTCTAATTCATTCCCTTGAATGCATCCATTCTAATTCATACGTACGATCCATTCTAATTCATTCATACGATCCAATCTAATTCATTCATACGATCCAATCTAATTCATTCGCTCAAATGTATCCATTCTAATTCATGTGTACGATCCATTCTAATTCATTCGCACAATCCATTCTAATTCCTTCGTACGAATGAATTAGAATGGATCGTATGAATCAATTAGAAGGGTTCGTGCGAATGAATTAGAATGGATCGTGCGAATGAATTAGAATGAATTCGCATGAATGAGTAAGAATGGATCGTACGAATGAAATAGAATGTTTCATATGAATGAATTAAAATGGATCGTGCGAATGAATTAGAATGGATCGTACGAATGAGTATGAATGGATCGTACGAATGAAATAGAATGGATCGTACGAATGAATTAGAATGGATCCATTCGTGTGAAAGAATTAGAATGGATTGTATGAATGAATTAGAATGGATCGTAAGAATGAATTAGAATGGATCGTGCGATGAATTAGAATGGATCGTACGAATGAATTAGAATGGATTGTACGAATGAATTAGAATAGCTCGTACGAATGAATTAGAATAGATCGTGCGAATGAATTAGGGTGGATCGTACGGATGAATAAGCATACATCGTGCGAATGAATTAGAATGGATCATACGAATGACTTAGAATGGATCGTGCGAAAGAATTAGAATGGATTGTATGAATGAAATAGAATGGATCGTATGAATGAAATAGAATGGATCGTGCGAATGAATTAGAATGGATCGTACGAATGAATTAGAATGGATACATTCGTGCGAATGATTTAGAATGGATCGTAAGAATGAGTAAGAATGGATCGTACGAATGAAATAGAATGGATATATTCATGCGAATGAATTAGAATGGATCGTGCTAAATCATTCATACGATCCATTCTAATTCATTCATACGATCCATTCTAATTCATTCGCACAATCTATTATAATTCATTCGTACGATCCATTCTAATTCATTCGCACGATCCATTCTAATTCATTTGCATTATCATTTCTAATTCATTCATACAATCCATTCTAATTCTTTCGCACGAATATATCCATTCTAATTCATTCGTACGGTCCACCCTAATTCCTTTGTATGATCCATTCTAATTAATTCGTACGATCCATTCTAATTCATTAGCACGATCCATTCTAATTCATTCGTAGGATCCATTCTAATTCATTCGTAAGATCCATTCTAATTCATTCGCACGATCCATTCTTATTCATTCACACAATCTATTCTAATTCATTCGCATGATCCATTCTAATTCATTCATACGATCCATTCTAATTCATCCATACAATCCATTCTAATTCATACGATTCATTCTAATTCATTTGCACGATCCATTCTAATTCATTCATACGATCCATTCTAATTCATTCGTACGATCCAATCTAATTCATTCGCACGATCCATTCTAATTCATTCATACGATCCATTCTAATTCATTCATACAATCCATTCTAATTCTTTCGCACGAATGTATCCATTCTAATTCATTCGTACGATCCACCCTAATTCCTTCGTATGATCCATTCTAATTCATTCGCATGAATATATCCATTCTAATTCATTCGTACGATCCATTCGAATTCATTCATACGATCCATTCTAGTTCATTCATACGATCCATTCTAATTTATTCGTACGATCCATTCTAATACATTCGCACGAATGTATCCATTCTAATTCATTCGCACGATCCATTCTAATTCATTCATACGATCTATTCTAATTCATTCATACAATCCATTCTAATTCTTTCGCACGAATGTAACCATTCTAATTCATTCGTACGATCCATCCTAATTCCTTCGTATGATCCATTTAAATTCATTCGCACGATCCATTCTAATTCATTCGTACGATCCATTCTAATTTATTCGCATGATCCATTCTAATTCATTCATACAATCCATTCTAATTCTTTCGCCCGAATGTATCGTACGAATTAGAATGGATCGTACGAATGAATTAGAATGGATACATTCGTGCGAATGAATTAGAATGGATCGTAAGAATGAGTAAGAATGGATCGTACGAATGAAATAGAATGAATCGTACGAATGAATTAGAATGGATCGTGCTAATGAATTAGAATGGATCGTACGAATGAATTAGAATAGATTGTGCGAATGAATTAGAATGGATCGTACGAATGAATTAGAATGCATACATTCGTGCGAATGAATTAGAATGGATCGTATGAATGAATTAGAATGGATCGTATGAATGAATTAGAATGGATCGTACGAATGGAATAGAATGGATCGTATGAATGATTTAGAATAGATCAAACGAATGAGTAAGAATGGATCGTACGAATGAATTAGAATGGATCGTACGAAGGAATTAGAATGGATCGTACGAATGAATTAGAATGGATCGTATGAATGAAGTAGAATGGATCATGCGAATGAATTAGAATGGATCGTACGAATGAATTAGAATGGATACATTCGTGCGAAAGAATTAGATTGGATTGTATGAATGAATTAGAATGGATCATACGAATGAATTAGAATGGATCGTATGAATGAATTAGAATGGATCGTGCGAATGAATTAGAATGGATCGTACGAATGAATTATAATTGATACTCCAATTCATTCATATGATCCATTCTAATTCATTAGCACGATCCATTCTAATTCATTCATACGATCCATTCTAATTCATTCGTACGATCCACTCTAATTCATTCGCATGATCCATTTTAATTCATTCATACGATCTATTCTAATTCATTCATACAATCCATTCTAATTCTTTCGCACGAATGTATGCATTCTAATTCATTCATACAATCCATTCTAATTATTTCGCACGAATGTATCCATTCTAATTCATTCGTACGATCCATTCTAATTCATTCGCATAATCTATTCTAATTCATTCGTACGATCCATTCTAATTCATTCGTACGATCCAATCTAATTTCTTCGTACGATCCATTCTAATTCATTCGTATGATCCATTATAATTCCTTCGTACGATCCATTCTAATTCATTTCCATGAATGTATCCATTCTAATTCATACGGACGATCCATTCTAATTCATTCATAAGATCCAATCTAATTCGTTCATATGATCCATTCTAATTCATTCGCACGAATGTATCCATTCTAGTTCATTCGCACGAATGTATCCATTCTAATTCATTCGCACGATCCATTCTAATTCATTCATACAATCTATTCTAATTCTTTTGCCCGAATGTGTCCATTCTAATTCATATGTACGATCCATTCTAATTTATTCATACGATCCAATCTAATTCATTCTTACGATCCATTCTAATTCATTCGCACGAATGTATCCTATCTAATTCATTCGTACGATCCATTCTAATTCATTCGCACAATCTATTCTAATTCATTCGTACGATCCATTCTAATTCATTAGCACGATCCATTCTAATTCATTTGTACGATTCATTCTATTTCATTCGTACGATCCATTCTAATTCATTCGCACGAATGTATCCATTCTAATTCATTCGTACGATCCATTCTAATTCATTCGCACGATCCATTCTAAATCATTCATACGATCCATTCTAATTCATTCATACAATCCATTCTAATTCTTTCGCACGAATGTATCCATTCTAATTCATTCGTACGATCCTCCCTAATTCCTTCGTATGATCTATTCTAATTCATTCGTACGAATGTATAAATTCTAATTCATTCTTACGATCCATTCGAATTCATTAATACGATCCTTTCTAATTCTTTCATATGATCCATTCTAATTCATTCGCATGAATGTATCCATTCTAATTCATTCGTATGATCCATTCGAATTCTTCATACGATCCATTCTAATTCATTCATACGATCCATTCTAATTCATTCGCACGAATGTATCCATTCTAATTCATTCGTATCCATTCTAATTAATTTGCACGATCCAATCTAATTCATTCGCACGATCAATTCTAATTCATTCGTACGATCCATTTTATTTCATTCGTACGATCCATTCTAACTCATGCGTACGATCCATTCTAAGTCATTCGCACGAATGTATCCATTCTAATTCATTCGTACGATCCATTCTAATTCATTCGCACGATCCATTCTAATTCATTCGTACGATCCATTCTAATTCATTCATACGATCCATTCTAATTCATTCGCATGATCCATTTTAATTCATTCATACGATCCATTCTAATTTATTCATAGAATCCATTCTAATTCTTTCGCACGAATGTATCCATTCTAATTCATTCGTACGATCCACCCTAATTTGTTAGTATGATCCATTCTAATTCTTTCGCACGAATGTATCGATTCTAATTCATTCGTACGATCCATTCGAATTCATTCATACGATCCATTCTAATTCATTCATACGATCCATTCTAATTCATTCGCACGAATGTATCCATTCTAATTCATTCGTACGATCCATTCTAATTCATTCGCACAATCTATTCTAATTCATTTGTACGATCCATTCTAATTCATTCGCACGATCCATTCTAATTCATTTGTACGATCCATTCTAATTCATTCATACAATCCATTCTAATTCTTTTGCACGAATGTATCCATTCTAATTCATTCGTACGATCCATTCTAATTCCTTCGTACGATCCAATCTAATTCCTTCGTACGATCCATTCTAATTCCTTCATACGATCCATTCTAATTCATTCCCATGAATGTATCCATTCTAATTCATTTATACGATCCATTCTAATTCATTCATACGATCCATTCTAATTCATTCATACAATCCATTCTAATTCATTCGCCTGAATGTATCTATTCTAATTTATTCGTACGATCCATTCTAATTCCTTCGCACAATGTATTCTAATTCATTCGTACGATCCATTCTAATTTATTTGCACGATCCATTCTAATTCATTTGCACGATCAATTCTAATTCATTCATATAATCCATTCTAATTCTTTTGCACGAATGTATCCATTCTAATTCATTCGTACGATCCATTCTAATTCCTTCGTACGATCCATTCTAATTCCTTCGTACGATCCATTCTATTTCATTAGTAGGATCCATTCTAATTCCTTCGTACGATCCATTCTAATTCATTCCCATGAATGTATCCATTCTAATTCATACGTACGATCCATTCTAATTCATTCATACGATCCAATCTAATTCATTCATACGATCCATTCTAATTCATTCGCACAAATATATCCATTCTAATTCATTTGTGCGATCCATTCTAATTCATTCGCACGAATGTATCCATTCTAATTCATTCGTACGATCCATTCTAATTTATTCGCACGATCCAATCTAATTCATTCGCATGATCCATTCTAATTCATTCATATGATCCATTCTATTTCATTCGTACGATCCATTCTTACTCATTCGTATGATCCATTCTAATTCATTCGCACGAATGTATCCATTCTAATTCATTCAAACGATCCATTCTAGTTCATTCGCACGATCCATTCTAATTCATTCGTACGATCCATTCTAAATCATTCAAACGATCCATTCTAATTCATTCGTTTGATCCATTCTAATTCATTCATGCGATCCAATCTAATTCATTCATCTGATCCATTCTAATTCATTCGCATGAATGTATCCATTCTAATTCATTCGTACGATCCATTCTAATTCATTAGCAAGATCCATTATAATTCATTCGTACAATCCATTCTATTTCATTTGTACGATCCATTCTTACTCATTCGTACGATCCATTCTAATTCATTAGCACGAATGTATCCATTCTAATTCATTCGTACGATCCATTCTAATTCATTCGCACGATCCATTCTAATTCATTCGTACGATCCACTCTAATTCATTCGCACGATCCATTCTAATTCATTCATACGATCCATTCTAATTCATTCATACAATCTATTCTAATTCTTTCACACGAATGTATCCATTCTAATTCATTCGTACGATCCACCCTAATTCCTTCGTATGATCCATTCTAATTCATTCGTACGATCCATTCTAATTCATTCACACGATCCAATCTAATTCATTCATACGATCCATTCTAATTCATTCATACGATCCATTCTAATTCATTCATACAATCCATTCTAATTCTTTCGCACGAATGTATCCATTCTAATTCATTCGTACAATCCATTCTAATTCCTTCGTACGATCCATTCTAATTCTTTCGTACGATCCATTCTATTTCATTAGTATGATCCATTCTAATTCCTTCGTACGATCCATTCTAATTCATTCCCATGAATGTATCCATTCTAATTCATACGTACGATCCATTCTAATTCATTCATATGATCCATTCGAATTCATTCATACGATCCATTCTAATTCATTCGCACAAATATATCCATTCTAATTCATTCGTGCGATCCATTCTAATTCATTCGCTTGAATGTATCCATTCTAATTCATTCGTACGATCCATTCTAATTTATTCGCACGATCCAATCTAATTCATTCGCACGATCCATTCTAATTCATTCATACGATCCATTCTATTTCATTCGTACGATCCATTCTTACTCATTCGTACGATACATTCTAATTCATTCGCACGAATGTATCCATTCTAATTCATTCGTACGATCCATTCTAGTTCATTCGCACGATCCATTCTAATTCATTCGTACGATCCATTCTAAATCATTCATACGATCCATTCTAATTCATTCGTTTGATCCATTCTAATTCATTCATGCGATCCAATCTAATTCATTCATCTGATCCATTCTAATTCATTCGCATGAATGTATCCATTCTAATTCATTTGTACGATCAATTCTAATTCATTAGCAAGATCCATTATAATTCATTCGTACGATCCTTTCTATTTCATTTGTACGATCCATTCTTACTCATTCGTACGATCCATTCTAATTCATTCGCACGAATGTATCCATTCTAATTCATTCGTACGATCCATTCTAATTCATTCGCATGATCCATTCTAATTCATTCGTACGATCCATTCTAATTCATTCGCACGATCCATTCTAATTCATTCATACGATCCATTCTAATTTATTCATACAATTTATTCTAATTCTTTCACACGAATGTATCCATTCTAATTCATTCGTACGATCCACCCTAATTCCTTCGTATGATCCATTCTAATTCATTCGTACGATCTATTCTAATTCATTCACACGATCCAATCTAATTCATTCATTCGATCCATTCGAATTTATTCATACGATCCATTCTAATTCATTCATATGATCCATTCTAATTCATTCGCACGAATGTATCCATTCTAATTCATTCGTACGATCCATTCTAATTCATTCGCACGATCCAATCTAATTCATTCACACGATCCATTCTAATTCATTCGTACGATCCATTCTATTTCATTCCTATGATCCATTCTTACTCATTCGTACGATCCATTCTAATTCATTCGCAGGAATGTATCCATTGTAATTCATTCGTACGATCCATTCTAATTCATTCGCACGATCCAATCTAATTCATTCGCACGAACCATTCTAATTCATTCGTACGATCCATTCTATTTCATTTGAATGATCCATTGTTACTCATTCGTACGTTCCATTCTAATTCATTCGCACGAATGTATCCATTCTAATTCATTCGTACGATCCATTCTAATTCACTCGCACGATCCATTATAATTCATTCGTACGATCCATTCTAATTCATTCATACGATCCATTCTAATTCATTCATATGATGCATTCTTATTCATTAGCATGATCCATTCTAATTCATTCATACGATCTATTCTAATTCATACGATCCATTCTAATTCATTCAAACGATCCATTCTATTTAATTCGTATGATCCATTCTAATTCATTCATACGATCCATTCTATTTCAGTCGTACGATCCATTCTAATTCATTCGCACGATCCAATCTAATTCATTCGCACGATCCATTCTAATTCATTCATACGATCCATTCTATTTCATTCGTATGATCCATTCTCACTCATTCGTACGATCCATTCTAATTCATTCGCATGAATGTATCCATTCTAATTCATTCGTACGATCCATTCTAATTCATTCGCACGATCCATTCTAAATCATTCATACGATCCATTCTAATTCATTCGTACGATCCATTCTAATTCATTCATACAATCCATTCTAATTCTTTTGCACGAATGTATCCATTCTAATTCATTCATACGATCCATTCTAATTCAATCGCACGATCCATTCTAATTCATTCATACGATCCATTATAATTCCTTCGTAAGATCCATTCTAATTCATACGTAAGATCCATTCGAATTCATTCATACGATCCATTCTAATTCATTCATACGAACCATTCTAATTCATTCGTACGATCCATTCTAATTCATTCGTACGATCCATTCTATTTCATTCGTACGATCCATTCTTACTCATTCGTACGATCCATTCTAATTCATTCGCACGAATGTATCCATTCTAATTCATTCGTACTATCCATTCTAATTCATTCGCACGACCCATTCTAATTCATTCATACGATCCATTTTAATTCATTCATACAATCCATTCTAATTCTTTTGCACGAATGTATCCATTCTAATTCATTCGTACGATCCATTCTAATTCCTTCGTACGATCATTTCTAATTCCTTCTTACGATCAATTCAATTTCATTCGTATGATCCATTCTAATTCCTTCGTATGATCCATTCTAATTCATTCTCACGAATGTATCCATTCTAATTCATTCGTACGATCCATTCTAATTCATTCGCACGATCCATTCTAATTCATTCGTACAGTCCATTCTAATTCATTCGCACGATCTATTCAAATTCATTCATACGATCCATTCTAATTCATTCATACAATCCATTCTAATTCATTCGCATTAATGTATCTATTCTAATTCATTCGTACAATCCATTCTAATTCATTCGCACGATCCATTCTAATTCATTCATACGATCGATTCTAATTCATTTGTACGATCCATTGTAATTCATTCGCACAATCCATTCTAATTCATTCGTACGACCCATTCTAATTCATTAGCATGATCCATTCTAATTCATTCGTACGATCCATTCTATTTAATTCGTAAGATCCATTCTTACTCATTCGTACAATCCATTCTAATTCATTCGCACGAATGTATCCATTCAAATTCATTCGTACGATCCACTCTAATTCATTCGCACGATCCATTCTAATTCATTCATACGATTCATTCTAATTCATTAGTACGATCCATTATAATTCATTCGCACAATATATTCTAATTCATTCTTATGATCCTTTCTAACTCATTAGCACGATCCATTCTAATTCATTCGTACGATCCATTCTATTTCATTCGTACGATCCTTTCTTACTTATTCGTACGATCCGTTCTAATTCATTTGCACGAATGTATCCATTCTAATTCATTCGTACGATCCATTCTAATTTATTCGTACGATCCATTCTAATTCATTCATACGATCCATTCTAATTGACTCGTACGATCCATTCAAATTTATTCGCACGATCCATTCTAATTCATTCATGTGATCCATTCTAATTCATTCATACAATCCATTCTAATTCTTTCGCATGAATGTATCCATTCTAATTCATTCATACGATCCACCCTAATTCCTTCGTATGATCCATTCTAATCCATTCACACGAATGTATCCATTCTAATTCATTCGTACGATCTATTCGAATTCATTCATACGATCCATTCTAATTCATTCATACGATCCATTCTAATTCATTCGCAGGAATGTATCCTTTCTTATTCATTCGTACGATCCATTCTAATTCATTCGCACAATCTATTCTAATTCATTCGTACGATCCATTCTAATTCATTCGCACGATCCATTCTAATTCATTTGCACGATCCATTCTAATTCATTCATACAATCCATTCTAATTCCTTTGCATGAATGTATCCATTCTAATTCCTTCGTACGATCCATTCTAATTCCTTCGTAGGATCCATTCTATTTTATTCGTATGATCCATTCTAATTCCTTCGTACGATCCATTCTAATTCATTCCCATGAATGTATCCATTCTAATTCATAGGTACGATCCAATCTAATTCATTCATACGATCCAATCTAATTCATTCATATAATCCATTCTAATTCATTTGCACGAATGTATCCATTCTAATTCATTCGTACGATTCATTCTAATTCATTCACACAATCTATTCTAATTCATTCGTACGATCCATTCCAATTCATTAGCACGATCCATTCTAATTCATTCGTACGATCCATTCTATTTCATTCGTACGATCCATTCTTACTCATTCGTACGATCCATCCTATTTCATTCGTACGATCCATTTTTGCTCATTCGTACAATCCATTCTAATTCATTGATATGATCCATTCTAATCCATTCATACGATCCATTCTAATTTATTCATACGATCCATTCTAATTTAATCATACAATCCATTATAATTCTTTCGCACGAACGTATCCGTTCTAATTCATTCGTACGATCCACCCTAATTCCTTCGTACGATCCATTCTAATTCATTCGCATGAATGTATCCAATCTAATTCATTCGTAAGATCCATTCGAATTCATTCATATAATCCATTCTAATTCCTAATACATTCTAATTCATTCGTACGATCCATTCGAATTCATTCGTACGATGCATTCTAATTCATTCGTACGATCCATTCTATTTCATTCGTACGATCCATTCTTACTCATTCGTACGATCCATTCTAATTCATTCGCACGAATGTATCCATTCTAATTCATTCGTACGATCAATTCTAATTCATTCGCATGATCCATTCTAATTCATTCATGCGATCCATTCTAATTCATTCGTACGATCCATTCTTACTCATTCGTACGATCCATTCTAATTCATTCGCACGAATGTATCCATTCTAATTCATTCGTATGATCCATTCGAATTCATTCATACGATCCATTCTAATTCATTCATACGATCGATTCTAATTCATTCGCACGATCCATTCTAATTCATTTGTACGATCCATTCTAATTCATTCATTCAATCCATTCTAATTCTTTTGCACGAATGTATCCATTCTAATTCCTTCGTATGATCCATTCTAATTCCTTCGTACGATCCATTCTAATTCATTCCCATGAATGTATCCATTCTAATTCATACGTACGATCCATTCTAAATCATTCATATGATCCAATCTAATTCATTCATACGATCTATTCTAATTCATTCGCACGAATATATCCATTCTAATTCATTCGTACGATCCATTCTAATTCATTCGCACAATCCATTCTAATTCCTTCGTACGAATGAATTAGAATGGATCGTATGAATGAATTAGAATGGATCGAGCGAATGAATTAGAATGGATCGTTCGAATGAATTAGAATGAATTCGCACGAATGAGTAAGAATGGATCATACGAATGAAATAGAATGGATCGTATGAATGAATTAGAATGGATCGTACGAATGAATTAGAATGGATCGTATGAATGAGTAAGAATGGATTGTACGAATGAAATAGAATTGATCGTACGAATGAATTAGAATGGATCCATTTGTGCGAAAGAATTAGAATGGATTGAATGAATGAATTAGAATAGATCGTATGAATGAATTAGAATGGATCGTGCGAATGAATTAGAATGGATCGTACGAATGAATTAGAATGGATCGTACGAATGAATTAGAATAGCTCGTACGAATGAATTAGAGTAGATCGTACGAATAAATAAGAATAGATCTTGCGAATGAATTAGAATGGATCATACGAATGACTTAAAATGGACCGTGCGAAAGAGAATGGATCGTACGAAGGAATTAGAATGGATCGTACGAAGGAATTAGAATGGATACATTCGTGCAAAATAGAATGGATCGTACGAAATAGAATGGATCGTACAAAGGAATTAGAATGGATTGTGCAAAATAGAATGGATCGTACGAATGACCTAGAATGGATCGTGCGAAATAGAATGGATCGTACGAAGGAATTAGAATGGATCATAGAAATGAATTAGAATGGATACATTCGTGCAAAAGAATTAGAATGGATCGTTTGAAAGAATTAGAATGGATCGTGCAAATGAATTAGAATGGATCGTACGAATTAATTAGAATGGATACATTCGTGCGAATGAATTAGAATGCATCGTACGAATGAGTAAGAATGGATCGTACGAATGAAATAGAATGGATACATTCGTGTGAATGAATTAGAATGGATCGTGCTAATTCATTTATACGATCCATTCTAATTCATTCGTACGATCCATTCTAATTCATTCGCACAATCTATTCTAATTCATTCGCACAATCTATTCTAATTCATTCGTACGATCCATTCTAATTCATTAGCACGATCCATTCTAATTCATTCGTACGATCCATTCTATTTCATTCGTACGATCCATTCTTACTCTTTCGTACGATCCATTCTTACTCATTCGTACGATCCATTCAAATTCATTCGCACGATCCATTCTAATTCATTCATACGATACATTCTAATTCATTCATACAATCCATTCTAATTCTTTCGCACGAATGTATCCATTCTAATTCATTCGTACGATCCACCCTAATTCCTTCGTATGATCCATTCTAATTCATTCGCACGGATGTATCCATTCTAATTCATTCGTACGATCCATTCAAATTCATTCATACGATCCATTCTAATTCATTCATACGATCCATTCTAATTCATTCGCACTAATGTATCCATTCTAATTCATTCGTACGATCCATTCTAATTCATTCGCACAATCTATTCTAATTCATTCGTACGATCCATTCTAATTCATTCGCACGATCCATTCTAATTCATTTGCATGATCCATCCTAACTCATTCATACAATCCATTCTAATTCTTTTGCACGAATGTATCCATTCTAATTCCTTCGTACGATCCATTCTAATTCCTTCGTACGATCCATTCTATTTCATTCGTATGATCCATTCTAATTCCTTTGTACGATCCATTCTAATTCATTCCCATTAATGTATCCATTCTAATTCATAGGTACAATCCATTCTAATTCATTCATACGATCCAATCTAATTCATTCATACGATCCATTCTAATTCATTCGCACAAACGTATCCATTCTAATTCATTCGTACGATCCATTCTAAATCATTCACACAATCTATTCGAATTCATCGTACGATCCATTCCAATTCATTAGCACGATCCATTCTAATTCGTTCGTACGATCCATTCTATTTCATTCGTACGATCCATTCTTACTCATGCGTACGATCCATTCTATTTCATTCATATGATCCATTCTTACTCATTCGTACGATCCATTCTAATTCATTCATACGATCCATTCTAATCCATTCATACGATCCATTCTAATTCATTCATACGATCCATTCTAATTCATTCATTTAATCTATTCTAATTCTTTCGTACGAACGTATCCATTCTAATTCATTCGTACGATCCACCCTAATTCCTTTGTATGATCCATTCTAATTCATTTGCACGAATGTATCCATTCTAATTCATTCGTACGATCCATTCGAATTCATTCATACGATCCATTCTAATTCCTAATACATTTTAATTCATTTGTACGATCCATTCGAATTCATTCGTACGATGCATTCTAATTCATTCGTACGATCCATTTTATTTCATTCGTACGATCCATTCTTGCTCATTCGAACGATCCATTCTAATTCATTCGCACGAATGTATCCATTCTAATTTATTCGTAGGATCCATTCTAATTCATTCGCATGATCCATTCTAATTCATTCATACGATCCATTCTAATTCATTCATATGATCCATTCTTACTCATTCGTACGATCCATTCCAATTCATTCGCACGAATGTATCCATTCTAATTCATTCATACAATCCATTCGAATTCATTCATACGATCCATTCTAATTCATTCATACGATCCATTCTAATTCATTCGCACGATCCATTCTAATTCATTTGTACGATCCATTCTAATTCATTCATACAATCCATTCTAATTCTTTCATACAATCCATTCTAATTCATTCATACAATCCATTCGAATTCATTCATACGATCCATTGTAATTCATTCATACGATCCATTCTAATTCATTCGCACGATCCATTCTAATTCATTCGTACGATCCATTCTAATTCCTTCGTACGATCCATTCTAATTCCTTTGTACGATCCATTCTAATTCATTCATACAATCCATTCGAATTCATTCATACGATCCATTCTAATTCATTCATACGATCCATTCTAATTCGTTCGCACGATCCATTCTAATTCATTCGTACAATCCATTCTAATTCCTTCGTACGATCCATTCTAATTCCTTTGTACGATCCATTCTAATTCATTCCCATGAATGTATCCATTCTAATTCATACGTACGATCCATTCTAAATCATTCATACGATCCAATCTAATTCATTCATACGATCTATTCTAATTCATTCGCACGAATGTATCGATTCTAATTCATTCATACGATCCATTCTAATTCATTCGTACAATCCATTCTAATTCCTTCGTACGAATGAGTTAGAATGGATTGTATGAATCAATTAGAATGGATCGTGCGAATGAATTAGAATAGATCGTGCGAATGAATTAGAATGAATTCGCAGGAATGAGTAAGAATGGATCGTACGAATGAAATAGAATGGATCATATGATTGAATTAGAATGGATCGTGCGAATGAATTAGAATGGATCGTACGAATTAGTAAGAATGGATCGTACGAATGAAATAAAATTGATCGTACGAATGAATTAGAATGGATCCATTTGTGCGAAAGAATTAGAATGGATTGTAAGAATGAATTAGAATGGATCGTATGAATGAATTAGAATGGATAGTGCGAATGAATTAGAATGGATCGTACGAATACAATAGAATGGATCGTATGAATGAATTAGAATAGCTTGTACGAATGAATTAGAATAGATTGTGCGAATGAATTAGAGTGGATCGTACGAATGAATAATAATAGATCGTGCGAATGAATTAGAATGGATCGTACGAATGACTTAGAATGGATCGTGCGAAAGAGAATGGATCGTACGAAGGTATTAGAATGGATCGTACGAAGGAATTAGAATGGATACATTCGTGCGAAATAGAATGGATCGTACGAAATAGAATGGATCGTACAAAGGAATTAGAATGGATCGTGCGAAATAGAATGGATCGTACGAATGACTTAGAATGGATCGTACGAAATAGGATGGATCGTACGAAGGAATTAGAATTGATCGTACGAAGGAATTAGAATGCATACATTCGTGCAAAAGAATTAGAATGGATTGTTTGAATGAATTAGAATGGATCGTGCGAATGAATTAGAATGGATCATACGAATGAATTAGAATGGATACATTCGTGCGAATGAATTAGAATGTATCGTACGAATTAGTAAGAATGGATCCTACGAATGGAATAGAAGGGATACATTCGTGCGAATGAATTAGAATAAATCGTGCTAATTCATTCATACGATCCATTCTAATTCATTTGTACGATCCATTCTAATTCATTCGCACAATCTATTCTAATTCATTCGTACGATCCATTCTAATCCATTCGCACGATCCATTCTAATTTATTTGCATGATCCATTCTAATTCATTCAAACAATCCATACAAATTCTTTCGCACGAATGTATCCATTCTAATTCATTTGTACGATCCACCCTAATTCTTTTGTATGATCCATTCTAATTCGTTCGTACGATCCATTCTAATTCATTAACACGATCCATTCTAATTCATTCGTACGATGCATTCTAATTCATTCGCACGATCCATTCTAATTCATTCGCACGATCCATTCTAATTCATTCATACGATCCATTCTAACTCATCCATACAATTCATTCTAATTCATACGATCCATTCTAATTCATTTGCACGATCTATTCTAATTCATTCATACGATCCATTCTAATTCATTCGTACAATCCATTCTAATTCATTCGCACGACCCATTCAAATTCATTCATACGATCCATTCTAATTCATTCACACGAATGTATCCATTCTAATTCATTCGTACGATCCACCCTAATTCCTTCGTATGATCCATTCTAATTCATTCGCACGAATGTATCCATTCTAATTCATTCGTACGATCCATTCGAATTCATTCATATGATACATTCTAATTCATTCATACGATCCATTCTAATTCATTCGTACGATCCATTCTAATTCATTCGCACGAATGTATCCATTCTAATTCATTCACACGATCCATTCTAATTCATTCGTACGATCCATTCTAATTCATTCATACAATCCATTCTAATTCTTTCGCACGAATGTATCCATTCTAATTCATTCGTACGATCCACCCTAATTCCTTCGTATGATCCATTCTAATTCATTCGCACGATCCATTCTAATTCATTCGTACGATCCATTCTAATTCATTCACACGATCCATTCTAATTCATTCATACAATCCATTCTAATTCTTTCGCACGAATGTATCGTACAAATAAGAATGGATCGTATGAATGAATTAGAATGGAGACATTCGTGCGAATGAATTAGAATTGATCGTACGAATGAGTATGAATGGATCGTACGAATGAAATAGAATGGATCGTACGAATGAATTAGAATGGATCCATTCGTGTGAAAGAATTAGAATGGATTGTATGAATGAATTAGAATGGATCGTAAGAATGAATTAGAATGGATCGTGCGATGAATTAGAATGGATCGTACGAATGAATTAGAATGGATTGTACGAATGAATTAGAATAGCTCGTACGAATGAATTAGAATAGATCGTGCGAATGAATTAGGGTGGATCGTACGGATGAATAAGCATACATCGTGCGAATGAATTAGAATGGATCATACGAATGACTTAGAATGGATCGTGCGAAAGAATTAGAATGGATTGTATGAATGAAATAGAATGGATCGTATGAATGAATTAGAATGGATACATTCGTGCGAATGAATTAGAATTGATCGTACGAATGAGTAAGAATGGATCGCACGAATGAAATAGAATGGATCGTACGAATGAATTAGAATGGATCGTGCTAATGAATTAGAATGGATCGTACAAATAAATTAGAATAGATTGTGCGAATGAATTAGAATGGATCGTACAAATGAATTAGAATGGATACATTCATGCGAATGAATTAGAATGGATCGTATGAATGAATTAGAATGGATCGTATGAATGAATTAGAATGGATCGTACGAAAGGAATAGAATGGATCGTATGAATGAATTAGAATGGATCGTACGAATGAGTAAGAATGGATCGTACAAATGAATTAGAATGGATCGTACGAAAGAATTAGAATGGATCGTACGAATGAATTAGAATGGATCGTATGAATGAATTAGAATGGATCGTGCGAATGAATTAGAATGGATCGTACGAATGAATTAGAATGGATACATTCGTGCGAAAGAATTAGAATGGTTTGTATGAATGAATTTGAATGGATCGTATGAATGAATTAGAATGGATCGTATGAATGAATTAGAATGGATCGTGCGAATAAATTAGAATGGATCGTACGAATGAATTAGAATGGATGCTCTAATTCATTCGTACGATCCATTCTAATTCATTCGCACGATCCATTCTAATTCATTCATACGATCCATTCTAATTCATTCGTACGATCCATTCTAATTTATTCGCACGATCCATTCTAATTCATTCATACGATCCATTGTAATTCATTCATACAATCCATTCTAATTCTTTCGCACGAATGTATCCATTATAATTCATTCATACAATCTATTCTAATTCATTCGCACGATCCATTCTAATTCCTTCGTACGATCCATTCTAATTCCTTCGTATGATCCATTCTATTTGATTCGTATGATCGATTCTAATTCCTTCGTACGATCCATTCTAATTCATTCCCATGAGTGTATCCATTCTAATTCATTCACACGATCCATTCTAATTCATTCATACGATCCAATCTAATTCATTCATATGATCCATTCTAATTCATTCGCACGAATGTATCCATTCTAATTCATTCGCACGATCCATTGTAATTCATTCATACAATCCATTCTAATTCTTTTGCACGAATGTATCCATTTGAATTCATACGTACGATCCATTATAATTCATTCATACGATCCAATCTAATTCATTCATACGATCCAATCTAATTCATTCATACGATCCAATCTAATTCATTCTAATTCTAATTCATTCGTACGATCCATTCTATTTCATTCGTATGATCCATTCTTACGATCCATTCTAATTCATTCGCACGAATGTATCCATTCTAATTCATTCGTACGATCCATTCTAATTCATTCGCACGATCCATTCTAATTCATTCATACGATCCATTCTAATTCATTCGCACGATCCATTCTAATGAATTCGAATGGATCATACGTACGAATGAATTAGAATGGATCATACGAATGAATTAGATTGGGTCGTACGAAGGAATTAGAATGGATTGTGCGAATGAATTAGAATGGATCGTACGAATGAATTAGAATGGATCGTATGAATGAATTAGAATGGATCGTGCGAATGAAATAGAATAGATCGTACGAATAAATTAGAATGGATACATTCGTGCAAAAGAATTAGAATGGATTGTATGAATGAATTAGAATGGTTCGTAAAATGAATAAGAATGGTTCGAGCGAATGAATTAGAATGGATCGTACGAATGAAGTAGAATAGATTGTGTAAATGAATTAGAATGGATCGTACGAATGAATTAGAATCGATACATTCGTGGGAATGAATTAGAATGGATCATACGAATGAGTAAGAATGGATCGTATGAATAAATTAGAATGGATCGTGCGAATGAATTACAATGGATCGTACGAATGAATTAGAATGGATCGTATGAATGAATTAGAATGGATCGAATGGACGAATTAGAATGGATCGCACAATGGATTGTATGAATGAATTCGAATGGATCGTACGAATGAATTAGAATGAATTAGAATGGATCGTACGAATGAATTAGAATGGATATTTTCGAGCGAAGGAATTAGAATGGATCGTTCGAATCGATCGTACGAAGGAATTAGAATGAATTAGATTGGATACATTCGTGCGAATGAATTAGAATGGATTGTACGAATGAATTAGAATGGATACATACGTGCGAATGAATTAGAATGGATCGTATGAATGAATTAGAATGGATTGGGTTAATGAATTAGAATGGATCGTATGAATGAATTAGAATGAATCGTATGAATGAATTAGACTGGATCGTGCGAATGAATTAGAATGGATCGTAAGAATGAATAAGAATGGATCATACGAATGAATTAGAATGGATACATTCGTGCGAATGAATTAGAATTGATCATACGAATGAGTAAGAATGGATCGTACTAATGAAATTGAATGGATCGTACGAATGAATTAGAATGGATAGTGCTAATGAATTAGAATGGATCGTACGAATGAATTGGAATAGATTGTGCGAATGAATTAGAATGGATCATACGAATGAATTAGAATGTATACATTCGTGCGAAGGAATTAGAATGGATCGTAAAAAGGAATTAGAATGAATTAGAATGGATACATTCGTGCGAATGAATTAGAATGGATCGTGTGAATGAATTAGAATGGATCGTATGAATGAATTAGAATGATTTAGAATGGATTCATTCATACGATCCATTCTTACTCATTCGTACGAATGAATTAGAATGGACACATAAGAATGAATTAGAATGGATCGTATGAATGAATTAGAATGGATCGTACGAATGAATTAGAATGGATCGTACGTATGAATTTGACTAGATACATTCTTGGGAATGAATTAGAATGGATCGTACGAAGCAATTAGAATGGATCATACGAATGAAATAGAATGGATCGTACGAAGGAATTAGAAAGGATCGAATGAAAGAATTAGAATGGATCGTATGAAGGAATTAGAGTGATCGTATGAATGAATTAGAATGGATACATTCGTGCAAAAGAATTAGAAT
Organism: Chamaelirium japonicum; assembly: GCA_947650365.1. NCBI lineage: Eukaryota > Viridiplantae > Streptophyta > Magnoliopsida > Liliales > Melanthiaceae > Chamaelirium > Chamaelirium japonicum. The sequence continues at coordinate 68,923,965 of OX393556.1, read as the reverse complement.
GGATTGTATGAATATTTAGAATGGATCGTGCAAATGAATTAGAATGGATCGTGCGAATGAATTAGAATGGATCGTACGAATGAATTAGAATAGATTGTGCGAATAAATTAGAATGGATCGTACAAATGAATTAGAATGGATACATTCGTGCGAATGAATTAGAATGGATCGTATGAATGAATTAGAATGGATCGTATGAATGAATTCGAATGGATCGTATGAATGAATTACAATGGATACATTCGTGCGAATGAAATAAAATGGATCATGCGAAGGAATTTGGGTTGATCGTACGAATAAATTAGAATGGATATATTCGTGCGAAAGAATTAGAATGGATTGTATGAATGAATTAGAATGGATCGTATGAATGAATTAGAATGGATCGTGCGGATAAATTTGAATGGATCATACGAATGAATTAGAATGGATCGTACGAATGAATTAGAATGGATACATTCGTGTGAATAAATTAGAATGAATCGTATGAATGAAATAGAATGGATCATATGAATGAATTAGAATGGATACATTCGTGCGAATGAATTAGAATGGATCATAAGAAGGAATTAGGGTGGATCGTACGAATGAATTAGAATGGATCGTACGAATGAATTAGAATGGATAGATTCGTGCGAATGAATTAGAATGGATCGTACGAATGAGTAAGAATGGATCGTACGAATGAAATAGACTAGTTGGATCGATCCATTCTAATTCATTCGTACGATCCATACTAATTCATTCATAGGATCCATTCTAAATCATTCGTAATAATGTATCTATTCTAATTCATTGTGCGAATGAATTAGAATGGATCGTATGAATGAATTAGATTGGATCGTATGAATGAATTAGAATAGATCGTACAAATGAATTAGAATGGATCATACGAATGAATTAGAATGGATACATTCGTGCGAATGAATTAGAATGGATCGTAGGAATGACTAAGAATGGATCGTACGAATGAAATACAATGGATCGTACGAATGAAGTAGAATGGATTGTGCTAATGAATTAGAATGGATCGTACGAATGAATAAGAATAGATTGTGCGAATGAATTAGATTGGATCATACGAATGAATTAGAATGGATACATTCGTGCGAATGATTTAGAATGGATCGTATGAATGAATTATATTGGATCGTATGAATGAATTAGAATGGATCGTACGTATGAATTAGAATGGATACATTCATGGGATTGAATTAGAATGGATCATACGAAGGAATTAGAATGGATCATACGAATGAAAAAGAATGGATCATATGAAGGAATTAGAATGGATTGTACGAAGGAATTAGAATGGATCTTACGAATGAATTAGAATGGATACATTCATGCAAAAATATTAGAATGGATTGTATGAATGAATTAGAATGGATCGTGCAAATGAATTAGAATGGATCGCACAATGGATCGTATGAATGAATTCGAATGGATCGTACGAATGAATTAGAATGGATATTTTCGTGCGAAAGAATTAGAATGGATCGTACGAATGGATCTTACGAAGGAATTAGGATGAATTAGAATGGATACATTCATGCGAATGAATTAGAATGGATCGTACGAATGAATTAGAATGGATACATTCGTGCGAATGAATTAGAATGGATCGTATGAATGAATTCGAATGAATTAGAATGGATTGTGCTAATGAATTAGAATGGATCGTATGAATGAATTAGAATGGATCGTATGAATGAATTAGAACGGATCGTGCGAATGAATTAGAATGGATCGTGCGAATGAATTAGAATGGATACATTCGTGCGAATGAATTAGAATCGATCGTACGAATGAGTAAGAATGGATCGTACGAATGAATTAGAATGGATACATTCGTGCGAATGATTTAGAATGGATCGTATGAATGAATTATATTGGATCATATGAATGAATTAGAATGGATCGTACGTATGAATTAGAATGGATACATTCATGGGAATGAATTAGAATGGATCATACGAAGGAATTAGAATGGATCAAACGAATGAAATAGAATGGATCATATGAAGGAATTAGAATGGATCGTACGAAGGAATTAGAATGGATACATTCATGCAAAAGAATTAGAATGGATTGTATGAATGAATTAGAATGGATCGTGCAAATGAATTAGAATGGATCGCACAATTGATCGTATGAATGAATTAGAATGGATCGCACAATGGATCGTATGAATGAATTCGAATGGATCGTACGAATAAATTAGAATGAATTAGAATGGATCGTACGAATGAATTAGAATGGATATTTTCATGCGAAAGAATTAGAATGGATCGTACGAACGGATTGTACGAAGGAATTAGGATGAATTAGAATGGATACATTCATGCGAATGAATTAGAATGGATCGTACGAATGAATTAGAATGGATACATTCGTGCGAATGAATTAGAATGGATCGTATGAATGAATTCGAATGAATTAGAATGGATTGTGCTAATGAATTAGAATGGATCGTATGAATGAATTAGAATGGATCGTATGAATGAATTAGAATGGATCGTGCGAATGAATTAGAATAGATCGTACGAATGAATTAGAATGGATACATTCATGCGAATGAATTAGAATCGATCGTACGAATGAGTAAGAATGGATCGTACGAATGAAATAGAATGGATCGTACGAATGAAGTAGAATGGATCGTGCTAATGAATTAGAATGGATCGTACGAATGAATTAGAATAGAATGTGCGCATGAATTAGAATGGATCGTATGAATGAATTAGAATGGATACATTCGTGCGAAGGAATTAGAATGGATCATATGAATGGATCGTACGAAGGAATTAGAATGAATTAGAATGGATACATTTGTGCGAATGAATTAGAATGGATCGTGCGAATGAATTAGAATGGATCGTGTGAATGAATTAGAATGGATTCATTCGTACGATCCATTCTTACTCATTCGTACAATTGAATTAGAATGGACACATATGAATGAATTAGAATGGATCGTATAAATGAATTAGAATGGATCGTGCGAATGAATTAGAGTGGATCGTACGAATGAATTAGAATGGATCGTATGAATGAATTCGAATGGATCATATGAATGAATTAGAATGGATACAGTCGTGCGAATGAATTAGAATGGATCATACGAAAAAATTAGGGTGGATCGTACGAATGAATTAGAATGGATCATACGAATGAATTAGAATGGATCGTCCGAATAAGTTAGAAAGGATCGTACGAATAAAATAGACTAGTTGGATCGATCCATTCTAATTCATTCGTACGATCCATTCTAATTCATTCATACGATCCATTCTAATTCATTCGTAATAATGTATCCATTCTAATTCATTGTGCGAATGAATTAGAATGGATCGTATGAATGAATTAGATTCGATCGTATGAATGAATTAGAATGGATCGTGCGAATGAATTAGAATGGATCGTACGAATGAATTAGAATGGATCGTACGAATGAATTAGATTCGATCGTATGAATGAATTAGAATTCGATCGTACGAATGAATTAGAATGGATACATTCGTGCGAATGAATTAGAATGGATCGTACGAATGAGTAAGAATGGATCGTACGAATGAAATAGAATGGATCGTACGAATGAATTAGAATGGATCATGCTAATGAATTAGAATGGATCGTACGAATGAATTAGAATAGATTGTGCGAATGAATTAGATTGGATCGTACGAATGAATTAGAATGGATACATTCGTGTGAACAAATTAGAATGGATCGTATGAATGAATTAAATTGGATGGTATGAATGAATTAGAATGGATCGTACGTATGAATTATAATGGATACATTCATGGGAATGAATTAGAATGGATCGTACGAAGGAATTAGAATGGATCATACGAATGAAATGGAATGGATCGTACGAAGGAATTAAAAAGGCTCGTATGAAGGAATTAGAATGGATCGTACGAAGGAATTAGAATGGATCGTACGAATGAATTAGAATAGATTACAATGGATTGTGCGAATGAATTAGAATGGATCGTACAAAGGAATTAGAATAAATCGTACGAATGAATTAGAATGGATCGTACGAAGGAATTAGAATGGATCGTACGAATGAATTAGAATAGATTATGCGAATGAATTAGAATGGATCATACAAATGAATTAGAATGGATACATTCGTGCGAATGAATTAGAATGGATCATATGAATGAATTAGAATGGATCGTATGAATGAATTGGAATGGATCGTGCGAATGAATTAGAATGGATCATATGAATGAATTAGAATGGATACATTCGTGCGAATGAATTAGAATGGATCGTACGAATGAGTAAGAATGGATCGTACGAAAGAAATAGAATAGATCGTACGAATGAATTAGAATGGATCGTGCTAATGAATTAGAATGGATCGTACGAATGAATTAGAATAGATTGTGCGAATGAATTAGATTGGATCGTACGAATGAATTTGAATCGATACATTCGTGCGAATGAATTAGAATGGATTGTATGAATGAATTAGATTGGATCATATGAATGAATTAGAATGGATCGTACGTATGAATTAGAATAGATCGTACGAAGGAATTAGAATGGATCATACGAATGAAATAGAATGGATTGTATGAAGGAATTAGAATGGATCGTACGAAAGAATTAGAATGGATCGTACGAATGAATTAGAATGGATACATTCGTGCAAAAGAATTCGAATGGATTGTATGAATGAATTAGAATGGATCGTGCGAATGAATTAGAATGGATCGTGCGAATGAATTAGAATGGATCGTACGAATGAATTAGAATAAATTGTGCGAATAAATTAGAATGGATCGTATGAATGAATTAGAATGGATACATTCGTGCGAATGAATTAGAATGGATCGTATGAATGAATTAGAATGGATCGTATGAATGATCGTATGAATGAATTAGAATGGATCGTATGAATGAATTCGAATGGATCGTACGAATGAATTAGAATGGATCGTATGAATGAATTAGAATGGATATTTTCGTGCGAAAGAATTAGAATGGATCGTACGAATGGATCGTACGAAGGAATTAGAATGAATTAGAATGGATACATTCATGCGAATGAATTAGAATGGATCGTACGAATGAATTAGAATGGATACATTTGTACGAATGAATTAGAATGGATCGTAAGAATGAATTCGAATGAATTAGAATGGATTGTGCTAATGAATTAGAATGGATCGTATGAATGAATTAGAATGGATCGTATGAATGAATTAGAATGGATCGTGCGAATGAATTAGAATGGATCGTACGAATGAATTAGAATGGATACATTCGTGCGAATGAATTAGAAACGATCGTACGAATGAGTAAGAATGGATCGTACGAATGAAATAGAATGGATCGTACGAATGAATTAGAATGGATCGTGCTAATGAATTAGAATGGATCGTACGAATGAATTAGAATAGATTGTGCGAATGAATTAGAATGGATCGTATGAATCAATTAGAATGGATACATTCGTGCGAAGGAATTAGAATGGATCGTACGAATGGATCGTACGAATGAATTAGAATGGATTCATTCGTACGATCCATTTTTACTCATTCGTACGAATGGATTAGAATGGACACATATGATTGAATTAGAATGGATCGTATGAATGAATTAGAATGGATCGTACGAATGAATTAGAATGGATCGTATGTATGAATTAGAATGGATACATTCATGGGAATGAATTAGAATGGATCGTACGAAAAGAATTAGAATGGATCATACGAATCAAATAGAATGGATCATACGAAGGAATTAGAAAGGATTGTGCGAAGGAATTAGAATGGATCATACGAAGGAATTAGAATGGATTGTATGAATGAATAAGAATGGATCGTGTGAATGAATTAGAATGGATCGTACGAATGAATTAGAATAGATTGAGCGAATGAATTAGAATGGATCTTACGAATGAATTAGAATGGATACATTCGTGCGAATGAATTAGAATGGATCATATGAATGAATTAGAATGGATCGTATGAATGAATTTGAATGGATCGTACTAATGAGTTAGAATGGATACATTTGTGCGAATGAATTAGAGTGGATCATATGAAGGAATTAGGGTGGATCGTACGAATGAATTAGAATGGATACATTCGTGCGAAAGAATTAGAATGGATTGTGCGAATGAATTAGAATGGATCGTGCGAATGAATTAGAATGGATCGAGCGAATGAGTTAGAATGGACCATAAGAAGGAATTAGGGTGGATCGTACAAATGAATTAGAATGGATACATTCGTACGAAAGAATTAGAATGGATTGTGCGAATGAATTAGAATGGTTCGTACGAATGAATTAGAATGGATCGTACGAATGATTTAGAATGGATCGTACAAATGAATTAGAATGGATACATTCGTGCGAATGAATTAGAATGGATCATATGAATGAATTAGAATAGATTGTGCGAATGAATTAGAATGGAAATAGAATGAATTAGAATGGATCGTATGAATGAATTAGAATGGATCGTGCGAATGGATTAGAATGGATCGTACGAATGAATCAGAATGGATCGTATGAATGAATTCGAATGGATCGTACGAATGAATTAGAATGGATACATTCGTGCGAATGAATTAGAATAGATTATATGAAGGAATTAGGGTGGATCATACGAATGAGTTAGAATGGATCGTATGAATGAATTAGAATGGATACATTCGTGCAAATGAATTAGAATGTAACGTACGAATGAGTAAGAATGGATCGTACGAATGAAATAGACTAGTTGGATCGATCCATTCTAATTCATTCGTACGATCTATTCTAATTCATTCATACGATCCATTCTAATTCATTCGTAATAATGTATCCATTCTAATTCATTGTGCGAATAAATTAGAATGGATCTTATGAATGAATTAGATTGGATCGTATGAATGAATTAGAATGGATCGTGCGAATGAATTAGAATAGATCGTAGGAATGAATTAGAATCGATACATTCGTGCGAATGAATTAGAATGGATCGTACGAATGAGTAAGAATCGATCGTACGAATGAAATAGAATGGATCGTACGAATGAATTAGAATGGATCGTGCTAATGAATTAGAATGGATCGTACGAACGAATTAGAATAGATTGTGCGAATGAATTAGATTGGATCGTACGAATGAATTAGAATGGATACATTCGTGCGAATGAATTAGAATGGATCGTATGAATGAATTTGATTGGATCGTATGAGTTAATTATAATGGATCGTACGTATGAATTTGAATGGATACATTCATGGGAATGAATTTGAATGGATCGTACGAAGGAATTAGAATGGATCACACGAATGAAATAGAATGGATCGTACGAAGGAATTAGAATGGATCATACGAAGGAATTAGAATGGATCGTACGAAGGAATTAGAATGGATCGTGCGAATGTATTGGAATAGATATATTGCAAAAGAATTTGAATGGATTGTATGAATGAATTAGAATGGATCGTGCACATAAATTAGAATGGATCGTGCGAATGAATTATAATGGATCGTACGAATGAATTAGAATAGATTGTGCGAATGAATTAGAATGGATGGTACGAATGAATTAGAATGGATACATTCGTGCGAGTGAATTATAATGGATCGTATGAATGAATTAGAATGGATCGTATGAATGAATTCAAATGGATCGTGCGAATGAATTAGAATGGATCGTACGAATGAATTAGAATGGATCGTATGAATGAATTAGAATGGATCGTGCGAATGAATTAGAATGGATCGCATGAATGAATTCGAATGGATCGTACGAATGAATTAGAATGGATACATTCGTGCGAATTAATTAGAATGGATCATACAAAGGAATTAGGGTGGATTGTACGAATATATTAGAATGGGTACATTCGTGAAAAAGAATTAGAATGGATTGTATGACTGAATTAGAATGGATCGTATGAATGATATAGAATGGATCGTGCGAATGAATTAGATTGGATCATACGAATGAATTAGAATGGATCATATGAATGAATTAGAATTGATCATGTGAATGAATTAGAATGGATCGTATGAATGAATTCGAATTAGAATAAATTAGAATGGATCGTTTGAATGAGTAAGAATGAATCATACGAATGAATTAGAATGGATCGTATGAATGAATTAGAATGGATCGTACGAATCTGTAAGAATGGATCGTACGAATGAAATAGAATGGATCGTACGAATGAAATAGAATGGATCGTGCGAATGAATTAGATTGGATCATGCGAATGAATTAGATTGGATCGTGTGAATAAATTAGAATGGATACATTCGTGCGAATGAATTAGAATGGATCGTACGAATGAATTAGAATAGATCGTGCGAATTAATTAGAATGGATCGTAAGAATGAGTAAGAATGGATCGTACGTATGATTTAGAATGGAAACATTCATGGGAATGAATTAGAATGGATCGTACGAATGAATTAGAATGGATCGTACGAAAAAATTATAATGGATCGTACGAAGGAATTAGAATGGATCGTATGAATGAATTAAGATGGATACATTCGTCCAAAAGAATTAGAATGGATTGTATGAATGAATTAGAATGGATCGTACAAATGAATTAGAATGGATCATGCGAATGAATTATAATGGATCGTATGAATGAATTAGAATAGGTTGTGCGAATGAATTAGAATGGATCGTACGAATGAATTAGAATAGGTTGTGCGAATGAATTAGAATGGATCGTATGAATGAATTAGAATGGATCGTACGTACGATCCATTCTATTTCATTCGTATAATCCATTCTTACTCATTCGTACGATCCATTCTAATTCATTCGCACGATCCATTCTAATTCATTCATACGATCCATTCTATTTCATTCGTACGATCGATTCTTACTCATTCGCACGAATGTATACATTCTAATTCATTCGCACGAATGTATCCATTCTAATTCATTCGTACGATCCATTCTAATTCATTTGCACGATCCATTCTAATTTATTCATATGATCCATTCTAATTCATTCATACGATCCATTCTAATTCATTCGCACAATCTATTCTAAGTCATTAGTACGATCCATTCTAATTCATTAGCATGATCCATTCTAATTCATTTGTGCGATCCATTCTATTTCATTCGTACGATCCATTCTTACTCATTCGTACGATCTATTCTAATTCATTCGCTTGAATGTATCCATTCTAATTCATTCGTACGATCCATTCTAATTTATTCACACGATCCATTCTAATTCATTCATACGATCCATTCTAATTCATTCGTATGATCCATTCTAATTCCTTAGTAGGATCCATTCTAATTCCTTCGTACGATCCATTCTAATTTCTTTGTACGATCCATTCTATTTCATTCATATGATCCATTCTAATTACTTCGTACTACGATCCATTCTAATTCATTCATACGATCCATTCTAATTCATTCGCACAATCTATTCTAATTCATTCGTACGATCCATTCTAATTCATTAGCACGATCCATTCTAATTCATTCGTATGATCCATTCTATTTCATTCGTACGATCCATTCTTACTCATTCGTACGATCCATTCTAATTCATTCGCACGAATGTAACCATTCTAATTTATTCGTACAATCCATTCTAATTCATTCGCACGATCCATTCTAATTCATTCATACGATCCATTCTAATTCATTCGTACGATCCATTCAAATTCATTCGCACGATCCATTCTAATTCATTCATACGATCCATTCTAATTCATTCGTACGATCCATTCTAATTCATTCACAATCTATTCTAATTCATTCGTATGATCCATTCTAATTAATTAGCATGATCCATTCTAATTCATTCGTACGATCCATTCTATTTCATTCGTACGATCCATTCTTACTCATTCGTACGATCCATTCTAATTCATTCGCATGATCCATTCTAATTCATTCATACAATCCATTCTAATTCTTTTATATGAATGTATCCATTCTAATTCATTCGTACGATCCATTCTAATTCCTTCGTACGATCCATTCTAATTCCTTCGTACGATCCATTCTAATTCCTTCGTACGATCCATTCTATTTCATTCGTATGATCCATTTTAATTCCTTCGTACGATCCATTCTAATTCATACGATCCATTCTATTTCATTCATACGATCCAGTCTAATTCATTCTCATGATCCATTCAAATTCATTCACACGATCCATTCTAATTCATTCGTACGATCCATTCTAATTCATTCGAATGATCCATTCGAATTCATTCATACGATCCATTCTAATTCATTCATACGATCCATTCTAATTCATTCGCACGAATGTATCCATTCTAATTCATTCGTACGATCCATTCTAATTCATTCGCACAATCTATTCTAATTCATTCGCACGATCCATTCTAATTTATTCGCACGATCCATTCTAATTCATTTGCACGATCCATTCTAATTCATTCATACAATCTATTCAAATTCTTTTGCACGAATGTATCCATTCAAATTCCTTCGTACGATCCATTCAAATTCCTTTGTACGATCCATTCTAATTCCTTCATACGATCCATTCTATTTTATTCGTATGATCCATTCTAATTCCTTTGTACAATCCATTCTAATTCATTCCCATGAATGTATCCATTCTAATTCATACGTACGATCCATTTGAATTCATTCATACGTTCCAATCTAATTCATTCATACGATCCATTCTAATTCATTCGCACGAATGTTTCCATTCTAATTCATTCGTACGATCTATTCTAATTCATTCGCACAATCTATTCTAATTCATTCGTACGATCCATTCTAATTCATTAGTACGATCCATTCTAATTCATTCGTACGATCCATTCTATTTTATTCGTACGATCCATTCTTACTCATTCGTACGATCCATTCTAATTCATTCGCACGAATATATGCATTCTAATTCATTCGTACGATCCATTCTAATTCATTCGAACGATCCATTCTAATTCATTCATACGATCCAATCTAATTCATTCATACGATCCATTCTAATTCATTCACACGAATGTATCCATTCTAATTCATTCGAACGATCCATTCTAATTCATTCGCATAATCTATTCTAATTCATTCGTATGATCCATTCTAATTCATTAGCACGATCCATTCTAATTCATTAGTACGATCCATTCTATTTTATTCGTACGATCCATTCTATTTCATTCGTACGATCCATTCTTACTCATTCGTACGATCCATTCTAATTCATTCGCACGAATGTATCCATTCTAATTCATTCGTACGATCCATTCTAATTCATTCGCACGACCCATTCTAATTCATTCATATGATCCATTCTAATTCATTCGTACGATCCATTCTAATTCATTCGCACGATCCATTCTAATTCATTCATACGATCCATTCTAATTCATTCATACAATCCATTCTAATTCTTTCGCACGAATGTATCCATTCTAATTCATTCATATGATCCACCCTAATTCCGTCGTATGATCCATTCTAATTCATTCGCACAAATATATCCATTCTAATTCATTCGTACGATCCATTCGAATTCATTCATACGATCCATTCTAATTCATTCCTACGATCCATTCTAATTCATTCGTACGATCCATTCTAATTCATTCGCACGATCCATTCTAATTCATTCGTACGATCCATTCGAATTCATTCATACGATCTATTCTAATTCATTCGTACGATCCATTCTAATTCATTCGCACGATCCATTCTAATTCATTCGTACGATCCATTCGAATTCATTCATACGATCCATTCTAATTCATTCGCACGATTATATCCATTCTAATTTATTCGTACGATCCATTCTAATTCATTCGAATGATCCAATCTAATTCATTCGCACTATCCATTCTAATTCATTCGTACGATCCATTCTAATACATTCGTACGATCCATTCTAATTCCTTCGTACGATCCATTCTATGAATGAATTAGAATTAGAATGGATACATTCTATTTCATTGGTATGATCCATTCTAATTCATTAACACGAATAAATCCATTCTAATTCATTCGTACAATCCATTCGAATTCAATCATACGATCCATTCTAATTCATTCATACGATCCATTCTAATTCATTCGCACGAATGTATTCATTCGCACGAATGTATTCATTCGCACGAATGTATTCATTCGCACGAATGTATTCATTCGCATGAATGTATTCATTCGCACGAATGTATTCATTCGCACGAATGTATTCATTCGCACGAATGTTTTCATTCGCACAATCTATTCTAATTCATTCGTATGATCCATTCTAATTCATTAGCATGATCCATTCTAATTCATTCGTATGATCCATTCTATTTCATTCATACGATCCATTCTTACTTATTCGTACGATCCATTCTAATTCATTCGCACGAATGTATCCATTCTAATTCATTCGTACGATCCATTCTAATTCATTTGCACGATCCAATCTAATTCATTCATATGATCCATTCTAATTCATTTGTACGATCCATTCTAATTCATTCGCACAATCTATTCTAATTAATTCATAAGATCCATTCTAATTCATTAGCACGATCCATTCTAATTCATTCGTACGATCCATTCTATTTCATTCGTACGATCCGTTCTTACTCATTCGTACGATCCATTCTAATTAATTCGCACGAATGTATCCATTCTAATTCATTAGTACGATCCATTCTGATTCATTCGCACGATCCATTCTAATTCATTCATATGATCCATTCTAATTCATTCGTACGATCCATTCTAATTCATTCGCATGATCCATTCAAATTCATTCATTCAATCCATTCTAATTCATTCATACAATCCATTCTAATTCTTTCGCACGAATGTATCCATTCTAATTCGTTCGTACGATCCATTCTAATTCATTCGCACAAGCTATTATAATTCATTCGTACGATCCATTCTAATTCATTCGCATGATCCATTCTAATTCATTTGCACGATCCATTCTAATTCATTCATACAATCCATTCTAATTCTTTCGCACGAATGTATCCATTCTAATTCATTTATACGATCCATTCTAATTCATTCGCACAATCTATTCTAATTTATTCGTACGATCAATTCGAATTCATTCATACGATCCATTCTAATTCATTCGTATGATCCATTCTAATTCCTTCACACGATCGATTCTAATTCATTCCCATGAATGTATCCATTCTATAGAATGGATCGTACGAATGAATTAGAATGGATAGTATGAATTGCTTATAATGGATCGTGCGAATGAATTAGAATGGATCGTACGAATGAATTAGAATGGATATATTCGTGTGAATGAATTAGAATGGATCGTACGAATGAGTAAGAATGGATCGTACGAAAGAAATAGAATGGATCGTACGAATGAATTAGAATGTATCGTGCTAATGAATTAGAATGGATCGTACGAATGAATTAGAATAGTGTGCGATTGATGAATTAGAATGGATCGTGCGAATGAATTAGATTGGATCATGCGAATGAATTAGAATCGATTGTACGAATGAATTAGAATGGATACATTCGTGCGAATGAATTAGAATGGATCGTATGAATGAATTAGATTGGATCGTATGAATAAATTAGAATGGATCGTATGAATGAATTAGAATGGATCATACGAATGAATTAGAATCATTTAGAATGGATCCCTTCTAATTTCTTCGTACGATCCATTCTAATTCATTCCCATGAATGTATCCATTCTTATTCATACGTACGATCCATTCTAATTCATTCATAACGTACGATCCATTCTAATTCCTTCGTACGATCCATTCTATTTCGTTCGTATGATTCATTCTAATTCCTTCGTATGATCCATTCTAGATCATTCCCATGGATGTATCTATTCTAATTCATACGTATGATCCATTCTAATTCATTCCTACGATCCAATCTAATTCATTCATACGATCCATTCTAATTCATTCGCACGAATGTATCCATTCTAATTCATTTGTACGATCCATTCTAATTCATTCGTACAATCTATTCTAATTCATTCGTACGAGCCATTCTAATTCATTTGCACGATCCATTCTAATTCATTCGTACGATCCATTCTATTTCATTCGTACGATCCATTCTTAGTCATTCGTATGGTCCATTCTAATTCATTCGCACGAATGTATCCATTCTAATTCATTCGTACGATCCATTCTAATTCATTCGCACGATCCATTCTAATTCATTCGTACGATCCATTCTAATTCATTCGCACGATCCATTCTATTTCATTCATATGACACATTCTAATTCCTTCATACGATCCGTTCTAATTCATTCCCATGAATATATCCTTTCTAATCCATACGTATGATCTATTCAAATTCCTTCATACGATCCATTCTAATTCATTCATACGATCCATTCTAATTCATTCGCACGAATTTATCCATTCTAATTCATTCGTACGATTCATTCCGATCCAATCTAATTCATTCATACGATCCATTCTAATTCATTCGCACGAATGTATCCATTCTAATTCATTCCATTCGTGCGAATGAATTAGAATGGATCATAGGAATGAATCATGCTAATGAATTAGAATGGATTGTGCGAATGAATTAGAATGAATCGTATGAATAAATCGTGCAAATGAATTAGAATGGATCGTACAAATGAATTAGAATGGATCATACGAATGAATTAGAATGGATTCATTCCCATGGATACATTCGTGCGAATGAATTAGAATGGATCGTATGAATGAATTAGATTGGATCGTATGAATGAAATAGAATGGATCTTACGTATGAATTAGAATGGATACATTCATGCGAATGAATTAGAATGGATCATACGAACGAATTAGGGTGGATCGTACGAATGAATTAGAATGGATACATTCGTGCAAAAGAATTAGAATGGATTGTATTAATGAATTAGAATGGATCGTATGAATGAATTAGAATGGATCGTGCGAATGAATTAGAATAGAATGGATCCATTCTAATCCATTCCTACGATCCATTCTAATTCATTCGTATGATCCATTCTAATTCATTCGTACGATCCATTCTTACTCATTCATACGATCCATTCTAATTCATTCGCACGAATGTATCCTCATTCGCACGATCCATTTCTAAATCATTTCATACGATCCATTCTATTTCATTTGTACGATCCATTCTTACTCATTCGTACGATCCATTCTAATTCATTCGTATGATCCAATCTAATTCATTCGCACGATCCATTCTAATTCATTCGTACTATCTATTCTATTTTATTCATACGATCCATTGTTACTCATTCGTACGATCCATTCTAATTCATTCACATGAATGTATCCATTCTATTTCATTCGTACGATCCATTCTAATTCATTAGCACGATCCATTCTAATTCATTCATACGATCCATTCTAATTTATTCGTACGATCCATTCTAATTCATTCGTACGATCCATTCTAATTCATTCACACAATCTATTCTAATTCATTTGTAATTCGTTCGCACGATCATTCAGGAGTTTAGGTTGCGGCCTCAGACTTTGTATTTGGTTGAATACAAAGGTGCACCTTTGAATGTATTAGAATGGATCACACAGGGTCTCCCCACGATCAACTAATGATCAAAGGTGCACCTTTGTATTCAACCAAATACAAAGTCTGAGGCCACAACCTAAACACCTGAATATTCGTGCGAATGAATTACGAATGAATTAGAATAGATTGTGCCAATGAATTAGAATGGATCGTGCGAATGAATTAGAATGGATCGTACGAATGAATTAGAATGGATCGTATGAATGAATTAGAATGGATCGTGCGAATGAATTAGAATGGATCGTACGAATGAATTAGAATGGATACATTCGTGCGAATGAATTATAATGGATCGTAGGAATGAGTAAGAATGGATCGTACGAATGAAATAGAATGGATCATACGAATGAATTACAATGGATTGTGCTAATGAATTAGAATGGATCGTCCGAATGAATTAGAATAGATCGTGCGAATGAATTAGAATGGATCGTTCGAATGAATTAGAATGGATACATTCGTGCGAATGAATTAGAATGGATCGTATGAATGAATTAGAATGGATCGTATGAATGAATTCGAATGGATCGTACGAATGAATTAGAATGGATACATTCGTGCGAATGAATTAGAATGGGTCATACGAAGGAATTAGGGTGGATCGTACGAATGAATTAGAATGGATACATTCGTGCGAAAGAATTAGAATGGATTGTATGAATGAATTAGAATGGATCGTATGAATGAATTAGAATGGATCGTGCGAATGAATTAGAATGGATTGTGCTAATGAGTAAGAATGGATCGTACGAATGAAATAGAATGGATCGTACGAATGAATTAGAATGGATCGTGCTAAGGAATTAGAATGGATCAGACGAATGAATTAGAATTGATTGTGCAAATGAATTAGAATAGATCGTGCGAATAAATTAGAATGGATACATTCGTGCAAATGAATTAGAATGGTTCTTATGAATGAATTAGAATGGATCGTATGAATGAATTCGAAGGGATCGTACGAATGAATTAGAATGGATACATTCAGGCGAATGAATTAGAATGGATCATACGAAGGAATTAGGGTGGATCGTACGAATGAATTAGAATGGATACATTCGTGCGAAAGAATTAGAATGGATTGTATGAATTAATTAGAATGGATCGTATGAACGAATTAGAATGGATCGTACGAATGAATTAGAATGGATCGTACGAATGAATTAGAATGGATCGTATGAATGAATTAGAATGGATCGTGCGAATGAATTAGAATGGATCGTACGTATGAATTAGAATGGATACATTCGTGCGAATGAATTAGAATGGATCGTGCGAATGAGTAAGAATGGATCGTACGAATGAAATAGAATGGATCGTACGAATGAATTAGAATGGATGGTGCAAATGAATTAGAATGGATCGTACGAATGAATTAGAATAGATTGTGCAAATGAATTAGAATGGATCGTACGAATGAATTAGAATGGATACATTCATGCGAATGAATTAGAATGGATCGTATGAATGAATTAGATTGGATCGTATGAATGAATTAGAATGGATCGTGTGAATGAATTAGAATGGATCGTACGAATGAATTAGAATGGATACATTCGTGCGAATGAATTAGAATGGATCGTACGAATGAGTAAGAATAAAATAGAATGGATTGTACGAATGAATTAGAATGGATCGTGCTAATGAATTAAAATGGATTGTACGAATGAATTAGAATAGATTATGCGAATGAATTAGAATGGATCGTACGAATGAATTAGAATGGATACTTTCGTGCGAATGAATTAGAATGGATCGTATGAATGAATTAGATTGGATCGTATGAATGAATTAGAATGGATCATACGCATGAATTAGAATGGATACATTCATGGGAATGAATTAGAATGGATCGTACGAAGGAATTAGAATGGATCATACGAATGAAATAGAATGGATCGTACGAATGAAATAGAATGGATCGTACGAAGGAATTAGAATGGATCATATGAAGGAATTAGAATGGATCGTACGAAGGAATTAGAATGGATCGTACGAATGAATTAGAATGGATACATTCGTGCAATCCATTCTAATTCTTTTGCACGAATGAATTAGAATGGATCGTGCGAAAGAATTAGAATGGATCGTGCTAATGAATTAGAATGGATTATACGAATGAATTAGAATAGATTGTACGAATGAATTAGAATGGATCGTGCGAATGAATTAGAATGGATCATACAAATGAATTAGAATGGATACATTCGTGCGAATAAATTAGAATGGATCGTACAAATGAGTAAGAATGGATCGTATGAATGAAATTAGAATGGATACATTCGTGTGAATGAATTAGAATAGATCGTACGAATGAGTAAGAATGGATCGTACGAATGAAATAGAATGGATCGTACGAATGAATTAGAATGGATCGTGCTAATGAATTAGAATGGATCGTACGAATGAATTAGAATAGATTGTGCGAATGAATTAGAATGGATCGTACGAATAAATTAGAATGGATCGTATGAATGAATTAGAATAGATCGTGCGAATGGATTAGAATGGATATATTCGTGTGAATGATTTAGAATGGATCGTACAAATGAATTAGAATGGATACATTCGTGTGAATGAATTAGAATGGATCGTACGAATGAATTAGAATGGATCGTACAAATGAATTAGAATGGATCATACGACTGAATTAGAATGGATCGTACGAATAAATTAGAATGAATTAGAATGGATCGAATAGATGAATTAGAATGGATCGTACGAATGAATTAGACTGGATACATTCGTGTGAATGAATTAGAATGGATCGTACGAATGAGTAAGAATGGATCGTACGTATGAAATAGAATGGATCGTACGAATGAATTAGAATGGATCGTGCTAATGAATTAGAATGGATCGTACGAATGAATTAGAATAGATAGTGCGAATGAATTAGAATGGATAGTACGAATGAACTAGAATGGATCGTATGAATGAATTAGAATGGATCGTGCGAATGGATTAGAATGGATCATACGAATGAATTAGAATGGATACATTCGTGCGAATGAATTAGAATGGATTGTATGATTGAATTAGAATGGATCGTATGAATGAATTAGAATGGATCGTGCGAATGAATTAGAATGGATCGTACGAATGTATTAGAATGGATCGTATGAATGAATTAGAATGGATTGTGGGAATGAATTAGAATGGATCGTACGAATGAATTAGAATGGATACATTCGTCCAAATGAATTAAAATGGATCGAACGAATGAGTAAGAATGGATCGTATGAATGAAATATAATGGATCGTACAAATGAATTAGAATGGATCGAGCTAATGAATTAGAATGGATCGTACGAATGAATTAGAATAGATTGTGCGAATGAATTAGAATGGATCGTACGAATGAATTAGAATGGATACATTCATGCGAAAGAATTATAATGGATTGTATGAATGAATTAGAATGGATCGTATGAATGAATTAGAATGGATCTTGCGAATGAATTAGAATGGATCGTACGAATGAATTAAAATGGATCGTACGATTGAATTAGAATGGATCATACGAATGAATTAGAATGGATACATTCGTGCGAATGAATTAGAATGGATCGTACGAATGAGTAAGAATGGATCGTACGAATGAACTAGAATGGATCGAATGAATGAATTAGAATGGATCATACGAATGAATTAGAATGGATCATACGAAGGAATTAGAATGTATACATTCGTGCGAATGAATTAGAATGGATTGTGCGAATGAATTAGAATGGATCATACAAATGAATTAGAATGTATACATTCTTGCGAATGAATTAGAATGGATCGTATGAATGAATTAGATTGGATCGTTTGAATGAATTAGAATGGATCGTACGTATGAATTAGAATGGATACATTCATGGGAATGAATTACAATGGATCGTACGAAGGAATTAGAATGGATCATACGAATGAAATAGAATGGATCATTTGAAGGAATTAGAATGGATCGTACGAAGGAATTAGAATGGATCGTACAAATGAATTAGAAATGATACATTCGTCCAAAAGAATTAGAATGGATTGTATGAATGAATTAGAATGGATCGAGCAAATGAATTAGAATGGATAGTGCGAATGAATTAGAATGGATCGTACGAATAAATTAGAATAGATTGTGCAAATGAATTAGAATGGATCGTACGAATGAATTAGAATGGATACATTCGTGCGAATGAATTAGAATGGATCGTATGAATGAATTTGAATGGATCGTATGAATGAATTCGAATGGACCGTATGAATGAATTAGAATGGATACATTCGTGCGAAAGAATTAGAATGGATCATACAAAGGAATTAGGGTGGATCGTACGAATGAATTAGAATGGATACATTCGTGCAAAAGAATTAAAATGGATTGTATGAATGAATTAGAATGGATCGTATGAATGAATTAGAATGGATCGTGCGAATGAATTAGAATGGATCGTACGAATGAATTAGAATGGATCGTACGAATGAATTAGAATGGATACATTCGTGCGAATGAATTAGAATGGATCGTATGAATGAATTAGAATAGATTGTGCGAATGAATTAGAATGGATATTAGAATGAATTAGAATGGATTGATTGTAATTCATTCGTACGATCCATTCTAATTCCTTCATACGATCCATTCTAATAACTTCGTATGATCCATTCTAATTCCTTCGTACGATCCATTCTAATTCATTTGCACGATCCATTCTAATTCATTCATACAATCCATTCTAATTCTTTTGCATGAATGTATCCATTCTAATTCATTCGTATGATCCATTCTAATTCCTTTGTACTATCCATTCTAATTCATTCCCATGAATGTATCCATTCTAATTCATGCGTACGATCCATTCTAATTCATTCATACGATCCAATCTAATTCATTCATACGATCCATTCTAATTCATTCGCACGAATGTATCCATTCTATTTCATTCGTACGATCCATTCTAATTCATTCGTACGATCCATTCTAATTCATTCGCACGATCCATTCTAATTCATTCATACGATCCATTCTAATTCATTCATACAATCCATTTTAATTCTTTTGCACGAATGTATCCATTCTAATTCATTCGTACGATCCACCCTAATTCCTTTGTATGATCCATTCTAATTCTTTCGCACGAATGTATCCATTCTAATTCATTCATACGGTCCATTCGAATTCATTCATACGATCCATTCAAATTCATTCATACGATCCATTCTAATTCATTCGCACGAATGTATCCATTCTAATTCATTCGTACGATCCATTCTAATTCATTTGCACAATCTATTCTAATTTATTCGTACGATCCATTCTAATTCATTCGCACGATCCATTCTAATTCATTTGCTCGATCCATTCTAATTCATTCATACAATCCATTCTAATTCTTTTGGACGAATGTATCATTTCTAATTCATTCGTACGATCCATTCTAATTCCTTCGTACGATCCATTCTAATTCCTTCAAATGATCCATTCTATTTCATTCGTATGATCGTATGAATGAATTAGAATGGATCTACGAATGAATTAGAATGGATACATTCGTGCGAATGAATTAGAATGGATCGTATGAATTAATTAGAATGGATCGCATGAGTGAATTAGAATGGATTGTGCGAATGAATTAGAATGGATATATTCGTGCGAGTGAATTAGAATGGATCGTACGATCCATTTTTATTCATTTGTACGATCCACCCTAATTCCTTCATACGATCCATTCTAATTCATTCGTACGATCCAATCTAATTCATAGAATCCAATCTAATTCATTCATAAGATCCATTCTAATTCATTCTAATTCATTTGCATGATCCATTCTAATTCATTCATACAATCCATTCAAATTCTTTTGCACGAATGTATCCATTCTAATTCCTCCGTACAATCCATTCTAATTCCTTTGTACGATCCATTCTAATTCCTTCATACGATCTATTCTATTTCATTCGTATGATCCATTCTAATTCCTTCGTACGATCCATTCTAATTCATTCCCATGAATGTATCCATTCTAATTCATACGTACGATCCATTCTAATTCATTCATACGTTCCAATCTAATTCATTCATACGATCCATTCAAATTCATTCGCACGAATGTATCCATTCTAATTCATTCGTACGATCTATTCTAATTCATTCGCACAATTTATTCTAATTCATTCGTACGATCCATTCTAATTCATTAGTACGATCCATTCTAATTCATTCTTACGATCCATTCTATTTTATTCGTACGATCCATTCTTACTCATTTGTACGATCCATTCTAATTCATTCACACGAATGTATGCATTCTAATTCATTCGTACGATTCATTCTAATTCATTCGAACGATCCATTCTAATTCATTCATACGATCCAATCTAATTCATTCACACGATCCATTCTAATTCATTCACATGAATGTATCCATTCTAATTCATTCGTACGATCCATTCTAATTCATTCGCATTATCTATTCTAATTCATTCGTATGATCCATTCTAATTCATTAGCACGATCCATTCTAATTCATTAGTACAATCCATTCTATTTTATTCGTACGATCCATTCTATTTCATTCGTACGATCCATTCTTACTCATTCGTACGATCCATTCTAATTCATTCGCACGAATGTATCCATTCTAATTCATTCGTACGATCCATTCTAATTCATTCGCACGATCCATTCTGATTTATTCATACGATCCATTCTAATTCATTCGTACGATCCATTCTAATTCATTCGCCCGATCCATTCTAATTCATTCATACGATCCATTCTAATTCATTCATACAATCCATTCTAATTCTTTCGCACGAATGTATCCATTCTAATTCATTCATATGATCCACCCTAATTCCTTCGTATGATCCATTCTAATTCATTCGCACAAATATATCCATTCTAATTCATTCGTACGATCCATTCGAATTCATTCATACGATCCATTCTAATTCATTCCTACGAGCCATTCTAATTCATTCGTACGATCCATTCTAATTCATTCGCACGATCCATTCTAATTCATTCGTACGATCCATTTGAATTCATTCATACGATCCATTCTAATTCATTCGTACGATCCATTCTAATTCATTCGCACGATCCATTCTAATTCATTCGTACGATCCATTCGAATTCATTCATACGATCCATTCTAATTCATTCGTACGATCCATTCTAATTCATTCGCACGATCCATTCTAATTCATTCGTACGATCCATTCGAATTCATTCATACGATCCATTCTAATTCATTCGCACGATTATATCCATTTTAATTTATTCGTACGATCCATTCTAATTCATTCGAACGATCCAATCTAATTCATTCGCACGATCCATTCTAATTCATTCGTACGATCCATTCTAATACATTCGTACGATCCATTCTAATTCCTTCGTATGATCCATTCTATGAATGAATTAGAATTAGAATGGATACATTTTATTTCATTGGTATGATCCATTCTAATTCATTAACACGAATAAATCCAATCTAATTCATTCGTACAATCCATTCGAATTCATTCATACGATCCATTCTAATTCATTCATACGATCCATTCTAATTCATTCGCACGAATGTATTCATTCGCACGAATGTATTCATTCGCACGAATGTATTCATTCGCACGAATGTTTTCATTCGCACAATTTATTCTAATTCATTCGTATGATCCATTCTAATTCATTAGCACGATCCATTCTAATTCATTCGTACGATCCATTCTATTTCATTCATACGATCCATTCTTACTTATTCGTACGATCCATTCTAATTCATTCGCACGAATGTATCCATTCTAATTCATTCATACGATCCATTCTAATTCATTCGCACGATCCAATCTAATTCATTCATACGATCCATTCTAATTCATTCGTAGGATCCATTATAATTCATTCGCACAATCTATTCTAATTAATTCGTACGATCCATTCTAATTCATTAGCACGATCCTTTCTAATTCATTCGTACGATCCATTCTATTTCATTCGTACGATCCGTTCTTACTCATTCGTACGATCCATTCTAATTAATTCACACGAATGTATCCATTCTAATTCATTCGTACGATCCATTCTGATTCATTCGCACGATCCATTCTAATTCATTCATACGATCCATTCTAATTCATTCGTACGATCCATTCTAATTCATTCGCATGATCCATTCAAATTCATTCATATGATCCATTCTAATTCATTCATACAATCCATTCTAATTCTTTCGCACGAATGTATCCATTCTAATTCATTCGTACGATCCATTCTAATTCATTCGCACAATCTATTATAATTCATTTGTACGATCCATTCTAATTCATTCGCATGATCCATTCTAATTCATTTGCACGATCCATTCTAATTCATTCATACAATCCATTCTAATTCTTTCGCACGAATGTATCCATTCTAATTCATTCATACGATCCATTCTAATTCATTCGCACAATCTATTCTAATTTATTCGTACGATCAATTCGAATTTATTCATACGATCCATTCTAATTCATTCGTATGATCCATTCTAATTCCTTCGCACGATCGATTCTAATTCATTTCCATGAATGTATCCATTCTATAGAATGGATCGTACGAATGAATTAGAATGGATAGTATGAATTGCTTATAATGGATCGTGCGAAAGAATTAGAATGGATCGTACGAATGAATTAGAATGGATACATTCGTGCGAATGAATTAGAATGGATCGTACGAATGAGTAAGAATGGATCGTACGAAAGAAATAGAATAGATCGTACAAATGAATTAGAATGTATCGTGCTAATGAATTAGAATGGATCGTACGAATGAACTAGAATAGTGTGCGAATGAAGAATTAGAATGGATCGTGCGAATGAATTAGATTGGATCATGCGAATGAATTAGAATCGATTGTACGAATGAATTAGAATGGATACATTCGTGCGAATGAATTAGAATGGATCGTATGAATGAATTAGATTGGATCGTATGAATAAATTAGAATGGACCGTATGAATGAATTAGAATGGATCACACGAATGAATTAGAATCATTTAGAATTGATCCCTTCTAATTTCTTCGTACGATCCATTCTAATTTATTCCCATGAATGTATCCATTCTAATTCATACGTACGATCCATTCTAATTCATTCATAACGTACGATCCATTCTAATTCTTTCGTACGATCCATTCTATTTCGTTCGTATGATTCATTCTAATTCCTTCGTATGATCCATTCTAGATCATTCCCATGAATGTATCTATTCTAATTCATACGTACGATCCATTCTAATTCATTCCTACGATCCAATCTAATTCATTCATACGATCCATTCTAATTCATTCGCACGAATGTATCCATTCTAATTCATTTGTACGATCCATTCTAATTCATTCGCACAATCTATTCTAATTCATTCGTACGAGCCATTCTAATTCATTAGCACGATCCATTCTAATTTATTCGTACGATCCATTCTATTTCATTCGTACGATCCATTCTTACTCATTCGTATGGTCCATTCTAATTCATTCACAGGAATGTATCCATTCTAATTCATTCGTACGATCCATTCTAATTCATTCGCACGATCCATTCTAATTCATTCGTACGATCCATTCTAATTCATTCATACAATCCATTCTAATTCATTCATACGATCCATTCTAATTCATTCGCACGATCCATTCTATTTCATTCGTATGACACATTCTAATTCCTTCATACGATCCGTTCTAATTCATTCCCATGAATGTATCCATTCTAATTCATACGTATGATCCATTCGAATTCCTTCATACGATCCATTCTAATTCATTCATACGATCCATTCTAATTCATTCGCACGAATGTATCCATTCTAATTCATTCGTACGATCCATTCCGATCCAATCTAATTCATTCATACGATCCATTCTAATTCATTCGCACGAATGTATCCATTCTAATTCATTCCATTCGTGCGAATGAATTAGAATGGATCATACGAATGAATCGTGCTAATGAATTAGAATGGATTGTGCGAATGAATTAGAATGAATCGTATGAATAAACCGTGCAAATGAATTAGAATGGATCGTACGAATGAATTAGAATGGATCGTACGAATGAATTAGAATGGATTCATTCCCATGGATACATTCGTGCGAATGAATTAAAATGGATCGTATGAATGAATTAGATTGGATCATATGAATGAATTAGAATGGATCGTACGTATGAATTAAAATGGATACCTTCATGCGAATGAATTAGAATAGATCATACGAAGGAATTAGGGTCGATCGTACGAATGAATTAGAATAGATACATTCGTGCAAAAGAATTAGAATGGATTGTATGAATGAATTAGAATGGATCGTATGAATAAATTAGAATGGATCGTGCGAATGAATTAGAATAGAATGGATCCATTCTAATCCATTCCTACGATCCATTCTAATTCCTTCGTATGATCCATCTAATTCAATCGCATGAATGTATCCATTCTAATTCATTCGTACGATCCATTCGAATTCATTCATACGATCCATTCTAATTCATCATACGATCCATTCTAATTCATTTGCACGATCCATTCTAATTCATTCATACTATCCATTCTAATTTATTCATACAATCCATTCTAATTCTTTTGCACGAATGTATCCATTCTAATTCATTCGTACGATCCACCCTAATTCCTTTGTATGATCCATTCTAATTCATTCACACGAATGTATCCATTCAAATTCATGCGTACGATCCATTCGAATTCATTCGTACGATCCATTCTATTTCATTCATACGATCCATTCTAATTCATTCGCACGAATGTATCCATTCTAATTCAATCGTACGATCCAATCTAATACATTCGCATGATCCAATCTAATTCATTCGCACGATCCATTCTAATTCATTCATACGATCCATTCTATTTCATTCGTACGATCCATTCTTACTCATTCATACGATCCATTCTAATTCATTCGCACGAATGTATCCTCATTCGCACGATCCATTTCTAAATCATTTCATACGATCCATTCTATTTCATTTGTATGATCCATTCTTACTCATTCGTACGATCCATTCTAATTCATTCGCATGATCCAATCTAATTCATTCGCACGATCCATTCTAATTCATTCGTACGATCTATTCTATTTTATTCATACGATCCATTCTTACTCATTCGTACGATCCATTCTAATTCATTCACACGAATGTATCCATTCTATTTCATTCGTACGATCCATTCTAATTCATTCGCACGATCCATTCTAATTCATTCGTACGATCCATTCTAATTCATTAGCACGATCCATTCTAATTCATTCACACAATCTATTCTAATTCATTTGTAATTCGTTCACACGATCATTCAGGAGTTTAGGTTGCGGCCTCAGACTTTGTATTTGGTTGAATACAAAGGTGCACCTTTGAATGAATTAGAATGGATCACACAGGGTCTCCCCACGATCAACTAATGTTCAAAGGTGCACCTTTGTATTCAACCAAATACAAAGTCTGAGGCCACAACCTAAACACCTGAATGATCGTGCGAATGAATTACGAATGAATTAGAATAGATTTGCCAATGAATTAGAATGGATCGTGCGAATGAATTAGAATGGATCGTACGAATGAATTAGAATGGATCGTATGAATGAATTAGAATGGATCGTGCGAATGAATTAGAATGGATCGTACGAATGAATTAGAATGGATACATTCGTGCGAATGAATTATAATGGATCGTAGGAATGAGTAAGAATGGATCGTACGAATGAAATAGAATGGATCATACGAATGAATTAGAATGGATCGTGCTAATGAATTAGAATGGATCGTACGAATGAATTAGAATAGATCGTGCGAATGAATTAGAATGGATTGTTCGAATGAATTAGAATGGATACATTCGTGCGAATGAATTAGAATGGATCGTATGAATGAATTAGAATGGATCGTATGAATGAATTCGAATGGATCGTACGAATGAATTAGAATGGATGCATTCGTGCGAATGAATTAGAATGGGTCATACGAAGGAATTAGGGTCGATCTTACGAATGAATTAGAATGGATACATTTGTGCGAAAGAATTAGAATGGATTGTATGAATGAATTAGAATGGCTCGTATGAATGAATTAGAATGGATCGTGCGAATGAATTAGAATGGATTGTGCTAATGAGTAAGAATGGATCGTACGAATGAAATAGAATGGATCGTACGAATGAATTAGAATGGATCGTGCTAATGAATTAGAATGGATCATACGAATGAATTAGAATTGATTGTGCGAATGAATTAGAATAGATCGTGCTAATAAATTAGAATGGATACATTCGTGCTAATGAATTAGAATCGTTCGTATGAATGATTTAGAATGGATCGTATCAATGAATTCGAATGGATCGTACGAATGAATTAGAATGGATACATTCATGCGAATGAATTAGAATGGATCATACGAAGGAATTAGGGTGGATCGTCCGAATGAATTAGAATGGATACATTCGTGCGAAAGAATTAGAATGGATTGTATGAATTAATTAGAATGGATCGTATGAACGAATTAGAATGGATCGTGCGAATGAATTAGAATGGATTGTACGAATGAATTAGAATGGATCGTATGAATGAATTAGAATGGATCATGTGAATGAATTAGAATGGTTCGTACGAATGAATTAGAATGGATACATTCGTGCGAATGAATTAGAATGGATCGTGCGAATGAGTAAGAATGGATCGTACGAATGAAATAGAATGGATCGTACGAATGAATTAGAATGGATCGTGCAAATGAATTAGAATGGATCGTACGAATGAATTAGAATAGATTGTGCAAATGAATTAGAATGGATCGTACGAATGAATTAGAATGGATACATTCATGCGAATGAATTAGACTGGATCGTATGAATGAATTAGATTGGATCGTATGAATGAATTAGAATGGATCGTGTGAATGAATTAGAATGGATCGTACGAATGAATTAAAATGGATACATTCGTGCGAATGAATTAGAATGGATCGTACGAATGAGTAAGAATAAAATAGAATGGATCGTACGAATGAATTAGAATGGATTGTGCTAATGAATTAGAATGGACTGTACGAATGAAATAGAATAGATTATGCGAATGAATTAGAATGGATCGTACGAATGAATTAGAATGGATACATTCGTGCGAATGAATTAGAATGGATCGTATGAATGAATTAGATTGGATCGTATGAATGAATTAGAATGGATCATACGTATGAATTAGAATGGATACATTCATGGGAATGAATTAGAATGGATCGTACGAAGGAATTAGAATGGATCATACGAATGAAATAGAATGGATCGTACGAATTAAATAGAATGGATCGTACGAAGGAATTAGAATGGATCATATGAAGGAATCAGAATGGATCGTACGAAGGAATTAGAATGGATCGTACGAATGAATTAGAATGGACACATTCGTGCAATCCATTCTAATTCTTTCGCACGAATGAATTAGAATGGATCGTGCGAATGAATTAGAATGGATCATGCTAATGAATTAGAATGGATTATACGAATGAATTAGAATAGATTGTACGAATGAATTAGAATGGATCGTACGAATGAATTAGAATGGATCGTTTGAATGATTTAGAATGGATCGTGCGAATGAATTAGAATGGATCGTACAAATGAATTAGAATGGATACATTCGTGCGAATGAATTAGAATGGATCATACGAATGAGTAAGAATGGATCGTATGAATGAAATTAGAATGGATATATTCGTGTGAATGAATTAGAATGGATCGTACGAATGAGTAAGAATGGATCGTACGAATGAAATAGAATGGATCGTAAGAATGAATTAGAATGGATCGTTCTAATGAATTAGAATTGATCGTACGAATGAATTAGAATAGATTGTGCGAATGAATTAGAATGGATCGTACGAATAAATTAGAATGGATCGTATGAATGAATTAGAATAGATCGTGCGAATGGATTAGAATGGATATATTCGTTTGAATTATTTAGAATGGATCGTACAAATGAATTAGAATGAATACATTCGTGTGAATGAATTAGAATGGATCGTACGAATGAATTAGAATGGATCGTACAAATGAATTAGAATGGATCGTACGAATGAATTAGAATTGATCGTAAGAATAAATTAGAATGAATTAGAATGGATCGAATGAATGAATTAGAATGGATCGTACGAAAGAATTAGAATGGATACATTCGTGTGAATGAATTAGAATGGATCGTACAAATGAGTAAAAATGGATCGTACGAATGAAATAGAATGGATCGTACGAATGAATTAGAATGGATCGTGCTAATGAATTGGAATGGATCGTACGAATGAATTAGAATAGTTTGTGCGAATGAATTAGAATGGATAGTACGAATGAACTAGATTGGATCGTATGAATGAATTAGAATGGATCGTGCGAATGGATTAGAATGGATCATACGAATGAATTAGAATGGATACATTTGTGCGAATGAATTAGAATGGATTGTATGAATGAATTAGAATGGATCGTATGAATGAATTAGAATGGATCGTGCGAATGAATTAGAATGGATCGTACGAATGTATTAGAATGGATCGTATGAATGAATTAGAATGGATTGTGGGAATGAATTAGAATGGATCGTACGAATGAATTAGAATGGATACATTCGTGCGAATGAATTAGAATGGATCATACGAATGAGTATGAATGGATCGTATGAATGAAATAGAATGGATCGTACAAATGAATTAGAATGGATCGTGCTAATGAATTAGAATGGATCACACGAATGAATTAGAATAGATTGTGCGAATGAATTAGAATGGATCGTACGAATGAATTAGAATGGATACATTCATGCGAAAGAATTAGAACGAATTGTATGAATGAATTAGAATGGATCGTATGAATGAATTAGAATGGATCTTGCGAATGAATTAGAATGGATCATATGAATGAATTAGAATGGATCGTACGACTGAATTAGAATGGATCATACGAATGAATTAGAATGGATACATTCGTGCGAATGAATTAGAATGGATCGTACGAATGAGTAAGAATGGATCGTAGGAATGAACTAGAATGGATCGAATAAATGAGAATGGATCATACGAATGAATTAGAATGGATCATACGAATGAATTAGAATGTATCATACGACTGAATCAGAATGTATACATTCGTGCGAATGAATTAGAATGGATTGTGCGAATGAATTAGAATGGATCATACAAATGAATTAGAATGTATACATTCGTGCGAATGAATTAGAATGGATTGTATGAATGAATTAGATTGGATCGTATGATTGAATTAGAATGGATCGTACGTATGAATTAGAATGGATACATTCATGGAAATGAATTAGAATGGATCGTACGAAGGAATTAGAATGGATCATACAAATGAAATTAAATAGATCATTTGAAGGAATTAGAATGGATCGTACGAAGGAATTAGAATGGATCGTACGAATGAATTAGAAATGATACATTCGTACAAAAGAATTAGAATGGATTGTATGAATGAATTAGAATGGATCGTGCAAATGAATTAGAATGGATCGTGCGAATGAATTAGTGTGGGGGAAAATCTTCGTGCCGACCCGAAGACTCTCGCAGCACCAGTCAATTGAAATTGAAGTTGACGTCGAAGATTGTTGTTCGATCTGTTGATTGAAGTTGAAGCCTTTGATATGTAAATAGAGAGATGCAATCAGAGAGATTGTTGACACAAGATGTGATCTCGGAGTTCAGCCGAAGCCTACGTCTCCGTGCTATAGGGAGCAACCCGAATTCACTAACACTTATGTTGAAGTGATCTCGACAGGCCGAGTATCACTGAAAACACTCTGATCTCTTCGAAAGAAAAAAGAAGATCAAAGAGAGGTGGAAGATGGGAAGTTGGAAATCCGAGAGCTCTGGTTTTTTAGAACTAAGAGTTCGATCCTTTTACATTCGAAGGCTCTGCTATTTATAGGATTCCCGGGGAGGAATTCCGGGGCAAATGGCGGTTTTCTGCTGTCGTATTTGGGGATTCTTCAGGTAAAGCTGGCGGGCCTCGCTACCGTCTTCTGGGGGATTCTACAGGCTCGTGGGCCTACCGGGCAGGGCCGGTGGGTCCCGTGGTAGTCTTCGTGGGCCCACCAGGCAGGGCCGGTGGGTCCCGTGGTAGTCTTCGTGGGCCCGCCAGGCAGGGTCGGTGGGTCCCGTGGTAGTCTTCGTGGGCCCACCAGGCAGGGCCGGTGGGTCCCGTGGTAGTCTTCGTGGGCCCACCAGGCAGGGCCGGTGGGTCCCGTGGTAGTTGGTAAACTTCTGCCAAAATTTGCACCCACAGTTACCCCCTCTAAGTTAGCTAGAGTTCGTTCTGGCTGGCTTGGATTTGGTGCAAAAAATAGCAACCCCCTGTCGCAAAAGGCACGAAGAAGCTTGTCGAGTGTTAGCACAAAAAAGGACTGACTGGTCAATTTTGATTTGAACGGTCAATTTTGACTGATCGGTCAATTTTGACTGATCGGTCAATTTTGACCGATCGGTCAAAATTCAACCGGTCAAGAATCGGGTGATCGGTCAAAAAACATGGTTTTTTGACCGATCCAGTAGGAAATTTGACCGATCGGTTGAAATTTGACCGATCGGTTAATTTTTAACCGATCGGTTAAAATTCAACCGGTCAAGATTCGAGTGATCGGCAAAAAACCTTGGTTTTTTGCCAGATCCAGTAGAAATTTGACCGATCGAATGTTTTTAGCCGATCGATCAAGTTTGACCGATCGGTTAAAAAATATCCGGTCAAGGTTCGAGTGATCGGCAAAAAACCTTGGTTTTTTGCCAGATCCAGTAGAAATTTGACCGATCGAATGTTTTTAGCCGATCGGTCAAGTTTGACCGATCGGTTAAAAAATATCCGGTCAAGGTTCGACTGATCGGCAAAAAACCTTGGTTTTTTGCCAGATCCTGTAGAAATTTGACCGATCGAATGATTTTAGCCGATCGGTCAAGTTTGACCGATCGGTTAAAAAATATCCGGTCAAGGTTCGAGTGATCGGCAAAAAACCTTGGTTTTTTGCCAGATCCTGTAGAAATTTGACCGATCGAATGATTTTAGCCGATCGGTCAAGTTTGACCGATCGGTTAAAAAATATCCGGTCAAGGTTCGAGTGATCGGCAAAAAACCTTGGTTTTTTGCCAGATCCAGTAGAAATTTCACCGATCGAATGATTTTAGCCGATCGGTCAAGTTTGACCGATCGGTTAAAAAATATCCGATCAAGGTTCGAGTGATCAGCAAAAAACCTTGGTTTTTTGCCAGATCCAGTAGAAATTTGACCGATCGAATGATTTTAGCCGATCGGTCAAGTTTGATCGATCGGTTAAAAAATATCCGGTCAAGGTTCGAGTGATCGGCAAAAAACCTTGGTTTTTTGCCAGATCCAGTAGAAATTTCACCGATCGAATGATTTTAGCCGATCGGTCAAGTTTGACCGATCGGTTAAAAAATATCCGGTCAAGGTTCGAGTGATCGGTAAAAAACCTTGGTTTTTTGCCAGATCCAGTAGAAATTTCACCGATCGAATTATTTTAGCCGATCGGTCAAGTTTGATCGATCGGTTAAAAAATATCCGGTCAAGGTTCGAGTGATCGGCAAAAAACCTTGGTTTTTTGCCAGATCCTGTAGAAATTTGACCGATCGAATGATTTTAGCCGATCGGTCAAGTTTGACCGATCGGTTAAAAAATATCCGATCAAGTTTCGAGTGATCGGCAAAAAACCTTGGTTTTTTGCCAGATCCAGTAGAAATTTGACCGATCGAATGATTTTAGCCGATCGGTCAAGTTTGACCGATCGGTTAAAAAATATCCGGTCAAGGTTCGACTGATCGGCAAAAAACCTTGGTTTTTTGCCAGATCCAGTAGAAATTTGACCGATCGAATGATTTTAGCCGATCGGTCAAGTTTGACCGATCGGTTAAAAAATATCCTGTCAAGGTTCGAATGATCGGCAAAAAACCTTGGTTTTTTGCCAGATCCAGTAGAAATTTCACCGATCGAATGATTTTAGCCGATCGGTCAAGTTTGACCGATCGGTTAAAAAATATGCGGTGAAGGTTCGAGTGATCAGCAAAAAACCTTGGTTTTTTGCCAGATCCGGTAGAAATTTGACCGATCGAATGATTTTAGCCGATCGGTCAAGTTTGACCGATCGGTTAAAAAATATCCGGTCAAGGTTCGAGTGATCGGCAAAAAACCTTGGTTTTTTGCCAGATCCAGTAGAAATTTCACCGATCGAATGATTTTAGCCGATCGGTCAAGTTTGACCGATCGGTTAAAAAATATCCGGTCAAGGTTCGAGTGATCGGCAAAAAACCTTGGTTTTTTGCCAGATCCAGTAGAAATTTCACCGATCGAATTATTTTAGCCGATCGGTCAAGTTTGACCGATCGGTTAAAAAATATCCGGTCAAGGTTCGAGTGATCGGCAAAAAACCTTGGTTTTTTGCCAGATCCTGTAGAAATTTGACCGATCGAATGATTTTAGCCGATCGGTCAAGTTTGACCGATCGGTTAAAAAATATCCAGTCAAGGTTCGAGTGATCGGCAAAAAACCTTGGTTTTTTGCCAGATCCAGAAGAAATTTGACCGATCGAATGATTTTAGCCGATCGGTCAAGTTTGACCGATCGGTTAAAAAATATCCGGTCAAGGTTCGAGTGATCGGCAAAAAACCTTGGTTTTTCGCCAGATCCAGTAGAAATTTGACCGATCGAATGATTTTAGCCGATCGGTCAAGTTTGACCGATCGGTTAAAAAATATCCTGTCAAGGTTCGAGTGATCGACAAAAAACCTTGGTTTTTTGCCAGATCCAGTAGAAATTTCACCGATCGAATGATTTTAGCCGATCGGTCAAGTTTGACCGATCGGTTAAAAAATATCCGGTCAAGGTTCGAGTGATCGGCAAAAAACCTTGGTTTTTTGCCAGATCCAGTAGAAATTTGACCGATCGAATGATTTTAGCCGATCGGTCAAGTTTGACCGATCGGTTAAAAAATATCCGGTCAAGGTTCGAGTGATCGGCAAAAAACCTTGGTTTTTTGCCAGATCCAGTAGAAATTTCACCGATCCAATGATTTTAGCCGATCGGTCAAGTTTGACCGATCGGTTAAAAAATATCCGATCAAGGTTCGAGTGATCGGCAAAAAACCTTGGTTTTTTGCCAGATCCAGTAGAAATTTCACCGATCGAATTATTTTAGCCGATCGGTCAAGTTTGACCGATCGGTTAAAAAATATCCGGTCAAAGTTCGAGTGATCGGCAAAAAACCTTGGTTTTTTGCCAGATCCTGTAGAAATTTGACCGATCGAATGATTTTAGCCGATCGGTCAAGTTTGACCGATCGGTTAAAAAATATCCGGTCAAGGTTCGAGTGATCGGCAAAAAACCTTGGTTTTTTGCCAGATCCAGTAGAAATTTGACCGATCGAATGATTTTAGCCGATCGGTTAAAAAATATCCGGTCAAGGTTCGAGTGATCGGCAAAAAACCTTGGTTTTTTGCCAGATCCAGTAGAAATTTAACCGATCGAATGATTTTAGCCGATTGGTCAAGTTTGACCGATCGGTTAAAAAATATCCTGTCAAGGTTTGAGTGATCGGCAAAAAACCTTGGGTTTTTGCCAGATCCTGTAGAAATTTCACCGATCGAATGATTTTAGCCGATCGGTCAAGTTTGACCGATCGGTTAAAAAATATTCGGTCAAGGTTCGAGTGATCGGCAAAAAACCTTGGTTTTTTGCCAGATCCAGTCATAAATTATCCGATCAAATTAAAAATTTTGAACCTGCCCTTTAGAGTTTTGAACATTGATGGAGCTTGATCCTTCCTGTTTTGAGTCTTTGGTTGGCTTGAATGAGGCTTTTAACCGGCGGTCCGGTTTACTCAGACCGGTGGCTCGCTTGGACCGTTGGTTCACGTGGACCGGGGGTCCGACGTTTCGTCTGGTCCGACGGTTCGCCTGATTTTGCGCTTGCTGTGGATGGATGCCACGCGTTCCTGCAAAAACACACGATTTGATACGGTGAAGACACGTGTCTTCTCGATTTGCGTACCTGTTTTACCCTGGGTATATAAGTTTCACTGGCTGTCATTTTTGCCTCACGCTTCCAAAATTTTTCGAAGTCCAGACTCTTTTGCTCCCGATTTTTGCTCTTGCTCGATCGATCAGATGGCGTCTTCTGGAAGTTCGAAGAAGTCTGGCGGGGTCCCTTCGAAGAGGAAAGGGAAGGAGATTGTTGAGGTTCCATCCCCTCCGAAGGGACGTGGCAAGGGCAAGGCCGTGCTTGCCGAACTCGGACAGCTGGGCAAAAGACACCAAGGAGTAGGGTTTGCTTCGGCGCCATCAAGGCCAGAGCACATCCCTAAAGTAAAGTTTGTTTTGGGCCCACTCATGTCTCTATCAGAGGAAACGGAGTATGCGTACAATGCCGGAGGTGAGTTCACAGATTCGAAGAGAAAGAAGTGGCAATTGCTGCTCTCTTACTTCACAGAAGGGAAAGTGCAGCCCTCGCTCCCAAGTATCCGTACTGCGTTTGGTATTGATAAGAAGACCGTCTTCACCAGCTTTGCCAGTAATGAAAAGGTCATGGGAACCATTGTGACCATCGGCCAACTCAACTGCGGTCTGCGTCTTCCGTTGCCATCCTTCGCGGCAAGGTTATTGAACACTTCTGGCCTTTGCCCGGGGCAGGTCACTGGGAATGCTTGGAGAATTATCTACGCTTTCTGCCGCGTAGAGTCGGATTTCCAGGAGGACTTGAGGGAATGCTACTCCAGTATTCCAGAAGGTGAAGATGCCCGGATCGAGCTTGGATATTTTTTCTTCCACTATCGATGGGCTTACAGGAGGGACAGTCCGTTCTACAACTTGAATGGCGTATCTCCGCTGCGCCCGCTTACCGATACAGTCCCTTCGGACAAACTATATACAGACTGGCCCATCTCTATCTCTGGTGCATGGACTCCCATCTCCGTGCCCGATACCCCTCGAAGTGATGTGCACGATGCAGTGAAGATGTACTACGAGGGAGGCGCTTTTGCCTGGTCCTCTGAGAGGGCTGGAGCTATCGACAATTTATTCTTAGAGCAGACCTGCGGGACCAGGTCATGGAAGCAGTTCTCCAACTGCCCAGTGAGATATGGCAAGGCCAATCTCCTCCACCAATCGCGAGATAGATACGAGGATAATGAAGTTCTATACTCTGACTATGAGGAGGATCCTCATTCGGGTAAGATCATCCGGAAGATTCGGGCCGAGAAGAAAATTTATACTGCAAGGCGCCGATTGCCTACTGTGGAGGAGAAGCTGGTGATACAACGAGGCCCAGCGAAGAAGAAAAGAAAAACCCTTATCAAGCAAAAGGAAAATGAAGTCCAAGGAAAGAAAGACGAAGATGAAGAAAAGAAAGATAAAGATGAAGAAGAAAAAGAAAAGAACGGGAGCGACGAGGAAGACGAAGAGACCGAGAATGTCAGCCACGACAACAGTGGCAACGACGAAGACGAGGATGGGGATGGTGAGAATGATTTTTCTTCCACACCCTCTGGTGGAGATTATGGGAATGGGGGTAGTGAGGAAGAAATTCCTCCCACCCCCATTGGTGATGCAAGAGAGGAAGACTCACTTCCTATTCCCATTGACGAGGCTAAAGCCCGTCAAATGGAAGAAGTCATTGATATAGAAGG
The DNA here is from genome assembly GCA_947650365.1 of Chamaelirium japonicum. Taxonomy (NCBI): domain Eukaryota; kingdom Viridiplantae; phylum Streptophyta; class Magnoliopsida; order Liliales; family Melanthiaceae; genus Chamaelirium; species Chamaelirium japonicum. The sequence goes on along the minus strand of OX393556.1, from coordinate 68,886,710 downwards.
TGATGGCCAGAAGGTGGTTCCCACCTATAAATTCGATGAATTAAAGAAGCCGTTGCGCTTTAAAATAAAATTGTCGAGGAGTGGTGGGGTTGGAAGCAACCCCACGCCCCTCGATCTGAAGTACCCCATCTCGAAGGAGCGACAACGAGCGGGGGTGTGGAGGTTGAGCAACCCCCACCCCCCTCTCGGTCTCTGGCTGAGGAGGTGGCTGCCATGGTGGCGGGACTCATCCAGCCAGGCGGGCCACAAGAGGAAGAAAGAGGCTCACCTCTTCGGGATGCCTCCTCCCCTATCCACTTGGCGAGGGAAAGTCGCGTGGGCGATGGAGCTCCTCAACCTCAGTCAGCGTCGACTCCTATTCAGGAGAAATCGACCCCTCAGGGAGGCTCCGATCGCCGGAAGGGTAAGGAGCCGAGGGTTGAAGCCTCAGGTAATTGTACTAACTTGCCTTGCTTGTCTTGCCTTTGAAGCTTGGAAATAATCTAACACTTTGACCTCTCGTGTTTTGATTGCAGGTGCGCCTGTTGGCTCGACCCCGAAGATGAAGAGTTTGGGTGATGTTGACATCAACCACCCCACAACTGTAATCCGGAAACTCTGCAATCTTCCGGGGGCTACACTGGATGAAGCCTTCGACAGGCTTGAACTGGTGGTAGGTGCATCTGCTTGATCGATCATTTGAGTTATCTTCAGAATAATTCTAACTCTTTAGTTCTTTTACAGAACTCAGCAGTTTTGAATGTCGCAACCAAGCTCTCCATGAAGGCTTGGAGCAAAAGAAGCTTCAGCTGAAGTATCCCGCTTAGCTGCTGCACTGGAGGTTGTAAGCGAGGAGAGGGATAAGCTGAGGGAGGCTCTAACCTCAAAGAAGGAGGCATTGAAGGCCAAGACCGAGGCCCTTCGCAAGGAAAAGTTGGAGAGCAAGGGCTGGCAGAATGGATACGAGGCCCGGGGTCACGAGCTTGAAGGATTGAAGAATCGATTCTTCATGATCGAGAATTTGGGCTTCGACCGTGCGGCTAAAATAAAGGAACTGGAGGCTCAAGTTGCTGCTTCAGTGGCTAAGGAGGAGACCCATAAGAAGGAGCTGGAGCATATGCGGAGTGAGTGCAAGAGCTACAGGGAAACAGCTGAGAAGGCAGCAGAAACACTCAGGGTCCATGTTGCCGGCGTCCAATCTTCTAAGGCTTCAGTGGCGAGCAAAGCTAGTGCTGGATCTGAGGGGGAGAAGTCGCGTGCGCATAGTGTGGCCAAGCCTTGAGACTTTTCTTCTTTTTAGTTGTTATGCTTGTAAACTTTTGACATGTAGTAGCTTGCTCCTGTACTTGGCACATTTTGATAATAATAGAAATCTTTTTGGTGTTTGAAAATTGGATCTCTTGAATTGAATGTCTTTAATACCATGTACTGGGTAGCATTGGAATAGATACAATCTTTTGAATGTAAGGGATCGAGTCGCAACTTGATTACCCAAACTTGTGACTTGAAAATTGAATTGGAATTCGTGTAACACTTGTATGTGAGGGGGTGAGTCGCAACTCAAGCACCCAAACATGTTAAACGATATCGAAATTGATTGAAATTGAATATTGAAATTTGAAAGTCAGTTTAACATTTGCCAGTAAGGGGTTGAGTCGCAACTATAACACCCAAACTTGTTAAAAAGACTTGGTAACTTGAATATGGTCAGTTTTTAACATTTGCTAGTAAGGGGTTGAGTCGCAACTCTAACACCCAAACTTGTTAAAAGACCTGGTAATTTGAATATGGATAACTTGAAACTGCTTCAGAACTTGAATTGAAAAGCTGAATACTGGCACATTTGAATACTTGAAAGAGATCTTTATTTATCATAGAATTTACATCATGGATAGAACATCTTGAGGTGCCTAGAATTCCAAGCTCGAGGCAATCTATCTCCTTCTGGTGTGATCAGTCTGTAAGAACCTTTGCCTCCTACTGATTCGACGATATATGGACCTACCCAGTTGGGAGCAAGCTTCCCACTGCTATGTTCTTTAGTGTTGTAAAAAACTGCTCTGAGAACTAGGCTGCCCACTGGGAATTGTCTCTTATAGACTTTCTCATCGTAGGCTCTTTTGATCTTCTGCTGGTACTTGGCCACACGAAGGGATGCTTGATCTTGTAGTTCTTCTGAGAAGTCTAGATCATTGATTCGTAGTTCTTCATTGATTCCTTCTTCAACTGCTTTGGTCTTCAAAGTACTTGATATATTTTCTGTTGGGAGTACTGCTTCCGATCCATATGTTAGACGAAAGGGTGAGAACCCTGTTGATCTTCTCGGAGTTGTGCGATACCCCCAAAGAACTTCAGGTAGGACCTGTTCCCACAATCCCTTCTTGTCGTTGAGTTTCTTCTTGAGTATACCAAGAATAGCTCTATTTGAGGCTTCAGCTTGACCATTGCATTGAGGATATCTTGGAGTTGAATAGAATAGCTTGATACCGTTGTTCAGACAGAACTCTCGGAATTTGTCGGAGTCAAATTAAGCTCCATTGTCAGCAACGAGAACTTGAGGTGTGCCGAACCTTGAGAAGATGTTGTGCCGAATGAATTTGATCACTTCGTCGTCAGTCTCTCGGAAGAGGGGCACAGCTTCAACCCATTTGGTGAAGTAATCAGTGGCCAGCAATAGATACTTCTTCTTGCTCGGAGTTGGAGGGAAAGGACCCAGGAAATCTAACCCCCATTGATGGAAAGGCCAGGGGCTTGACAATTGATGAAGTTCATCTGCAGGGAGATGGATAGCTCGAGCGTGTCGTTGGCAAGGTTCGCACCTTTGAACAATTTGTTGAGCATCCCTTGCCATTGTTGGCCAGTAGTACCCTTGTAGCTTCGTCTTGGCTTCAAGAGATCTTCCTCCCGAATGATTTCCACAAGCTCCAGAGTGGATATCAATCAGGATTGCCTGTGCTTGCTCGGGACCAAGGCACTTGAGCAACATCCCGTTGTGAGATTTGAAATATAGATCTTCTCCTTGTAGAATGTAGCATGGGAGCTTCCTTTGAACTCTTCGGGCTTGATTTGGATCTTCCGGCATTTTGCCATGCTTGAAGAAGTCGAAAATTGATCGTCTCCAGTCTTCAAGCTGATCGCTACCCCCAGATTCTTTTGTAGTAGTAAGGATCTGTTGATCGGGGGTGGTCTTGGGCACTTCTTGATAATCGATCTGTATTTGTCTTCCTCCGAGTGAGTCTCCAAGAACTGAGTCAGCATTGGCTAAGGCATCTGCTTCTCGGTTCTCTGCTCTGGGGATTTGAATGAATTCAGCACCAATAAAACATTGTTGAAGACGTCGTACTAAGGCCAAGTAGAGTTGCATTCTTTCTTCGCGAGCTGTGTACTCTCCATTGATTTGCCTTATGATCAATTGGGAGTCGTTGTAGACGATGATTCGATCTACCCCTAGGGATTTCTCCATCTCTAGTCCAAAAATGAGTGCTTCGTATTCGGCTTCGTTGTTGGTGGCAGTGAATCCGAGGAGAGTGGCCTTCTGGAGATGATCAAGTTCGGGGGATATCAGTACTATCCCAGTTCCCGAACCGATCGAACTTGAAGCTCCATCAGTATAAAGCTTCCATGGAGGAGTTGCAGCAGTAGCTTCGAGATTTGGATCAATTTTTGTTGCAAGATTGATCGGAGTATTGTCCTCATCTTCCAAACGCATGTCGACATCTTCTTCCCAAGTGATGGGGTCTTCAACTGGAAAATCAGCTAGAAAATCAGCAATAGCTTGACCTTTGATAGAAGTGCGAGATTCGAACTGAATCCCCAGGGAGCTCATTTCGATCACCCATTTGGTCATTCGACCAGCTCGACCAGCTTTGTCAATGATATCTTTGAGCGAGTGTTCTGAAATGACAGTGATCTGGTGAGAGACGAAGTATGGTTGAAGGCGACGCGATGCAGTGAGTAAGGCCAGGATGACCTTCTCAGTTTTTGAATAGCGAGTTTCAACCGAAAGAAGAGTGTGACTGATATAATAGACTGGATGCTCGAAGCCTTCTCTTCTACTGACTAAGACTGCACTGATTGCTTGATCAGTTACGGCGAGATAGAGCCATAAGTCTTCTTTTGGAAGTGGAGCCGTCAAGATAGGAGCTTGCACCAGATATTTCTTGATGCTTTGAAATGCTTCTTCACAAATCGGACTCCACCCTGAAGTATCCGCCTTTCGTAGTTTGTCGAAGAGAGGTTTACATTTGTCAGAAGACTTTGAGATGAAACGATTGAGGGCAGCAAGTCTTCCAGTGAGTCGCTGCACCTCCTTTGGATTGGTAGGTGATGGCATGTCGAGGATAGCTCGAATTTGATCGGGATTGGCTTCAATACCCCTCCTGGTCACAAGATGACCCAGGAATTTGCCAGATTGAACTCCGAAAGCGCACTTGGCTGGACTGAGCTTCATACGATATTTTCGAAGAACTTGAAAGGTTTCTGCCAGATCAGAAAGATGCTTGCTTCGTACGGAGCTCTTGGTGAGGAGATCATCGACGTAGACTTCGACGTTGCGACCGATCTGATCTTCGAACATTTTTGTGACTAACCTTTGATAGGTGGAACCAGCATTTTTGAGGCCGAATGGCATTACATTGTAGCAGTAAAGACCTCGGCTAGTCACGAAGCAAGTCTTCTCTTGATCGTCTGGATGAAGTGGAATTTGATTATATCCAGAATACCCATCCATGAAAGACAATAGCTCGTGGCCAGCAGTGGCATCGACGAGTCTATCGATCCTTGGCATGGGAAATTGGTCTTTGGGGCAAGCCTTGTTGAGGTTGGTGAAGTCGATGCAGACTCGGACTTTCCCATTCTTCTTCGGAACAGCAACAATATTAGAGATCCAAGTAGGATACTCTACTTCACGTATGAAGCCTGCTGCGAGTAGCTTGGTGATTTCTTCTCGAACAGCAACTTGTAGCTCTGGTTGGATGGTACATGGCTTTTGCTTGACAGGCTTCACCTCTTCTTTGATTGCAAGTCGGTGACAAGCGTCATCCGGATTGATACGAGGCATGTCTTCGAAACACCAAGCGAAGACATCGATATTGGATTGGAGGAAGGACACCATGTCTTGCGCTTCTGCGTCGCTAAGACTGGTACCAATGAAAGTTTGTCGAGGGAGATCTCCGCTGCCTATGTTGATTGGGATGATTTCTTCTTTTGAAGGTGATGCTTCCCATTCGGTTGGTGGAGGTTCGGTCAGCGGAATCTCCTTTGATTGCTATTTGGAAGAGGGACCAGCTTCATCTCGTGGACGCTTTGGAGGAGCAATGTTGATCTTTCGATCTGTCTTAGCCGCAGCAGCCTCACAAGACCTTCCAGCTTGCTGATCACCTCGAATGCAGACAATGCCTTCCCCAGTTGCAAACTTGAGTAGTTGATGATAAGAAGAGGAGATGGCATTGATCTGGTGGAGGAATGGTCGCCCGAGGATGGCGTTGTAGCTGGATACTCCTTCGACAATTGCGAACCTGACCGAGACTCGAGTCTCTCGACTGAGGTCGAGAGTGAATCTCGACTCACCCACCGTGATGCTTTGTTCACCGTTGAAGCCGGTGATCACGGTCGGGACGACGTCGAGGCTATGATACTTATGTCCCAGACGTTTGAAGCAGTCTGAGAACATAATGTCGATAGAACTCCCGGTGTCGATGAGGATCCGATTGACGGTGCTTCCGTCGATGATGAGTTTCAAAACCAGGGGGTCTCGATGTGGAGTATGAACTCCTTGAAAATCAGTGTCATTGAAGACGATGGATGGCCAAGCAAGACCTTCGATGGGCTTCTCGATCCAGGTATCTTCTTTATTTGCAGTAGATCGAACATGGAAGATGCGCCGAATCTGCCGATCGACCTCTTTCCCGGTCACTACTTGGTTGTGCAACGATCCATGAATGCCAAAGATATTGGCATTCACGGTGAGAGATGATGGGTTGGAAGAGATTTGATGTATCCAACACACTTCTTTCCCCTTGGCGGAGGTTCGACGTTGATCATGCCCGTTGTTGACGAATTCTTGAAGGTGGCCCTCTCGCAGTAAGTCTTCAAGATGGAACTTCAACCGATAGCATCGGTCGGTAGAGTGGCCATGACTTCGATGGAATTCACAGTAGACTGTTTTGTCTGCTGTGAATTTGGAGTTTGGCTGAAGAGGATTGGGCCTCCGAAGATACTCGTCGTGTTGAATGCGGTCGAGTATCTGTTCGACTGGTATACTCCACTCGGTAAAAGTGGTCTTCGTTGGAGATCTACGCCCATCATTCTTTGATCGTTTGTTGGCTGGAGGGGCTGCTGCCTCAGCGTTGTGGGCCTTTGCAGCATACTTTGGAGTTTCTCTTTCAGCAGGCTTTCGCTTCGTCTCTCGCCCTTTCCGAGCGACTTGATCGTCTTCGACCTCGATCTCTCTCTGGATTCGATCGAACATAGCTCCCAGAGAAGGAGGGGGATTACGGATGAAGTCGTTGTAGATGTGTAGATCGAAGTGGAGAGCGTTCTGGAAAGCCAACATGATGGCTTCATCGTCCAGATGTCTTCCAGAGAGGGCAGCATGCTCGTTGCGAAATCTCCTAGTGAAACTTCGGAGAGTCTCGTCAGCACCCATCCTTAGCCGATAGAGAGAGTCAAGCTTCTTCTCAGGCTTCAGATTGAGCTGATAATGCTGCACAAAGAGTTTAGCCAAAACATCGAACTGGGTGATGGACCCAGCTCGGAGATTATGATACCAGTCGAGCGATGGTTCATCGAGACTTCTTGCGGCAGAGCACATTGTTTTCTTCTTCGTGCGGCGTTAAGGCTTGCTTGAAGGCAAGGATGTGGAGAGTAGGATCTCCTCTGATGCAGTTGAATTTGGGGAGGATTGGAGTTCTCCATCCCCTTGGAAATGTTGTCTCAAAGAGACTTCGATGTAGAGGCCCGGCAGAAGAATAGCCATCCCTGCGACCATGTCCTCGACCTAGAGGTGGGTCAAGAGGCAAGATCGCAAGGTCTTGCTCAGGCATTGAAGTATTTGCCGGTTGAAGTCGATGTCGGAGGTCTGATCCAAGCCCACACTGAAGTGGAATGGAAGGGGAAACTCGACTCTTTGAAGGAATGTCTTTCATTTGGTGCCTCCTTGGTATGTTGAGCTTTGAAGGTGCCCTCTTGTCGCAGTTGCGGCCAGAAGACGATTGGGAAGACTCATCGTCAAGGCGATCCCAAACACTCTGCTTCCAGGGGGCAGCAGAGGGAGTTGGGTCGCGTCGGATCCTCTCGAGGGCAGCAGTGCCCATTGACCTCCGTTGCTCGGAGTGAATTGAATGTCGAGGAAGATCGATCCTCTCGCTTGTAGAGGGAATAGGTAGAGCGATCCCAGCCTCGGAAGCTGCTTTCTTCAGAGCATCCCTCTCAGCGGTGAGGGTGGCGTTCTGCTTCGCCAATTGGAGCAGTTGAAAGTCGACCGCAGAGATTTGGTAGGTCGATGAAGGGTCTTCAGCAGGAGCGGGTGTTGTTTGCCCAATTGACTGCCGCACGGGGTGGGTGATAGGTCGATCGACAGATCTCCCACTTCTTGAACGAACCCCCATCTCGGGGACAGCAAGGGGCTGTCCGAAGTTGAGCCTTTGACTCATTGAACGAGTCTCAGGACGAGGTTGTTGTTGAGTGTTACTTCCTTCTGGTTGACCTTGATGTTTCGTCCTCGCCATTCAGAGAGCGAAAGGTGCAACGAGAGTGCCGTTCAGTTGTCTGATCAACCGAGAGGGCGAGGAAGCTTGACTATCAAAATCGGTTGTAGGTTCAACCGATCAAGTAGTAGCGGAGAGTTGGACTTTTTGATCGGATCCCACAGACGGCGCCAAACTGTGGGGGAAAATCTTCGTGCCGACCCGAAGACTCTCGCAGCACCAGTCAATTGAAATTGAAGTTGACGTCGAAGATTGTTGTTCGATCTGTTGATTGAAGTTGAAGCCTTTGATATGTAAACAGAGAGATGCAATCAGAGAGATTGTTAACACAAGATGTGATCTCAGAGTTCAGCCGAAGCCTACGTCTCCGTGCTATAGGGAGCAACCCGAATTCACTAACACTTATGTTGAAGTGATCTCGACAGGCCGAGTATCACTGAAAACACTCTGATCTCTTCGAAAGAAAAAAGAAGATCAAAGAGAGGTGGAAGATGGGAAGTTGGAAATCCCAGAGCTCTGGTTTTTTAGAACTGAGAGTTCGATCCTTTTACATTCGAAGGCTCTGCTATTTATAGGATTCCCGGGGAGGAATTTCGGGACAAATGGCGGTTTTCTGCTGTCGTATTTGGGGATTCTTCAGGTAAAGCTGGCGGGCCCCGCTACCGTCTTCTGGGGGATTCTACAGGCTCATGGGCCTACCGGGCAGGGCCGGTGGGTCCCGTGGTAGTCTTCGTGGGCCCACCAGGCAGGGCCGGTGGGTCCCGTGGTAGTCTTCGTGGGCCCGCCAGGCAGGGCCGGTGGGTCCCGTGGTAGTCTTCGTGGGCCCACCAGGCAGGGCCGGTGGGTCCCGTGGTAGTCTTCGTGGGACCACCAGGCAGGGCCGGTGGATCCCATGGTAGTTGGTAAACTTCTGCCAAAATTTGCACCCACAATTAGAATGGACCGTACGAATAAATTAGAATAGATTGTGCAAATGAATTAGAATGGATCGTACGAATGAATTAGAATGGATACATTCGTGCGAATGAATTAGAATGGATCGTATGAATGAATTTGAATGGATCGTATGAATGAATTCGAATGGACCGTATGAATGAATTAGAATGGATACATTCGTGCGAAAGAATTAGAATAGATCATACGAAGGAATTAGGGTGGATCGTACGAATGAATTAGAATGGATACATTCGTGCAAAAGAATTATAATGGATTGTATGAATGAATTAGAATGGATCATATGAATGAATTCGAATGGATACATTCGTGCGAATGAATTAGAATGGATCATATGAATGAATTAGAATAGATTGTGCGAATGAATTAGAATGGATATTAGAATGAATTAGAATGGATTGATTCTAATTCATTCGTACGATCCATTCTAATTCCTTCATACGATCCATTCTAATAACTTCGTATGATCCATTCTAATTCCTTCGTACGATCCATTCTAATTCATTTGCACGATCCATTCTAATTCATTCATTCAACCCATTCTAATTCTTTTGCATGAATGTATCCATTCTAATTCATTCGTATGATACATTCTAATTCCTTTGTACTATCCATTCTAATTCATTCCCATGAATGTATCCATTCTAATTCATGCATACGATCCATTCTAATTCATTCATACGATCCAATCTAATTCATTCATACGATCCATTCTAATTCATTCGCACGAATGTATCCATTCTATTTCATTCGTATGATCCATTCTAATTCATTCGCACAATCTATTCTAATTCATTTGTACGATCCATTCTAATTCATTAGCCCGATCTATTCTAATTCATTCGTACGATCCATTCTATTTCATTTGTACGATCCATTCTTACTCCTTCGTATGATCCATTCTAATTCATTCGCACGAATGTATCCATTCTAATTCATTCGTACGATCCATTCATTCGTACGATCCATTCTTACCCATTCGTGCGATCCATTCTAATTCATTCGCACGAATGTATGCATTCTAATTCATTCATACGATCCATTCTAATTCATTCGCACGATCTATTCTAATTCCTTCATACGATCCATTCTAATTCATTCGTACGATACATTCTAATTCATTAGCATGATCCATTCTAATTCATTCGCACGATCCATTCTTACTCATTCATACGATCCATTCTAATCCATTCTAATTCCTTTGGACGAATGAATTAGAATGGATCATACGAAGGAATTAGGGTGGATCGTACGAATGAATTAGAATGGATACATTCGTGCGAAAGAATTAGAATGGATTGTGCGAATGAATTAGAATGGATCGTGTGATGAATTAGAATGGATCATACGAATGAATTAGAATGGATCGTATGAATGAATTCGAATGGATCGTACGAATGAATTAGAATGGATCGTGCTAATGAATTAGAATGTATCGTACGAATGAAATAGAATGGATCGTACGAATAAATTAGAATGGATCGTGCTAATGAATTAGAATGGATCATACGAATGAATTAGAATGGATCATACGAAGGAATTAGGGTGGATCGTACAAATGAATTAGAATGGATACATTCGTGCGAAAGAATTAGAATGGATGGTATGAATGAATTAGAATGGATCGTGCGAATGAATTAGAATGGATCGTATGAATGAATTAGAATGGATCGTATGAATGAATTAGAATAGATCGTGCGAATGAATTAGAATGGATCGTACGAATGAATTAGAATGGATACATTCGTGCGAATGAATTAGAATGGATTGTACGAATGATTAAGAATGGATCATACGAATGAAATAGAATCGATCGTACGAATGAATTAGAATGGATCGTGCTAATGAATTAGAATGGATCGTACGAATGAATAAGAATTGATTGTGCGAATAAATTAGAATGGATCGTACGAATGAATTAGAATGGATACATTCGTGCGAATGAATTAGAATGTATTGTATGAATGAATTAGATTGGATAGTATGAATGAATTAGAATGGATCGTAAGTATGAATTAGAATGGATACATTCATGGGAATGAATTAGAATGGATCGTACGAAGGAATTAGAATGGATCATACGAATGAAATAGAATGGATCATACGAAGGAATTAGAATGGATCGTACGAATGAATTAGAATGGATCGTACGAATGAATTAGAATGGATACATTCATGCAAAAAAATTAGAATGGATTGTTCGAATGAATTAGAATGGATCGTGCAAATTAATTAGAATGGATCGTGCGAATGAATTAGAATGAATCGTACGAATGAATTAGAATAGATTGTGCGATTGAATTAGAATGGATCGTACAAATGAATTACAATGGATACATTCGTGCGAATGAATTAGAATGGATCATATGAATGAATTAGAATGGATCGTATGAATGAATTCGAACGGATCGTATGAATGAATTCGAACGGATCGTACGAATGAATTAGAATGGATACAGTCGTGCGAATGAATTAGAACGGATACATTCGTGCGAAAGAATTAGAATGGATTGTATGAATGAATTAGAATGGATCATATGAATGAATTAGAATGGATCGTGCGAATGAATTAGAATGGATCGTACGAATGAATTAGAATGGATCGTATGAATGAATTAGAATGGATCGTACGAATGAATTAGAATGGATACATTCGTGCGAATGAATTATAATGGATGGTACGAGTGAGTAAGAATGGATCGTACGAATGAAATAGAATGGATCGTACGAATGAGTAAGAAGGGATCGTATGAATGAAATAGAATGGATCGTACGAATGAATTAGAATGGATACATTCGTGCGAAAGAATTAGAATGGATTGTATGAATGAATTAGAATGTATCATATGAATGAATTAGAATGGATCGTGCAAATGAATTAGAATGGATCGTATGAATGAATTAGAATGGATCGTATGAATGAATTAGAATGGATCGTACGAATGAATTAGAATTGATACATTCGTGCGAATGAATTAGAATGGATCGTACGAATTAGTAAGAATGGATCGTACGAATGAAATAGAATGGATCGTAAATGAGTAAGAAGGGATCGTACAAATGAAATAGAATGGATCGTACGAATGAATTAGAATGGATCGTGCTAATGAGTTAGAATGGATCGTACGAATGAATTAGAATAGATTGTGCGAATGAATTAGAATGGATCGTATGAATGAATTCGAATGGATACATTCGTGCGAATGAATTAGAATGGATCGTATGAATGAATTAGATTGGATCGTATGAATGAATTAGAATAGATCGTACGTATGAATTAGAATGGATACATTCATGGGAATGAATTAGAATGGATCGTACGAAGGAATTAGAATGGATCATATGAATGAAATAGAATGGATCGTACAAAGGAAATAGAATGGATCGTACGAAAGAATTAGAATGGACCCTACGAATGAATTAGAATGGATACATTCGTGCAAAAGATTTAGAATAGATTGTATGAATGAATTAGAATGGATCGTGCAAATGAATTAGAATGGATCGTGTGAATGAATTAGAATGGATCGTACAGATGAATTAGAATAGATTGTGCGAATGAATTAGAATGGATTGTACGAATGAATTAAAATGGATACATTCGTGTGAATAAATTAGAATGGATCGTATGAATGAATTAGAATGGATCGTTTGAATGAATTCGAATGGATCGTATGAATGAATTAGAATGGATACATTCGTGCGAATGAATTAGAATGGATCATACAAAGGAATTAGGGTGCATCATACTCTAATTCCTTTATACGATCCATTCGTACGATCCATTCTAATTCCTTCGTACGATCCATTCGAATTCATTCATACGATCCATTCTAATTCATTCATACGATCCATTCTAATTCATTTGCACGAATGTATCCATTCTAATTCATTTGTACGATCCAATCTAATTTATTCACACGATCCAATCTAATTCATTCTTACGATCCTTTCTAATTCATTCGTACGATCCATTCTAATTCATTCACATGATCCATTCTAATTCATTCATACGATCCATTCTAATTCATTCGTACGATCCATTCTAATTCATTCGCACAATCTATTCTAATTCATTCGTACGCTCCATTCTAATTCATTAGCAAGATGCATTCTAATTCATTCGTACGATCCATTCTATTTCATTCGTACGATCCATTCTTACTCATTCGTACGATCCATTCAAATTCATTCGCACGAATGTATCCATTCTAATTCAGCCATACGATCCATTCTAATTCATTCGCACGATCTATTCTAATTCATTCATATAATTCATTCTAATTCATATGTACGATCCATTCTAATTCATTCGTATGATCCATTCTAATTCATTCATACGATCCATTCTAATTCATTCGCACGATCCATTCTAATCCATTCGTACGATCTATTCTTACTCATTCGTACGATCCATTCTAATTCATTCGCACGAATGTATCCATTCTAATTCATTCGTATGATCCATTCTAATTCCTTCGTACAATCCATTCTATTTCATTCATACGATCCATTCTAATTCATTCATACAATCCATTCTAATTCTTTCGCACGAATGTATCCATTGTAATTCATTCATACGATCCACCCTAATTCCTTCGTATGATCCATTCTAATTCATTCGCACGAATGTATCCATTCTAATTCATTCGTACGATCCATTCGAATTCATTCATACGATCCATTCTAATTCATTCGCACGAAGGAATTTGAATGGATCGTACGAATGAATGAATTAGAATGGATCATACATACGAATGTATTAGAATGGATACATTCGTGTGAAAGAATTAGAATGGATTGTATGAATGAATTAGAATGGATCGTATGAATAAAATAGAATGGATCGTACGATGGAATTAGAATGGATCGTACGAATGAATTAGAATGGATACATTCGTGCGAATGAATTAGAATGGATCGTACGAATGAGTAAGAATGGATCGTACGAATAAAATAGAATGGATCGTACGAATGAATTAGAATGGATCGTGCTAATGAATTAGAAAGGATCGTACGAATGAATTAGAATAGATTGTGCGAATGAATTAGAATGGATCGTACGAATGAATTAGAATGTTTTGTATGAATGAATTAGAATGGATCGTGCGAATGAATTAGAATGGATCATACAACGAATTAGAATGGATACATTCGTGCCAATGAATTAGAATGAATCGTACGAATGAGTAAGTATATATCGTACGAATGAAATAGAATGGATCGTGCGAATGAATTAGAATGGATCGTACGAATGAATTAGAATGGATCGTATGAATTAATTAGAATGGATCGTGCGAATGAATTAGAATGGATCGTACGAATGAATTAGAATGGATACATTCGTGCGAATGAATTAGAATGGATCATACGAAGGAATTAGGATGGATCGTACGAATGAATTAGAATGGATACATTCTTGCGAAAGAATTAGAATGGATTGTATGAATGAATTAGAATGGATCGTATGAATGAATTAGAATGGATTGAACGAATGAATTAGAATGGATTATTCTAATTCATTCGTACGATCCATTCTAATTCATTTGTACGATCCATTCTAATTTATTCGTACGATCCATTCTAATTCATTCGTATGATCCATTCTTACTCATTCGTCCGATCCATTCTAATTCATTCGTACGATCCAATCGAATTCATTCATATGATCCATTCTAATCGATTCTAATTCATTCGTACGATCCCTTCTAATGAATTCGTGCTAATGAATTAGAATGATACATTCGTGCGAATGAATTAGAATGGATCGTATGAATGAATTAGAATAGATCGTACGAATAAAATAGAATGGATCATACGAATGAATTAGAATGGATACATTCGTGCGAATGAATTAGAATGGATCATATGAATGAATTAGATTGGATCGTATGAATGAATTAGAATGGGAATGAATTAGAATGGATCGTACGAATCAATTAGAATGGATCATACGAAGGAATTAGAATGGATACATTTGTACGATCCATTCTAATTCATTCATACAATCCATTCTAATTCTTTCGCACGAATGTATCTATTCTAATTCATTCGTACGATCCATTCTAATTCATTCGCACGAATGTATCCGTTCTAATTCATTCATAAAATCCATTCGAATTCATTCATACGATCCATTCTAATTCATTTGCACGATCCATTCTAATTCATTCATACGATCCATTCTAATTCATTTGCACGATCCATTCTAATTCATTCATACGATCGTGCGAATGAATTAGAATGGATCGTACGAATGAATTAGAATGGATACATTCGTGCGAAAGAGTTAGAATGGATCATACGAAGGAATTAGGGTGGACCTTACGAATGAATTACAATGGATACATTCGTGCGAAAGAATTAGAATGGATTGTATGAATGAATTAGAAAGGATCGTATGAATGTATCCATTCTAATTCCTTCGTACGATCCATTCTAATTCATTCATACTATCCATTCTAATTCATTCATACGATCCATTATAATTCATTCATACGATCCAATCAAATTCATTCATACGATCCATTCTAATTCATTCGCACGAATGTATCCATTCTAATTCATTCGTACGATCCATTCTAATTCCTTCGTACGATCCATTCTAATCCATTCTAATTCATTCATACGATCCATTCTAATCCATTCTAATTCATTCATACGATCCATTCTAATTACATTCGCACGATCCATTCTAATTCATTCTAATTAATTAGTCGTATGATCCATTCTAATTCCTTCGTACGATCCATTCTATTTCATTCGTATGATCCATTCTATTTCCTTCGTACGATCCATTCTAATTCATACGTACGATCCATTCTAATTAGACTAGATTGTATGAATGAGTAAAAAAGGATTGTACGAATGAAATAGAATGGATCGTACGAATGAATTAGAATGGACCATGCTAATGAATTAGAATGGATCGTACGAATGAATTAGAATAGATTGTGCGAATGAATTAGAATGGATCATACAAATGAATTAGAATGGATCGTATGAATGAATTAGATTGGATCGTATGAATGAATTAGAATGGATCGTACGTATGAATTAGAACGGATACATTCATGGGAATGAATTAGAATGTATCGTACAAAGGAATTAGAATGGATCATATGAATGAAATAGAATTGATCGTACGAAGGAATTAGAATGGATCGTACGAAGGAATACGAATGGATCGTACGAAGGAATTAGGGTGGATCGTACGAATGAATTAGAATGGATTAGAATTAGAATGGATACATTCGTGCTAATGAATTAGAATGGATCGTACGAATGAATTAGAATAGATTGTGCGAATGAATTAGAATCGATCATACGAATGAATTAGAATGGATCTTGCGAATGAATTAGAATGTATTGTACGAAGGAATTAGAGTGGATCGTACGAATGAATTAGAATGGATACATTTGTGCATGGATACATTCGTGCGAAGGAATTAGAATGGATCGTACGAAGGAATTAGAATAAATTAGAATGGATACATTCGTGCGAATGAATTAGAATGGATCGTATGAATGAATTAGATTGGATCGTATGAATGAATTAGAATGGATCGTACGTATGAATTAGAATGGATCGTACGAATGAATTAGAATGGATTAGAATGATCCATTCTAATTCAATCGCACGAATGTATCCATTCTAATTCATTCGTACGATCTATTCTAATTCATTCGCACGATCCATTCTAATTCCTTCGTACGATCCATTCTAATTCATTCATACGATCCATTCTAATTGATTCGGACGAATGTATCCACTCTAATTCATTCGTACGATCCATTCTAATTCATTCGCACGATCCATTCTAATTCAACATTCCCACAATCTATTCTAATTCATTCGCACGATCCATTCTAATTCATTCGTACGATCCATTCTAATTCATTTGTACGATCCATTCTAATTCATTCATACGATCCATTCTAATTCATTCGTACGATCCATTCTAATTCATTCGCACAATCTATTCTAATTCATTCGTACGATCCATTCTAATTCATTAGCATGATCCATTCTAATTCATTCGTATGATCCATTCTATTTCATTCGTACGATCCATTCTTATTCATTCGTACGATCGTATGAATGAATTAGAATGAATTAGAATGGATTGTACGAATGAATTAGAATGGATCGTATGAATGAATTAGAATGGATCGTGTGAATGAATTAGAATGGATCGTACGAATGAATTAGAATGGATACATTCGTGCGAATGAATTAGAATGGATCGTACGAATGAATTTGAATGGATCGTATGAATGAATTAGAATGGATCTACGAATGAATTAGAATGGATACATTCGTGCGAATGAATTAGAATGGATCGTATGAATTAATTAGAATGGATCGCATGAGTGAATTAGAATGGATTGTGCGAATGAATTAGAATGGATATATTCGTGCGAGTGAATTAGAATGGATCGTACAAATGAATTAGAATGGATATATTCGTGCGAGTGAATTAGAATGGATCGTACAAATGAATTAGAATGGAATGTACGATCCTTTTTTATTCATTCGTACGATCCACCCTAATTCCTTCGTACGATCCATTCTAATTCATTCATACGATCCATTCTTATTCATTCGTACGATCCAATCTAATTCATACAATCCAATCTAATTCATTCATACGATCCATTCTAATTCATTCTAATTCATTCGTACGATCCATTCTAATTCATTAATACGATCCATTCTAATTCATTCATACGATCCGTTCTAATTCATTTGCACGAATGTATCCATTCTAATTCATTCGTACGATCCATTCTAATTCATTTGCACGATCTATTCTAATTCATTTGTACGATCCATTCTAATTCTAATTCATTCTAATTCATTATAATGGATCGACAAATGAATTAGAATGGATACATTCGTGCGAATGAATTAGAATGGATTGTATGAATGAATTAGAATGGATGGTATGAATGAATTTGACTGGATCGTACGAATGAATTAGAATGGATACATTCGTGCGAATGAATTAGAATGGATCGTATAAATAAATTAGAACGGATTGTACAAATGAATTGGAATGGATTAGAATGGATACATTCATGCGAGAGAATTAGAATGGATCGTACGAAAGAATCCATTCTAATTCGAATGGATCCATTTTAATTCATTCGTACGATCCATTCTAATTCATTCGCACGATCCATTCTAATTCATTTATACGATCCATTCTAATTCATTCGTACGATCCATTCTAATTCATTTGCACGATCCATTCTAATTCATTCGTACGATCCATTCTAATTCATTCGCACGAATGTATCCATTCTAATTCATTCGCACGATCCATTCTAATTCATTAGCACGATCCATTCTAATTAATTCGTACGATCCATTCTAATTCTCTCGCATGAATGTATCCATTCTAATCCATTCTAATTCATTTGTACAATCCATTCTAATTTATTTATACGATCCATTCTAATTCATTCGCACGAATGTATCCATTCTAATTCATTCGTACGATCCATTCAAATTCATTCATACGATCCATTCTAATTCATTCATACAATCCATTCTAATTCATTCGCACGGATGTATCCATTCTACTTCATTCGTACGATCCATTCTAATGAATTAGAATGAATTAGAATTAGAATGGATCGTACAAATGAATTAGAATGGATCGTGCGAATAAATTAGAATGGATCGTACGAATGAATTAGAATGGATACATTCGTTCGAATGAATAAGAATGGATCGTATGAATGAATTAGAATGGATCGTAAGAATGAATTAGAATGGATCGTATGAATGAATTAGAATGGATCGTACGAATGAATTAGAATGAATTAGAATGGATCGTATGAATGAATTAGATGGGATTGTATGAATTAGATTGGATCGTACGAATGAATTAGAATGGTTCGTACGAAGGAATTAGAATGGATCGTACATTATGAATGAATTAGAATGGATCGTAATTATGAATTAGAATGGATACATTCATGGGAATGAATTAGAATGAATCGTACGAAGGAATTAGAATGGATCCATTCTCATTCATTCTAATTCATTCGTACGATCCATTCTAATTCATTCATACGATCCATTCTAATTCCATCATACGATCCAATCTAATTCATTCATATGATCCATTCTAATTCATTCGCATGATCCATTCTAATTCATTCATTAATATGATCCAATCTAATTCATTCATATGATCCATTCGAAATTCCTTCGTACGATCCATTCTAATTGATTCGCACGAACCATTCTAATTCCTTCGTACGATCCATTCTAATTCATTGCCATGAATGTATCCATTCTAATTCATTCATATGATCCATTCTAATTCATTCGTACGATCAATTCTAATTCATTCGCACAATCTATTTTAATTCATTCGCACGATCCATTCTAATTCATTAGCACGATCCATTCTAATTCATTCGTACTAGCTATTCTAATTCATTCGCACAATCCATTGTAATTCCTTCGTACGAACCATTCTAATTCCTTCGTACGATCCGAATGTATCCATTCTAATTCATTCGTACGATCCATTCGAATTCATTCATACGATCCATTCTAATTCATTCATACGATCCATTCTAATTCATTCCCATAAATGTATCCATTCTAATTCATACGTATGATCCATTCTAATTCATTCATACGTTCCATTCTAATTCATTAGTACGATCCATTCTAATTCATTCGCACGATCTATTTAATTCATTCATACGATCCATTCTAATTCCTTCGTATGATCGTACGAATTAGTAAGAATGGATCGTACGAATGAAATAGAATGGATCGTACGAATGAATTACAATGGATCGTGCGAATGAATTAGATTGGATCGTGCGAATGAATTAGATTGATTGGATTGTACGAATGAATAAGAATAGATTGTGCGAATGAAAAAAAATGAAATAGAATGGATTGTATGAATGAATTAGAATGGATTGTACGAATGAATTAGAATGGATCGTGCGAATGAATTAGAATGGATCGTACGAATAAATTAGAATGGATCGCGCTAATGAATTAGAATGTATTGTACGAATGAATTAGAATAGATTGTGCGAATGAATTAGAATGGATCGTACGAATGAATTAGAATGGAAACATTCGTGCGAATGAATTAGAATGGATCGTATGAATGAATTAGATTGGATCGTATGAATGAATTAGAATGGATCGTGCGTATGAATTAGAATGGATACATTCATGGGAATGAATTAGTATGGATCGTACGAAGGATTTAGAATGGATCATACGAATGAAATAGAATGGATCGTACGAAGGAATTGGAATGGATCGTACAAAAGAATTAGAATGGACCGTACGAAGGAATTAGAGCGAATGAATTAGAATGGATCGTATGAATGAGTAAGAATGGATCGTACGAATGAAATAGAATGGATCGTATGAATGAATTAGAATGGATCGTGCGAATGAATTAGATCGTACGAATGAATTAGAATGGATCGTATGAAGGAATTAGAATGGATCGTGCAAATGAATTAGAATACGAATGGATTAGAATAGATTGTACGATCCATTCTAATTCATTCTAATTCATTCATACGAATGAAATAGAATAGATCGTACGAAGGAATTAGAATGGATCGTACAAATGAATTAGAATGGATCGTACGAATGAATTAGAATAGATTGTGCGAATGAATTAGAATGGATCCAGTCGATTCTAATTCATTCGCAAGAACCATTCTATTTCCTTCGTACGACCCATTCTATTTCATTCGTATGATCCATTCTAATTCCTTCGTACGATCCATTCTAATTCATTCGCATGAATGTATCCATTCTAATTCATATGTAAGATCCGTTCTAATTCCTTCATACGATCCATTCTAATTCATTCATACGATCCATTCTAATTCATTCACACGAATGTATCCATTCTAATTCATTCGTACGATCCATTCCGATCCAATCTAATTCATTCATATGATCCATTCTAATTCATTCGCACGAATGTATCCATTCTAATTCATTCCATTCGTGCGAATGAATTAGAATGGATCATACGAATGAATCGTGCGAATGAATTAGAATGGATTGTGCGAATGAATTAGAATGAATCATATGAATGAATCGTGCAAATAAATTAGATTGGATCGTACGAATGAATTAGAATGGATCGTACGAATGAATTAGAATGGATTCATTCCCATGGATACATTCGTGCGAATGAATTAGAATGGATCATATAAATGAATTAGATTGGATCGTATGAATGAATTGGAATAGATAGTACGCATGAATTAGAATGGATATATTCGTGCGAATGAATTAGAATGGATCAGACGAAGGAATTAGGGTGGATCGTATGAATGAATTAGAATGGAAACATTCGTGCGAAAGAATTAGAATGGATTGTATGAATGAATTAGAATGGATCATATGAATGAATTAGAATGGATCGTGTGAATGAATTAGAATAGAATGGATCCATTCTAATTCATTCGTACGATCCATTCTAATTCCTTCGTATAATCCATTCTGATTCATTCGCATGAATGTATCCATTCTAATTCATTCGTATGATCCGTTCGAATTCATTCATACAATCCATTCTAATTCATTCATACGATCAATTCTAATTCATTCGCATGATCCATTCTAATTCATTCAGACGATCCATTCTAATTTATTCATACAATCCATTCTAATTCTTTCGCACGAATGTATCCATTCTAATTCATTGGTACGATCCACTCTAATTCCTTCGTACAATCCATTCAAATTCATTCGTACGATCAATTCTAATTCATTCGTACGATCCATTCTAATTTTTTCACACGAATGTATGCATTCTAATTCATTCGTATGATCCACCCTATTTCCTTCGTATGATCCATTCTAATTCATTCGAACGATCTATTCTAATTCATTCATACGATCCATTCTAATTCATTCATACGATCCATTCTAATTCATTCAGACGATCCATTCTAATTCATTCATACGATCCATTCGAATTCATTCGCACAAATGTATCCATTCGAATTCATTCATACGATCTATTCTAATTCGTTCGTACGTTCCATTCTAATTCTTTCGTACGAATGTATCCATTCTAATTCTTTCGTACGATCCATTCTAATTCATTCGCGCGAATGTTACCATTCTAATTCATTCATACGATCTATTCGAATTCATTCATACAATCCATTCTAATTCATTCATACGATCCATTCTAATTTATTCGCACGAATGTATCCATTCTAATTCATTCGTACGATCCATTCTAATTCATTTGCACGAATGTATCCATTCTAATTCATTCGTACGATCCATTCTAATTCCTTTGTACAATCCATTCTAATTCCTTTGTACGTTCCATTCTAATTCATTCCCATGAATGTATCCATTCTAATTCATACGTACGATCCATTCTAATACATTCAGACGATCCAATTCATACGTACGAATGAATTAGATTGTGCGAATGAATTAGAATAGATCGTACGAATGAATTAGAATGGATTAGAATGGATCGTACGAAGGAATTAGAATGGATCATACGAATGAAATAGAATGGATCGTACGATCTATTCTAATTCATTCGTACAATCCATTCTAATTCATTCGCACGATCCATTCTATTTCATTCGTACGATCCATTCTAATTCATCCATATGATCCAATCTAATTCATTCGTACGATCCATTCTATTTCATTGGTACGATCCATTCTAATTCATTCGTGCGATCCATTCTAATTCATTCGTATGATCCATTCTAATTCCTTCGTAAGATCCATTCTATTTCATTCGTATGATCCATTCTAATTACTTCGTACGATCCATTCTAATTCATTCCCATGAATGTATCCATTCTAATTCCTTTGTACGATCCATTCTAATTCCTTCGTACGATCGATTCTAATTCATTCGCATGATCCATTCTAATTCATTCATACAATCCATTCTAATTCCTTCATACGATCCATTCTAATTTATTCGTACGATCCATTCTAATTCATTCGCACGATCCAATCTAATTCATTCATACGATCCATTCTAATTCATTCATACGATCCATTCTAATTCATTCACACGAATGTATCCATTCTAATTCATTCTTACGATCTATTCTAATTCATTCGCACAATCTATTCTAATTCATTCGTATGATCCATTCTAATTTATTAGCACGATCCATTCTAATTCATTCGTACGATCCATTCTATTTCATTCGTACGATCCATTCTAACTCATTCGTACGATCCATTCTAATTCATTCGCACGAATGTATCCATTCTAATTCATTCATACGATCCATTCTAATTCATTCGCACGATCCATTCTAATTCATTCATATGATCCATTCTAATTCATTCGTACGATCCATTCTAATTCATTCGCACCATCTATTCTAATTCATTCGTATGATCCATTCTAATTCATTAACACGATCCATTCAAATTTATTCGTACAATCCATTCTAATTCCTTCGCACGATCCATTCTAATTCATTCATACGATCCATTCTAATTCATTTATACAATCCATTCTAATTCTTTCGCACGAATGTATCCATTCTAATTTATTCGTACGATCCATTCTAATTCATTCGCACAATCTATTATAATTCATTTGTACGTACGAATTCATTCATACGATCCATTCTAATTCATTCGTACGATCCATTCTAATTCATTAGCATGATCCATTCTAATTCATTCATACAATCCATTGTATTTCATTCGTACGATCCATTCTTACTCATTTGTACGATCCATTCTAATACATTCGCACGAATGTATCCATTCTAATTCATTCATATGAATCGTACGAATTAATTAGAATAGATCGTGCGAATGAATTAGAATGGATCGTATGAATGAATTAGAATGGATCGTGCTAATGAATTAGAATGCATCGTACGAATGAATTAGAATAGATTGTGCGAATGAATTAGAATGGATCGTACGAATGAATTAGAATGGATACATTCGTGCGAATGAATTAGAATGGATCGTACGAATGAATTAGAATGGATACATTCATGGGAATAAATTAGAATGGATCATACGAAGGAATTAGAATAGATCATACGAATGAAATAGAATGGATCGTATGAATGAATTAGAATGGATCGTGCGAATGAATTAGAATAGATCATACGAATGAGTAAGAATGGATCGTACGAATGAAATAGAATGGATCGTACGTACAATCCATTCTAATTCATTCATACGATCCATTCTAATTTATTCGCACGAATGTATCCATTCTAATTCGTTCGTACGATCCAATCTAATTCATTCACACTATCCACTCTAATTTATTCGTACGATCCATTCTTTTTCATTCGTAAGATCCAATCTTACTCATTCGTACGATCCATTCTAATTCATTCACACGAATGTATCCATTCTAAGTCATTCGTACGATCCATTCTAATTCATTCGCACGATCCATTCTAATTCATTCATACGATCCATTCTAATTCAATCGTACGATCCATTCTAATTCATTCGCACGATCCATTCTAATTCGTTCATACGATCTATTCAAATTCATTCGCACGAATGTATCCATTCTAATTCATTCGTGCGATCCATTCTATTTTATTCGTACGATCCATTCTTACTCATTCGCACGATCCATTCTTTTTCATTCGTACGATCCATTCTTACTCATTCGTATGATCGAATGAATTAGAATGGATCGTATGAATGAATTAGATTGGATCGTATGAATGAATTAGAATGGATCGTACGTATGAATTAGAATGGATCGTACGAATGAATAAGAATGAAGGAATTAGAATGGATCGTACGAATGAATTAGAATAGATTGTGCGAATGAATTAGAATGGATCGTACGAATGAATAAGAATGAAGGAATTAAAATGGATCGTACGAATGAATTAGAATAGATTGTGCGAATGAATTAGAATGGATCATACGAATGAGTAAGAATGGATTGTACGAATGAAATAGAATGGATCGTATGAATGAATTAGAATAGATCGTGCTAATGAATTAGAATGGATCATACGAATGAATTAGAATAGATTGTGCTAATGAATTAGAATGGATCGTACGAATGAGTAAGAATGGATCATACGAATGAAATTGAATGTATCGTACGAATGAATTAGAATGGATCGTGCTAATGAATTAGAATGGATCGTACGAATGAATTAGAATAGATTGTGCGAATGAATTAGAAAGGATCGTATGAATGAATTCGAATGGATCGTATGAATGAATTAGAATGGATCATATGTATGAAATATAATGGATCGTATGAATGAATTAGAATGGATCGTATGAATTAGAATGGATCGTATGAATGAATTAGAATGGATCGTGCTAATGAATTAGAATAGATCGTATGAATGAATTAGAATGGATCGTACGAATGAATTAGAATGGATATATTCGTGCGAATGAATTAGAATGGATCATAAGAATGAGTAAGAATGGATCGTTGGAATGAAATAAAATGGATCGTACGAATTAGAATGGATCGTATGAATGAATTAGAATCGATCGTGCTAATGAATTAGAATGGATCTTACGAATGAATTAGAATGGATCGTACGAATGAATTAGAATAGATTGTGCGAATGAATTAGAATAGATCGTACGAATGAATGGATCGTACGAAGGAATTAGAATGGATCATACGAATGAAATATAATGGATCGTACGAAGGAATTAGAATAGATCGTACGAAGGAATTAGAATGGATCGTACGAATGAATTAGAATGGATACATTCGTGCAAAAGAATTAGAATGGATTGTATGAAAGAATTAGAATAGATCGTGCAAATGAATTAGAATGGATCGTGCGAATGAATTAGAATGGATCGTACGAATGAATTAGAATAGATTGTGCGAATAAATTGGAATGGATCGTACGAATGAATTAGAATGGATACATTTGTGCGAATGAATTAGAATGGATCGTATGAATGAATTAGATTGGATCGTATGAATGAATTAGAATGGATCGTGCGAATGAATTAGAATGGATCATACGAATGGATTAGAATGGATCGTATGAATGAATTTGAATCGATCGTGCGAATTAATTAGAATGGATCGTACGAATGAATTTGAATGGATCGTATGAATGAATTAGATTAGATCGTATGAATGAATTAGATTGGATCGTACGTACGAATTAGAATGGATACATTCATGGGAATTAATTAGAATGGATCGTATGAATGAATTAGAATGGATCATTCAGTTTGTTTTGACAGTTATTCTTGAGATCCCAGATAACTGAGATAAGGTCCCTTCTTCTTCTATTGAGTACAACCGCGTGGCAGTACTTAGTATTTTTGTCGTCGTTTGTAAGCCAATGGGCTTTGGATCTTTGTCTTCAGTAAGTGGCTTCAAGACCAAGATTCAAAATCTCTTGTAGAAATTGCGTTCTAATCTGGTCTCTGAGAGGAACAGAAAACCTGGTGTTGTGCTACTGAGGAGATTCTTTAAGTTTTGGATTGTAAGGTGGCTCCCTAGACCCCTGCAATTCCAACTAAGGATTTTTATTGATTCAGTGGCAACTGTGAGCCAACAATTGTCACCTATTAATTTGGTTCACAAATCATAGGCCCCTGAATCCTGATCGAGAAGGATGATCTTCAGCTTTTCACTTCGACCGCCTCTTTCGCGTGCACGTCCGAGTAGGGGTGTACACGTTCGGTTTGGACCAGTTCCGAAATGAACAAGGAACCGAACTGGTCCCAACGGTTCTCAAATATTTGGAATCGGAATCAGATTGTAGGGAGCATGGAACCGAACCGGACCAAACAATATAAACTTGTTCGATTCAGTTTGGTTCTTCAGTTCCACTAGTTTTCTATGCATCCCTAGAAATTAGAATATATTCATCATTTGAGCATATAGAAATTAAAATATATATATTTAAAAACCAATGATACAACAAGCAATTCCGAAGCCAGATACATGATACTTTTGTGGAAATCAGTATGGCCCGTTACATAATGATCCTACCGCATCACCCGTATTACCCGACCCATGAATACATTATGCAAATACACGAACCGGTTCGGTTTGATTCGGATAACTGGAACCCAGAACCGGAAACCGAACCGGTCCCCTATAGGTCTACACTTTGGGAACCAGAACCGGACCAATCATGCTAGAAACCAAACCAAATCATACGGTTCGGACCGGTTCGATTCGGTTCTCCGGTTCCACCGGTTTTCTGTACACCCCTACGTCCGAGACCATCCTCTCTTAGTTGACTTGGGCCTGCAAGTTGGCACCCTATGACTTGGAATTAGGAGGAAGCCAGGATAAAGATCGAATACTGGATCTTGTCGGATTTCCTCCAAGATTTGCTATTTTTAGTCAGCTTCGAAATAATAGACCCTAAACGAAGGGGCCTTTATCTCTTCCCACGAATGAATCATGAGAAGGCTTTAGACTATGCGGTCTTAGCTGTTCGGGTAGGGCTAAAGGCAATCGAAATGTCGACAAGACCGTGATCTCCTCGAGATTTGCCACTGGCGTGGGGTGATGCCATGTCAGCCCTAATACTTGCTGAAGCGGTAAGGAGCAACAGTTCCATCCGCCGGGCCTCCGGCGGTTGCCGTCAAGGTGTAGTGGATAAGCCATCATCGGAATCCTCCTCGGAAAGTATGGAGTTCTGCACAAACACGCACCTAGATCTCTTGTAATTGACAGCAAAGAAAGGCCTGATCCTTGTACCTTGAATGTAGAATAGCTTCTAATTCCCAACGAAGGTTTCGTTCACAGTACCGAGTAACCCATATTTCAGCCATATCTCAATGGCCTTGTCATCATTCATGAGATAACTACTATCTCCGGGAGTGATTGGTGGACATTGACCCGGACCCTGAAACAGGCAAAGGAGCTCCATTGTCTCTATGCCCCAACCTTGAGGGTTTGAGGTAGGGGTGGCAATCCTTCACCCCCGACCCGCCAACCCGACCTGAAGTTAGCGGGTTTGGGTTTGACCTAAACGGGTTCGGGTCATTAACGGGTCGACCCAATTGACCCGTTTATTTAATGGATCGGGTTCGGGTTTGTACTTATAACCTGATTGACCCGACTTGACCCGTTGACCAAATGGATCGTGTCAACCCGACCCGAACCAACCCGATCAAACCCGACCAAATTCGACATGTCTTGACCCAACCCGACAAGTTTACATGGGTTCTGTTAACCCAACCCGACCAGACCCGACCTGACCCGACCCGTTTAGTAAACGGGTTAAATGGGCCGGGTCGGGTCAACCAGTTTATTAGGCGGGTCGGGTTTAGATTTAAGTTTTTGACCCGTTTATTAAACGGGTCGGGTTCGAATTGGGTGTTTGCCCTTATATCTATGTCTCAACCCGACCCAACCCGACCCATTGCCACTCCTAGTTTGAGGGCCCCAATTTCCTTCGCAATCCTCACCCATATTTCTAGATCATCAAAAGTATACTCATGTACCCACCAGGGGATAGGAGAGTTGGCAAAGCAACTGATGTTTTGGTGACGAGGTTGTGGGTTCAACTCATCCTCCCCTCGATTTACTCAGGAATGAAGTGGGAATTGCCAAGTGGGTCGGGCTTCACTCCCGGAGGGATTAGTCCGAGTCTGAAATGGGCCATTGCTCGAAAGATCTCGGGACACCCACCGATCTAAAAAAAAAAAACAAACTCATGAAATGAAGATAATGGACCAGCATGAAAGGATCACAACATCTCTATTGAAACACCACGGCCCCTCCTCCAGACCTTCTCTAAGTACTGAGACGAGTCGAATTCAAAGAGAGATGATAGTCTCGTGGAAATCCGTGCTTTGGATATTGCCAAAAGCCGACCATGCTTTTTTTATGGAATCCTTGAAAAAATTTGTTTTCACATGCTTATCTGTCTTTTCTTTTCTCGAAATCCCTAAATAAGATCCAACCCTCAATTTTGGTGGCCTTGATTTTTTGGAGAAAAGGGAGAGAGGATATTATTACCTAAAAAATGAGATAATTTACATTACAAAATATATGACTAAAGTTTGATGAGGAAATTATTACCCAAAAAAATGGGATATTTTACATCACAAAATATATGACTTAAGTTCGATGCTAATTGCAAAAAAAAAAAAAAAAAAAAGCAATGGTCAGTCGTAGGGGTGTAAAAAAGAAAAACCCAGCCCAAAATTCAACGATCCGATCCCGGCTCGGCCCGAAAACAACATAGGTCGGGCTCGGGCCGCCACCTTGAGCCAACAACCTGGTTCGAAATCCAATCCAAAAGGAAGCCCGAAAACCTGGCCTGAGAGCCCGATCTAAATGCGTTATAGTTGGTATATATATAGTCTGTGTGGGCATGACATTAATTATAGAGATTTTTTAAAAAATAATATTAAAAAAATAAATATCTAAAACAATAGCGTTTGACCAAAACTATTTATCAGAGTAGCGCTCTGACTGCATAGTAAACTGAGTGCTACGTTGGACTTATGTTTTAGCGACAAACCCGGCATCTATGATGCCGCGTTTAAAACCGGCATGAAGAAGGCAAGGTTCAGTAGAAACCCACCAGCAACAAGTGACTTTGGACTGACTTGTGCCAAGGGCTGTATAATCCCGACCTTCTGCATGTCGGTTTTAAACTCGGCATCACAGATGCCGAGTTTGTCGCTGATGCATAAGTTCGACGTGGCACTCAGTTTCCTGTGCGATCAATCGACGGGGCAGTCAGAGCGCTACTCTGATAAATAGTTTTGATCGAACACTATTTTTTTAAATATTTAATTTTAATTCATTCGTACGATCCATTATAATTCATTCGCACAATCCATTCTAATTCATTTGTACGATCCATTCTAATTCATTCATACAATCCATTCTAATTATTTTCCACGAATGTATCCATTCTAATTCATTCGTATGATCCATTCTAATTCCTTCGTACGAACCATTCTAATTCATTTATACGATCCATTCTAATTCATTTGCACGATCCATTCTAATTCATTCATACGATCCATTCTAATACATTCGTACGATCCATTCTAATTCATTCGTACGATCCATTCTATTTCATTTGCATGAATGTATCCATTCTAATTCCTTCGTACGATCCATTCTAATTCCTTCGTATGATCCATTCGAATTCCTTCGTACGATCCATTCTTACTCATTCGTACGATCCATTCCAATTCATTCGTACGATCCATTCTAATTTATTCGCACAATCTATTCTAATTCATTCGTACGATCCATTATAATTCATTCGCACGATCCATTCTAATTCATTTGTACGATCCATTCTAATTTATTCATACAATCCATTCTAATTCTTTTGCACGAATGTATCCATTCAAATTCATTCGTATGATCCATTCTAATTCCTTCGTACGAACCATTCTAATTCATTTATACGATCCATTCTAATTCATTCGCACGATCCATTCTAATTCATTCATACGATCCATTCTAATACATTCGTACGATCCATTCTAATTCATTCATACGATCCATTCTATTTCATTTGCATGAATGTATCCATTCTAATTCATTCGTACGATCCATTCTAATTCCTTCGTACGATCCATTCTAATTCATTCGTACGATCCATTCTAATTCATTCGTACGATCCATTATAATTCATTCGCACGATCCATTCTAATTCATTTATACGATCCATTCTAGTTCATTCATACAATCCATTCTAATTCTTTTGCACGAATGTATCCATTCTAATTCATTCGTACGATCCATTCTAATTCCTTCGTACTAACCATTCTAATTCATTCATACGATCCATTCTAATTCATTCGCACGATCCATTTAATACATTCGTACGATCCATTCTAATTCATTCGTACGATCCATTCTATTTCATTTGCATGAATGTATCAATTCTAATTCATTCGTACGATCCATTCTAATTCTTTTTTACGATCCATTCTAATTTCTTCGTACGATCCATTCTTACTCATTCGTACGATCCATTCTAATTCATTCGTACGATCCATTCTAATTCATTCGTACGATCCATTCTATTTCATTCGTACGATCTATTCTTACACATTCGTACGATCCATTCTAATTCATTCACACGATCCTTTCTAATTCATTCATACGATCCATTTTAATTCATTCGTACGATCCATTCTAATTCATTCGCACAATCCATTCTAATTCCTTCGTACGATCCATTCTAATTCCTTCGTACGATCCATTCTATTTCATTCGTATGATCCATTCTAATTCCTTCGTACAATCCATTCTAATTCATTCCCATGAATGTATCCATTATAATTCATACGTACGATCCATTCTAATTCATTCATACGATCCAATCTAATTCATTCATACGATCCATTCTAATTCATTCACACGAATGTATCCATTCTAATTCATTCGTACGATCCATTCTAATTCATTAGCACAATCCATTCTAATTCATTCGTACGATCCATTCTTACTCATTCATACGATCCAATCTAATTCATTCATACGATCCATTCTAATTCATTCGCACGAATGTATCCATTCTAATTCCTTCGTACGATCCATTCTAATTCATTCATACGATCCATTCTAATCCATTCTAATTCTTCATTCGCACAATCTTTCTAATTCATTCGAACGATCCATTCTATTTCACTAGCACAATCCATTCTAATTTATTCATACGATCCATCGTACTATCCATTCTAATTCATTCGCACAATCTATTCTAATTTATTCGTACGATCCATTCTAATTCATTAGCACAATCCATTCTAATTCATTCATACGATCCATTCTATTTCATTTGTACGATCCATTCTTACTCATTCGTACGATCCATTCTAATTCATTCGCACGAATGTATCCATTCTAATTTATTCGTACAATCCATTCTAATTCATTCCCACGATCCATTCTAATTCATTCATACGATCCATTCTAATTCATTCATACAATCCATTCTAATTTATTCGCACGAATGTATCCATTCTAATTCATTCGTACGATCTATTCTAATTCATTCGCACAATCTATTCTAATTCATTCGTATGATCCATTCTAATTCATTAGCATGATCCATTCTAATTCATTCGTACGATCAATTCTATTTCATTCGTACGATCCATTCTAATTCATCATTCTTACAATCCATTCTGATTCATTCGCACAAATGTATTCATTCTAATTTATTCGTACGATCCATTCTAATTCATTCGCACGATCCATTCTAATTCATTCGTACGATCCATTCTATTTCATTTGTACGATCCATTCTTACATATGATCTATTCTAATTCATTCGCACGATCCATTCTAATTCATTCATACGATCCATTCTAATTCATTCGCACGAATGTAACTGTTGGGAGTAGCTGAAATCTGCCCTGGAGTTCGCCCCCCCCCCCCCCCCCCCCCCCCCCCCCCGTGCTCACCAAATCACCTTGACAGGGAGCGAGATCCACATTGGGCTGAAGGGGCCTAGGCCAAGGGCACTCATAGGAGCTTGCCTAAGCTCGTTCAGGAGCTCGCCTAAGCTCTCTCAGGAGCTCGCCTAAGCTCTCTCAGGAGCTCGCCCAAGCTCGCCCCGGAGCTCGCCTAAGATCGCCCAGGAGCTCGCCAAGCCCGCACGGGAATTCGCTGGCAGTGGCAGCGGGAGTTAGACCGTCATACATATAAAGGTGCCGGCACCCCAAACGCCCAAGCTCGCGCAGGAGCTCGCCCAAACTCGCTCAGGAGCTCTCCCAAGCTCGCCAGAACTCCCCAGTTTATCGAAGAGGTCGCTCCCGCGAGGTCCGACTCTTGATAGATATGGAAGAAAAGGCGGAGCAATGGAGGGCGAGCTCGCCTTAGCTCCCCACCGGAGGTCGCCCACAGTGTATGAAAGGATGCCAGGTGTCGAAACCCCACGGAAGCTACGTGGACAAACGTGGTCCACGGAAGCCCGCTCAAATCAGTTCGAGATCTCTCAGACTTGAACATTCCAGAATAGCCACCTGGTAGCGACAAGAAAGATGCTCTCCCCCACTCAAACCGCCTGGCAGGCTTAACGACAGAATGTCAGGGCGCGAGTACCAAGGACTGTCAGAACCACGCGAGCCAGAACATGGGGGTCTAGAAGGCCCTGGAAGAATCTCCACGTGTCGGGCCACGGTAGGCCGCCGATTGCTATAAATGCTCACCCCCAGGCTCCATAGTACAGGTGGGAAATCCTTTCCCCTACCACTTTGGTATACAACAGCTCGCCGTTGTGCCACCGTGACAGACTTGAGCGTCGGAGGGTCTGCGCTCCTAAGGGAGCCAGCCGTTCTCACGTTCTCTTTTCTTTGTCTTGCAGGCAGCCCGCACGGACCAGCGAAAATTCCCCCAAACAGTAACCATTCTATTTCATTCGTACGATCCATTCTTACTCATTCGTACGATCCATTCTATTTCATTCGTACGAAAGAATTAGAATGGATCGTGCTAATGAATTAGAATGGATCGTACAAATGAATCAGAATAGATTGTGCGAATGAATTAGAATGGATAGTACGATGGATCGTATGAATAAATTAGAATGGATTGTGCTAGTGAATTAGAATGGATCGTTCGAATGAATTAGAAAGATTGTGCGAATGATGAATTAGAATGGATTAGAATGGATCGTACGAATGAATTAGAATGGATCGTACGAAGGAATTAGAATGGATACATTCGTGCGAATGAATTAGAATGGATCGTATGAATTAATTAGAATGGATCGTACGAATGAATTAGACTGGATCGTACGAAAGAATTAGAATAGATCGCGCTAATGAATTAGAATGGATCGTACGAATGAATTAGAATAGATTGTGCGAATGAATTAGAATGGATCGTACGAATGAATTAGAATGGATCGTACGAATGAATTAGAATGGATCGTATGAATGAATTAGAATGGATCGTGCGAATGAATTAGAATGGATCGTACGAATGAACTAGAATGGATACATTCATGCGAATGAATTAGAATGGATCGTACGAATGAGTAAGAATGGATCGTACGAATGAAATCGAATGCATCGTATGAATGAATTAGAATGGATCATGCTAATGAATTAGAATAGATCGTACGAATGAATTAGAATAGATTGTGCGAATGAATACATTCGTGCGAATGAATTAGAATAGATTGTTTGAATGAATTAGAATGGATCGTATGAATGAATTTGAATGGATCATACGAATGAAATAGAATGGATACATTCGTGCGAATGAATTAGAATGGATCATACGAAGGAATTAGGGTGCATCGTACGAATGAATTAGAATGGATACATTCGTGCGAAAGAATTAGAATGGATTGTATGAATGAATTAGAATGGATCGTGCAAATGAATTAGAATGGATAAATTCGTGCGAATGAATTAGAATGCATCGTACGAATGAATTAGAATGGATCGTATGAATGAATTAGCACGATCCATTCTAATTCTTTCGCACGAATGTATCCATTCTAATTCATTCGTACGATCCATTCTAACTTATTCATACAATCTATTCTAATTCATTCGTACGATCCATTCTAATTCATTCGCACGTATTTTATTCATACGATCCATTCTTACTCATTCGTACGATCCATTCTAATTCATTCGCACGATCCATTCTTATTCATTCGCACGAATGTATCCATTCTAATTCATTCGTACGATCCATTCTAACTCATTCGCACGATCCATTCTAATTCATTCGTACGATCCACCCTAATTCCTTCATACGATCCATTCTAATTCATTCAAATTCATTCGTATGATCCATTCTAATTCATTCGTACGATCCATTCTAATTCATTCTAATTCCTTCATACGATCCATTCTTACTCATTCGTACGATCCATTCTCATTCATTCGCACGATCCAATCAAATTCATTCGCACGATCCATTCTAATTCATTCGTACGAATGAATTAGAATGGATTGTATGAATGAATTAGAATGGATCATACGAAGGAATTAGGGTGGATAGTACGAATGAATTAGAATGGATTGTGCGAATGAATTAGAATGGATTGTACGAATGAATTAGAATGGATACATTCGTGCGAATGAATAAGAATGGATCGTGTGAATGAATTAGAATAGATCGTACGAATGAGTAAGATTGGATCGTACGAATGAAATAGAATGGATCGTATGAATGAATTAGAATGGATCGTATGAATGAATTAGAATGGATCGTACCTTTGCATTGCTATTTGAATTCATTCTAATTCATTCATACGATCCATTCTAATTCATTCGTACGATCCATTCTAATTCATTTGCACAATCTATTCTAATTCATTCGTACGATCGTTTCAAATTCATTCGCACGAATTTATCCATTCTAATTCATTCGTACGATCCATTCTAATTCATTCGCATAATCCATTCTAATTCATTCGTACGATCGACCCTAATTCCTTCGTATGATCCATTCTAATTCGAATGGATCGCGCGAATGAATTAGAATGGATTCATTCGTACGATCCATTCTAATTCCTTCGTACGAATTCATTCATACAATCCATTCTAATTCATTCCCATGAATGTATCCATTCTAATTCATACGTACGATCCATTTTAATTCATTCATACGATCCAATCTGATTCATTCATACGATCCATTCTAATTCATTCGCACGAATGTATCCATTCTAATTCATTCGTACGATCCATTCTAATTCATTCGCACAATCTATTCTAAGTGATTCGCACGATCCATTCTAATACATTCTAATTCATTCGCATGATTGTATGAACGAATTAGAATGGATCGTACGAATGAATTTGAATAGATTGTGCGAATGAATTAGAATGGATCGTACGAATGAATTTGAATAGATTGTGCGAATGAATTATAATGGATCATACGAATGAATGGATCGTACGAATGAATTCGAATGGATACATTCGTGCGAATGAATTAGAATGGATCGTACGAATGAGTAAGAATGGATCGTATGAATGAAATAGAATGGATCGTACGAATGAATTAGAATGGATCGTGCTAATGAATTAGAATGGATCGTACGAATGAATTAGAATAGATTGTGTGAATGAATTAGAATGGATCGTACGAATGAATTAGAATGGATACATTCGTGCGAATGAATTAGAATGGATCGTATGAATGAATTAGATTGGATCATATGAATGATTTAGAATGGATCGTACGTATGAATTAGAATGGATACATTCATGGAAATGAATTAGAATGGATCGTATGAATGAATTAGAATGGATCGTGCTAATGAGTAAGAATGGATCGTACGAATGAAATAGAATGGATCGTATGAATGAATTAGAATGGATCGTGCGAATGAATTAGAATGGATCGTACGAATGAGTAAGAATGGATCGTACGTACGATCCATTCTAATTCATTCATACAATCCATTCTAATTCATTCGCACGAATGTATCCATTCTAATTCATTCGTACGATCCATTCTAATTTATTCGCACAATCTATTCTAATTCATTCGTACGATCTATTCTAATTCATTAGCACGATCCATTCGAATTCATTCGCACGATCCATTCTAATTCATTCATACGATCCATTCTAATTCATTCATACAATCCATTCTAATTCTTTCGCATGAATGTATCCATTCTAATTCATTCATACGATCCATTCTAATTCATTCGTACGATCCATTCATATTCATTCGTATGATCCACCCTAATTCCATTATATGATCCATTCTAATTCATTCGTACGATCCATTCTAATTCCACTACAAAAAAAACAGTTATTACCGACGGACAATATCCGTCGGTAATATTAAAATTCCGTCGATAATGTTCTATAGCGACGGAAGATATTTCCGTTGCTGGCTGTCGGGAAAGAAGGCGTCGGGGAAAACAATACGACGGACTAATTATTACCGTCGGTAATAATAATTAATACCGACGGTAATATTAAAGTCGTCGGTAATATTTAATCAATTAAAAACTAATATAATATAGTATTACCGACGAAACATAATAATACGTCGGTAATATATAACCATTTTACCAACGGGTATAGTCTATCCTGTCAGTAATACTATATATATTACCGACACATATATATTACCCGTCGGTAATAATATATATATTACCGACAAAATTTATATAACCGTCGGTAATACTATATCTATTACCGACGCATATATATATTACCCATCGGTAATAATATATATATTACCGACGGATATTATATGCCGTCGGCACATTATTAATAATTTAAAAAAAATAAAAATATTATCACCGACGGAATAATTAATTTCCGTCGGTAATAAGTATGTTTTTTTTTTTAATAAATTTACCTAAATAATGTTAATTAATTCCTGTGATTCAATACCACAATATATTACCACAATTTATCAAATATTACCATAATTTATAAAATATTACTGCAAATTTTAAAATTTTACCTAAATTGATAAAAAAATTACAGCAAATTATCAAATATTACCACAGTTCCCGGCCGACAATTCTAGACAAGAACAAAAAATAACCATATATTACAAAATAATATTTACACAATCCAGAACTGAGAGATGATACATGTCCTATCTCAACCACCCCCGCCCGCCACCAACGCCGGTGCTCTCATCGATCCCCTGACGCCGCCCTATCTCAACCACGCCCGCCCACCACCAACGCTGGTGCTCTCATTGATCCCCTGACGCCGCCCTGCTCCTGCAATTAACATGTATTTGTTAAAAAAATGGTTTATATCTATAACTGAGTCTAAGCGTTAAAAAATGATAAGTTAGCGTGTTTCGGTTTTGAAATAGGTTTGGCTTCGATCCGATCGTAGAATTATCGGCATCCGATAATTCGAACTTGGAATTATTCCGTATTTCAGACTTGCGAGCGGGTTCTAATTGGATATTTGACCAATTTACGCTCCGATTCACCGATTTAGAGTCTAAGTGTTAAAAAATCATAACTTAGCGTGTTTCGGATATGAAATAGCTAGGTTTGGATTCGATCGGATCGTCATCGGATCGGCATTCGATAATTCGAACATGGAATTATTCCGTATTTCGGACTTGCGAGCGGGTTCTAATTGGATATTTGACCAATTTACGCTCCGATTCACCGATTTAGAGTCTAAGTGTTGGAAAATCATAAGTTAGCGTGTTTCGGATATGAAATAGGTTTGGATTCGATCCGATCGTCATCGGATCGGCATCCGATAATTTGAAGTTGGATTTATTCCGTATTTCGGACTTGCGAGCGGGTTCTAATTGGATATTTGACCAATTTACGCTCCGATTCACCGATTTAGAGTCTAAGTGTTGGAAAATCATAAGTTAGCGTGTTTCGGATATGAAATAGGTTTGGATTCGATCCGATCGTCATCGGATCGGCATCCGATAATTCGAACTTGGAATTATTCCGTATTTCGGACTTGCGAGCGGGTTCTAATTGGATATTTGACCAATTTACGTTCCGATTCACCGATTTAGAGTCTAAGTGTTGGAAAATCATAAGTTAGCGTGTTTCGGATATGAAATAGGTTTGGATTCGATCGGATCATCATCGGATCGGCATCCGATAATTCGAACTTGAAATTATTCCGTATTTCGGACTTGCGAGCGGGTTCTAATTTGATATTTGACCAATTTACGCTCCGATTCACCGATTTAGAGTCTAAGTGTTGGAAAATAATAAGTTAGCGTGTTTCGGATATGAAATAGGTTTGGATTCGATCCGATCATCATCGGATCGGCATCTGATAATTCGAACTTGGAATTATTCCGTATTTCGGACTTGCGAGCGGGTTCTAATTTGATATTTGACCAATTTACGCTCCGATTCACCGATTTAGAGTCTAAGTGTTGGAAAATCATAAGTTAGCGTGTTTCGGATATAAAATAGGTTTGGATT
Source organism: Chamaelirium japonicum (assembly GCA_947650365.1). Taxonomy (NCBI): domain Eukaryota; kingdom Viridiplantae; phylum Streptophyta; class Magnoliopsida; order Liliales; family Melanthiaceae; genus Chamaelirium; species Chamaelirium japonicum. The sequence goes on along the minus strand of OX393556.1, from coordinate 68,848,203 downwards.
CGATCCGATCGTCATCGGATCGGCATCCGATAATTCGAACTTGGAATTATTCCGTATTTCGGACTTGCGAGCGGGTTCTAATTGGATATTTGACCAATTTACGCTCCGATTCACTGATTTAGAGTCTAAGTGTTGGAAAATCATAAGTTAGTGTGTTTCGGATATGAAATAGGTTTGGATTCGATCCGATCGTCATCGGATCGGCATCCGGTAATTCAAAGTTGGAATTATTCCATATTTCGGACTTGCGAGCGGGTTCTAATTGGATATTTGACCAATTTACGTTCCGATTCACCGATTTAGAGTCTAAGTGTTGGAAAATCATAAGTTAGCGTGTTTCGGATATGAAATAGGTTTGGATTCGATCGGATCATCATCGGATCGGCATCCGATAATTCGAACTTAGAATTATTCCGTATTTCGGACTTGCGAGCGGGTTCTAATTGGATATTTGACCAATTTACGCTCCGATTCACCGATTTAGAGTCTAAGTGTTGGAAAATCATAAGTTAGCGTGTTTCGGATATGAAACAGGTTTGGATTCGATCGGATCATCATCGGATCGGCATCCGATAATTCGAACTTGGAATTATTCCGTATTTCGGACTTGCGAGCGGGTTCTAATTTGATATTTGACCAATTTACGCTCCGATTCACCGATTTAGAGTCTAAGTGTTGGAAAATCATAACTTAGCGTGTTTCGGATATGAAATAGGTTTGGATTCGATCCGATCGTCATCGGATCGACATCCGGTAATTCGAAGTTGGAATTATTCCGTATTTCGGACTTGCGAGCGGGTTCTAATTGGATATTTGACCAATTTACGCTCCGATTCACCGATTTAGAGTCTAAGTGTTGGAAAATCATAAGTTAGCGTGTTTCGGATATGAAATAGGTTTGGATTCAATCCGATCGTCATCGGATCGGCATCCGATAATTCGAACTTGGAATTATTCCGTATTTCAGACTTGCGAGCGGGTTCTAATTGGATATTTGACCAATTTACGTTCCGATTCACCGATTTAGAGTCTAAGTGTTGGAAAATCATAAGTTAGCGTGTTTCGGATATGAAATAGGTTTGGATTCGATCGGATCATCATCGGATCGGCATCCAATAATTCTAACTTGGAATTATTCCATATTTCGGACTTGCGAGCGGGTTCTCATTTGATATTTGACCAATTTACGCTCCGATTCACCGATTTAGAGTCTAAGTGTTGGAAAATCATAAGTTAGCGTGTTTCGGATATGAAATAGGTTTGGATTCGATCGGATCATCATCGGATCGGCATCCGATAATTCGAACTTGGAATTATTCCGTATTTCGGACTTGCGAGCGGGTTCTAATTTGATATTTGACCAATTTACGCTCCGATTCACCGATTTAGAGTCTAAGTGTTGGAAAATCATAAGTTAGCGTGTTTCGGATATAAAATAGGTTTGGATTCGATCCGATCGTCATCGGATCGGCATCCGATAATTCGAACTAGGAATTATTCCGTATTTCGGACTTGTGAGTGGGTTCTAATTGGATATTTGACCAATTTACGCTCCGATTCACCGATTTAGAGTCTAAGTGTTGGAAAATCATAAGTTAGCGTGTTTCGGATATGAAATAGGTTTGGATTCGATCGGATCATCATGGGATCGGCATCCGATAATTCGAACTTGGAATTATTCCGTATTTCGGACTTGCGAGCGGGTTCTAATTTGATATTTGACCAATTTACGCTCCGATTCACCGATTTAGAGTCTTAGTGTTGGAAAATCATAAGTTAGCGTATTTCGGATATAAAATAGGTTTGGATTCGATCCGATCGTCATCGGATCGGCATCCGGTAATTCGAAGTTGGAATTATTCCGTATTTCGGACTTGCGAGCGGGTTCTAATTGGATATTTGACCAATTTACGCTCCGATTCACCGATTTAGAGTCTAAGTGTTGGAAAATCACAAGTTAGCGTGCTTCGGATATGAAATAGGTTTGGATTCGATCGGATCGTCATCGGATCGGCATCCGATAATTTGAACTTGGAATTATTCCATATTTCGGACTTGCGAGCGGGTTCAAATTGGATATTTGACCAATTTACGCTCCGATTCACCGATTTAGAGTCTAAGTGTTGGAAAATCATAACTTAGCGTGTTTCGGATATGAAATAGGTTTGGATTCGATCCGATCGTCATCGGATCCGCATCCGATAATTCGAAGTTGGAATTATTCCGTATTTCAGACTTGCGAGCGGGTTCTAATTAGATATTTGACCAATTTACGATTCGATTCACCGATTTAGAGTCTAAGTGTTGGAAAATGATAAGTTAGCGTGTTTCGGATATGAAATAGCTAGGTTTGGATTCGATCGGATCGTCATCGGATCGGCATCCGATAATTCGAACTTGGAATTATTCCGTATTTCGGACTTGCGAGCGGGTTCTAATTAGATATTTGACCAATTTACGCTCCGATTCACCGATTTAGAGTCTAAGTGTTGGAAAATCATAACTTAGCGTGTTTTGGATATGAAATAGGTTTGGATTCGATCCGATCGTCATCGGATCGGCATCCGATAATTCGAAGTTGGAATTATTCCGTATTTCGGATTTGCAAGCGGGTTCTAATTGGATATTTGACCAATTTACGCTCCGATTCACCGATTTAGAGTCTAAGTGTTGGAAAATCATAAGTTAGCGTGTTTCGGATAAGAAATAGGTTTGGATTCGATCCGATCGTCATCGGATCGGCATCCGATAATTCGAACTTGGAATTATTTCGTATTTCGGACTTGCGAGCGGGTTCTAATTGGATATTTGACCAATTTACGCTCCGATTCACCGATTTTGAGTCTAAGTGTTGGAAAATCATAACTTAGCGTGTTTCGGATATGAAATAGGTTTGGATTCGATCCGATCGTCATCGGATCGGCATCCGATAATTCGAACTTGGAATTATTCCGTATTTCGGACTTGCGAGCGGGTTCTAACTGGATATTTGACCAATTTACGCTCCGATTCACCGATTGAGAGTTTAAGTGTTGGAAAATCATAAGTTAGCGTGTTTCGGATATGAAATAGGTTTGGATTCGATCGGATCATCATCGGATCGGCATCCGTTAATTCGAACTTGGAATTATTCCGTATTTCGGACTTGCGAGCGGGTTCTAATATGATATTTGACCAATTTACGCTCCGATTCACCGATTTAGAGTCTAAGTGTTGGAAAATCATAAGTTAGCGTGTTTCGGATATGAAATAGGTTTGGATTCGATCGGATCATCATCGGATCGGCATCCGATAATTCGAACTTGGAATTATTCCGTATTTCGGACTTGCGAGCGGGTTCTAATTTGATATTTGACCAATTTACGCTCCGATTCACCGATTTAGAGTCTAAGTGTTGGAAAATCATAAGTTAGCGTGTTTCGGATATGAAATAGGTTTGGATTCGATCGGATCATCATCGGATCGGCATCCGATAATTCGAACTTGGAATTATTCCGTATTTCGGACTTGCGAGCGGGTTCTAATTTGAAATTTGACCAATTTACGCTCCGATTCACCGATTTAGAGTCTAAGTGTTGGAAAATCATAAGTTAGCGTGTTTCGGATATGAAATAGGTTTGGATTCGATCCGATCGTCATCAGATCGGCATCCGATAATTCGAACTTGGAATTATTCCGTATTTCGGACTTGCGAGCGGGTTCTAATTGGATATTTGACCAATTTACGCTCCGATTCACCGATTTAGAGTCTAAGTGTTGGAAAATCATAAGTTAGCGTGCTTCGGATATGAAATAGGTTTGGATTCGATCGGATTGTCATCGGATCGGTATCCGATAATTCGAACTTGGAATTATTCCGTATTTCGGACTTGCGAGCGGGTTCTAATTGGATATTTGACCAATTTACGCTCTGATTCACCGATTTAGAGTCTAAGTGTTGGAAAATCATAACTTAGCGTATTTCGGATATGAAATAGGTTTGGATTCGATCCGATCGTCATCGGATCCGCATCCGATAATTCGAAGTTGGAATTATTCCGTATTTCGGACTTGCGAGCGGGTTCTAATTGGATATTTGACCAATTTACGATTCGATTCACCGATTTAGAGTCTAAGTGTTGGAAAATGATAAGTTAGCGTGTTTCGGATATGAAATAGCTAGGTTTGGATTCGATCGGATCGTCATCGGATCGGCATCCGATAATTTGAACTTGAAATTATTCCGTATTTCGGACTTGCGAGCGGGTTCTAATTGGATATTTGACCAATTTACGCTCCGATTCACCGATTTAGAGTCTAAGTGTTGGAAAATCATAACTTAGCGTGTTTCGGATATGAAATAGGTTTGGATTCGATCCGATCGTCATCGGATCGGCATCCGATAATTCGAAGTTGGAATTATTCCGTATTTCGGATTTGCGAGCGGGTTCTAATTGGATATTTGACCAATTTACGCTCCGATTCACCGATTTAGAGTCTAAGTGTTGGAAAATCATAAGTTAGCGTGTTTCGGATATGAAATAGGTTTGGATTTGATCCTATCATCATCGGATCGGCATCCGATAATTTGAACTTGGAATTATTTCGTATTTCGGATTTGCGAGCGGGTTCTAATTGGATATTTGACCAATTTACGCTCCGATTCACCGATTTAGAGTCTAAGTGTTGGAAAATCATAAGTTAGCGTGTTTCGGATATGAAATAGGTTTGGATCGATCGGATCGTCATCGGATCGGCATCCGATAATTCGAACTTGGATTTATTCCGTATTTCGGACTTGCGAGCGAGTTCTAATTGGATATTTGACCAATTTACGCTCCGATTCACCGATTTAGAGTCTAAGTGTTGGAAAATCATAAGTTAGCGTGTTTCGGATATGAAATAGGTTTGGATTCGATCCGATCGTCATCGGATCGGCATCCGATAATTCGAACTTAGAATTATTCCGTATTTCGGACTTGCGAGAGGGTTCTAATTGGATATTTGACCAATTTACGCTCCGCTTCTCCGATTTAGAGTCTAAGTGTTGGAAAATCATAACTTAGCGTGTTTCGGATATAAAATAGGTTTGGATTCGATCCGATCGTCATCGGATCGGCATTCGATAATTCAAACTTGGAATTATTCCGTATTTCGGACTTGCAAGCGAGTTCTAATTGGATATTTGAAGAATTTACGCTCCGATTCACCGATTTAGAATCTAAGTGTTGGAAAATCATAACTTAGCGTGTTTCGGATATGAAATAGGTTTGGATTCGATCCGATCCGTATCAGATCGGCATCCGATAATTCGAACTTGGAATTATTCTGTATTTCGGACTTGCGAGCGGGTTCTAATTGGATATTTGAAGAATTTACGCTTCGATTCACCGATTTAGAATCTAAGTGTTGGAAAATCATAAGTGTGATAATATGATCTAAACTCAAATTAGTATGATTCATATTTTTTACTAATATTATAAAGATTAGTAAGTACCTGATCATGAGCCACCGCTAGACCGGCTTATGAAGTCATTAAGTCGACGCTCTAGTTCCCTGTGAGCTTCTCTTTCCTCATCGAGGGCCTTCTTCTCCACCTCAACCCTCTGCTCGAGGGCCTGCCTCTGCTCTCGCTCCGCCTCAATCCTCTGCTCGAGGGCCTGCCTCTGCTCTCGCTCCGCGTCTAGCGCAGACTGCAGCTGAGTGATAGCACCGGTCTGGGTGTCCCGTGCCCTCAAGCGCATACCCTCTCGTCCAAAGTAGGAGGAGGGCGTGACTCCAAGGCCCGTACAGAGGACACGGCCGTGCGTGGCAGGTCTCAGCACAGTATCTATCGCTGAGTCGATAGATACTGAGCTGGTGGAGGAGCCGGCCTCGCCCGACGGGGTCACCAGAAGTCGCATCCTCTCCTATATAAAAACAACCAATGATATTCAATGATATTTTATGGCATATGTATAAGAATATATTAACAGTAATTTAATTACTTACCACTTGCGAGGCAACCCTGTCGTCCAGAAATGCCCCATCGATACGCCGCCTCCTAGAGGCCTCAAAAAGGTCAATCCTATTAGGCTCGTGGCCCAAGGACTGTGTCTGTTGGACATATAAAATAAATAGATGAGTTAATATAACATGTATAGAGTTTTAAATAATAACAATGTTTGTATCATTTACCAGCTGCTGGGCAAGCTGGGGCATGGAGGTCCTCCCCTTCACTGGAGCAGGTGTCGTCGAGGCACTTCTATTCTGCTTGACTATAGCAGATTTATTCTGTGCAATCGATTAAATTTTGAAACATCAATACAAATTTTTAGTATAACATTAAAACAAGTACGAATCAACAAAATTATAATTATACCTGAAAGCTAGGGGTGGCCCAGTGAGCGACCAAAAACTGTAGAATGTGTAGCGGTGGCGCGTCTCTCGTCCCGGCCGCAGCCTGTACCTCCTCAGCCAGCTGGCCGACCAAGTAACCGTAGAGCTTGTAGAGCTCGTGACGGTAATCCCTATACCGCTCACCCATCATCTTCCACAAGTCCTCCCGATGGGTGTCGGTTTCCATGTTCTCCCATTTAAATTTCTCCTGTAAAATCAATTTAGAAACAAGTCATTTTATCAAATCAAATTATCAAGAAGTACGATATTATTCTAAAATGCTTTAATGAAACTAACGTACCAAAAACTGCTGATACATCCTCTCCTAATAGGATGCATCAATATTCTTCCACCCCCTTAACCCCACAATCGAGGCATTCCTCTCCTCCCGTACTATCATGCCGACCCACGTGGCGGTGTCAGAAGCGTGCTCGCCCACAAAGGTCCCGCTGCTCCACTGTAGGGACAGTGGCTCGCGTAAGGCCGACAAGTGCCGGGCCGTCGTCACGCCCCGGTCGCCTACGTGCCTGGTCGACCCTGCAAATAAAATATACATCAGTACTGAAGAAGTATTTACAACATGTATAAAACTTTAGATCTAAACATTACCTGTGGGCGTAGACGCTGTAGCCGAGAGCTGAGCACTGCTCGAAGCTCCGGAGGCTGCGACCACAGCAGGAGCTGGTGTGGAGAGAGGAACAGCAGTACCAGATCCGGACGGCTCAGCCTCGGACCCTGGGGTGGCAGCCGGAGCGCTCCGAGCTACCCCACCCGTGCCTCTGCCTCTACGAACATATGACCGTGATGCCATCTGAAACAATTTAATTTACATATGAAACAATATGAAACAGTTTGATTTACATATGAAACAGTATGATTTACATATGAAACAATATGAAACAATATGAACCCGCTCGCAATATGAAACAATATGAAACAATATGAAACAGTTAGACTCTAAATCGGTTAATCGGATCGTAAATTGGTCAAATATCCAATTAGAACCCGCTCACAAGTCCGAAATACGGAATAAAATTCCAAGTTCGAATTATCGGATGCCGATCCGATGACGATCGGATCGAATCCAAACCTATTTCATATCCGAAACACGCTAAGTTATGATTATCCAACACTTAGACTCTAAATCGGTGAACCGGAGCGTAAATTGGTCAAATATCCAATTAGAACCCGCTCGCAAGTCCGAAATACGGAATAATTCCAACTTCGAATTATCGGATGCCGATCCGATGACGATCGGATCGAATCCAAACCTATTTCACGACTTCTTGCTAATAGTGTAGTAGTTTGCATGCTTTATAGGAACTATAAGTCGATCATGTTTTAATCGTGACTAATTCATGAAACGTTAACTACGCGACTCTTTCTCGAATATTTGAATTGTTCTTGGTCCCGATCGCTCACTTCATTACACGTGTGGCGATTCACATATCGGGCGCACCCCACCGGATGGTTGTGAAGCACATGTCGTCGTGTCGTTCATTTCGTCATATAATTAAAAGACTCTCTTTCAATATAACTGGTGGACGTGCCGGAGTGGTTATCGGGCATGACTAGAAATCATGTGGGCTTGCCCGCGCAGGTTCGAATCCTGTCGTCCACGTTTTTTTTTCATTTTGAATTTTAAGGGAAAAATTTAAAACCCTCTTCTACTTCTTATAGGGAAAAATTTTAGGGGGACTTATGTTTGGATACGCTCCGTTTCTAGGATTCTGGAAGCCCGGAATTCCTAAAAAAGATAAAGAGCCTGTTTGGATACAACCTGATCCCAAAAAGTGTTTTTGTGGAGAGCCTGTTTGTGAACTCAGACTGTGGAACAGTAGAAACTACCACCCTTAGATCATCGAATTGTTTAATTTCCCTTCAGCAAATGCATTGCTTCTTTCATAGGACAACAAGTGAAATGAAAATCGATTTAAGCCTTCCAAAATTTTCAACATTAACAATATATCATACGGAGGACTCATCCGCTTCAACCAGACTTGGGTTAGCCCGATCCAAAACCATGATAAAATTTGAAAGAAAAAGCCGAATAGAATGTTTGTACCAAAAAAGGATGGTTTTGACTCACAACTATTTGGTGTTTGGACATATCCCACAAACTAATCACAATTATACATACCCAATAATAAAAATATGGTATTTAGGCCTAACTCCTTAGAAAATATACTGGAAGTTCAACAAGCAATATACTGGAAAAAAATAATTTAAGTTCTACATGCCATGGGAGGAGGAGGAGCTCACCGGGGGGAGGAGGAGGAGGAGGATCTCACCGGCCGGAGCCCACGAGGAGGAGGAGGAGCTTGCTGCCGGAGCTTGCCGCCGGTCGATCGGTCGGCCGAAGGGACGCGACGCGAGGGAGCTCCGGGGAGGAGGGGAGGGAGGCCGGGGAGGGGGGGAGGCCGGGGAGGGAGGGAGGGAGGCCGGAGAGGGGGGGAGATTGAGAGAGAGAGAGAAAGAGAGAGAGAGAGAGGGGGCCGGAGGGACGCGACCCGAGGGAGCTCCGGGGAGGAGGGGAGGGAGGACGGGGAGGGGGGGGGAGGCCGGGGAGGGGGAGAGGGAGGCCGGGGAGGGGGGGAGATTGAGAGAGAGAGAGAGAGAGGGGGGGGGCGGGGAGGTTAGATCGAAACAGAACAGAAGGGGGGGATCGCTAAATGAAATTTATGGCAGGTTTTTTACCGACGGACAATTTTACCTCCGTCGGTAAAAATAAATTTATACCGACGGAACTATAAGTTCCGTCGGTATAATTACTTTATACCGACGGTAGCATAATGTCCGTCGGTACAAATCAGCGATGAAACTCAGGGTTCCATTTTTTCCAGAGGCTCGGGTTTTCACCCTGAGTTTCGTCGAGACAATTTTACCGACGGATATTTAATTACCGTCGGTATTGTACCGACGGACATATTATTTCCGTCGGTATAATTAGTTATGCCGATGGCAATATATAGTCCGTCGGTAAAAACCGCCGACGAAACTCAGGGTTCCATTTTTTTCCAGAGGCTCGGTTTTTACCCTGAGTTTCGTCGGACAATTTTACCGACGGATATTTAACTACCGTCAATATCGTACCGACGGCCATAAAATGTCCGTCGGTATAATTAGTTTTACCGATGGTCTTTATGTAGCCGTCGGTATAAACTATAGTACCGACGGTACATATATGTACTGTCGGCATAAATCATTTTACCGACGAATAATATTTGACTGTCGGTAATAAATGTGCAAAAAAAATTTAAAAAATTGAAGTTATAATACCGACGGATATTATGTTAACCGTCGGTAAAAAGAGTATTATTACCGACGGTGGTAATAATATCCGTCGGTAAAGACCCTATTTCTTGTAGTGTTCATTCGCACGATCCATTTTAATTCATTGTATGCATGAATTAGAATGGATCGTACAAATGAATTAGAATGGATCGTGTGAATGAATTAGAATGGATTGTATGAATGAATTAGAATGGATCGTATGAATGAATTAGATTGCACGATCCATTCTAATTCATTCATGCATTCTAATTAAAATGGATCGTACGAATGAATTAGAATGGACCGTATGAATGAATTAGCACGATCCATTCTAATTCTTTCGCACGAATATATCCATTCTAATTCATTCGTACGATCCATTCTAATTCATTCATACGATCTATTCTAATTCATTCGTACGATCCATTCTAATTCATTCGCATGATCCATTCTAATTCATTTGCAAGATCCATTCTAATTTATTGATATAATCCATTCTAATTCTTTCGCACGAATGTATCCATTCTAATTCATTCGTACGATACACCCTAATTCCTTCGTATGATCCATTCTAATTCATTCGTACGATCCATTATAATTCATTCACACGATCCATTCGAATTCATTCATACGATCCATTCTAATTCATTTATACGATCCATTCTAATTCATTCGCATGAATATATCCATTCTAATTCATTCATACGATCCATTCTAATTCATTCGCACAATCTATTCTTATTCATTCATACGATCCTTTCTAATTCATATATACGATCCATTCTAATTCATTCATACGATCCATTTTAATTCATTTGCACGATCCATTCTAATTCATTTATATAATCCATTCTAATTCTTTTGCACGAATGTATCCATTCTTCGTACGATCCATTCTAATTCATTCGTACGATCCATTCTAATTCCTTCGTACGATCCATTCTATTTCATTCGTATGATCCATTCTAATTCCTTTGTACGATCCATTCTAATTCATTCCCATGAATGTATCCATTCTAATTCATACATACGATCCATTCTAATTCATTTATACGATCCAATCTAATTCATTCATACGATCTATTCTAATTCATTCGCACGAATGTATCCATTCTAATTCATTCGTACGATCTATTCTAATTCATTCGCACAATCTATTCTAATTCATTCATACGATCCATTCTAATTCATTAGCACGATCCATTCTAATTCATTCGTACGATCCATTCTATTTCATTCGTACGATCCATTATAATTCATTCGTACGATCCATTCTAATTCATTCGCACAATCTATTCTAATTTATTCGTACGATCCATTCTAATTCATTAGCACGATCCATTCTAATTCATTCATACAATCCATTCTAATTCTTTTGCACGAATGTATCCATTCTAATTCCTTCGTACGATCCATTCTAATTCATTCGTACGATCCATTCTAATCCATTCCCATGAATGTATCCATTCTAATTCATACGTACGATCCATTCTATTTCATTCGTACGATCCATTCTTACTCATTCGTACGATCTATTCTAATTCATTAGCACGAATGTATCCATTCTAATTCATTCGTACGATCCATTCTAATTCATTTGTATGATCTATTCTAATTCATTCGCACGATCCATTCTAATTCATTCGTACGATCCATTCGAATTCATTCATACGATCAATTCTGATTCATTCATACAATCCATTCTAATTCATTCTTATTCATTCGCACAATCAATTCTTATTCATTCGTACAATCCATTCAATCTAATTCATTCGTACAATCCATTCAATCTAATTCATTCGTACAATCCAATCTAATTCATTCGCACGATCCATTCTAATTCATTCATACGATCCATTCTATTTCATTCGTACGATCCATTCTTACTCATTCGTACGATCATACAAAGGAATTAGAATGGATCGTATGAATGAATTAGAATGGATCGTGCGAATGAATTAGAATAGATCGTATGAATGAATTAGAATGGATCGTATGAATGAATTAGAATGGATCGTACGTATGAATTAGAATGGATACACTCATGGGATTGAATTAGAATGGATCGTATGAATGAATTAGAATGGATCGTATGAATGAATTCGAATGGATCGTACGAATGAATTAGAATGAATAGATTCGGATCATACGAAGGAATTAGAATGGTTCGTACGAAGGAATTAGAATAGATTGTGCGAATGAATTAGAAAGGATCGTACGAATGAATTAGAATGATCGTGCTAATGAATTAGAATGGATCATACGAATGAATTAGAATAGATTGTGTGAATGAATTAGAATGGATCATATGAATGAATTAGAATGGATCGTATGAATGAATTAGAATGGATACATTCATGGGAATGAATTAGAATGGATCGTACGAAGGAATTAGAATGGATCATGCGAATGAATTAGAATGGATCGTACTAAGGAATTTAGAATGGATCGTATGAATGAATTAGATTGGATCGTATGAATGAATTAGAATGGATCGTATGAATGAATTAGAATGGATCGTGCGAATGAATTAGAATGGATCGTATGAATGAATTAGATTGGATCGTATGAATAAATTAGAATGGATCGTATGAATGAATTAGAATGGATCGTACAAATGAATTAGAATGAATTAGAATGGATCCATTCTAATTCCTTCGTATGATCCATTCTAATTCATTCCCATGAATGTATCCATTCTAATTCATACTTACGATCCATTCTAATTCATTCATAATGTACAATCCATTCTAATTCCTTCTCACGATCCATTGTAATTCATTAGCACGATCCATTCTAATTCATTCATACAATCCATTCTAATTCTTTTGCACGAATGTATCCATTCTAATTCCTTCGTACGATCCATTCTAATTCATTCGTACGATCCATTCTAATTCATTCCCATGAATGTATCCATTCTAATTCATACGTACGATCCATTCTATTTCATTCGTACGATCCATTCTTACTCATTCGTACGATCTATTCTAATTCATTAGCACGAATGTATCCATTCTAATTCATTCGTACGATCCATTCTAATTCATTCGTACGATCCATTCTAATTCATTCGTATGATCTATTCTAATTCATTCGCACGATCCATTCTAATTCATTCGTACGATCCATTCTAATTCATTCATACGATCAATTCTGATTCATTCATACAATCCATTCTAATTCATTCTTATTCATTCGCACAATCAATTCTTATTCATTCGTACAATCCATTCAATCTAATTCATTCGTACAATCCATTCAATCTAATTCATTCGTACAATCCAATCTAATTCATTCGCACGATCCATTCTAATTCATTCATACGATCCATTCTATTTCATTCGTACGATCCATTCTTACTCATTCGTACGATCATACAAAGGAATTAGAATGGATCGTATGAATGAATTAGAATGGATCGTGCGAATGAATTAGAATGGATCGTACGAATGAATTAGAATGGATCATATGAATGAATTAGAATGGATCATACGTATGAATTAGAATGGATACATTCATGGGAATGAATTAGAATGAATCGTACGAAGTAATTTAAAATGGATCGTATGAATGAATTAGATTGGATCGTATGAATGAATTTGAATGAATCGTATGAATGAATTAGAATGGATCGTGCGAATGAATTAGAATGGATCGTATGAATGAATTAGATTGGATCGTATGAATGAATTAGAATGGATCGTATGAATGAATTAGAATGGTTCGTACAAATGAATTAGAATGAATTAGAATGGATCCATTCTAATTCCTTCGTACGATCCATTCTAATTCATTCCCATGAATGTATCCATTCTAATTCATACTTACGATCCATTCTAATTCATTCATAATGTATAATCCATTCTAATTCCTTCGTACGATCCATTCTAATTCATTCGTACGATCCAATCTAATTCATACAATCCAATCTAATTCATTCGTATGATCCATTCTAATTCATTCGTACGATCCATTCTAATTCATTCATACGGTCCATTCTAATTCATTCGTACGATCCATTCTAATTCATTCATACGATCCATTCTAATTCATTCGCACGAATGTATCCATAATAATTCATTCGTACGATCCATTCTAATTCATTCGCACGATCCATTCTAATTCATTCGTACGATCCATTCTAATTCTAATTCATTCTAATTCATTAGAATGGATCGTACGAATGAATTAGAATGGACACATTCGTGCGAATAAATTAGAATGGATTGTATGAATGAATTAGAATGGATCGTATGAATGAATTCGAATGGAGCGTATGAATGAATTAGAATGGATACATTCGTGCGAAAGAATTAGAATGGATCGTACGAATTAATTAGAATGGATCGTGCTAATGAATTAGAATGGATCGTACCAATGAATTAGAATAGATTGTGCGAATAAATTAGAATGGATCATACGTATGTATTAGAATGGATACATTCGTGCGAGTGAATTAGAATGGATCGTATGAATGAATCCATTCTAATTAGAATGGATCCATTCTAATTCATTCGTACGATCCACTCTAATTCATTCGCACGATCCATTCTAATTCATTCATACGATCCATTCCAATTCATTCGTACAATTCATTCTAATTCATTCGCACGATCCATTCTAATTCATTCGTACGATCCATTCGAATTCATTCATACGATCCATTCTAATTCATTCATACGATCCATTCTAATTCATTCATACGATCCATTCTAATTCATTCGCACAATCTATTCTAATTCATTCGTACGATCCATTCTAATTCATTCGCACGATCCATTCTAATTCATTTGTGAATGATGAATCATACGAATGAATTAGAATGGATCGTACGAAGGAATTAGGGTGGATCGTACGAATGAATTAGAATCGATACATTCGTGCGAAAGAATTAGAATGGATTGTATGAATGAATTATAATGGATCGTGCGAATGAATTAGAATGGATATATTCGTGGGAATGAATTAGAATGGATCATACGAATGAATTAGGGTGGATCGTATGAATGAATAAGAATGGATCGTACGATCCATTCTAATTCATTCGCACGAATGTATCCATTCTAATTCATTCGCACGATCCATTCTAATTCATTCATGCGATCCATTCTAATTAATTCATACGATCCATTCTAATTTATTCGCACGAATGTATCCATTCTAATTCATTCGTAGATCCATTCTAGTTCATTCATACGATCCATTCAAATTCATTCGTACGATCCATTCTAATTCATTCGCACGAATGTATCCATTCTAATTCATTCGTACGATCCATTCTAATTCATTTTACTTCATTCACACGATCCATTCTAATTCATTCGTACGATCCATTCTAATTCATTCTAATTCATTCATACGATCGTACAAATGAATAAGAATGGATCGTACGAATGAAATAGAATGGATCGTATGAATGAATTAGAATGGATCGTGCTAATGAATTAGAATGGATCGTACGAATGAATTAGAATAGATTGTGCGAATGAATTACAATGGATCGTACGAATGAATTAGAATGGATCGTATGAATGAATTAGAATGGATCGTGCGAATGCATTAGAATGGATCATAGGAATGAATTAGAATGGATCGTACGAATGAATTAGAATGGATCGTGCGAATGAATTAGAATAGATTGTGAGAATGATGAATTAGAATGGATTAGAATGGATCGTGCGAATGAATTAGAATGGAACGTACGAATGAATTAGATTGGATACATTCATCCGAATGAATTAGAATGGATCGTATGAATGAATTATAATGGATCGTACGAAGGAATTAGAATGGATCGTGCGAATGAATTAGAATGGATCGTATGAATGAATTAGAATGGATACATTCGTGCGAATGAATTAGAATGGATCATTCTAATCCATTCTAATTCATTCGTACGATCCAATCTAATTCATACATATGATCCATTCTAATTCATTCATACGATCCAATCTAATTCATTCATACGATCCATTCTAATTCATTTGCACGAATGTATCCATTCTAATTCCTTCGTACGATCCATTCTAATTCCTTCGCACGAATGTATCCATGCACGAATGTATCCATTCTAATTCATTCGTACGATCCATTCTAATTACTTCGTACGATACATTCTAATTCATTCGCAAGATCCATTCTAATTCATTCATACGATCCATTCTAATTCATTCGTATGATTCATTCTAATTAATTCGTACAATCTATTCTAATTCATTCGTAGGATCCATTCTAATTCATTAGCACGAATGTATCCATTCTAATTCTCATCCATTCTAATTCATTCGTACGATCCACCCTAATTCCTTCGTACGATCCATTCGTATTCCTTCCTACGATCCATTCTAATTCCTTCGTACGATCAATTCTATTTCATTCGTCTGATCAATTCTAATTCCATCGTACGATCCATTCTAATTCATTCCCTTGAATATATCCATTCTAATTCATACGTACGATCCATTCTAATTCATTCATACGATCCAATCTAATTCATTCATACGATCCATTCTAATTCATTCGTACGATCCATTCTAATTTATTCGCACAATCTATTCTAATTCATTCGTACGATCCATTCTAATTCATTAGCACGATCCATTCTAATTCATTCGTATGATCCACTCTATTTCATTAGTACGATCCATTCTTACTCATTCATACAATCCAGTCTAATTAGAATGGATCGTATGTATGAATTAGAATGGATCGTACGTATGAATTAGAATGGATCATACGACTGAAATAGAATGGATCGTACGAAGGAATTAGAATGGATCATACGACAAATGAATTAGAATGAATTAGAATGGATTAGAATGGATCGTATGAATGGATTAGAATGGATTAGAATGGATCGTATGAATGAATTAGAATGGATTAAAATGGATCGTACGAAGGAATTAGAATGGATCGTACGAATGAATTAGAATGGATACATTCGTGCGAATGAATTAGAATGGATAAATTCGTGCGAATGAATTAGAATGAATCGTATGAATAAATTAGATTGGATCGTATGAATGAATTATAATGGATCGTATGAATGAATTGGAATGGATAGTACGAATGAATTAGATTGGATCGTACGAAGGAATTAGAATGGATACATTCGTACGCTCCTTTCTAATTCATTCATACAATCCATTCTAATTCTTTCGCACGAATGTATCCATTCTAATTCATTCGTACGATCCACCCTAATTCCTTCGTAAGATCCATTCTAATTCTTTCGCACGAATGTATCCATTCTAATTCATTAGTACGATCTATTCTAATTTATTCGCACGATCGTATGAAAGAATTAGAATGGATCGTATGAATGAATTAGAATGGATTATGCGAATGAATTAGAATGGATCGTATGAATGAATTAGAATGGATCGTGCGAATTATTTAGAATGGATCGTATGAATGAATTCGAATGGATCGTACGAATGAATTAGAATGGATACATTCGTGCGAATGAATTAGAATGGATCATACGAAGGAATTAGGGTGGATCGTACGAATGAATTAGAATGGATATATTCGTGCGAAAGAATTAGAATGGATTGTATGAATGAATTATAATGGATCGTACAAATGTATCCATTCTAATTCCTTTGTACGATCCATTCTAATTCATTTGTACGATCCATTCTAATTCATTCATACGATCCATTCTAATTCAGTCGCACGAATGTATCCATTCTAATTCATTCGTACGATCCATTCTAATTCATTCGTACGATCCATTCTAATTCATTCATACGATCCATTCTAATTTATTCGCACGAATGTATCATTCTAATTCATTAACACGAATTCATTAGAATGGATCGTACGAATGAATTAGAATGGATCGTATGAATGAATTCGAATGGATCGTACGAATGAATTAGAATAGATCGTACGAATGAGTAAGAATGGATCGTACGAATGAATTAGAATGGATCGTACGAATAAATTAGAATGGATCATACAAATGAATTAGAATGGATCGTACGAATGAATTAGAATAATCCATTCTAATTCATTCGTACAATCCATTCTAATTCATTCATACGATCCATTATAATTCATTCATACAATTCATTCTAATTCTTTCGCAAGAATGTATCCATTCTAATTAATTCGTACGATCCATTCTAATTCCTTCATACGATCCATTCTAATTCATTCATACGATCCATTCTAATTCATTCGCACGAATGTATCCATTCTAATTCATTTGTACGATCCATTCTAATTCATTCGCACGGTCCATTCTAATTCATTCATACGATCCATTCTAATTCATTCATACGATCCATTCTAATTCATTCGCACGATCCATTCTATTTCATTCGTATGATCCATTCTTACTGATTCGTACGATCCATTCTAATTCTTTTGCACGAATGTATCCATTCTAATTTATTCGTATGATCCACCCTAATTCCTTTATATGATCCTTACTAATTCATTCGCACGACTGTATCCATTCTAATTCATTCGTACGATCTATTCGAATTCATTCATGTGATCCATTCTAATTCGTTCATACGATCCATTCTAATTCATTCGTACGATCCATTCTTACTCATTGGTACGATCCATTCTAATTCATTCGTACGATCCATTCGAATTCATTAATACGATCCATTCTAACTCATTCGTACGATCCATTCTAATGAATTCGTGCTAATGAATTAAAATGATACATTCGTGCGAATAAATTAGAAAGGATCGTATGAATGAATTAGAATAGATCGTACGAATGAATTAGAATGGATCGTACGAATGAATTAGAATGGATACATTCGTGCGAATGAATTAGAATGGATCGTATGAATGAATTAGATTGGATCGTATGAATGAATTAGAATGGATCGTACGAATGAATTAGAAGGGATCGTACGAAGGAATTAGAATGGATACATTTGTACGATCCATTATAATTCATTCATACAATCCATTCTAATTCTTTCGCACGAATGTATCCATTCTAATTCATTCGTACGATCCACCCTAATTCCTTCATATGATCCATTCTAATTCATTCGCACGAATATATCCATTCTAATTCATTCGTACGATCCATTCGAATTCATTCATACGATCCATTCTAAATCATTCGCACGATCCATTCTAATTCATTCATACGATCCATTCTAATTCATTCGCATAATC
Organism: Chamaelirium japonicum; assembly: GCA_947650365.1. NCBI lineage: Eukaryota > Viridiplantae > Streptophyta > Magnoliopsida > Liliales > Melanthiaceae > Chamaelirium > Chamaelirium japonicum. Next base: position 68,829,417 of record OX393556.1, on the reverse strand, counting down.
CATTCTAATTCATTCATACGATCCATTCTAATTCATTCATACAATCGTGCGAATGAATTAGAATAGATCGTACGAATGAATTAGAATGGATACATTCGTACGAAAGAATTAGAATATATCATATGAAGGAATTAGGGTGGATCGTACGAATGAATTAGAATGGATACATTCGTGCGAAAGAATTAGAATGGATTGTATGAATGAATTAGAAAGGAGTGTATGATCCATTCTAATTCGTTAGCACGATCCATTCTAATTCATTCGTATGATCCATTCTATTTTATTCGTACGATCCATTCTTACTCATTCATACGATCCATTCTAATTTATTCGCAGGAATGTATCCATTCTAATTCATTCGTACGATCCATTCCAATTCCTTCGTACGATCCATTCTATTTCATTCATACAATCCATTCTAACTCATTCATACAATCCATTCTAATTCTTTCACACGAATGTATCCATTCTAATATATTCGTACGTATGATCCATTCTAATTTATTCATTCGTACGATCCATTCTAATTCCTACGTGCGAATGAATTAGAATGGATCGTATGAAAGAATTCGAATGGATCTTACGAATGAATTAGAATGGATACATTCGTGCGAATGAATTAGAATTGATCATACGAAGGAATTAGGGTGGATCGTATGAATGAATTAGAATGGATACATTCGTGTGAAAGAATTAGAATGGATTGTATGAATGAATTAGAATGGATCGTATGAATGAAATAGAATGGATCGTACTAAGAAATTTGAATGGATCGTACGAATGAATTAGAATGGATACATTCGTGCGAATGAATTAGAATAGATCGTACGAATGAGTAAGAATGGATCGTACGAATGGATTAGAATGGATCGTGCGAATGAATTAGAATGGATCGTATGAATGAATTAGAATGGATCATACGAATGAATTAGAATGGATCGTACGTATGAATAAGAATGAATTGTATGAATGAATTAGAATGGATCGTGCGAATGAATAAAAATGGATCGTACGAATGAATTAGAATGGATACATTCGTGCGAATGAATTAGAATGGATTGTACGAATGAGTAAGAATGGATCGTATGCACGATCCATTCTAATTCATTCGTATGATCCATTCTAATTCATTCGTACGGTCCATTCTAATTTATTCGCACGAATGTAGCCATTCTAATTCATTTATACGATCCATTCTAATTCATTCACACGATTCATTCTATTTCATTCGTACGATCCATTCTAATTAATTCGTACGATCCATTCTAATTCATTCGTACGGTCCATTTTAATTTATTCATACGGTCCATTATAATTTATTTGCATGAATGTATCCATTCTAATACATTCATACGATCCATTGAAATTCATTCACATGATCCATTCAAATTCATTCGTACGATCCATTTTAGTTCATTCGTACGATCCATTCTAATTCATTCGCACGAATGTATCCATTATAATTCATTTGTATGATCCATTCTAATTCATTCGCACGAATGTATCCATTCTAATTCATTCGTACGATCCGTTCTAATTCATTCGTACGATCCGTTCTAATTCATTTGCATGATCCATTCTAATTCATTCGCACGATCTATTCTAATTCATTCGTATGATCCATTCTAATTAATTCGTATGATCCATTCTAATTCATTCGCAAGAATGTATCCTTTCTAATTGATTCGTATGATCCATTATAATTCATTCGCACGATCCATTCTAATTCATTCGTACGAACTATTCTAATTCATTCGTACGATCCATTCTAATTCATTCGTACAATCCACTCTAATTCTTTCGTACGATCCATTCTAATTCATTCACACGAATGTATCCATTCTAATTCATTCGTACGATCCATTCTAATTCATTTGCAGGATCCATTAAAAGTCATTCATACTATCCATTCTAACTCATTCATACGATCCATTCTAACTCATTCACACGAATTTATCTATTCTAATTCAATCGTTCAATCCATTCTAATTCATTCGCACGATCTATTCTAATTCATTCATACGATCCATTCTAATTCATTCGAATGATCCATTCTAATTCATTATTACGATCCATTCTAATTCATTCGCACGAATGAATACATTCGTGCGAATGAATTAGAATGGATCATATGAATAAATTAGAATGGCTACATTCGTTCTTGCGAATGAATTAGAATGAATTGTACGAATGAATTCGAATGGATACATTCATACGAATGAATTAGAATGGATACATTCGTGCGATTGAATTAGAATGGATCGTACGAATGAATTAGAAGGGATTGAACGAATGAATTAGAATGGATACATTCATGCGAATAAATTAGAATTCATCGTATGAATGAATAAGAATGGATTGTACGAATGAATTAGAATGGATCGTACGAATGAATTAGAATGGAAACATTAATGCGAATGAATTAGAATGGATCGTACGAAGTAATTAGAATGGATCATTTGAATGAATTAGAATGGATTGCATGAATTAATTAGAATGGATCGTACGAATTAATTAGAATGGATCGTACGAATGAATTAGAATAGTTCTGAATGAATTAGAATGGATCATACGATTGAATTAGAATGGATCGTACGAATGAATTAGAATGGATCGTACGAATGAATTATAATGGATCACACGAATGAAGCAGAATCGATACATTCGTACGAATGAATTAGAATGGATTGCACGAATGAATTAGAATGGATCGTATGAATAAATTAGAATGGATACATTTGTGCGAATGAATTAGAAAGGATCGTACGAATGAATTAGAATGGATTGTACGAATGAATTAGAATGGATACATTCATGCGAATGAATTAGAATGGATCGTATGAACGAATTAGAATGGATTGTGTGAATGAATTAGAATGGATCATACGAATGAATTAGAATGGATTGTACGAATGAATTAGAATAGCTCTGACGAATAAATTAGAATGGATACATTCTAATTAGAATGGATCACACGAATGTACCCATTCTAATCCATCCGTACGATCAATTCTAATTCATTTGTATGATCCATTTTAATTCGTTCGTACAATCCATTCCAAATCATTCGCACGAATATATCTATTCTAATTCATTCGAATGATCCATTCTAATTTATTCGTACGATCCATTCTAATTCATTCATACGATCCATTATAATTCATTTGTATGATCCATTCTAATTCATTAACATGAATGTATCCATTCTAATTCATTCGTACAATCCATTCTAATTCTTTTATACAATCCATTCTAATTCATTTGCACGAATGTATCCATTATAATTTATTCGTACGATCCATTGTAATTCATTCGTATGAACTATTCAAATTCATTCGCACAAATGTATCTATTCTAATTCATTCGTATGACCTATTCTAATTCATTCGCATGAATGTATACATTCTAATTCATTCGTACGATCCATTCAAATTCATTCATACAGACCATTCAAATTCATTTGTATGAATGTATCCATTAAATTTCATTCGTACGATTCATTCTAATTCATTCGCACGATCCATTCCAACTCATTCGCACGAATGTATCCATTCTAATTCATTCATACGATCCATTCTAATTCATTCATATGATCTATTCTAATTCATTCTTACGATCCATTCTAATTCATTCGCAAGAATGTGTCCATTCTAATTCTTTCATACGATCCATTCTAATTCATTCGTACAATCCATTCTAATTCATTTGTACGAATGTATCCATTCTAATTCATTCATACGATTAATTCTAATTCATTCGTAAGATCCATTCTAATTCATTCGTACGATCCATTCTAATTCTTTCGTACGAATATATCAATTCTAATTCATTCGTACGATCCATTCTAATTCAGTCGTATGAACCATTCTAATTTATTCGAAGGAATGTATCTATTCTAATTCATTCGTACGATCCATTCTAATTTAGTCGTACGATCCATTCTAATTCACTCGTATGAATGTATCTATTCTAATTCATTTGTACGATCCATTCTAATTTATTCGTACGATCCATTCTAATTCATTCGTACGATCTATTATAATTCATTCGAACAAATGTATCTATTCTAATTCATTCCTACGATCCATTCTAATTTATTCGTATGATCTATTCTAATTCATTCATACGATCCACCTAATTCATTCGCATGAATGTATCCATTATTATTCATTCGCACGAATGTATCCATTCTAATTCATTCGTACGATCAATTCGTGCGAATGAATTAGAATGGATATATTCTAATTCATTCGCACGATCCATTCTAATTCGTGCGAAGGAATTAGAAGGGATCGTATGAATGAATTAGAATGGATTGTACAAATGAATTAGAATTAGAATGGGTACATTCTTACGATCCATTCTAATTAATTCGTACGATCCATTCGTATTCATTCATACGATCCTTTCTAATTAGTTCATACGATCCATTCTAATTCATTCGCTTGAATGTATTCATTCGAATTCACTCGTATAATCCATTCTAATTCATTCGCACGATCCATTCTAATTCATTCGTTCTATCCATCCTAATTCATTCGTAAGAATATATCCATTAAAATTCATTCATATGATCCATTCTAATTCATTCGCATGATCCATTCTAATTCATTCATATGATCCATTCTAATTTATTCGTACGATCCATTCTAATTCATTCGCATGAATGTATCCATTCTAATTCATTTGTACGATCCATTCTAATTCATTCGCACGATCCTTTCTAATTCATTCATACGATCCATTCTGATTCATTCATACGATCCACTCTAATTCATTAGCATGAATCTATCCATTCTAATTCATTCGTACGATCCTTTCTAATTCATTTGTACGATCCAATCTAATTCTTTCGCATGATCCTGTTTAATTCATTCGCACGAATGTATCCATTCTAATTCATTCGAACGATCCATTCTAATTCATTCGTATGATCAATTCTAATTCATTCGCACGAATGTATCCATTCAAAGTCATTCGTTCGATTCATTCTAATTCATTCGCACGATCCATTCTAATTCGTTCATATGATCCATTCTAATTCATTCGTACGATCCATTCTAATTCAGTCATACAATCCATTCTAATTCATTCGTACGATCCATTTTAATTCATTCGCACGAATGTATCCATTCTAATTCATTCGTATGATCCATTCTAACTCATTCGTACGATCCCTTCAAATTCATTCGTACGATCCGTTTTAATTCATTCGCATGAATGTGTTTATTCTAATTCATTCGCACGATCCATTCTAATTCATTCGTACGATCCATTCTAATTCATTCGTACGATCCATTCTAATTCATTCGTACGATCCATTCTAATTCATTTGCACGAATGTATCCATTTTAATTCATTTGTATGATCCATTCTAATTCATTCGCCCGATCCATTGTAATTCATTCGCACGATCCACTCTAATTCATTCATACGATCCATTCTAAATCATTCGTACAATCCATTCTAATTCATTTGCACGAATGTATCCATTCTAATTCATTCGTACGATCCATTCTAATTCATTCGTACAATCCATTCTTATTCATTCATACGATCCATTCTAATTCATTCGTACAATCCATTCTAATTCATTCGCACGAATGTATCCATTCTAATTCATTAGTACGATCCATTCTAATTCATTCTAATGATCCATTCTAATTCATTCGTACTATTCATTCTAATTCATTCGTACGATCCATTCTAATTCATTCATACGATACATTCTAATTCATTCGCACGAATGTATCAATTCTAATTCATGCATACGATCCATTCTAATTCATTCGCACGATCCATTCTAATTCATTCGTACGATCCATTCTAATTCATTCGTACGATCCATTCTAACTCATTCGTACGATCCATTCTAATTCATTCGTACGATCCATTCGAATTCATTCGTATGATCCATTCTTATTCATTCATACGATCCATTCTAATTCATTCGTACAATCCATTCTAATTCATTCGCATGAATGTATCCATTCTAATTCATTCGTACGATCCATTCTAATTCATTCTCATGATCCATTCTAATTCATTCGTACTATTCATTCTAATTCATTCGTACGATCCATTCTAATTCATTCATACGATACATTCTAATTCATTCGCACGAATGTATCCATTCTAATTCATGCATACGATCCATTCTAATTCATTCGCACGATCCATTCTAATTCATTCGTACGATCCATTCTAATTCATTCGTATGATCCATTCTACCTCATTCGCACAAATGTATCCATTCTAATTCATTCGTACGATCCATTCTAATTCATTCGTACCATCCATTCTAATTCATTCGCACAATCTATTCTATTTCATTCATACGATCCATTCTAATTCATTCATACGATCCATTCTAATTCATTCGCACGAATGTATCCATTCTAATTCATTCGTACGATCCATTCTAATTCATTCGTACGATCCATTGCACGAATGTATCCATGTAATTCATTCGTACGATCCATTCTAATTCATTCGCACGATCCATTCTAATTCATTAGTACGATCCATTCTAATTCTTCGTACGATCCAATATAATTAATTCGTACGATCCATCCTAATTCATTCGTACGATCCAATCTAATTCATTGGCACGAATGTATCCATTCTAATTCTTTCGTATGATCCATTCTAATTCATTCGCACGATCCATTCTAATTCATTCGTACATTCCATTCTAATACATTCGTACGATCCATTCTAATTCATTCGTACGATCTATTCTAATTCATTTGTACAAATGTATCCATTCTAATTCATTCGTACGATCCATTCTAATTCATTCGCATGTTCCATTCTAATTCATTCGTATGATCCATTCTAATTCATTCGTACAATCCATTCTAACTCATTCATACGATCTATTCTAATTCATTCGGACGAATGTATCCATTCTAGTTCAGTCGTACGATCCATTCTAATTCATTCGCACGATCGATTCTAATTCATTCGCACGATCCATTCTAATTCATTTGTATGATCCATTCTAATTGATTCATACAATCCATTCTAATTCATTCGCACCAATGTATCCATTCTAATTCATTCGTACAATCCATTCTAATTCATTCATAGGATCCATTATAATTCATTCATATGATCCATTCTAATTCATTCGTAAAATCCATTCTAACTCATTCATACAATCCATTCTAATTCATTCGCACAAATGTATCCATTCTAATTCATTAGTACGATCCATTCTAATTCATTCGCACGATCAATTCTAATTCATTCGTACGATCCATTCTAATTCATTCGCACAAATGTATCCATTCTAATACATTCGTACGATCCATTATAATTCATTCGCAGGATCCATTCTAATTCATTCGTATGATCCATTCTAATTCATTCGTATGATCCATTCTAATTTATTCGCACCATCCATTCTAATTCATTCACCCGATCCATTCTAATTCATTCGTACGATCAATTCTAATTCACTCACACGATCCATTCTAATTCATTCGTACGATCCATTCTAATTCCTTCGTACGATCCATTCTAATTTATTCGCATGAATGTATCCATTCTAATTCATTTGTACGATCCATTCTAATTTATTCGCACGATCCATTGTAATTCATTCGCACGATCCAGTCTAGTTCATTCGTACGATCCATTCTAATTCATTCGTACAGTCCATTCTAATTCATTCGCACGAATGTATCCATTCTAATTCATTTGTACGATTCATTCTAATTCATTCGTACGATCCATTCTAATTCATTCGTACAATCCATTCTAATTCATTCGCACGATCCATTCTAATTCATTCGTATGATCCATTCTAATTCATTCGTACAATCTATTCTAATTCATTTGTACGATCCATTCTAATTCATTAGCATGATCTATTCTAATTCATTCGCACGATCCATTCTAATTTATTCGTATGATCCGCCCTAATTCCTTCATATGATCCATTCTAATTCATTCGCACGAATGTATCCATTCTAATTCATTCGTATGATCCATTCTAATTTATTCGCACGAACCATTCTAATTCATTCGTACGACACATTCTAATTCATTCACACGAATGTATCTATTCTAATTCATTCGTACGATCAATTCTAATTCATTCGTATGATCAATTCTAATTCATTCGCACGAATGTATCCATTCTAATTCATTCCTATGATCCATTCTAATTCGTTCGCACGATTCATTCTAATTCATTCGTATAATCCATTCTAATTCATTCGTACGATCCATTCTAATTCAGTCGTACAATCCATTCTAATTCATTCGTACGATCCATTCTAATTCATTCGCACGAAGGTATCTATTCTAATTCATTCGTACGATCCATTCTAATTCATTCGTACAATCCATTCTAATTAATTTACACAAATGTATCCATTCTAATTCATTCGCACGATCCATTCTAATTCATTCGTACTATCCAATCTAATTCATTCGTACGATCCATTCTAATTCATTCGTACGATACATTTTAATTCATTCGCACGAATGTTTCTATTCTAATTCATTCGTACGATCCATTCTAATTCATTCGTACGATCCATTCTAATTCATTCGCACGATCCATTATAATTCATTCGTACGATCCATTCTAATTCATTCGTATGATCCATTCTAATTCAGTCGTACAATCCATTCTAATTCATTCGTACGATCCATTCTAATTCATTCGCACGAATGTATCCATTCTAATTAATTCGTACGATCCACTCTAATTCATTGGCACGATCCATTCTAATTCATTAGTATGATCTATTCTAATTCATTCGTACGATCCAATCTACATCATTCGCACGATCCATTCTAATTCATTCATACGATCCAATCTAATTAATTCATACGATCCATTCTAATTCATTCACACGAATGTATCCATTCTAATTCATTCGTACGATCCATTCTAATTCATTCGCATGATCCATTCTAATTCATTCGTACGATCCATTCTAATTCATTCATACGATCCATTCTAATTCATTCGTATAATCCATTCTAATTCATTCTTACAATCTATTCTAATTCATTTTCACGAATGTATCTATTCTAATTCATTCGTATGATCCATTCTAATTTATTCGCACAATCTATTCTAATTCATTCGTACGATCTATTTTAATTCATTCGTACGATCCATTCTAATTCATTCGCACGAATGTATCCATTCTAATTCATTCATACGATCCCTTCTATTTCATTCGCATGATCCATTCTAATTCATTCGTACGATCCGTTCTAATTCAGTCGTACAATCCATTCTAATTCATTCGTACGATCCATTCTAATTCATTGGCACGATCCATTCTAAGTCATTCGTATGATCCAGTCTAATTCATTCGTACGATCCATTCTAATTCATTCGCATGAATGTATCCATTCTAATTCATTCGTACGATCCATTCTAATTCATTCGCACGATTCACTCTAATTCATTCGTGCGATTTATTCTAATTCATTCGTACGATCCATTCTAATTCATTCGCACAAATGTATCCATTCTAATTCATTTGTATGATCCATTCTAATTCATTCACACCATCCATTCTAATTCATTCGCACGAATATATCCATTCCAATTCATTCGTTCGATCCATTCTAATTCATTCGCACGATCCATTCTTATTCATTCGAACGATCCAATCTAATTTATTCTCATGAATGTATCCCTTCTAATTCATTCGTACGATCCACTCTAATTCATTCGCACGATCCATTCTAATTCATTAGTACGATCCATTCTAATTCATTCATACGATCCAATCTAATTCATTCGTACGATCCATTCTAATTCATTCGTACGATCCATTCTAATTCATTCTCACGATCCATTCTAATTCATCTGTATGATCCATTCAAATACATTCGTACGATCCATTCTAATTCATTCATACGATCCATTCGAATTTATTTGCAAGAATGTATCCATTCTAATTCATTCGTACGATCCATTCTAATTCAGTCGTACAATCCATTCTAATTCATTCGTACGATCCATTCTAATTCATTGGCACGAATGTATCCATTCTAATTTATTCTCATGAATGTATCCCTTCTAATTCATTCGTACGATCCACTCTAATTCATTCGCACGATCCATTCTAATTCATTAGTACGATCCATTCTAATTCATTCATACGATCCAATCTAATTCATTCGTACGATCCATTCTAATTCTTCGTACGATCCATTCTAATTCATTCGCACGATCCATTCTAATTCATGAGTATGATCCATTCAAATACATTCGTACGATCCATTCTAATTCATTCATATGATCCATTCGAATTTATTTGCAAGAATGTATCCATTCTAATTCATTCGTACGATCCATTCTAATTCAGTCGTACAATCCATTCTAATTCATTCGTACGATCCATTCTAATTTATTGGCACGAATGTATCCATTTTAATTCATTCGTACGATCCATTCTTATTCATTCGCACGATCCATTCTAATTCATTAGTACGATCTACTATAATTCATTTGTACCATCCAATCTAATTCATTCGTACGATCCATTCTAATTCATTTGTACGATCTATTCTAATTCATTCGCATGATCCATTCTAATTCATTCGTACGATCCAATCTAATTCATACGTACGATCCATTCTAATTCATTCGTACGATCCATTCTAATCTATTCGTATAATCTATTCTAATTCATTCTTACAGTCCATTCTAATCCATTCGCACGAATGTATCTATTCTAACTCATTCGTATGATCCATTTTAATTCATTCGCACAATCCATTCTAATTCATTCGTACGATCCATTCTAATTCATTAGTACAATCCATTCTAATTCATTCGTACAATCCATTCTAATTCATTTGTACGATCCATTCTAATTCATTCGCGCGAATGTATCCATTCTAATTCATTCGTACGATCCATTCTAATTCATTCGCATGATCCAATCTAGTTCATTCGTACGATCCATTCTAATTCATTCATACGATCTATTCTAATTCATTCGTATGATCCATTCTAATTCATTCGTATAATCCATTCTAATTCATTCTTACAATCCATTCTAATTCATTCGCACGAATGTATCTGTTCTAATTCATTCGTATGATCCATTCTAATTCATTAGTACAATCCATTCTAATTCATTCGTATGATCCATTCTAATTCATTAGTATGATCCATTCTAATTCATTCATACGATCCATTCTAATTCATTCGCACAAATGTATCCATTCTAATTCATTCATATGATCCATTCTATTTCATTCATACGATCCATTCTAATTCATTCATACGATCCATTCTAATTCATTCGTACGATCCATTCTAATTCATTCATACGATCCATTCTAATTCATTCATACGATCCATTCTAATTCATTTGTACGATCCATTCTAATTCAGTCATACCTTCTATTCTAATTCATTCGTATGATCCATTCTAATTCATTCGCATGAATGTATCCATTCTAATTCATCCGTACGATCCATTCTAATTCATTCACACGATCCATTCTAATTCATTCGTACGATCTAGTATAATTCATTCGTACGATCCATTCTAATTCATTCGTATGATCCATTCTAATTCATTCGCACGATCCATTCTAATTTATTCTTACGATTCATTCTAAATCATTCATACGATCCATTCTAATTCATTCGTACGAATGTATCCATTCTAATTCATTTGTATGATCCATTCTAATTCATTCGTACCATCCATTCTAATTCATTCGCACGAATATATCCATTCTAATTCATTCGCACGATCCATTCTAATTCATTCGTACGATCCATTCTAATTTATTCGCACGAATGTATCCATTCTAATTCATTCGTATGATCCATTCTAATTAATTCGTACGATCCAATCTTATTCATTCGTACGATCCAATCTTATTCATTCGTATGATCCATTCTAATTTATTCGCACGAATGTATCCATTCTAATTCATTAGTTCAATCCATTCTAATTCATTCGTACGATCCGATCTTATTCATTCGTACGATCCATTCTAATTCTTTCGTACGATCCATTCTAATTCATTCGCACGAATGTATCCATTCTAATTCATTAGTATGGTCCATTATAATTCATTCGCACGATCCATTCTAATTCATTCGTTCGATCCATTCAAATACGTTCGTACGATCCATTCTAATTCATTCATACGATCCATTCAAATTCATTTGCACAAATATATCCATTCTAATTCATTCGAATGATCCATTCTAATTCATTCGTACAATCCATTCTAATTCATTCGTACGATCCATTCTAAATCATTCGTTCAATCCATTCTAATTCATTCGCACGATCCATTCTAATTCATTCGTACGATCCATTCTAATTCATTCATACGATCAATTCTAATTCATTCATACAATCCGTTCTAAATCATTCTTATTCATTCGCACAATCTATTCTTATTCATTCGTACAATCCATTCAATCTATTTCATTCGTACAATCCAATCTAATTCATTCGCACGATCCATTCTAATTCATTCATACGATCCATTCTATTTCATTCGTACGATCCATTCTTACTCATTCGTACGATCATACGAAGGAATTAGAATGGATCGTATGAATGAATTAGAATGGATCGTGCGAATGAATTAGAATGGATCGTACGAATGAATTAGAATGGATCGTATGAATGAATTAGAATGGATCGTACGTATGAATTAGAATGGATACATTCATGGCAATGAATTAGAATGGATCGTATGAATGAATTAGAATGGATTGTATGAATGAATTTGAATGGATCGTACGAATGAATTAGAATGGATACATTCGGATCGTATGAAGGAATTTGAATGGTTCGTACGAAGGAATTAGAATAGATTGTGCGAATGAATTAGAATGGATCGTACGAATGAATTAGAATGGATCGTGCTAATGAATTAGAATGGATCGTACGAATGAATTAGAATAGATTGTGCGAATGAATTAGAATGGAGCGTACGAATGAATTAGAATGAATCGTATGAATGAATTAGAATGGATACATTCATGGGAATGAATTAGAATGGATCATACGAAGGAATTAGAATGGATCGTGCGAATGAATTAGAATGGATCGTACGAAGGAATTTAGAATGGATCGTATGAATGAATTAGATTGGATTGTATGAATGAATTAGAATGGATCGTATGAATGAATTAGAATGGATCGTGCGAATGAATTAGAATGGATCGTATGAATGAATTAGATTGGATCGTATGAATGAATTAGAATGGATCGTATGAATGAATTAGAATGGATCGTACGAATGAATTAGAATGAATTAGAATGGATCCATTCTAATTCCTTCGTACGATCCATTCTAATTCATTCCCATGAATGTATCCATTCTAATTCATACTTACGATCCATTCTAATTCATTCATAATGTACGATCCATTCTAATTCCTTCGTACGATACATTTTAATTCATTCGTACGATCCAATCTAATTCATACAATCCAATCTAATTCATTCATATGATCCATTCTAATTCATTCTAATTCATTCGTACGATCCATTCTAATTCATTCATACGGTCCATTCTAATTCATTCATACGATCCATTCTAATTCATTCGCATGAATGTATCCATAATAATTCATTCGTATGATCCATTCTAATTTATTCGCACGATCCATTCTTGTAACATCCGCCCCAAACACACAAGATTTTGTCCGCTTTGCCCGTGCCCGCACGAGAACTTCCCTGGGTGGTCACCCATCCTGGTACTGCTCTCGCCCGAGCACGCTTAACTACGGAGTTCTTACGAAATCCGTAGCGGCGCACGGGCAAAGCGGACAAAATCTTGTGTGTTTGGGGCGGATGTTACAAAATGGTATCAGAGCCGGTTCTCCTCGCTATGGGGGGGTCTAACCCTACACGAGGACGTGTAGCCCTAAGGGGGGTGAATTGTGACGACCAAGATCCAATAGGCCAATAGCCAAGAGCCAAGACTCCTGAGGCGGGAATGCCAAGATGGATGAGGTGAGGTGAGGTGAGGTGAGGTATACAAGGCCATGAGTTAGCCCCATATCGCCTGGAGAGAAGGAGATCCTGAGCTACTTATATAATTTCCCCTCCCAAACATAGAAGACGCATTCTAGGTGGTTCGATGGTAACCATGCTAGTGCAAAACCTTGAGGTTGAGGGTTTGAGTACCCAAGAGACCAATAGAGGACAATATCTTGTGTTTGGGGGCTCACCACCTTTCCTGCCAAGACGCGTTTTAAAACCGTGCGCCGCTACGGATTTCATAAGAACTCCGTAGTTAAGCGTGCTCGAGAGAGAGCAGTACCAGGATGGGTGACCACCCTGGGAAGTTCTCGTGCTGGCACGGGCAAAGCGGACAAAATCTTGTGTGTTTGGGGCGGATGTTACAAAATGGTAACATCCGCCCCAAACACACAAGATTTTGTCCGCTTTGCCCGTGCCCGCACGAGAACTTCCCAGGGTGGTCACCCATCCTGGTACTGCTCTCTCTCGAGCACGCTTAACTACGGAGTTCTTACGAAATCCGTAGCGGCGCACGGTTTTAAAACGCGTCTTGGCAGGAAAGGTGGTGAGCCCCCAAACACAAGATATTGTCCTCTATTGGTCTCTTGGGTACTCGAACCCTCAACCTCAAGGTTTTGCACTAGCATGGTTACCATCGAACCACCTAGAACGCGTCTTCTATGTTTGGGAGGGGAAATTATATAAGTAGCTCAGGATCTCCTTCTCTCCAGGCCATATGGGGCTAACTCATGGCCTTGTACACCTCACCTCACCTCACCTCACCTCATCCATCTTGGCATTCCCGCCTCAGGAGTCTTGGCTCTTGGCTATTGGCCTATTGGATCTTGGTCGTCACAATCCACCCCCCTTAGGGCTACACGTCCTCGTGTAGGGTTAGACCCCCCCATAGCGAGGAGAACCGGCTCTGATACCATTTTGTAACATCCGCCCCAAACACACAAGATTTTGTCCGCTTTGCCCGTGCCCGCACGAGAAATTCCCAGGGTGGTCACCCATCCTGGTACTGCTCTCTCTCGAGCACGCTTAACTACGGAGTTCTTACGAAATCCGTAGCGGCGCACGGTTTTAAAACGCGTCTTGGCAGGAAAGGTGGTGAGCCCCCAAACACAAGATATTGTCCTCTATTGGTCTCTTGGGTACTCGAACCCTCAACCTCAAGGTTTTGCACTAGCATGGTTACCAACGAACCACCTAGAACGCGTCTTCTATGTTTGGGAGGGGAAATTATATAAGTAGCTCAGGATCTCCTTCTCTCCAGGCGATATGGGGCTAACTCATGGCCTTGTACACCTCACCTCACCTCACCTCACCTCATCCATCTTGGCATTCCCGCCTCAGGAGTCTTGGCTCTTGGCTATTGGCCTATTGGATCTTGGTCGTCACAATTCTAATTGATTCGTACGATCCATTCTAATTCTAATTCATTCTAATTCATTTTTTTTTTTTTTTGAGAACCCCTCCTGCGGGAGGGAGGGTTTGGCGGACCGCAACCAGAACCAATTAAAACTCAAGATAGAATGTTGTTACAAAATAATGAGGCTTCCTCCCCTAACTTGTCACGCCAGGGAATAATCCAAGTCCTGAAAAAAGAAGCAACCGACCTACGTAGATTCTCTTGCCCGGCCGAAGTAGCATTGAAGATCCGATTATTCCTCTCAAGCCAGATCACCCACACGATTGCCATGAACAACACATCCCAAGGTTTTCTGATTCCCAGCGGAACTCTCCTCCTCCTCCAGGAGCTCCAAAGACCTCGAAGAGAAAGAGGGTACGAGGATATACCGGCCTTGCCTTCGAAATGGTCCCATAGTTGCCGAGCGAAGGGGCACCCAAGTAACAGATGTGTTGAGGTCTCCTCCTCCGTGCTGCAGAAGGTGCAGAGAGTGTCCGAAGCTTGGGGATGGTGCCTCCACAACAAATTCACCTTAGTAAGAATCTTGTTCCTTGAGGCCATCAGAGAGAAAATCTGAACCTTCGAAGGTGCCTTCGTCCTCCAAATAGTCTTCGATGGTCGGTGACTCTGCACTCGAGGCAGGAGATGCTCGTAGAAGGATCTCACAGAGAATAGCCCGGAGGATAAGCAGTTCCACCGAACCGTGTCCCGCTCGGATCTGAAGGAAGCCGCCTGTAAAATCACATAAAGATCCTGCAGCTCCCGCCTACTGTTCCGATCTAAAGGAGCGCGGAGTTTAATATTCCAAACGATAGAACCCAGCCTCCGGCTCGCCTGGGATCGGACCGAAGCTCCCTTGTTCCGAGCCAAAGAGAAGAGGGACGGGAAGAGATGCTCCAAAGGCCTATCTCCGAGCCAAGTGTCCCGCCAGAATCTGATGGCCCTCCCGTCACCTAAGGAGAGAGTGGTCGCCTCCCTGTAGAGGTCCCTGACCTTGAGGACGCCTCGCCAAAAATGCGAAATTTTCCCAGAGACTCTACTCCGCACGTGCAGTGGGGAGAATCTCCTGAAATATCGGGACAGAATAACTTCCCTCCAAGACCCATCCGAACCTTGCTGCAAACGCCACCACCACTTCCCCAGTATCGAGATATTGAACCGGCGCAGATCTAGGACACCCAAACCACCCAGCTTCTTTGGGAGACAGACCTGGTCCCAACGCATGAGGTTGTACCCTCCTGTAGAAGCACCCGCACCATGCCACAGGAAGGAGCGTCGGATCTTGTCGATCCTATCAATCACCCAAGTTGGCAGAAAATAGAAGGACAGGTAGTAAGATGGGATCGACGAAAGAACCGAATTTACCAGAACTAGTCGACCACCAGAGGACAAAAATCTGCCCTTCCAACCCTCCAAACGCCTTTCTATCTTCAGAATCAGCTGCTCCTAGTCCTCTCGCCTGAGAGCCCTGTCGCTGATAGGAAGACCCAAATATTTCATCGACAAGGTACCTTCTCTGCAATTCAGTAACCTGGCCAAACCGCTATCGGCTTCCCCTGAACCGATGTAATAAAGGCTGCTCTTCTGGAAGTTGATCTTCAGCCCTGAAGTCAATTCCAGCCCGTAAAGGAGGATCTTCAGGGAGACCATCTGAAAAGGACACGCTCTGGCGAAGAGTAACGAATCGTCCGCATAATGCAAATTAGAAGTAGTCCAACCATGCCCGCCCACTCCCTTCACCAGACCTTCAGAGTTCGCCTTGCGAACCGCAGCATCGAAGGCGTCGACCACCAAGATAAACAGATAAGGGGATAGTGGGCATCCCTGCTTCAGACCCTTGTACACCTTGAAGTCCCGGCCCTGCTCCCCATTAATAAGGCAAGAAAGCTTAGAAGAGACCAAAATCTCTCTGATCCAGGACACCCACTTAGCAGAAAAACCTTTGGCTTCCAGAAGCCTAAGGAGGAAGTCCCACCGAATCTGATCGAAGGCCCGCTCGAAGTCGATCTTGAGCAGTATCACTTCCTCTCCAGATTCTCACAGGTGGAAGATGGTCTCGTGCGCTGCCGCTACACTGTCGAGGATCAGGAGCCCTTTAATGAAGGCCGTCTGGGAGGTGTAGACCAGCAGTGAGATGTTGTCGGCCAGCCTATTAGCTAGAATCTTCGCGACGATCTTGTAGAGGCAGTTCGACAGAGAGATCGGTCTAAAGTCTCAAATAGTCTCTGCAGCAGATTTCATAGGAAGTAGGATAATCCAAGAGCGATTTAGGTAATGGAGATGCACCTTGCCCGAGAAGAAGTCACTCAGGAAACGGCAAAGGTCACACTTCAAGATGTCCCAATACTTCTGGTAGAACGCCATAGGGAATCCATCCGGCCCCGGCGCACCATCGCCCTTAGACTGGAAGACCGCTCTGCTGAAATCATCTTCAGTAAACTCCGAATCAAAACTATTGCCGTCCGGTAGTCTCCGGAAATCAACGCCGGCCCAATCGAAAGAGACTCCAGACGTCGCACCATCCTCACGAAAGGCGCTCTTGAAGAAAGAGGTAGCCGCAGCCAGGATATCAGAGGTCGAAGTCAGCGATTGCTCCTTATGCCAAAGCGTGGTGAGAAAATTCCTCCTCCTTCTAGCATTCGCCACTCTATGAAAATAAGAAGTATTGGCATCTCCCTGCTTGATCCACTGTTCCTTCGAACGTTGCCGCCACATCACTTCCTCTCTCCGCAGAAGGGCTACAAGGCTCTCATTCAGCTCTAACAACCGCTCCTTCTCCGTAGCTGAAAGATCGGAAGATTCCCCCTTCACTTCAAGGGAATGAATCTCCGACAGTACAGAAGTTTTACGCCTCAGAACACTGCCAAAATGCTCCCTGCTCCAGCAAATGAGCTTCTTCTTAACAAACCTGAGCTTGCGAGTCATGTTCAGCGCCGAGTTCTCATGACCGGCAGCTTCAGCCCACCATCCAGCCAACCTCTCTTCGAGGCCTCCCTCCAAGGACCACATCAGCTCGAATCTAAATGGTGGCCGGACGGGTGAGATAGATTCAGTGGACAGGAGGATCAGGGCATGGTCTGACACACAAGAAGCCAGACCTGTCTAGATCGAGCCCGGGAGTTTCGAGTCCCAATCAACCGAGATGAGGAACCGGTCTAGCCTGGCTAGTATTGGATCTTCCCTCTTGTTGCTCCACGTGAACGTACGTCCCGACAGAGGTAGATCAATAAGCTCCTGCTGACGAATGAAAAGAGAGAAGGCACTCATAGCCGAAACATCACCTCCGCTACGTAGCCTCTCGCTCAACCCTCTCGTCACATTGAAGTCACCAGCAATCACCCAAGGCCCAGTGAAGTTAACCCGGAGTAGGGACAGCTCCGTCCAGAAATCATCCCCTCTGCTATGGTCTGTCGGGCCATAAACGGTAGAAAGCATCCACTCCTCGCAGTCTAATCTGTTCTGAAAAATAAGGGAGAGAGAGAAAACTCCAACGTTCGTACTCTTCAGCAAAAGAAGATCGTCATTGTACCCCACCAGAATACCACCTGACGCCCCTGTAGAGTCCTTCGCCTCCCACTTCGCAATTTTCTTAGTGCTGAGGGAACGGAAGAAATGGCTCGTCGGATTCTCCCGCTTAGACTCCTGAATACAGATGATGTCTACATCATGAATGGAAGCAAAAGAACTGGCGGCCCGTCTTTTCTCCGATTTTCCTAACCCTCTCACATTCCAAGAAAGAATCTTCATAAGCAAAACAAACAACTCCACAAACACCTCCGGGACCACTCCTCAGGAGGATGCGGCTAGCCTAGCCCGCTTCTCCTCCATGGCTCTGAGAGAATCAAGAAAGAAGCGCACACCTTCCAGTTCTGGAGTAGTTATGAACCCACATTTCTTAGCAATGTCTAAGATTACATCATCATCCAAAAAGGAAAGAGGGAGGGAAACCGAAGGATCTGCTTGGTCCATCTCCAAAAGACGCATCTTCGACCAGATCAAAGCTTGGGCTAGCGACGGATCCTCCCAGGAACGCTACAAAATTTGCCTGAAGCTCCTCCTAGACGACTAAAGGTGGGCAGCGCCGCCACTATCCGTGGATGCCTCTTGTCCTCCAAAATCCTGCTCGGGCCCAGCAGTAGTCCCTCCCCCTCCACTCCCCAGCTCTGCTACAGCGCACCTGCTGACATCAGAGATAGGATCAAGAGATTCCCCCGAAGTGGAGGAAACCACGTTGATAGGGACAAGATCAACCTGGGGACCCAAGGGTGGGCCCCCCACATCCGGACCAACATCAACACCCTCGTGCTCATCAGCGAAGGGGTTGATAGGAGTAGCCACGCAAGCACCAAGGGTACCCTCAAAAGAAAAGGGAGGCAAACCTCCACTCGTGCCAAAACCGAGATTCGAAGCACCCAAACCTGTATCTCGGGAGAACTGCTGGAGAGATGGAGTACCTGGGTTGCGACTGCAACCCGCCTCGTGCTCTGGTGCCGGCACAGGTGGTGGGCGAATGCACTGCTGACAAAACCTCGTCGGCTGCAGCCCGGCTGCCACTGGGTCGAAACCAGGCGGGATCACCGGCTCCCCGAATAGCATAATGCCGCCAACTCCATGATCCAGAGGAGGCATATATCCTAGGGGAGGCGGAGGGAGTGTGGTGCAATCACCAAGGATCTGAGAAGTGAGATGAACCCGGAACACCCCACCGCCGTGGGTGAAATTCAAAGAGGGAGGAATCAGGATTGGATCATAGCAGAGGGTCGTAGCTTGACAGAAACGCCGGTACGAGATTGTCGGGAAGACGTTGAAGCACTCCCGGACCTCTCCGTATGGCTCCAGAAGCGTCGTGATCGAGCCCTCCCCCCAGGCGTCAAAGGGAAGGCCGAAAATGGTGACCCTCAAGGCTGTCCTCCTTCTCCTTGCAACAGCTCCACCCAGCTCCTCCCACGGGCGGAAGAAGACAGAAACTGCTCCCAGGTCCCGGACTCCACGACCTGCCTCGATCTCCAGGAATTGGCGGAATGGGAACTCAACTAGGAATTCCCCATTGCCGATTTCCTGAGCCGGCCAAGCCCAGGAGCCCAGCCACGCGTGCCGGAGGTGGCCGGAAAGCTCCGCCGCTGACACCGATTTCTGGAAGACCCGGCAGATCCCAGATCAGTTAAGGACCTCCAGCATCTCCGCGCGCCTGGGATCGTCAGGAAGATCAAGCGAGGCCCCGGCTCCCGTCGAAGAAGAACCCATAGATCCGGAAGATCTGGACATCTTGCACTGGTGGGAGGTATGCCCCACCTTCCCGCAGGCGAAGCACACAAGGGGGTTCTGGCACGCTGCCACCGTATGGTCCCTCTCCCCGCACCGATGGCAACGACGCCCTAGATCCCTCCAGCAGTGAGGCAGATCAGGGCGGCGAGAGGGCCTCGAAACCCTGGCTGGCGGCGGGGAAGGACGGCGGACGACGTCGGCGAAGGAGACACGAGGACGAGAGGCCGACGAGGAGGGGTAGTTGGAGCCCCCGAGACGCCTATCTCGGGAACGACTCCTCTCCGCCACTCCCGCAGAGCCTCTCTCCCCGCGCATCCCAGCCCTAAATGTCGCCCCTCGGGAACCTGCGCCCTCTCGCCGCTGTTCCTCTCGGCCCTCGGGAGAACGGCCACCAGATCTCCCTCGGGATCTCCCTCTTCCTCTCGCTATCCCTCCTACACAAATTCCGTTCAACGATTCAACCGGTGGGAGAGCAGGTACGGCCCGAATCGGAGCCGGAAGGGGGAGGAGGGGTGACCGGGAGACCTAGCAGGGGGAGGATCGACGGCCAGGAGACCTCGCATGGGATCGGTGGCCGGGAGTCCTCGCAGGTGAGGATCGACGGCCCGGAGTGCTTGCAGGGGAGGATTGGCGGCCGGGAGTGCTCGCAGGGGAGGATCGGAGACCGGGAGACCTCGCAGGGGGAGGATCGGCAGCATGGAGAGCTCGATCGCACGGGGAGGAGGGCGGAGCACCGCGAGCGCCTCCATGCTGCCTTAGGGTTTTTCCTCTTAAGTCTCGATCGGGCTTGTAAAGTTGAAAAAACCCATCACATATCCTCTAATTCATTAGAATGGATCATACGAATGAATTAGAATGGACACATTCGTGCGAATAAATTAGAATGGATTGTATGAATGAATTAGAATGGATCGTATGAATGAATTCGAATGGAGCGTATGAATGAATTAGAATGGATACATTCGTGCGAAAGAATTAGAATGGATCGTACGAATTAATTAGAATGGATCGTACTGATGAATTAGAATGGATCGTACCAATGAATTAGAATACATTGTGCGAATAAATTAGAATGGATCATGCGTATGAATTAGAATGGATACATTCGTGCGAGTGAATTAGAATGGATCGTTTTAATGAATCCATTCTAATTAGAATGGATCCATTCTAATTCATTCGTACGATCCATTCTAATTCATTCGCACGATCCATTCTAATTCATTCATACGATCCATTCCAATTCATTCGTACGATCCATTCTAATTCATTCGCACGATCCATTCTAATTCATTCGTACGATCCATTCGAATTCATTCATACGATCCATTCTAATTCATTCATACGATCCATTCTAATTCATTCATACGATCCATTCTAATTCATTCGCACAATCTATTCTAATTCATTCGTACGATCCATTCTAATTCATTCGCACGATCCATTCTAATTCATTTGCGAATGATGAATCGTACGAATGAATTAGAATGGATCGTACGAAGGAATTAGGGTGGATTGTACGAATGAATTAGAATGGATACATTCGTGCGAAAGAATTAGAATGGATTGTATGAATGAATTAGAATGGATCGTGCGAATGAATTAGAATGGATACATTCGTGCGAATGAATTAGAATGGATCATACGAAGGAATTAGGGTGGATCGTATGAATGAATAAGAATGGATCGTACGATCCATTCTAATTCATTTGTACGATCCATTCTAATTCATTCGCACGAATGTATCCATTCTAATTCATTCGCCGGATCCATTCTAATTCATTCATGCGATCCATTCTAATTAATTCATACGATCCATTCTAATTTATTCGCACGAATGTATCTATTCTAATTCATTCGTAGATCCATTCTAGTTCATTCATACGATCCATTCAAATTCATTCGTACGATCCATTCTAATTCATTCGCACGAATGTATCCATTCTAAATCATTCATACGATCCATTCTAATTCATTCTACTTCATTCACACGATCCATTCTAATTTATTCGTACGATCCATTCTAATTCATTCTAATTCATTCATACGATCGTACGAATGAATAAGAATGGATCGTACGAATGAAATAGAAAGGATCGTATGAATGAATTAGAATGGATCGTGCTAATGAATTAGAATGGATCGTACGAATGAATTAGAATAGATTGTGCGAATGAATTAGAATGGATTGTACGAATGAATTAGAATGGATCGTATGAATGAATTAGAATGGATCATGCGAATGAATTAGAATGGATCGTACGAATGAATTAGAATGGATCGTACGAATGAATTAGAATGGATCGTGCGAATGAATTAGAATAGATTGTGCGGATGATGAATTAGAATGGATTAGAATGGATCGTGCGAATGAATTAGAATGGAACGTACGAATGAATTAGAGTGGATACATTCATCCGAATGAATTAGAATGGATCGTATGAATGAATTAGAATGGAGCGTACGAAGGAATTAGAATGGATCGTGCGAATAAATTAGAATGGATCGTACGAATGAATTAGAATGGATACATTCGTGCGAATGAATTAGAATGGATCATTCTAATCCATTCTAATTTATTCGTACGATCCAATCTAATTCATACATACGATCCATTCTAATTCATTCATACGATCCAATCTAATTCATTCATATGATCCATTCTAATTCTTTTGCACGAATGTATCCATTCTAATTCATTCTAATTACTTCGTACGATCCATTCGTAGGATCCATTCTAATTCCTTCGCACGAATGTATCCATGCATGAATGTATCCATTCTAATTCATTCGTACGATCCATTCTAATTCCTTCGTACAATACATTCTAATTCATTCGCAAGATCCATTCTAATTCATTCATATGATCCATTCTAATTCATTCGTATGATCCATTCTAATTCATTCGCACAATCTATTCTAATTCATTCGTACGATCCATTCTAATTCATTAGCACGAATGTATCCATTCTAATTCTCATCCATTCTAATTCATTCGTACGATCCACCCAAATTCCTTCGTACGATCCATTCGTATTCCTTCGTACGATCCATTCTAATTCCTTCGTACGATCAATTCTATTTCATTCGTATGATCCATTCTAATTCCTTCGTACTATCCATTCTAATTCATTCCCATGAATATATCCATTCTAATTCATACGTACGATCCTTTCTAATTCATTCATACGATCCAATCTAATTCATTCATACGATCCATTCTAATTCATTCGTACGATCCATTCTAATTTATTCGCACAATCTATTCTAATTCATTCGTACGATCCATTCTAATTCATTAGCACGATCCATTCTAATTCATTCGTATGATCCACTCTATTTCATTAGTACGATCCATTCTTACTCATTCATACAATCCAGTCTAATTAGAATGGATCGTACGTATGAATTAGAATGGATCATACGAATGAAATAGAATGGATCGTACGAACGAATTAGAATGGATCATACGACAAATGAATTAGAATGAAATAGAATGGATAAGAATGGATTAGAATGGATCGTATGAATGGATTAGAATGGATTAGAATGGATCGTATGAATGAATTAGAATGGATTATAATGGATCGTACGAAGGAATTAGAATGGATCATACGAATGAATTAGAATGGATACATTCGTGAGAATGAATTAGAATGGATCGTATGAATAAATTAGATTGGATCGTATGAATGAATTATAATGGATCATATGAATAAATTAGAATGGATAGTACGAATGAATTAGAATGGATCGTACGAAGGAATTAGAATGGATACATTCGTACGCACCTTTCTAATTCATTCATACAATCCATTCTAATTCTTTCGCACGAATGTATCCATTCTAATTCATTCGTACGATCCACCCTAATTCCTTCGTATGATCCATTCTAATTCTTTTGCACGAATGTATCCATTCTAATTCATTCATACGATCTATTCTAGTTCATTCGCACGATCGTATGAATGAATTAGAATGGATCGTATGAATGAATTAGAATGGATTATGCGAATGAATTAGAATGGATCGTATGAATGAATTAGAATGGATCGTGCAAATGATTTAGAATGGATCGTATGAATGAATTCGAATGGATCGTACGAATGAATTAGAATGGATACATTCGTGCGAATGAATTAGAATGGATTATACGAAGGAATTAGGGTGGATCGTACGAATGAATTAGAATGGATAGATTCGTGCGAAAGAATTAGAATGGATTGTATGAATGAATTACAATGGATCGTACAAATGTATCCATTCTAATTTCTTCGTACGATCCATTCTAATTCATTCGTACGATCCATTCTAATTCATTCTTACGATCCAATCTAATTCATTCATACGATCCATTCTAATTCATTCGCACGAATGTATCCATTCTAATTCATTCGTACGATCCATTCTAAATCATTCGTACGATCCATTCTATTTCATTCATACGATCCAATCTAATTTATTCGCACGAATGTATCATTCTAATTCATTAGCACGAATTCATTAGAATGGATCGTACGAATGAATTAGAATGGATCGTATGAATGAATTCGAATGGATCGTACGAATGAATTAGAATGGATCGTACGAATGAGTAAGAATGGATCGTACGAATGAATTAGAATGGATCCTACGAATAAATTAGAATGGATCGTACAAATGAATTAGAATGGATCGTACGAATGAATTAGAATAATCCATTCTAATTCATTCGTACAATCCATTCTAATTCATTCATACGATCCATTCTAATTCATTCATATAATGCATTCTAATTCTTTCGCAAGAATGTATCCATTCTAATTAATTCGTACGATCCATCCTAATTCCTTCGTATGATCCATTCTAATTCATTCGCACGAATGTATCCATTCTAATTCATTCGTACGATCCATTCTAACTCATTCGCACGATCCATTCTAATTCATTCATACGATCCATTCTAATTCATTCATACGATCCATTCTAATTCATTCACACGATCCATTCTATTTCATTCGTATGATCCATTCTTACTCATTCGTACGATCCACTCTAATTCTTTCGCACGAATGTATCCATTCTAATTCATTCGTACGATCCACCCTAATTCCTTCATATGATCCTTACTAATTCATTCGCACGACTGTATCCATTCTAATTCATTCGTACGATCCATTCGAATTCATTCATACGATGCATTCTAATTCGTTCATACGATCCATTCTAATTCATTCGTACGATCCATTCTTACTCATTCATACGATCCATTCTAATTCATTCGTACGATCCATTCTAATTCATTCATACGATCCATTCTAATTTATTCGTACGATCCATTCTAATGAATTCGTGCTAATGAATTAGAATGATACATTCGTGCGAATAAATTAGAATGGATCGTATGAATGAATTAGAATGGATCGTACGAATGAATTAGAATGGATCGTACGAATGAATTAGAATGGATACATTCGTGCGAATGAATTAGAATGGATCGTATGAATGAATTAGATTGGATCGTATGAATGAATTAGAATGGATCGTACGAATGAATTAGAATGGATCGTACGAAGGAATTAGAATGGATATATTTGTACGATCCATTATAATTCATTCATACAATCCATTCTAATTCTTTCGCACGAATGTATCCATTCTAATTCATTCGTACGATCC
This sequence comes from Chamaelirium japonicum, assembly GCA_947650365.1. Taxonomy (NCBI): domain Eukaryota; kingdom Viridiplantae; phylum Streptophyta; class Magnoliopsida; order Liliales; family Melanthiaceae; genus Chamaelirium; species Chamaelirium japonicum. The sequence continues at coordinate 68,803,092 of OX393556.1, read as the reverse complement.
ACCCTAATTCCTTCGTATGATCCATTCTAATTCATTCGCACGAATATATCTATTCTAATTCATTCGTACGATCCATTTGAATTCATTCATACGATCCATTCCAAATCATTCGCACGATCCATTCTAATTCATTCATACGATCCATTCTAATTCATTCGCATAATCCATTCTAATTCATTCATACGATCCATTCTAATTCATTCATACGATCGTGCGAATGAATTAGAATAGATCGTACGAATGAATTAGAATGGATACATTCGTGCAAAAGAATTAGAATGGATCATAAGAAGGAATTAGGGTGGATCGTACGAATGAATTAGAATGGATACATTCGTGCGAAAGAATTAGAATGGATTGTATGAATAAATTAGAAAGGAGCGTACGATCCATTCTAATTCGTTAGCACGATCCATTCTATTTCATTCGTATGATCCATTCTATTTTATTCGTACGATCCATTCTTACTCATTCGTACGATCCATTCTAATTTATTCGCACGAATGTATCCATTCTAATTCATTCGTACGATCCATTCCAATTCTTTCTTACGATCCATTCTATTTCATTCATACGATCCATTCTAATTCATTCATACAATCCATTCTAATTCTTTCACACGAATGTATCCATTCTAATACATTCGTACGTATGATCCATTCTAATTCATTCATTCGTACGATCCATTCTAATTCCTACGTGCGAATGAATTAGAATGGATCGTATGAATGAATTCGAATGGATCGTACGAATGAATTAGAATGGATACATTCGTGCGAATGAATTAGAATGGGTCATACGAAGGAATTAGGGTGGATCGTACGAATGAATTAGAATGGGTCATACGAAGGAATTAGGGTGGATCGTACGAATGAATTAGAATGAATACATTCATGCGAAAGAATTAGAATGGATTGTATGAATGAATTAGAATGGATCGTATGAATAAAATAGAATAGATCGTACGAAGAAATTAGAATGGATCGTACGAATGAATTAGAATGGATACATTCATGCGAATGAATTAGAATAGATCGTACGAATGGGTAAGAATGGATCGTACGAATGGATTAGAATGGATCGTGCGAATGAATTAGAATGGATCGTATGAATGAATTAGAATGGATCATACGAATGAATTAGAATGGATCGTACGTATGAATTAGAATGAATTGTATGAATGAATTAGAATGGATCGTGCGAATGAATTAGAATGGATCGTACGAATGAATTAGAATGGATATATTTGTGCGAAAGAATTAGAATGGATCGTACGAATGAGTAAGAATGGATCGTACGTACGATCCATTCTAATTCATTCGTATGATCCATTCTAATTCATTCGTACGGTCTATTCTAATTTATTCGCACGAATGTATCCATTCTAATTCAGTCATACGATCCATTCTAATTCATTCACACGATTCATTCTGTTTCATTCGTACGATCCATTCTAATTAATTCGTACGATCCATTCTAATTCATTCGTACAGTCCATTTTAATTTATTCATACGATCCATTATAATTCATTTGCATGAATGTATCCATTCTAATACATTCATACGATCCATTGAAATTCATTCACACGATCCATTCAAATTCATTCGTACAATCCATTTTAGTTCATTCGTACGATCCATTCTAATTCATTCGCACGAATGTATCCATTATAATTCATTAGTATGATCCATTCTAATTCATTCGCACGAATGTATCCATTCTAATTCATTCGTACGATCCGTTCTAATTCATTCGTACGATCCGTTCTAATTCATTTGCATGATCCATTCTAATTCATTCGCATGAATGTATCCATTCTAATTCATTCATACGATCCATTCTAATTCATTCGCACGATTCACTCTAATTCATTCGTGTGATTCATTCTAATTCATTCGTACGATCCGTTCTAATTCATTCGCACGAATGTATCCATTCTAATTCATTTGTATGATCCATTCTAATTCATTCATACCATCCATTCTAATTCATACGCACGAATATATCCATTCTAATTCATTCGTTCGATCCATTCTAATTCATTCGCACGATCCATTCTTATTCATTCGTACGATCCATTCTAATTTATTCTCATGAATGTATCCCTTCTAATTCATTCGTACGATCCACTCTAATTCATTCGCACGATCCATTCTAATTCATTAGTACGATCCATTCTAATTCATTCATACGATCCAATCTAATTCATTCGTACGATCCATTCTAATTCATTCGTACGATCCATTCTAATTCATTCGCACGATCCATTCTAATTCATCTGTATGATCCATTCAAATACATTCGTACAATCCATTCTAATTCATTCATACGATCCATTCGAATTTATTTGCAAGAATGTATCCATTCTAATTCATTTGTACGATCCATTCTAATTCAGTCGTACAATCCATTCTAATTCATTCGTACGATCCATTCTAATTCATTGGCACGAATGTATCCATTCTAATTCATTCGTACGATCCATTCTTATTCATTCGCACGATCCATTCTAATTCATTAGTACGATCTATTCTAATTCATTCGTACCATCCAATCTAATTCATTCGTACGATCCATTCAAATTCATTCGTACGATCTATTCTAATTCATTCGCATGATCCATTCTAATTCATTTGTACGATCCAATCTAATTCATACGTACGATCCATTCTAATTCATTCGTACGATCCATTCTAATCTATTCGTATAATCTATTCTAATTCATTCTTACAGTCCATTCTAATTCATTCGCACGAATGTATCTATTCTAACTCATTTGTATGATCCATTTTAATTCATTCGCACAATCCATTCTAATTCATTCGTACGATCCATTCTAATTCATTAGTTCAATCCATTCTAATTCATTCGTACAATCCATTCTAATTCATTTGTACGATCCATTCTAATTCATTCGCATGAATGTATCCATTCTAATTCATTCGTACGATCCATTCTAATTCATTCGCATGATACAATCTAATTCATTCGTACGATCCATTCTAATTCATTCATATGATCCATTCTAATTCATTCGTATAATCCATTCTAATTCATTCTTATAATCCATTCTAATTCATTCGCACGAATGTATCTATTCTAATTCATTCGTATGATCCATTCTAATTCATTCGTACAATCCATTCTAATTCATTCGTACGATCCATTCTAATTCATTAGTATGATCCATTCTAATTCATTCGTACGATCCATTCTAATTCATTCGCACAAATGTACCCATTCTAATTCATTCATACGATCCATTCTATTTCATTCGCACGATCCATTCTAATTCATTCGTACGATCCATTCTAATTCATTCGTACGATCCATTCTAATTCAGTCATACCATCTATTCTAATTCATTCGTATGATCCATTCTAATTCATTCGCATGAATGTATCCATTCTAATTCATCCGTACGATCCATTCTAATTCATTCACACGATCTATTCTAATTCATTCGTACGATCCAGTATAATTCATTCGTATGATCCATTCTAATTCATTCGTATGATCCATTCTAATTCATTCGCACGATCCATTCTAATTTATTCTTTCGATTCATTCTAAATCATTCATACGATCCATTCTAATTCTTTCGCACGAATGTATCCATTCTAATTCATTTGTATGATCCATTCTAATTCATTCGTTCCATCCATTCTAATTCATTCACACGAATATATCCATTCTAATTCATTCGCACGATCCATTCTAATTCATTCGTACGATCCATTCTAATTTATTCGCACGAATGTATCCATTCTAATTCATTCGTATGATCCACTCTATTTCATTCGCACGATCCATTCTAATTCATTAGTTCAATTCATTCTAATTCATTCGAACGATCCAATCTTATTCATTCATACGATCCATTCTAATTCTTTCATACGATCCATTCTAATTCATTCGCACGAATGTATCCATTCTAATTCATTAGTACGGTCCATTATAATTCATTCGCACGATCCATTCTAATTCATTCGTTCGATCCATTCAAATACGTTCGTACGATCCATTCTAATTCATTCATACGATCCATTCAAATTTATTTGCACAAATATATCCATTCTAATTCATTCGTACGATCCATTCTAATTCATTCGCACGATCCATTCTAATTCATTCGTACGATCCATTCTAATTCATTCATACGATCAATTCTAATTCATTCATACAATCCATTCTAAATCATTCTTATTCATTCGCACAATCTATTCTTATTCATTCGTACAATCTATTCAATCTAATTCATTCGTACAATCCAATCTAATTCATTCGCACGATCCATTCTAATTCATTCATACGATCCATTCTATTTCATTCGTACGATCCATTCTTACTCATTCGTACGATCATACGAAGGAATTAGAATGGATCGTATGAATGAATTGGAATGGAGCGTGCAAATGAATTAGAATGGATCGTACGAATGAATTAGAATGGATCGTATGAATGAATTAGAATGGATCGTATGTATGAATTAGAATGGATACATTCATGGGAATGAATTAGAATGGATTATATGAATGAATTAGAATGGATCGTATGAATGAATTCGAATGGATCGTACGAATGAATTAGAATGGATACATTCGGATCGTACGAAGGAATTAGAATGGTTCGTACGAAGGAATTAGAATAGATTGTGCGAATGAATTAGAATGGATCGTACGAATGAATTAGAATGGATCGTGCTAATGAATTAGAATGGATCGTACGAATGAATTAGAATAGATTGTGCGAATGAATTAGAATGGATCGTACGAATGAATTAGAATGAATCATATGAATGAATTTGAATGGATACATTCATGGGAATGAATTAGAATGGATCGTACGAAAGAATTAGAATGGATCGTGCGAATGAATTAGAATGGATCGTACGAAGGAATTTAGAATGGATCGTATGAATGAATTAGATTGGATCGTATGAATGAATTAGAATGGATCGTATGAATGAATTAGAATGGATCGTGCGAATGAATTAGAATGGATCGTATGAATGAATTAGATTGGATCGTATGAATGAATTAGAATGGATCGTATGAATGAATTAGAATGGATCGTACGAATGAATTAGAATGAATTAGAATGGATCCATTCTAATTCCTTCGTACGATCCATTCTAATTCATTCCCATGAATGTATCCATTCTAATTCATACTTACGATCCATTCTAATTCATTCATAATGTACGATCCATTCTAATTCCTTCGTACGATCCATTTTAATTCATTCGTACGATCCAATCTAATTCATACAATCCAATCTAATTCATTCATATGATCCATTCTAATTCATTCTAATTCATTCGTACGATCCATTCTAATTCATTCATACGGTCCATTCTAATTCATTTGTACGATCCATTCTAATTCATTCATACGATCCATTCTAATTTATTCGCACGAATGTATCCATAATAATTCATTCGTACGATCCATTCTAATTCATTCGCACGATCCATTCTAATTCATTCGTACGATCCATTCTAATTCTAATTCATTCTAATTCATTTTTTTTTTTTAAGAACCCCTCCTGCGGGAGGGAGGGTTTGGCGGACCCCAACCAGAACCAATTAAAACTCAAGATAGAATGTTGTTACAAAATAATGAGGCTTCCTCCCCTAACTTGTCACGCCAAGGAATAATCCAAGTCCTGAAAAGAGAAGCAACCGACCTACGTAGATTCTCTTGCCCGGCCGAAGTAGCATTGAAGATCCGATTATTCCTCTCAAGCCATATCACCCACACGATTGCCATGAACAACACATCCCAAGGTTTTCTGATTCCCAGCGGAACTCTCCTCCTCCTCCAGGAGCTCCAAAGACCTCGAAGAGAAAGCGGGTACGAGGAAATACCGGCATTGCCTTCGAAATGGTCCCACAGTTGCCGAGGGAAGGGGCACCCAAGTAACAGATGTGATGAGGTCTCCTCCTCCGTGCTGCAGAAGGTACAGAGAGCGTCCGAAGCTTGGGGATGGTGCCTCCGTAACAAGTTCGCCTTAGTAAGAATCTTGTTCCTTGAGGCCATCAGAGAGAAAATCTGAACCTTCGAAGGTGCCTTCGTCCTCCAAATAGTCTTCGATGGTCGGTGACTCTGCACTCGAGGTAGGAGATGCTCGTAGAAGGATCTCACAGAGAATAGCCCAGAGGATGAGCAGTTCCACCGAACCGTGTCCCGCTCGGATCTGAAGGAAGCCGCCTGTAAAATCACATAAAGATCCTGCAGCTCCCGCCTACTGTTCCGATCTAAAGGAGCGCGGAGTTTAATATTCCAAATGATAGAACCCAGCCTCCGGCTCGCTTGGGTTCGGACCGAAGCTCCCTTGTTCCGAGCCAAAGAGAAGAGGGACGGGAAGAGATGCTCCAAAGGCCTATCTCCGAGCCAAGTGTCCCGCCAGAATCTGATGGCCCTCCCGTCACCTAAGGAGAGAGTGGTCGCCTCCCTGTAGAGGTCCCTGACCTTGAGGACGCCTAGCCAAAAATGCAAAATTTTCCCAGAGACTCTACTCCGCGCGTGCAGGGGGAGAATCTCCTGAAATATCAGGACAGAATAACTTCCCTCCAAGACCCATCCGAACCTTGCTGCAAACGCCACCACCACTTCCCCAGCATCGAGATATTGAACCGGCGCAGATCTAGGACACCCAAACCACCCAGCTTCTTTGGGAGACAGACCTGGTCCCAACGCATGAGGTTGTACCCTCCTGTAGAAGCACCCGCACTATGCCACAGGAAGGAGCGTCGGATTTTGTCGATCCTATCAATCACCCAAGTTGGCAAAAAATAGAAGGACAGGTAGTAAGATGGGATCGACGAAAGAACCGAATTTACCAGAACTAGTCGACCACCAGAGGACAAAAATCTGCCCTTCCAACCCTCCAAACGCCTTTCTATCTTCAGAATCAGCTGCTCCCAGTCCTCTCGCCTGAGAGCCCTGTCGCTAATAGGAAGACCCAAATATTTCATCGGCAAGGTACCTTCTCTGCAATTCAGTAACCTGGCCAAACCGCCACCGGCTTCCCCTGAACCGATGTAATACAGGCTGCTCTTCTGGAAGTTGATCTTCAGCCCTGAAGTCAATTCCAGCCCGTAAAGGAGGATCTTCAGGGAGACCATTTGAAAAGGACACGCTCTGGCGAAGAGTAACGAATCATCCGCATAATGCAAATTAGAAGTAGTCCAACCATGCCCGCCCACTCCCTTCACCAGACCTTCAGAGTTTGCCTTGCGAACCGCAGCATCGAAGGCGTCGACCACCAAGATAAACAGATAAGGGGATAGTGGGCATCCCTGCTTCAGACCCTTGTACACCTTGAAGTCCCGGCCCTGCTCCCCATTAATAAGATAAGAAAGCTTAGAAGAGACCAAAATCTCTCTGATCCAGGACACCCACTTAGCAGAAAAACCTTTGGCTTCCAGAAGCCTAAGGAGGAAGTCCCACCGAATCTGATCGAAGGCCCGCTCGAAGTCGATCTTGAGCAGTATCCCTTCCTCTCCAGATTCCCGCAGGTGGAAGATGGTCTCGTGGGCTGCCGCTACACTGTCGAGGATCAGGAGCCCTTTAATGAAGGCCGTCTGGGAGGGGTAGACCAGCAGTGAGATGTTATCGGCCAGCCTATTAGCTAGAATCTTCGCGACGATCTTGTAGAGGCAGTTCGATAGAGAGATCGGTCTGAAGTCTCGAATGGTCTCTGCAGCAGATTTCTTAGGAAGTAGGATAATCCAAGAGCGATTTAGGTAATGGAGACGCACCTTGCTCGAGAAGAAGTCACTCAGGAAACGGCAAAGGTCACACTTCAAGATGTCCCAATACTTCTGGTAGAACGCCATAGGGAATCCATTCGGCCCCGGCGCACCATCGCCCTTAGACTGGAAGACCGCTCTGCTAAAATCATCTTCAGTAAACTCCGAATCAAAGCTATTGCCGTCCGGTAGTCTCCGGAAATCAACGCCGGCCCAATCGAAAGAGACTCCAGACGTCGCACCATCCTCACGAAAGGCGCTCTTGAAGAAAGAGGTAGCCGCAGCCAGGATATCAGAGGTCGAAGTCAGCGATTGCTCCTCATGCCAAAGCGTGGTGAGAAAATTCCTCCTCCTTCTAGCATTCGCCACTCTATGAAAATAAGAAGTATTGGCATCTCCCTGCTTGATCCACTGTTCCTTTGAACGTTGCCGCCACATCACTTCCTCTCTCCGCAGAAGGGCTACAAGGCTCTCATTCAGCTCTAACAACCGCTCCTTCTCCGTAGCTGAAAGATCGGAAGATTCCCCCTTCACTTCAAGGGAATGAATCTCCGACAGTAAAGAAGTTTTACGCCTCAGAACACTGCCAAAATGCTCCCTGCTCCAGCAAATGAGCTTCTTCTTAACAAACCTGAGCTTGCGAGTCATGTTCAGCGCCGAGTTCTCATGACCGGCAGCTTCAGCCCACCATCCAGCCAACCTCTCTTCGAGGCCTCCCTCCGAGGACCACATCAGCTCGAATCTAAATGGTGGGCGGACGGGTGAGATAGATTCAGTGGACAGGAGGATCGGGGCATGGTCTGACACACAAGAAGCCAGACCTTTCTGGATCGAGCCCGGGAATTTCGAGTCCCAATCAACCGAGATAAGGAACCGGTCTAGCCTGGCCAGTATTGGATCTTCCCTCTTGTTGCTCTAAGTGAACGTACGTCCCGACAGAGGTAGATCAATAAGCTCCTGCTGACAAATGAAAAGAGAGAAGGCACTCATAGCCGAAATATCACCTCTGCTACGTAGCCTCTCGCTCGACCCTCTCGTCACATTGAAGTCACCAGCAATCACCCAAGGCCCAGTGAAGTTAACCCGGAGTAGGGACAGCTCCGTCCAGAAATCATCCCCTCTGCTATGGTCTGTCGGGCCATAAACGGTAGAAAGCATCCACTCCTCGCCGTCTAATCTATTCTGAAAAATAAGGGAGAGAGAGAAAACTCAAATATTCGTACTCTTCAGCAAAAGAAGATCGTCATTGTACCCCACCAGAATACCACCTGACGCCCCTGTAGAGTCCTTCGCCTCCCACTTCGCAATTTTCTTAGTGCTGAGGGAACGGAAGAAATGGCTCGTCGGATTCTCCCGCTTAGACTCCTGAATACAGATGATGTCTACATCATGAATGGAAGCAAAAGAACTGGTGGCCCGTCTTTTCTCCGACTTTCCTAACCCTCTCACATTCCAAGAAAGAATCTTCATAAGCAAAACAAACAACTCCACAGACACCTCTGGGACCACTCCTCAGGAGGATGCGGCTAGCCTAGCCCGCTTCTCCTCCATGGCTCTGAGAGAATCAAGAAAGAAGCGCACACCTTCCAGTTCTGGAGTAGTTATGAACCCATATTTCTTAGCAATGTCTAAGATTACATCATCATCCAAAAAGGAAAGAGGGAGGGAAACCGAAGGATCTGCTTGGTCCATCTCCAAAAGATGCATCTTCGACTAGATCAAAGCTTGGGCTAGCGACGGATCCTCCGAGGAACGCTGCAAAATTTGCCTGAAGCTCCTCCTAGACGACTGAAGATGGGCAGCGCCGCCACTATCCGTGGATGCCTCTCGTCCTCCAAAATCCTGCTCGGGCCCAGCAGTAGTCCCTCCCCATCCACTCCCCAGCTCTGCTACAGCGCACCTGCTGACATCAGAGATAGGATCAAGAGGTTCCCCCGAAGTGGAGGAAACCACGTTGATAGGGACAAGATCAACCTGGGGACCCAAGGGTGGGCCCCCCACATCCGGACCAACATCAACACCCTCGTGCTCATCAGCGAAGGGGTTGATGGGAGTAGCCACGCAAGCACCAAGGGTACCCTCAAAAGAAAAGGGAGGCAAACCTCCACTCGTGCCAAAACCGAGATTCGAAGCACCCAAACCTGTATCTCGGGAGAACTACTGGAGAGATGGAGTACCTGGGTTGCGACTGCAACCCGCCTCGTGCTCTGGTTCCGGCAAGGTGGTGGGCGAATGCACTGCTGACGAAACCTCATCGGCTGCAGCCCGGCTGCCACTGGGTCGAAACCAGGCGGGATCACCGACTCCCCGGATGGCATAATGCCGCCAACTCCATGATCCAGAGGAGGCATATATCCTAGGGGAGGCGGAGGGAGTATGGTGCAATCACCCAGGATCTGAGAAGTGAGACGAACCCGGAACACCCCACCGCCGTGGGTGAAATTCAAAGAGGGAGGAATCAGGATTGGATCGTAGCAGAGGGTCGTAGCTTGACAGAAACGTCGGTACGAGATTGTCGGGAAGACGTTGAAGCACTCCCGGACCTCTCCGTATGGCTCCAGAAGCGTCCTGATCAAGCCCTCCCCCCAGGCGTCAAAGGGAAGGCCGAAAATGGTGACCCTCAAGGCTGTCCTCCTTCTCCTTGCAACAGCTCCACCCAGCTCCTCCCACGGGCGGAAGGAGACAGAAACTGCTCCCAGGTCCCGGACTCCACGACCTGCCTCGATCTCCAGGAATTGGCGGAATGGGAACTCAACTAGGAATTCCCCATTGCCGATTTCCTGAGCCGACCAAGCCCAGGAGCCCTGCCACGCGTGCCGGAGGTAGCCGGAAAGCTCCGCCGCTGACACCGATTTCCGGAAGACCCGGCAGATCTCAGATCAGTTAAGGACCTCCAGCATCTTCGCGCGCCTGGGATCGTCGGGAAGATCAAGCGAGGCCCCGGCTTCCGTCGAAGAAGAACCCGTAGATCTGGAAGATCTGGACATCTTGCACTGGTGGGAGGTATGCCCCACCTTCCCGCAGGCGAAGCACACAAGGGGGTTCCGGCACGCTGCCACCGTATGGTCCCTCTCCCCGCAACGATGGCAACGACGCCCTAGATCCCTCCGGCAATGAGGCAGATCAGGGCGGCGAGAGGGCCTCGAAACCCTGGCTGGCGGCGGGGCAGGGCGGCGGACGACGTCGGCGAAGGAGACACGAGGACGAGAGGCCGACGAGGAGGGGTGGTTGGAGCCCCCGAGATGCCTATCCCGGGAACGACTCCTCTCCGCCGCTCCCATAGAGCCTCTTTCCCCGCGCATCCCAGCCCTAAATGTCGCCCCTCGGGAACCTGCGCCCTCTCGCCGCTGTTCCTCTCGTCCCTCGGGAGAACGGCCACCAGATCTCCCTCGGGATCTCCCTCTTCCTCTCGCCATCCCTCCTACACAAATTCCGTTTAACGATTCAACCGGTGGGAGAGCAGGTACGGCCCGAATCGGAGCCGGAAGGGGGAGGAGGGGTGGCCGGGAGACCTAGCAAGGGGAGGATCGACGGCCAGGAGACCTCGCAGGGGATCGATGGCCGGGAGTCCTCGCAGGTGAGGATCGACGGCCCGGAGTGCTTGCAGGGGAGGATTGGCGGCCGGGAGTGCTCATAGGGGAGGATCGGAGACCGGGAGACCTCGCAGGGGGAGGATCGGCAGCAGGGAGAGCTCGATCGCACGGGGAGGAGGGCGGAGCACCGCGAGCGCCTCCGTGCTGCCTTAGGGTTTTCCCTCTCAAGTCTCGATCGGGCTTGTAAACCCATCACATATCCTCTAATTCATTAGAATGGATCGTACGAATGAATTAGAATGGACACATTCGTGCGAATAAATTAGAATGGATTGTATGAATGAATTAGAATGGATCGTATGAATGAATTCGAATGGAGCGTATGAATGAATTAGAATGGATACATTCGTGCGAAAGAATTAGAATGGATCGTACGAATTAATTAGAATGGATCGTGCTAATGAATTAGAATGGATCGTACCAATGAATTAGAATAGATTGTGCGAATAAATTAGAATGGATCATGCGTATGAATTAGAATGGATACATTCGTGCGAGTGAATTAGAATGGATCGTTTGAATGAATCCATTCTAATTAGAATGGATCCATTCTAATTCATTCGTACGATCCATTCTAATTCATTCGCACGATCCATTCTAATTCATTCATACGATCCATTCCAATTCATTCGTACGATCCATTCTAATTCATTCGCACGATCCATTCTAATTCATTCGTACGATCCATTCGAATTCATTCATACGATCCATTCTAATTCATTCATACGATCCATTCTAATTCATTCATACGATCCATTCTAATTCATTCGCACAATCAATTCTAATTCATTCGTACGATCCATTCTAATTCATTCGCACGATCCATTCTAATTCATTTGCGAATGATGAATCGTACGAATGAATTAGAATGGATCTTACGAAGGAATTAGGGTGGATTGTACGAATGAATTAGAATGGATACATTCGTGCGAAAGAATTAGAATGGATTGTATGAATGAATTAGAATGGATTGTGCGAATTAATTAGAATGGATACATTCGTGCGAATGAATTAGAATGGATCATACGAAGGAATTAGGGTGGATCGTATGAATGAATAAGAATGGATCGTACAATCCATTCTAATTCATTTGTACGATCCATTCTAATTTATTCGCACGAATGTATCCATTCTAATTCATTCGCACGATCCATTCTAATTCATTCATGCGATCCATTCTAATTAATTTATACGATCCATTCTAATTTATTCGCACGAATGTATCCATTCTAATTCATTCGTAGATCCATTCTAGTTCATTCATACGATCCATTCAAATTCATTCGTACGATCCATTCTAATTCATTCGCACTAATGTATCCATTCTAATTCATTCGTACGATCCATTCTAATTCATTCTACTTCATTCACACGATCCATTCTAATTTATTCATACAATCTATTCTAATTCATTCTAATTCATTCATACGATCGTACGAATGAATAAGAATGGATCGTACGAATGAAATAGAATGGATCGTATGAATGAATTAGAATGGATCGTGCTAATGAATTAGAATGGATCGTACGAATGAATTAGACTAGATTGTGCGAATGAATTAGAATGGATCGTACGAATGAATTAGAATGGATCGTATGAATGAATTAGAATGGATCGTGCGAATGAATTAGAATGGATCGTACGAATGAATTAGAATGGATCGTACGAATGAATTAGAATGGATCGTGCGAATGAATTAGAATAGATTGTGCGGATGATGAATTAGAATGGATTAGAATGGATCGTGCGAATGAATTAGAATGGAACGTACGAATGAATTAGAGTGGATACATTCATCCGAATGAATTAGAATGGATCGTATGAATGAATTATAATGGAGCGTACGAAGGAATTAGAATAGATCGTGCGAATGAATTAGAATGGATCGTACGAATGAATTAGAATGGATACATTCGTGCGAATGAATTAGAATGGATCATTCTAATCCATTCTAATTCATTCGTACGATCCAATCTAATTCATACATACGATCCATTCTAATTCATTCATACGATCCAATCTAATTCATTCATATGATCCATTCTAATTCTTTTGCACGAATGTATCCATTCTAATTCATTCTAATTCCTTCGTACGATCCATTCGTACGATCCATTCTAATTCCTTCGCACGAATGTATCCATGCACGAATGTATCCATTCTAATTCATTCGTACGATCCATTCTAATTCCTTCGTACAATACATTCTAATTCATTCGCAAGATCTATTCTAATTCATTCATATGATCCATTCTAATTCATTCGTATGATCCATTCTAATTCATTCGCACAATCTATTCTAATTCATTCATACGATCCATTCTATTTCATTAGCACGAATGTATCCATTCTAATTCTCATCCATTCTAATTCATTCGTACGATCCACCCTAATTCCTTCGTACGATCCATTCGTATTCCTTCGTACGATCCATTCTAATTCCTTCGTACGATCAATTCTATTTCATTCGTATGATCCATTCTAATTCCTTCGTACTATCCATTCTAATTCATTCCCATGAATATATCCATTCTAATTCATACGTACGATCCAATCTAATTCATTCATACGATCCATTCTAATTCATTCGTACGATCCATTCTAATTTATTCGCACAATCTATTCTAATTCATTCGTACGATCTATTCTAATTCATTAGCACGATCCATTCTAATTCATTCGTATGATCCACTCTATTTCATTAGTACGATCCATTCTTACTCATTCATACAATCCAGTCTAATTAGAATGGATCGTACGTATGAATTAGAATGGATCGTTCGAAGGAGTTAGAATGGATCATACGAATGAAATAGAATGGATCGTACGAAGGAATTAGAATGGATCATACGACAAATGAATTAGAATGAATTAGAATGGATTAGAATGGATCGTATGAATGGATTAGAATGGATTAGAATGGATCGTATGAATGAATTAGAATGGATTAGAATAGATCGTACGAAGGAATTAGAATGGATCATACGAATGAATTAGAATGGATACATTCGTGCGAATGAATTAGAATGGATGGTATGAACAAATTAGATTGGATCGTATGAATGAATTATAATGGATCATATGAATGAATTAGAATGGATAGTACGAATGAATTAGAATGGATCGTATGAAGGAATTAGAATGGATACATTCGTACGCTCCTTTCTAATTCATTCATACAATCCATTCTAATTCTTTCGCACGAATGTATCCATTCTAATTCATTCGTACGATCCACCCTAATTCCTTCGTATGATCCATTCTAATTCTTTTGCACGAATGTATCCATTCTAATTCATTCGTACGATCTATTCTAATTCATTCGCACGATCGTATGAATGAATTAGAATGGATCGTATGAATGAATTAGAATGGATTATGCGACTGAATTAGAATGGATCGTATGAATGAATTAGAATGGATCGTGCGAATGATTTAGAATGGATCGTATGAATGAATTCGAATGGATCGTACGAATGAATTAGAATGGATACATTCATGCGAATGAATTAGAATGGATCATATGAAGGAATTAGGGTGGATCGTACGAATGAATTAGAATGGATACATTCGTGCGAAAGAATTAGAATGGATTGTATGAATGAATTATAATGGATCGTTCAAATGTATCCATTCTAATTGCTTCGTACGATCCATTCTAATTCATTCGTACGATCCATTCTAATTCATTCATACGATCCAATCTAATTCATTCATACGATCCATTCTAATTCATTCGCACGAATGTATCCATTCTAATTCATTCGTACGATCCATTCTAATTCATTCATACGATCCATTCTAATTCATTCATACGATCCATTCTAATTTATTCGCACGAATGTATCATTCTAATTCATTAGCACGAATTCATTAGAATGGATCGTACGAATGAATTAGAATGGATCGTATGAATGAATTAGAATGGATCGTACGAATGAATTAGAATGGATAGTACGAATGAGTAAGAATGGATCGTACGAATGAATTAGAATGGATCCTACGAATTAATTAGAATGGATCGTACAAATGAATTAGAATGGATCGTACGAATGAATTAGAATAATCCATTCTAATTCATTCGTACAATCCATTCTAATTCATTCATACGATCCATTCTAATTCATTCATACAATCCATTCTAATTCTTTCGCAAGAATGTATCCATTCTAATTAATTCGTACGATACATCCTAATTCCTTCGTATGATCCATTCTAATTCATTCGCACGAATGTATCCATTCTAATTCATTCGTACGATCCATTCTAATTCATTCGCACGATCCATTCTAATTCATTCATACGATCCATTCTAATTCATTCATACGATCCATTCTAATTCATTCGCACGATCCATTCTATTTCATTCGTATGATCCATTCTTACTCATTCGTACGATCCACTCTAATTCTTTCGCACGAATGTATCCATTCTAATTCATTCGTACGATCCACCCTAATTCCTTCATATGATCCTTACTAATTCATTCGCACGACTGTATCCATTCTAATTCATTCATACGATCCATTCGAATTCATTCATATGATGCATTCTAATTCGTTTATACGATCCATTCTAATTCATTCGTACGATCCATTATTACTCATTCATACGATCCATTCTAATTCATTCGTACGATCCATTCGAATTCATTCATACGATCCATTCTAATTCATTCGTACGATCCATTCTAATGAATTCGTGCTAATGAATTAGAATGATACATTCGTGCGAATAAATTAGAATGGATCGTAGGAATGAATTAGAATGGATCGTACGAATGAATTAGAATGGATCGTACGAATGAATTAGAATGGATACATTCGTGCGAATGAATTAGAATGGATTGTATGAATGAATTAGATTCGATCGTATGAATGAATTAGAATGGATCGTACGAATGAATTAGAATGGATCGTACGAAGGAATTAGAATGGATACATTTGTACGATCCATTATAATTCATTCATACAATCCATTCTAATTCTTTCGCACGAATGTATCCATTCTAATTCATTCGTACGATCCACCCTAATTCCTTCGTATGATCCATTCTAATTCATTCGCACGAATATATCCATTCTAATTCATTCGTACGATCCATTCGAATTCATTCATACGATCCATTCTAAATCATTCGCACGATCCATTCTAATTCATTCATACGATCCATTCTAATTCATTCGCATAATCCATTCTAATTCATTCATACGATCCATTCTAATTCATTCATACGATCGTGCGAATGAATTAGAATAGATCGTACGAATGAATTAGAATGGATACATTCGTGCGAAAGAATTAGAATGGATCATACGAAGGAATTAGGGTGGATCGTACGGATGAATTAGAATGGATACATTCGTGCGAAAGAATTAGAATGGATTGTATGAATGAATTAGAAAGGAGCGTACGATCCATTCTAATTCGTTAGCACGATCCATTCTAATTCATTCGTATGATCCATTCTATTTTATTCGTACGATCCATTCTTACTCATTCGTACGATCCATTCTAATTTATTCGCACGAATGTATCCATTCTAATTCATTCGTATGATCCATTCCAATTCCTTCTTACGATCCATTCTATTTCATTCATACGATCCATTCTAATTCATTCATACAATCCATTCTAATTCTTTCACACGAATGTATCCATTCTAATACATTCGTACGTATGATCCATTCTAATTCA
Organism: Chamaelirium japonicum; assembly: GCA_947650365.1. NCBI lineage: Eukaryota > Viridiplantae > Streptophyta > Magnoliopsida > Liliales > Melanthiaceae > Chamaelirium > Chamaelirium japonicum. The sequence goes on along the minus strand of OX393556.1, from coordinate 68,786,044 downwards.
TTCATTCGTACGATCCATTCTAATTCCTACGTGTGAATGAATTAGAATGGAACGTATGAATGAATTCGAATGGATCGTACGAATGAATTAGAATGGATACATTCGTGCGAATGAATTAGAATGGATCATACGAACGAATTAGGGTGGATCGTACGAATGAATTAGAATGGATACATTCATGCGAAAGAATTAGAATGGATTGTATGAATGAATTAGAATGGATCGTATGAATAAAATAGAATGGATCGTACGAAGAAATTAGAATGGATCGTACGAATGAATTCGAATGGATACATTCATGCGAATGAATTAAAATAGATCGTACGAATGAGTAAGAATGGATCGTACGAATGGATTAGAATGGATCGTGCGAATGAATTAGAATGGATCGTATGAATGAATTAGAATGGATCATACGAATGAATTAGAATGGATCGTACGTATGAATTAGAATGAATTGTATGAATGAATTAGAATGGATCGTGCGAATGAATTAGAATGGATCGTACGAATGAATTAGAATAGATACATTCGTGCGAATGAACTAGAATGGATCGTACGAATGAGTAAGAATGGATCGTACGCACGATCCATTCTAATTCATTCGTATGATCCATTCTAATTCATTCGTACGGTCCATTCTAATTTATTCGCACGAATGTATCCATTCTAATTCATTCATACGATCCATTCTAATTCATTCACACGATTCATTCTATTTCATTCATACGATCCATTCTAATTAATTCGTACGATCCATTCTAATTCATTCGTACGATCCATTTTAATTTATTCATACGATCCATTATAATTCATTTGCATGAATGTATCTATTCTAATACATTCATACGATCCATTGAAATTCATTCACACGATCCATTCAAATTCATTAGTACGATCCATTTTAGTTCATTCGTACGATCCATTCTAATTCATTCGCACGAATGTATCCATTATAATTCATTAGTATGATCCATTCTAATTCATTCGCACGAATGTATCCATTCTAATTCATTCGTACGATCCGTTCTAATTCATTCATACGATCCATTCTAATTCATTCGTACGATCCGTTCTAATTCATTCGCACGATCTATTCTAATTCATTCATATGATCCATTCTAATTAATTCGTATGATCCATTCTAATTCATTCACAAGAATGTATCCTTTCTAATTGATTCGTATGATCCATTCTAATTCATTCGCACGATCCATTCTAATTCATTCGTACGAACTATTCTAATTCATTCGTACGATCCATTCTAATTCATTCGTACAATCTATTCTAATTCTTTCGTACGATCCATTCAAATTCATTCACACGAATGTATCCATTCTAATTCATTCGTACGATCCATTCTAATTCATTTGCAGGATCCATTAAAAGTCATTCATACTATCCATTCTAATTTATTCGTACGATCCATTCTAATTCATTCACACGAATTTATCTATTCTAATTCAATCATTCGATCCATTCTAATTCATTCGCACGATCTATTCTAATTCATTCATACGATCCATTCTAATTCATTTGAATGATCCATTCTAATTCATTATTACGATCCATTCTAATTCATTCGCACGAATGAATACATTCGTGCGAATGAATTAGAATGGATCATATGAATAAATTAGAATGGCTACATTCGTTCTTGCGAATGAATTAGAATGAATTGTACGAATGAATTAGAATGGATACATTCATACGAATGAATTAGAATGGATACATTCGTGCGATTGAATTAGAATGGATCGTACGAATGAATTAGAAGGGATTGTACGAATGAATTAGAATGGATACATTCATGCGAATAAATTAGAATTCATAGTATGAATGAATAAGAATGGATTGTACGAATGAATTAGAATGGATCGTACGAATGAATTAGAATGGAAATATTAATGCGAATGAATTAGAATGGATCGTACGAATGAATTAGAATGGATCGTTTGAATAAATTAGAATGGATTGCACGAATTAATTAGAATGGATCGTACAAATGAATTAGAATGGATCGTACAAATGAATTAGAATAGTTCTGAATGAATTAGAATGGATCATACGATTGAATTAGAATGGATCGTACGAATGAATTAGAATGGATCGTACGAATGAATTATAATGGATCGCACGAATGAAGCAGAATCGATACATTCGTACGAATGAATTAGAATGGATTGCACGAATGAATTAGAATGGATCGTATGAATGAATTAGAATGGATACATTCGTGCGAATGAATTAGAAAGGATCGTACGAATGAATTAGAATGGATTGTACGAATGAATTAGAATGGATACATTCATGCGAATGAATTAGAATGGATCGTATGAATGAATTAGAATGGATTGTGTGAATGAATTAGAATGGATCATACGAATGAAATAGAATGGATTGTACGAATGAATTAGAATAGCTCTGACGAATGAATTAGAATGGATACATTCTAATTAGAATGGATCACATGAATGTACCCATTCTAATCCATTCGTAGGATCAATTCTAATTCATTCGTATGATCCATTTTAATTCGTTCGTACGATCCATTCCAAATCATTCGCACGAATATATCCATTCTAATTCATTCGATTGATCCATTCTAATTTATTCGTATGATCCATTCTAATTCATTCATACGATCCATTCTAATTCATTCGTATGATCCATTCTAATTCATTCACACGAATGTATCGATCCTAATTCATTCGTACAATCCATTCTAATTCTTTTATACAATCCATTCTAATTCATTAGCACGAATGTATCCATTATAATTTATTAGTACGATCCATTGTAATTCATTCGTATGAACTATTCAAATTCATTCACACGAATGTATCCATTCTAATTCATTCGTATGACCTATTCTAATTCATTTGCATGAATGTATACATTCTAATTCATTCGTACGATCCATTCAAATTCATTCATATAGACCATTCAAATTCATTTGTATGAATGTATCCATTATATTTCATTCGTACGATTCATTCTAATTCATTCGCACGATCCATTCCATCTCATTCGCACGAATGTATCCATTCTAATTCATTCATACGATCCATTCTAATTCATTCATATGATCCATTCTAATTCATTCTTATGATCCATTCTAATTTATTCGCAAGAATGTGTCCATTCTAATTCTTTCATACGATCCATTCTAATTCATTCGTACGATCTATTCTAATTCATTTGTACGAATGTATCCATTCTAATTCATTCGTACGATTAATTCTAATTCATTCGTACGATCCATTCTAATTCATTCGTACGATCCATTCTAATTCTTTCGTACGAATATATCAATTCTAATTCATTCATACGATCCATTCTAATTCATTCGTATGAACCATTCTAATATATTCGAACGAATGTATCCATTCTAATTCATTCGTATGATCCATTCTAATTTATTCGTACGATCCATTCTAATTCACTCTTATGAATGTATCTATTCTAATTCATTCGTACGATCCATTATAATTTATTCGTACGATCCATTCTAATTCATTTGCACGATCTATTCTAATTCATTCGAACAAATGTATCTATTCTAATTAATTCCTACGATCCATTCTAATTTATTCGTATGATCTATTCTAATTCATTCATACGATCCACCTAATTCATTCGCATGAATGTATCCATTATTATTCATTCGCACGAATGTATCCATTCAAATTCATTTGTACGATCAATTCATGCGAATGAATTAGAATGGATATATTCTAATTCATTCGCACGATCCATTCTAATTCGTGCGAAGGAATTAGAAGGGATCGTATTAATGAATTAGAATGGATTGTACAAATGAATTAGAATTAGAATGGATACATTCTTACGATCCATTCTAATTAATTCGTACGATCCATTCGTATTCATTCATACGATCCTTTCTAATTAGTTCATGCGATCCATTCTAATTCATTCGCTAGAATGTATTCATTCGAATTCACTCGTAGGATCCATTCTAATTCATTCGCACGATCCATTCTAATTTATTCGTTCTATCCATTCTAATTCATTCGTAAGAATATATCCATTCAAATTCATTCATATGATCCATTCTAATTCATTCGCATGATCCATTCTAATTCATTCATATGATCCATTCTAATTTATTCGTACGATCCATTCTAATTCATTCGCATGAATGTATCCATTCTAATTCATTTGTACGATCCATTCTAATTCATTCGCACGATCCTTTCTAATTCATTCATACGATCCATTCTGATTCATTCATACGATCCACACTAATTCATTAGCATGAATGTATCCATTCTAATTCATTCGTACGATCCTTTCTAATTCATTTGTACGATCCATTCTAATTCATTCGCACGATCCTGTCTAATTCATTCGCACGAATGTATCCATTCTAATTCATTCGAACAATCCATTCTAATTCATTCGTATGATCTATTCTAATTCATTCGCACGAATATATCCATTCAAAGTCATTTGTTCGATCCATTCTAATTCATTCGCACGATCCATTCTAATTCGTTCGTATGATCCATTCTAATTCATTCGTACGATCCATTCTAATTCAGTCGTATAATCCATTCTAATTCATTCATACCATCCATTTTAATTCATTCGCACGAATGTATCCATTCTAATTCATTCGTACGATCCATTCTAACTCATTCGTACGATCCCTTCAAATTCATTCGTACGATCCATTTTAATTCATTCGCATGAATGTATTTATTCTAATTCATTCGCACGATCCATTCTAATTCATTCGTACGATCCATTCTAATTCATTCGCACGATCCATTCCAATTCATTCGTACGATCCAATCTAATTCATTCGTACGATCCATTCTAATTCATTTGCACGAATGTATCCATTTTAATTCATTCGTACGATCCATTCTAATTCATTCGCCCGATCCATTGTAATTCATTCGCACGATCCACTCTAATTCATTCATACGATCCATTCTAAATCATTCGTACAATCCATTCTAATTCATTTGCACGAACATATCCATTCTAATTCATTCGTACGATCAATTCTAATTCATTCGTACAATCCATTCTTATTCATTCATACGATCCATTCTAATTCATTCATACAATCCATTCTAATTCATTCGCACGAATGTATCCATTCTAATTCATTCGTACGATCCATTCTAATTCATTCTCATGATCCATTCTAATTCATTCGTTCTATTCATTCTAATTCATTCGTACGATCCATTCTAATTCATTCATACGATATATTCTAATTCATTCGCACGAATGTATCAATTCTAATTCATGCATACGATCCATTCTAATTCATTCGCACGATCCATTCTAATTCATTCGTACGATCCATTCTAATTCATTCGTACGATCCATTCTAACTCATTCGTACGATCCATTCTAATTCATTCGTACGATCCATTCTTATTCATTCATACGATCCATTCTAATTCATTCATACAATCCATTCTAATTCATTCGCACGAATGTATCCATTCTAATTCATTCGTACGATCCATTCTAATTCATTCTCATGATCCATTCTAATTCATTCGTACTATTCATTCTAATTCTTTCGTACGATCCATTCTAATTCATTCATACGATACATTCTAATTCATTCGCACGAATGTATCCATTCTAATTCATGCATACGATCCATTCTAATTCATTCGCACGATCCATTCTAATTCATTCGTACGATCCATTCTAATTCATTCGTACGATCCATTCTACCACATTCGCACAAATGTATCCATTCTAATTCATTCGTACGATCCATTCTAATTCATTCGTACCATCTATTCTAATTCATTCGCATCAATGTATCCATTCTAATTCATTCGTACAATCCCTTCTAATTCATTCGCACGATACATTCGAATTCATTCGTACGATCCATTCTAATTCATTCGTACGATCCACTGCACGAATGTATCCATTCTAATTCATTCATACGATCCATTCTAATTCATTCGCACGATCCATTCTAATTCATTAGTACGATCCATTCTAATTCTTCGTATGATCCAATATAATTCATTCGTACGATCCATCCTAATTCATTCGTACAATCCAATCTAATTCATTGGCACGAATGTATCCATTCTAATTCATTCGTATGATCCATTCTAATTCATTCGCACGATCCATTCTAATTCATTCGTACGTTCCATTCTAATACATTCGTACGATCCATTCTAATTCATTCGTACGATCCATTCTAATTCATTTGCATGAATGTATCCATTCTAATTCATTCGTACGATCCATTCTAATTCATTCGCATGTTCCATTCTAATTCATTCGTATGATCCATTCTAATTCATTCGTACAATCCATTCTAATTCATTCATACGAAATATTCTAATTCATTCGGACGAATGTATCCATTCTAGTTCAGTCGTACGATCCATTCTAATTCATTCGCACGATCGATTCTAATTCATTCGCACGATCCATTCTAATTCATTTGTATGATCCATTCTAATTGATTCATACAATCCATTCTAATTCATTCGCACCAAGGTATCCATTCTAATTCATTCGTACAATCCATTCTAATTCATTCATAGGATCCATTATAATTCATTCATATGATCCATTCTAATTCATTCGTACAATCCATTCTAACTCATTCATACGATCCATTCTAATTCATTCGCACAAATGTATCCATTCTAATTCATTAGTACGATCCATTCTAATTCATTCGCACGATCAATTCTAATTCATTCGTACGATCCATTCTAATTCATTCGCACAAATGTATCCATTCTAATTCATTCGTACGATCCATTATAATTCATTCGCAGGATCCATTCTAATTCATTCGTATGATCCATTCTAATTCATTCGTATGATCCATTCTAATTCATTCGCACCATCCATTCTAATTCATTCACCCGATCCATTCTAATTCATTCGTACGATCCATTCTAATTCATTCACACGATCCATTCTAATTCATTCATACGATCCATTCTAATTCATTCGTACGATCCATTCTAATTTATTCGCATGAATGTATCCATTCTAATTCATTTGTACGATCCATTCTAATTTATTTGCACGATCCATTGTAATTCATTCGCACGATCTAGTCTAATTCATTCGTACGATCCATTCTAATTCATTCGTACAGTCCATTCTAATTCATTCGCACGAATGTATCCATTCTAATTCATTCGTACGATCCATTCTAATTCATTCGTACGATCCATTCTAATTCATTCGTACAATCCATTCTAATTCATTCGCACGAATTTATCCATTCTAATTCATTCGTATGATCCATTCTAATTCATTCGCACGAACCATTCTAATTCATTCGTACGATACATTCTAATTCATTCACACGAATGTATCTATTCTAATTCATTCGTACGATCAATTCTAATTCATTCGTATGATCCATTCTAATTCATTCGCACGAATGTATCTATTCTAATTCATTCCTATGATCCATTATAATTCATTCGCACGATTCATTCTAATTCATTCGTATAATCCATTCTAATTCATTCGTACGATCCATTCAAATTCAGTCGTACAATCCATTCTAATTCATTCGTACGATCCATTCTAATTCATTCGCACGAAGGTATCCATTCTAATTCATTCGTACGATCCATTCTAATTCATTCGTACAATCCATTTTAATTAATTTACACGAATGTATCCATTCTAATTCAATCGTATGATCCATTCTAATTCATTCGCACGATCCATTCTAATTCATTCGTACTATCCAATCTAATTCATTCGTACGATCCATTCTAATTCATTCGTACGATATATTTTAATTCATTCGCACGAATATTTCTATTCTAATTCATTCGTACGATCCATTCTAATTCATTCGTACGATCCATTCTAATTCATTAGAACGAATGTATCCATTCTAATTCATTCGTACAATCCATTCTAATTCATTCGCACGATCCATTCTAATTCATTCGTACGATCCATTGTAATTCATTCGTATGATGCATTCTAATTTAGTCGTACAATCCATTCTAATTCATTCGTACGATCCATTCTAATTCATTCGCACGAATGTATCATTTCTAATTAATTCGTACGATCCACTCTAATTCGTTGGCACGATCCATTCTAATTCATTAGTATGATCTATTCTAATTCATTCGTACGATCCAATCTAATTCATTCATACGATCCATTCTAATTCATTCGTACGATCCAATCTACTTCATTCGCACGATCCATTCTAATTCATTCATACGATCCAATCTAATTCATTCATACGATCCATTCTAATTCATTCACACGAATGTATCCATTCTAATTCATTCGTACAATCCATTCTAATTCATTCGCATGATCCATTCTAATTCATTCGTACGATCCATTCTAATTCATTCATACGATCCATTCTAATTCATTCGTATAATCCATTCTAATTCATTTTTACAATCTATTCTAATTCATTCTCACGAATGTATCTATTCTAATTCATTCATATGATCCATTCTAATTCATTCGCACAATCTATTCTAATTCATTCGTACGATCCATTTTAATTCATTCGTATGATCCATTCTAATTCATTCGCACGAATGTATCCATTCTAATTCATTCATACGATCCCTTCTATTTCATTCGCATGATCCATTCTAATTTATTCGTACGATCCGTTCTAATTCAGTCGTACAATCCATTCTAATTCATTCATACGATCCATTCTAATTTATTCGCACGATCCATTCTAATTCATTCGTATGATCCAGTCTAATTCATTCGTACGATCCATTCTAATTCATTCGCATGAATGTATCCATTCTAATTCATTCGTACAATCCATTCTAATTCATTCGCACGATTCACTCTAATTCATTCGTACGATTCATTCTAATTCAATCGTACGATACATTCTAATTCATTCGCACGAATGTATCCATTCTAATTCATTTGTATGATCCATTCTAATTCATTCATACCGTCCATTCAAATTCATTCGCACGAATATATACATTCTAATTCATTCGTACGATCCATTCTAATTCATTCGCACGATCCTTTCTAATTCATTCGTACGATCCATTCTAATTTATTCTCATGAATGTATCCCTTCTAATTCATTCGTACGATCCCCTCTAATTCATTCGCACGATCCATTCTAATTCATTAGTACGATCCATTCTAATTCATTCATACGATCCAATCTAATTCATTCGTACGATCCATTCGAATTCATTCGTACGATCCATTCTAATTCATTCGCACGATCCAATCTAATTCATCTGTATGATCCATTCAAATACATTCGTACGATCCATTCTAATTCATTCACACGATCCATTCGAATTTATTTGCAAGAATGTATCCATTCTAATACATTCGTACGATCCATTCTAATTCAGTCGTACAATCCATTCTAATTCATTCGTACGTTCCATTCTAATTCATTGGCACGAATGTATCCATTCTAATTCATTCGTACGATCTATTCTTATTCATTCGCACGATCCATTCTAATTCATTATTACGATCTATTCTAATTCATTCGTACCATCCAATCTAATTCATTCGTACGATCCATTCTAATTCATTCGTACGATCTATTCTAATTCATTCGCACGATCCATTCTAATTCATTTGTACGATCCAATCTAATTCATTCGTACGATCTATTCTAATTCATTCATACGATCCATTCTAATCTATTCGTATAATCTATTCTAATTCATTCTTACAGTCCATTCTAATTCATTCGCACGAATGTATCTATTCTAACTCATTCGTATGATCCATTTTAATTCATTCGCACAATCCATTCTAATTCATTCGTATGATCCATTTTAATTCATTAGTACGATTCATTCTAATTCATTCGTACAATCCATTCTAATTCATTTGTACGATCCATTCTAATTCATTCGCACGAATGTATCCATTCTAATTCATTCGTACGATCCATTCTAATTCATTCGCATGGTCCAATCTAATTCATTCGTACGATCCATTCTAATTCATTCATATGATCCATTCTAATTCATTCGTATAATCCATTCTAATTCATTCTTACAATCCATTCTAATTCATTCGCACGAATGTATCTATTCTAATTCATTCGTATGATCCATTCTAATTCATTCGTACAATCCATTCTAATTCATTCGTACGATCCATTCTAATTCATTAGTATGATCCATTCTAATTCATTCGTACGATCCATTCTAATTCATTCGCACAAATGTATCCATTCTAATTCATTCATACGATCCATTCTATTTCATTCGCACGATCCATTCTAATTCATTCGTACGATCCATTCTAATTCATTCGTACGATCCATTCTAATTCAGTCATACCATCTATTCTAATTCATTCGTATGATCCATTCTAATTCATTCGCATGAATGTATCCATTCTAATTCATCCGTACGATCCATTCTAATTCATTCACACGATCCATTCTAATTCATTCGTACGATCCAGTATAATTCATTCATACGATCCATTCTAATTCATTCGTATGATCCATTCTAATTCATTCGCACGATCCATTCTAATTTATTCTTACGATTCTTTCTAAATCATTCGTACGATCCATTCTAATTCATTCGCACGAATGTATCCATTCTAATTCATTTGTATGATCCATTCTAATTCATTCGTACCATCCATTCTAATTCATTCGCACGAATATATCCATTCTAATTCATTTGCACGATCCATTATAATTCATTCGTACGATTTATTCTAATTCATTAGTACGATCTATTCTAAAACATTCGCACTAATGTATCCATTCTAATTCATTTGTATGATCCATTCTAATTCATTCGTACGATCCATTCTAATTCATTCGTGCGATCCAATCTAATTCATTCATACGATCCATTCTAATTTATTCGTACGATCCATTCTAATTCATTCGCCCGATTGTATCCATTCTAATTCATTCGCACGATCCATTCTAATTCATTCGTACGATCCATTCAAATACATTTGTACGATCCATTCTAATTCATTCATACGATCAAATCTAATGCATTTGCACGAATGTATCCATTCTAATTCACTCGTACGATCCATTCTAATTCATTCGCACGTTCCATTCTAATTCATTCGTACGATCCATTCTAATTCATTTATATGATCTATTCTAATTCATTCGCCCGATTGTATCCATTTTAATTCATTCGTAAGATCCATTCTAATTCATTCGCATGATCCATTCTAATTCATTCCTACGATCCATTCTAATTCATTCCTACGATCCATTCGAATTCATTCGCACCAATGTATCCATTCTAATTCATATGTACAATCCATTCTAATTCATTCGTAGGATCCATTCTAATTCATTCGTACGATCCATTCTAACTCATTCATACGATCCATTCTAATTCATTCGCACAAATGTATCCATTCTAATTCATTAGTACGATCCATTCTAATTTATTCACACGATCCATTCTAATTCATTCGTACGATCCATTCTAATTCATTCGTACGATCTATTCTAATTCATTCGCACGAATGTATCCATTATAATTCATTCGTACGATCCATTATAATTCATTCGCACGATCCATTCTAATTCATTTGTATGATCCATTATAATTCATTCGCACGAATGTATCCATTCTAATTCATTCTACGATCCATACTAATTCATTCGTACGATCCATTCTAATTCATTCGTACGATCCATTCTAATTCATTCACACGAATGTATCCATTCTAATTCATTCGTACGATCCATTCGAATTTATTCGCCCGATCCATTCTAATTCATTCATTCGATTCATTCTAATTCATTCGTACGATTTATTCCAATTCATTCGTATGATCCATTCTAATTCATTCATATTAAACTATTCTAATTCATTCGCACGAATGTATCCATTCTAATTCATTCGCACGATCTATTCTAATTCATTCGCACGATCCATTCTAATTCATTCGAATGATCTATTCTAATTCATTCGCACGAATGTATCCATTCTAATTCATTCGTATGATCCATTCTAATTTATTAGAACGATCCATTCTAATTCATTTGTATGATCCATTCTAATTCATTCGTACGATCCATTCTAATTCCGTCGTACAATCCATTCTAATTCATTCGTACGATCGATTCTAATTCATTCGCACGAATGTATCTATTCTAATTCATTCTAATACATTCATTCGCACGAATATATCCATTCTAATTCTTTCTTATGATCCATTCTAATTTATTCGTTCGATCCTTTCTAATTCATTCGTACGATCCATTCTAATTCATTCGCATGAATGTATTAATTCTAATTCATTCGTACGATCCATTATAATTCATCCGCACGATCCATTCTAATTCACTCGTACGATCCATTCTAATTCATTCGTACGATCCATTCTAATTCATTCATACAATCCATTCTAATTCATTAGCCTGAATGCATCCATTCTAATTCATTCGTACGATCCATTCTAATTCATTCGTACGATCCATTCCAATTCATTCTTACGATCCATTTTAATTCAGTTGCACAAATGTATCCATTCTAATTCATTCATATGATCCATTCTAATTCATTCGCACGATCCATTCTAATTGATTTGTATGATCCATTCTAATTCATTCGCACGAATGTATCCATTCTAATTCATTCGTACGACCAATTCTAATTCATTCGCACGATCCATTCTAATTCCTTTGTACGATCCATTCTACTTCATTCCTACAATCCATTCTAATTCGTTCACACGAATGTATCCATTCTAATTCATTCGTTCGATCCATTCTAATTTATTCGCACGATCCATTCTAATTCATTCATATGATCCAATCTAATTCATTCGTACGATCCATTCTAATTCATTCGCATGAACGTATCCATTATAATTCATTTGTATGATCCATTCTAATTCATTCGCACGATCCATTCTAATTCATTCGTTACAATCTATTCTAATTCATTCGAATGATCCATTCTAATTCATTCGTACGATCCATTCTAATTCATTCTCACGAATGTATACATTCTAATTCATTCGTACGATCCATTCTAAATCATTCACATGATCCATTCTAATTCATTCGCTCGATCCATTCTAATTCATTTGTACGATCCATTCTAATTCATTCGCACGAACATATCCATTCTAATTCATTCATACGATCCATTCTAATTCATTTGTATGATCCATTCTAATTCATTCGTACGATGCATTCTAATTCATTTGTACGATCCATTCTAATTCATTCGCACGAATGTTTCCATTCTAACTCATTCGTATGCTCCATTCTAATTCATTCGCACGATCCATTCTAATTCATTCGTACGATCCATTCTAATTCATTTGTACGATACATTCTAATTCTTTCCTACAATCCATTCTAATTTATTCGTACAACCCATTCGAATTAATTCGCACGAATGTATCCATTCTAATTCATTCGTACTATCCATTCTAATTCATTCATACGATCCATTCTAATTCATTCATACGATCTATTCTAATTCATTCATAAGATCCATTCTAATTCATTCATATGATCTATTCTAATTCATTCGTATGATCTGTTGGGGGTAGCTGAAACTCGCCCAGGAGTTCGCCCCCCCGTCCTCACCAAATCATCTTGACAGGGAGCGAGATCCACATTGGGCTGAAGGGGCCCTAGGCAAAGAGCTCGCGCAGGAGCTCGCCCAAGCACGCTCAGGAGCTCGATCAAGCTCGCGCTGGAGCTCGCCTAAGCTCGCTCAGGAGCTCGCCAAAGCTCGCTCAGGAGCTCGCCCAAGCTCGCTCGAGACCTCGCCAAGCCCGCACGAGAATTCACTTACAGTGGCAGCGGGAGTTAGACCGTCATGCAAACAAAAACACCGGTACCGCAGACGTCCCAAGCTCAGTCAGGAGCTCGCCCAAGACCACCCCGGAGCTCGCCCCAGCTCGCCAAGACTCCCCCATTTATCGAAGAGGTCGCTCCTACGAGGTCCGACTCTTGACAGATGTGGAAGTGAAGGCGGAGCAACGGAGGGCGAGCTCGCCCTGGCTTCCCACCCGAGGTCGCCCGTAATAGGGCAGCATGAAGGGCTGCCAGGTGTCGAAACCCTACTGAAGCTACGTGGACAAATGTGGTCCACGGAAGCCCGCCCTTGACGATTTTGAGACCTCCCGGACTTGAACATTCCAGAATAGTCACCTGGCAGCAACAAGAAAGATGCTCTCCCCCTCTCAAACCGCCTGGCAGGCTCGACGACAAAGAATGTCAGGGACGCGCGTTCCAAGGACTGACAGAGACCCATGCGAGCCAGAACGTGGGGGTCTAGAAGGCGCTGGAAAGAATCTCCACGTGTCAGGCAACGGTAGGTCGCCAATGTCTATAAATGCCCACCCCCAGGCTCCAGAGTACAGGTTCGAAACCTTCATACCTACCACTTTCGTCCACTATAGCTCGCCGTTGTGCACCTGAGACTAACTTGAGCGTCGGAGGGTCTGCGCTCCTAAGGGAGCCAGCTGTTCTTACGCTTTTTCTTTGTCTTGCAGGCAGCCCGCACGGACCAGCGAAAAATTCCCCCGAACATTTAGTTGACTTGACTCCCTCTACGGGTTCGCTCACCGGTTTCACTGGCGAGGTCGCTAAGGTGGCAGGGGAGATAACCCTCACCGTAACGGCGGGCCCGGAGGTGCGTCAAGTCCGTTTCGCGGTGGTGAATGGACAGTCCGCTTTCAATGCCATTCTAGGGCGACCTTGGTTGAGGCAGATGAAAGCGGTGTCCTCACCTAATCACCAGGCCCTCAAGTTCCCCACCAATGGAGGGGTCGTGGTAATTCGAGGAGACCAGGTCGCCGCTACCAGGTGCGAGCAGGACGTTTTTCACCTCACAGATGTGGAGGTCGCCGAGGCCAAGAGGCCCGTGCCCTCCTAGCAATTAGCACTCACATCGAGCGGGCTCCTCCAAAGCCCGAGAGAGGTCTCCTCGCTTAAATCCCATACTTCACCCCCGGGTGGGAGCGGTGCAGATTTTGAGCTCGAGGAGAAAGGTCGCCCGTCGGGATCCCAGAGAGGAGGTTTTCCCATTGCCGAGCCGCTGCAAGAGGTCAACATCGGCGGCGAGGACGGACCGAAGATCGTTCATCTCGGGACCTCGCTAATCAAAGGCGAGGTCCTGGCCCTAACCGGCATACTCAAGGAATACCGCGACGTATTCGCCTGGAGCTTCACGGACATGCTAGGGATTGACCCGGAGGTCGCCTGTCATCGTCTGCACACCATGAAAGAATTCCCGCCGGTCAAGCAAAAAGCTCGGCACATACCTGCTGCGAAGTCCATTGAAGTGGCGGCGGAGATAGACAAGCTAGAGCGAGCTGGCTTTATACGTGAGGCGCACTTCCCCGAGTGGATCTCCAACATCGTGGCAGTGCCCAAGAAGAGCGGAGCGGTCAGAGTGTGCATCGATTTCTCCGACCTTAATAAAGCATGCCCGAAGGACGGATTCCCCCTTTCGCGGATAGGCGCGCTGGTCGACGCAGCTGTCGGGTTTCAGGCCTTATCTTTTATGGACGGATATTCGGGGTATAATCAGATACCTCTCCACGTTGAAGATCAGGAGAAGACCGCCTTCTATTCTGGGGCGGGCTACCAGAAGCTTTTTTGCTATCGGGTAATGCCGTTCGGACTGAAGAACGCGGGAGCAACCTACCAAAGGTTAGTCACTCAGATGTTTAAAGATCAGATCGGCCGAAATGTCGAAGTTTATGTAGACGACCTCCTGGTGAAGAGTCGAGAGCGAGAGGGGCATGTTGCCGATCTCCGCGAAACCTTCGAAGTGCTGAGAAAGTACCAAATGAGGCTAAACCCGGCAAAGTGCGCATTCGGGGTGACTTCTGGGAAATTCCTAGGGTACCTGGTCACCCACAGGGGGATCGAGGCCGACCTTGGGCAAATCCGAGCACTTGTCGAAATGCTCACACCAAGAACCCGGCAGGAGGTCCAAAGGTTGAGCGAGCGAATCGCCGCGCTAAATCGGTTCATCTCCAAATCCTCAGACAATTGCCGACCTCTTTTCGAGCTACTATGAAAAGGAGCGAGCATTTGTTAGGATGAAAAGTGCGAGCGCGCCTTTCAAAAGACCAAGGGCTATCTGGCGAGCCCGCCAATCCTAGTGGCACCCAAAGATGGCACCGAGCTTGGCGTATATCTCGCGGTCACAGAGAATGCGGTAAGCGGGGTCCTTGTTGTAGAAGAAGCAAAGGTGGAGTGGCATGTCTACTTTGTAAGCCACACAATGCTTCCCGCCGAGCTCCGGTATCGACCAATCGAGAAGGTCGCATTGGCCTTGGTCCTTACCGTGAGAAAGCTTCACCCCTACTTCTCGGCGCATACTGTCAAAGTCATCACAGAGCACCCTCTAAAGAGCGCGCTCTCCAGACCCTCGGTAGCCGGTAGGCTGTATCGATGGTATGCCGAGCTCGCCGCCTATGGTTTGGAGTATGTCCCTCGAGTTGCTGTCAAAAGGCAGGCTCTCACCGATTTCTTGGCGGACTTCCCCATAGAAGAACCGGTCCAGTACCAGGAGGATGAGCCAACTGAGGCACACCCGGCGAGGTTCTTGGACAACCAAGGCGAGCTTCCTCCAACTAAGCATTCAGAGATGGCAGGCTGGGAATTATTCGTCGATGGATCCTCCAACGCTTTGGGGGCTGGGATCGGGGTCGCACTGATCGCCCAGTCGGTACTTCTTGAGAAATCAGTCCGGCTGGATTTTGTTGCTACCAACAACGAGGCAAAGTATGAGGCGCTACTGGCTGGTCTAGAGCTCGCTCAAGAAGTAGGCGCCAAACGGTTGAAGGTTTTCAGCGACTCCCAGCTGATCATTTGTCAAATCAACGGAGATTATGCCTCCCGGGATACGCGAATGGCGGGCTACGTGGATCTTGTGAAAGGCAAGGCCGCCAAGTTCGAAAAGATCTCCTTCGAGCAAATCCCGCGAGCCGATAACAGGCGGGCTGACGCGTTGGCAATTGCCGCCTCCCTGCTAGGAGGATCGGAAGCTCGCCAGATTTTCATCGAAGTCCAAAGCCAGTCTCGGCTCCAACCAGAGGAGCCCGCTGTTAACCAAATATCATCCGACGGGTCGCCTAGCGGATGGACCGCGCCTGTTATTTGCTTTCTCCTAAAGGGCGAGCTCCCTGAAGACAGAGAAGAAGCTCGGCGAATGGAGAAGTGCGCTGGCCGCTATCGCTGATATCGTTGAACCAGACGACGGCGGGCTCCCTTGAGGGAACCTCCTCCTCGGCGCCAGGTTCGCGCACCGAAATGGGGGCAACATTGAGAGGTTCCCCCTGGGAGGATGCAACAGCAGCAGCAGGAGAAGAGGAGGCAGCAGTAGAGGCCATGGAAGCGAAGCGTCTAAGGCGAGCTGAAAGCGTCTAGGGCGAGCTGAAAGCAGAGAAGGAAGGGAGAGCTGTTTTTCACGCAGCGGTAAAAATCGCCCCCCGTCCCCTATTTATAGACGGGTGAGAGGCAGGTGAATCGGGCCGCAGTTAATACTCGAGCACGCCCAACGAGGCAACACGCCGACGGTGGAAGCGACGGTTCGCCTCTTTCCAATCAGAAGATGCCACGTGGACCACGCGTGAAAAAAGCTGCGCCGGCGCCGACACTGTCCTTTATTGACAGAAAAAGGAACAAATGAGGAGGAGACACGTGTCTCGCGCTAATCGGGATCTCATGATGAGATTCATTGTATCAACATCGAGCCTCGTGCCGTATTTAAGCTGAGGCGACCGTCGGAGATTTGGAGCGATACCCAAGTCACAAGGTTGCCCGCGGTAGGTGCTAGAAGCTCGCCCAAAGCAGACCCTGGCCGCGTGTGGTTCGCTCGCACCAGAAGGAGATCGCTCGCGGCTGATGCTCGCGGCCCGCCCAGCGTTTGTGAAATACTGGGAGTCAAAACTCTCGGCGCAGACCGCCCACGGCAGGTGCCCGCAGCTCGCCCGAGGCAGACCCTGACCGCGTGTGGTTCGCTCGCACCGGAAGGAGATCGCTCGTGGCAGATGCTCCCGGCCCGCCCAGCATTTATAAAATACTGGCAGTCAAAGCTCTCAGTGTGGACCGCCCACGGTAGGTGCCCGCAGCCCACAAGGTGGAGGTCGCCAATGACTGGTACTCCCAATCCGACCGTCGTGTGCAATAAGACTCCTGAGCATGAGTCAAAGTCTCCTTGGTCGCTCCCTCAGGAGGGGGTAATGTTAGGAGTAGCTGAAACTCGCCCAGGAGTTCGCCCCCCCGTGCTCACCAAATCATCTTGACAGGGAGCGAGATCCACATTGGGCTGAAGGGGCCCTAGGCAAAGAGCTCGCGCAGGATCTCGCCCAAGCACGCTCAGGAGCTCGATCAAGCTCGCGCTGGAGCTCGATCAAGCTCACGCTGGAGCTCGCCTAAGCTCGCTCAGGAGCTCGCCAAAGCTCGCTCAGGAGCTCGCCCAAGCTCGCTCAGGAGCTCGCCCAAGCTCGCTCGAGAGCTCGCCAAGCCCGCACGAGAATTCACTTACAGTGGCAGCGGGAGTTAGACCGTCATGCAAACAAAAACACCGGTACCGCAGACGTCCCAAGATCAGTCAGGAGCTCGCCCAAGACCACCCCGGAGCTCGCCCCAGCTCGCCAAGACTCCCCCATTTATCGAAGAGGTCGCTCCTACGAGGTCCGACTCTTGATAGATGTGGAAGTGATGGCGGAGCAACGGAGGGCGAGCTCTCCCTGGCTTCCCACCCGAGGTCACCCACAATAGGGCAGCATGAAGGGCTGCCAGGTGTCGAAACCCCACTGAAGCTACGTGGACAAATGTGGTCCACGGAAGCCCGCCCTTGACGATTTTGAGACCTCCCGAACTTGAACATTCCAGAATAGTCACCTGGCAGCAATAAGAAAGATGCTCTCCCCCACTCAAACCGCCTGGCAGGCTCGACGACAAAGAATGTCAGGGACGCGCGTTCCAAGGACTGACAGAGACCCACGCGAGCCAGAACGTGGGGGTCTAGAAGGCGCTGGAAAGAATCTCCACGTGTCAGGCAACGGTAGGTCACCAATGTCTATAAATGCCCACCCCCAGGCTCCAGAGTACAGGTTCGAAACCTTCATCCCTACCACTTTCGTCCACTATAGCTCGCCGTTGTGCACCTGAGACTGACTTGAGCGTCGGAGGGTCTGCGCTCCTAAGGGAGCCAGCTGTTCTTACGCTTTTTTTTTGTCTTGCAGGCAGCCCGCACGGACCAGCGAAAAATTCCCCCGAACATGATCCATTCAAATTCGTTTGCCCGAATGTATCCATTCTAATTCATTCGTATGATCCATTCAAATTCATTTACACGATCCATTCTATTTCATTCGCATGATCCATTCTAATTCATTCGTACAATCCATTCTAATTCATTCGTACAAACTATTCTAATTCATTCGTACGATCCATTCTAATTCATTCACACGAATGTATCCATTCTAATTCATTCGTACGATCCATTCTATTTCATTTGCACGATCCATTATAATTCATTCGTACGATCTATTCTAATTCATTCGTACGATCCATTCTAATTCATTCGTACAATCCATTCTAATTCATTCGTACGATCCATTCTAACTCATTTGCACGAATGTAGCCATTCTAGTTCATTCCTACGATCCATTCTAATTCATTCGTACGATCCATTCTAATTCATTCGTACGATCCATTCTAATCCATTCGCACGAATGTATCCATTCTAATTCATTCGTACGATCCATTCTAATTCATAAGCACGATCCATTCTAATTCATTCGTATGATCCATTTTAATTCATTCGTACGATCCACTCGAATTCATTCGAACGATCCATTCTAATCCATTCATACGAATGTATCCATTCTAATTCATTCGTATGATCCATTCTAATTCATTTGCACGATCCATTCTAATTCATTCGTACGATCCATTCTAATTCATTCGTATGATCCATTCTAATTCATTCGTACGATCTATTCTTATTCATTCGCACGAGTGTATCCATTCTAATTCATTCGTACGATCCATTCTAATTCATTCGCACGATCCATTCTAATTCATTCATACGATCCATTCTAATTCATTAGCATGAATGTATCCATTCTAATTCATTCGTACGACCCGTTCTAATTCATTCGCACTTCTAATTCTAATTCATTCGTATGATTCATTCTAATTCATTCATACAATCCATTCTTATTCATTCACACCAATTAGAATGGATCGTGCGAATGAATTAGAATGTATCCATTCTAATTCATTCGCTCGAATGGATCGTACTAATGAATTAGAATGGATATATTCGTGCGAATGAATTAGAATGGATACATTCGTACAAATGAATTAGATGGATCATACGAATGAATTAGAATGGATAGATTCGTACGAATGAATTAGAATGGATACATTCATACGAATGAATTAGAATGGATCGTACGAATGAATTAGAATGGATCGTGCGAATGAATTAGAATGGATACATTCGTGCGAATTAATTAGAATGGATACATTCGTACGAATGAATTAGAATGGATCGAACGAATGAATTAGAATGGATTGTACGAATGATTTAGAATGGATACATTTGTGCGAATGAGTTAGAATGGATTGTACGAATGAATTAGAATGGATCATACGAAAAAATTAGAATGGATCGTGTGAATGAATTAGAATGTATACGTTCGTTCGAATCAATTAGAATGGATCCTACGATTGAATTAGAATGGATCGTACGAATGAATTAGAATGTATACATTCGTGCGAATAAATTAGAATGGATCATACGAATGAATTAGAATGGATACATTCGTGCGAATGAATTTGAATGGATCGTATGAATAAATTAGAATGGATCGAACGAATGAATTAGAATGCATACATTCGTGCGAATGAATTAGAATGGATCGTATGAATGAATTAGAATGGATCGTACGGATGAATTAGAATGACTAAATTCGTGCGAATGAATTAGAATGGATCATACGAATGAATTAGATTAGATCGTATGAATGAATTAGAATGGATCGTACGAATGAAATTGAATGGATCGTACGAATGAATTAGAATGGATACATTCATGCGAATGAATTAGAATGGATCGTACAAATGAATTAGAATGGATACATTCGTACGATCCATTCTAATTAGAATGTATCCATTCTAATTCTTTCGTAAGAGCTATTCTAATTCATTCGTACGATCCATTCTAATTCATTTGCATAATCTTTTCTAATTCATTCATACAATCCATTCTAATTCATTTGCATGAATGTATTTATTTTAATTCATTCGTAGTATCTATTCTAATTCATTCGCACGAATGTATCCATTCTAAATCATTCGTACGATCTATTCTAATTCATTCGCACGAATGTATCCATTCTAATTCATCCGTACGATCTATTCTAATTTATTCATACGATCTATTCTAATTCATTTCCACGAATGTATCCATTCTAATTCATTCGTACAATACATTCTAATTCATTCGTATGATCCATTCTAATTCATTCGTACGATCCATTCTAATTGATTGGCACGAATGTATCCATTCTAATTCATTCGTACGATCCATTCTAATTCGTTCGTACGATCCACTCAAATTCATTCATAGGACCCATTCCAATTCATTCGTACGATCTATTCTAATTCATTCGTATGATTCATTCTAATTCATTCGCACGAATGAATTAAAATGGATCGTGCGAGTGAATTAGAATGGATCGTACGAATGAATTAGAATGGGTATATTCGTGCGAATTAATTAGAATGGATCGTTCGAATGAATTAGAATGGATCGTACGACTGAATTAGAATGGATACATTCATGCTAATGAATTAGAATGAATTGTACAAATGAATTAGAATGTTTACATTCATGCGAATGAATTAGAATAGATTGTATGAACGAATTAGAATGGATCGTATGAATGAATTAGAATGGATCGTGTGAATGAATTAGAATGGATTCATTCGTGCGAATGAATTAGAATGGATCGTACGAATGAATTTGAATGGATACATTCATACGATTGAATTAGAATAAGTCGTACGAATGAATTAGAATGGATTGTACGAATGAATTAGAATGGATCGTATGAATGAATTAGAATGGATCGTACGAATGAATTAGAAAGAATACATTCACGTGAATAAGTTAGAATGGATCATACGAATTCTAATTTCATTCGTACGATCCATTCTATTTCATTCATACGATCCATTCTAATTCATTCGTACGATCCATTCTAATTTATTCGGATCCATTCTAATTCATTCGTATGATCCATTCTAATTCATTCGTACAATCCATTCTAATTCATTCATATGATCCCTTCTAATTCATTCGTACAATCCATTCTAATTCATTCGTACGATCCATTCAAATTTATTCATACGATTCATTTTAATTCATTCATACGATCCATTCTAATTCAATCGAACGAATGTATCCAATCTAATTCCTTAGTACGATCCATTCTAATTCATTCGCACGATCCATTCTAATTCATTCGCATGATCCATTCTAATTCATTCGCACGATCCATTCTAATTCATTCGTACGATCCATTCTAATTCATTCGTATGATCCATTCTAATTTATTCGCCCGAATCTATCCATTCTAATTTATTCATACGATCCATTGTAATTCATTCGCACGATTCATTCTATTTTATTCGTACGATCCATTCTAATTCATTCGTACGATCCATTCTAATTCATTCATACGATCCATTATAATCATTTGCACGAATGTATCCATTCTAATTCATTCATACGATCCATTCTAATTCATTCACATGATCCATTCTAATTCATTCGTACGATCCATTTTAATTCATTCGTACGATCCATTCTAATTCATTCGCACGAATGTATCCATTATAATTCATTCGTACGATCCATTCTAATTCATTCGCACGAATGTATCTGTTCTAATTCATTCATACGATCCATTCTAATTCATTCGCACGATCCATTCTAATTCATTCGCAAAATCTATTCTTATTTATTCGTACGATCCATTCTAATTAATTCGTATGATCCATTCTAATTCATTTGCATGAATGTATCCTTTCTAATTCATTCGTATAATCCATTCTAATTCATTCGCACGATCCATTCAAATTTCTCCGTATGATCCATTCTAATTCATTCGTACAATCCATTCTAATTCATTCGTACGATCCATTCTAATTCATTCGCACAAATGTATCCATTCTAATTCATTCGTACGATCCATTCTAATTCATTTGCATGATCCATTCTAAGTCAGTAAGTCGTTCATACGATCCATTTTAATTCATTCGTATGATCCATTCTAATTCATTCCCACAAATGTAACTATTGTAATTCATTCGTTCGATCCATTCTAATTCATTCGCATGATTCATTCTAATTCATTTGTACGATTCATTCAAATTCATTCGTACGATCCATTCTAATTCATTATTACGATCCATTCTAATTCATTCCCACGAATGGATACATTTGTGCGAATGAATTAGAATGGATCGTATGAATGAATTAGAATGGCTACATTCATTCTTGCAAATGAATTAGAATGGATTGTACGAATGAATTAGAATGGATACATTCATGTGAATAAATTAGAATAGATCGTAAGATTGAATTAGAATGGATTGTACGAATGAATTAGAATAGATCGTACGAATGAATTAGAATGGAAATATTAATGCGAATGAATTAGAATGGATCGTACGAATGAATTAGAATGGATCGTATGAATGAATTAGAATGAATCGTACGAATAAATTAGAATGGATCGTACAAATGAATTAGAATAGATCCGAATGAATTATAATGGATCATACGAATGAATTAGAATGGATCATATGAATGAATTAGAATAGATCGTACGAATGAATTAAAATGGATCGCATGAATGAATTAGAATGGATACATTCGTGCGAATGAATTAGAATGGATTGTACGAATGAATTAGAATGGATCGTATGAATCAATTAGAATGGATCGTACGAATGAATTAGAATGGATCGTGCGAATGATTTATAATGGATCGTACGAATGAATTAGAATGGATACATTCGTGCGAATGAATTAGAATGGATCGTATGAATGAATTAGAATGGATTGTGTGAATGAATTAGAATGGATCATACGAATGAATTAGAATAGATCGTACGAATGAATTAGAATTGCTCTTACGAATGAATTAGAATGGATACATTCTAATTAGAATGGATCGCAGGAATGTACCCATTCTAATTCATTCGTACGATCCATTCTAGTTCATTTGTATGATCCATTTTAATTCGTTCGTACGATCCATTCTAATTCATTCGCACGAATATATCCATTCTAATTCATTCGTATGATCCATTCTAATTCATTTGTACGATCCATTCTAATTCATTTATACGATCCATTCTAATTCATTCGTACGATCCATTCTAATTCATTCGCACGAATGTATCCATTCTAATTCATTTGTACGATCCATTCTAATTCATTTATATGATCCATTCTATTTTATTAGGTCGAATGTATCCATTATAATTCATTCGTACAATCCATTCTCATTCATTCGTATGAACCATTCAAATTCATTCACACGAATGTATCCATTCGAATTCATTCGTATGACCTATTCTAATTCATTCGCACGAATGTATACATTCTAATTCATTCGTACGATCCATTCAAATTCATTCGTGCAAACCATTCTAATTTATTCGCACGAATGTATTCGTTATATTTCATTCGTACGATCCATTCTAATTCATTCGTATGATCCATTTAAACTCATTTGCACGAATGTATCCATTCTAATTCATTCATACGATCCATTCTAATTTATTCGCACAAATGTATCCATTCTAATTCATTCATACGATCTGTTTGGGGATATTTTTCGCTGGTCCGTGCGGCCTCCCTGCAAGATAAAGAAAGGCGTAAGAACGGCTAGCTCCCTTAGGAACACAGACCCTCCGACGCTCAAGTCAGTCTTAAGTGATTGATGGAGTGTGGATGTAAGCGAAAATGGTAGGGAAAAGGATTTCGAACCTGTACTTTGGAGCCTGGGGGTGGGTATTTATAGACATTGGCGACCTACCTTTGCCCAACACGTGGAGGTTCTTTCCAGTGCCTTCTAGGCCCCCACGTTCCGGCCCACATGGGTCTCTAGCAATCTTTGGAACTCATGCCCCTAACATTCTTTGTCGTCTAGCCTGCCAGGAGGTTTGAGTGGGGGAGAGCATCTAACCGACTCGGGCAGGCTTCCGTGGACTACAATTGTAACACCTGTGGTGTTAGATTTGAGAATAATAGAAATCCTGGCTAGTTTCGTCTTTTTACAGCCAGACTTTTTCTTTGGGCTTTTTCCCAATAAATGGAACGTAAACCTATGAGATGTTTTACGTTCACATTCTCCGTAACTTCGAGCATGTCACGATGGTGCGTTCCGTGCAACGATCATGTGTATGCGCAGCCAGTTTCGGCAGCCCGGCAGGTAAACCCTAGAAAAACGATAATTGGTCGATAGTTGTAGATGTTTTGTTTCTTTTGAGAGATCGGGTGATCGGATCATAACGAAATAAGATACATTAGATGAGGCTCTGAGAGAGCCTTCCAATGAGCCTGAGTTAGGGTCGATCCGACACCCGAGTGAATAGTTATTGCTATTTTGAGTTTTGGAGTCTTTCCTTCTTTTCGGGAGATCTAGAAGTCAGAAAATTATTTACCAAGTGCTGACGCGTTCGCGTTGACGAGACCTTTCCAACGAATCCTCCCGGGCCCTATTCTGACTTATGGTTTGATAGTTACGACCTATTGTTCTTTTTAGCCCGGTTGATGGACGAATCGCACCCGGATTCTAACCGAGCCCGGTTCAGGGCTCGGGATCGAGCCCGACCAGCCCTAGAGCCTACCTCCCGGTCTCCTAGAATAATTTAGGCCCTCTTGACCTCCCTCCCCATTTTTTAAATCTGAAATTCGGATGGGAATGATCGGGTGAGATTTGGGGATGATAAACCCACATCTTCATATCTTTATCCCCTCCAGCTAAGGACTTAACTGACCCTATCCCCAACCCTTATCTGACCATATCCCTTCCCCTTAACCGACCATATCCCTTCCCCTTAACCGACCATATCCCTTTCCCTTAACAGCCTCCCATGTTTATAAATAGAGAGAGAGAACGAGGAGAGAGAGAGAGAGAGAGAGAGAGAGAACGTGAGAGAACGGAATAGAGAGAGAGAGAGAGAGAGAACGGGAAAGAAATAGAGAGAGAGAGAGAGAGAGAACGGGAGAGAGAGAGAGAGAGAGAGAGAACGAAACAGAGAGAGAAGGAGTAGAGGCCGAGCGAGGAAGACCGAAGCACCCCATCAGCCCCTCGCCGGAGCACCGACGAGCACGCCGACACCCCAGGTCAGCCCCTCCTCCTCCCATCTCCTCTGCGACCCCTTCCTTCTCCCTTGTCGTGGCCCGCACGGGCAGACACCACCGCCGGCCGCACCGAGCCCCTCCCCGATGCACCACCACCGGCCGTAGACCCGCGCGAGCCCCCCTCCGTCCGAGCTTGGGAGTCCGACGGCCGCTCCGGCCGCCTCCCACCGTGCCTCCTCCATGGGGGTGGTGCGGGAGAGGCCGGCCGAGCGCCCGCCGGCGCTCCAGGCCGCCCCTCCCGTCGGCCGCCGACGCGCAGGAACCAGCGCCGCTGGTTCGGTCTCGTGGAGAAGAAGGTAAGGGGGGGTAGTTCAGTAATTTTACAGGTTTTTAATTAAAACCCTGAACCCGACCCGACCTAACTACTGCAGACCCGACCCAACATGGCACTGCAAACCCGACCCGACCCAGCAGACCCAACCCATGCAGTGAACCGGTCTGGTTCACTTGAACCAGACCCGTGAACCAGTCGATTTTGGTTCGACTGCCATTTCTCCGTCCGAACTCGGAATTGGACGAAACCAGCGCCATTTCGACCGGCTCAGAAAATACTACCTGTTGGCCATATTTTAGCATAGTAATTATATTTTTTATTCCCCTGTTTTATCCTTGGACCAAATATTATCGCGGTACCGTGGTTTGACCGCCGTTTCATCGTCCGAACTCGGATTCGGACGAAACTAGCGGCATTGTGCTCAGAACATTGAGCCCTACCTTTTAAATAACCCTAGAACCCCTTCAACCCTAGTGAACCAACCATGCGATCAGTTTCACCGGTTCTACGTGGTTTGACCCGAAACCATCCGACCGAAGTCGGATTCCAGCGAAACCGTAACCATCGAGCAGGGTTCTTCGAGCCCGATTCGATGAGTAGGTTTAGCTTCTGTTTATTTGATTGACTTAGTATTGTTTAGGTTTGAGTTCTTCAGTCGCACGGATTCACGTGCTGTCGACTCAATGTTGGTCCCCTATCGAGGGTGCCCGACTATCCTTGGCATAGAACCCTCATCGTAGGTTCTTTTGTTTTAATCGTTAGAGTTGTGATATAGATCTGTGTTTGTTATCAGACCATGATTATGGTGATCCAGCGGAGATGGATCAGAGGCAACTAGCAGGAGTCGTGTGCGATCGACAACCAGGTGACATCTACTACCCCTTGCGTGGTCTTTAATAGTGGGAAATGAGAATGACTAAGGGTAGGTGTCCATGACACTGCATGCGGGCCCCGCCGGGCATCGTCGCATGTGGTCAAGTGGACCCCGCCTTGCATGCGGAGTCGCGAGTCCGGCGACGCATACTTAAAATATTAAAATATTAATAAAATAATAATAATGATTGCTTTTGATTGTATAGATACCGTAATTAGGATTCCCTTAAATTAAACATTATATTGAATAACTAATAATTATCGGAGCCCACCCTCCTGAGAGGAGTATGGCAACCCTGCCACACGGGTCACTGGGATGAGTGTTTTACTTTATTGATTTATTATGCTACATGGGTTGCGAGAGCAGTACGAGACCAGGGGTAAATTGTTGGAAATTGTTAAGCATTAAATTTACCTTTTGTAGCTTCAGTATATATGTTGAAAGATGTTATGTGTGAACCTACCTGGTTAAAGGGTAGGGACCCCGTGCGCGCAAGGGCCGTGAACCACCCTGCGCGTACAGCCGAAGTTGAGTAGGTTAGGGGTCACGGGCAAGGGCTGTGGTAAAGCCAATAGGAGGTGCCCTCGAGTAGGGATTGGCCTAGCAACCCTGTCCCGGGGAGTTGAAGTCCCCATAGTAAAGCAAGTTGGGCGGTAGAGCTCCACCGTGAAAGACGGGAAACCCCTTATGACCATCTGGGTGACTAGTGCATGGTGTTGGTGGATGCACGGCGAGAGAGTTGGCCCTCTACATCGAAATAAAAGGCCCTATAGTAATGCCCGACCGGGGGCAGGATGAACAAAATATCCGGGGTTCACATTTTGTTAGTGTGTGTGTTTTATCTATATATGAATTCAGAATTGTGTGACTGTTTATATAAGGACTTCGTGACTTTATATGAACGTCTTATTTAATTTGTTCTTTAATGCTGTAGAACATTAAATGGACTTTACGTTAGATAACCTAGTGACAGTAGGAATTGCATGTGAATATAGACTACTGATAGGTTTAGGTATCATTCTGCAAACTTTGATTCTACTAGAACTGATAGATCTTATCTTAATTTATTACGATTAGTTGTCTCATATTATTAAAGGCTATTAGGATGTCACTAGCCATTAATTTGGCTAAACTCCCAATTTCCTATTGGGGGCTACTCTTTCCCACGAGTAGGCTCAGTTGCAGGTTCGGAGGCTCAGGAGTAGCAGTAGGAGTCCAGAGGCGGAGTTGGAGTTGCAGCTTTACCTTTCTGTTTAGTATGTCCGTCTTGTAGTCTTTTCTCTTCAGACATAGTAATTGTATTGGAATAAGAGTTTTATTAGTTAGTTAGTATTCTATGGTTGTAGTTGCAATGGTTCCAGCTGAATTCTTTTAGGTAGGCCTCTCCTCAAGGCCCCAAGCCTAGGTTAGATCATGATGAAAATATAAGTATATATAAATGACTAAATTGATTAACCCTGTAGATAGGAACTCTAGACTGGTGTACTTGAGTGTTAGGGCATGGATGAAACCACTTGGCTAGCCGTAGGAGGCTTGAGCCTCGTGCTCCCTCAGATAGACTCCTGTCAGTATGTAGTGGCACCGACAGGTCACACATGCATACTGAGAGGATATGACTTTTGAAGGTCGAGCCGGACTAGATAATGTTTTCCCTCTATTGACAATTCTTTTTCTTTGCTTTTTAATAAAAATGTTTTTCGAAAAATTAAATTTAAAAGATTTCCATCTTGTTTCTCCCTCCTTCTTGTTTTTCATATTAGAGAGCGTAGAAGCCCTGCGAGAACCCTAAATTGGCATAGTTAAGTAACCATACCCATAACCCTCTTCCTTTTCTCACCTCACACCCCAGGGATCGGTCTTCAGATTTCTGGGGCGTGACAACAATTGTCCACGTAGCTTCAGTGAGGTTTCGACACCTGGCAGCCCTTTATGCTGCTCTATTGTGGGCGACCTCAGGGGGGAAGTAAGGGCGAGCTCGCCCTCCGTTGCTCCGTCTTCTCCTCCATATCTATCAAGAGTCGGACCTCGCAGGAGCGACCTCTTCGATAAACAGTAGAGTCTTGGCGAGCTTGGGCGAGCTCCTGAGCGGGCTTGGGCGAGCTCCTGAGCGAGCTTGGACAAGCTTCTGAACAAGCTCTTTGTCTAAGCAATTTACCGAGCTTAGATATATTGTACTAAGATGCACAAAGGTCCATTCAGCCCAATGTGGATCTCGCTCCTGATAAGATGATTTGGTGAGCTGGGGGGGGGGGGGGGGGCGAGCTCCTTCTCGAGCTGGGGGACGAAGGCACACCCCTGTGCGAGTTCCCCATCCCTTGGAATCCTGGGGTCTATGAGATCCACAGGCAAGGGCGAGCTGGTGGCGAGCGCGCAGATCTAGGGGCGGGCTCTTGGCGAGCTAGGGGGCGAGCTCCTGGCGAGCTAGGGGCGAGCTCCTTGCGATTCACCGAGCTGTAGATGTAATGCACTCAGATACAAGGTCCCCGTTCATCCCAATGTGGATCTCGCTCCTGATAGCCGTTCGATCGAGCTCATACGGATAAGGGTTCCAACACTTGGACAGATTTCAGCTACCCCCAACATTATCCCCTCCTGAGGGAGCGACCAAGGGAACTTGACGCTTGCTCAGGAGTCTTATTGCATACGCCGGGCGGACTGGGAGCACCAGTCATTGACGACCTCCTTCCTGTGAGCTGCGGGCACCTTCCGCGGGCGATCTGTGTCGAGAGTTTTGACACCCAGTATTTCACAAACACCGGGCGGGCCGGGAGCATCAGCCACGAGCGATCTCCTTCCGGTGCGAGCTTGCCATACACGGTCAGGGTCTATTTCGGGCGAGCTGCGGGCACCTGTCGTGGGCGATCTTGTGACTTGGGTATCGCTCCAAATCTCCGACGGTCGTTTCATCTTAAATGCGGCCCGAGACTCGAGATACGAAACTGATACAATGAATCTCATCATGAGATCTCGATCAACGTGGTACACATGTCGTGCTCTGATTTGCTCTTCTTTCTGTCAATAAAGGACAGTGCCGGTGCCGGCGCAGCCTTTTCCACACATGGCCCACGTGGTGCTTCGTTACTGGAAAGAAGCGAGCTGTCGGTTCAACAGCCGTCATGTCGCCTAGTCGGGCATGCTCGGGCATTAACTGCGGCTCGATTCACCCGCCTCTCGCCTGCCTATAAATAGGAGACGGGGGGGGTTATTCCCCTTCCACGCAAATAAGAAACAACTCTCCCTTCTCCCCTGATTTTGCATTAGCTCGCTCTTTCTCTTTCCCTCATGGCCTCCGCTGCCGATGTCGCTGCTGCTGTTGCTGCTGCTGCCGCCGCCGCCCAAGCTTCTGAGCCCGCTGCTGAGAAGGCGGTGGCCTGGCTGCAAAACCCCGTCGGGGTGCCCGTCGGGGACAGTATCCGGGCGGCGATCGATCTCCCTCGTGAGATCCTCGTCACCGAGATGCCACTCACGGGGAGGCCGCCCCAGGGCACAGTAGCTTCTGTCGGGCTGCTGTGGTCCGGGCTGCGGTTCCCCCTGAGTCATCTCGCCGGGGAGCTCCTGGAGTTGACGGGGCTTTGTCCCACCCAACTCTCAGGAAACTCCTGGGGGATACTCTACGGGCTGTCCCAGCTGGAGACTGCCCTGAAGCTGAAGATCCCACTGAGCTACTTGCTCAAGAAGTGGCTCCTCAAACCTGGGCCGGTCTTCAGCACCGCGGGCTGCGGCTACTTCTACCTCGCCGGGCGGCCTGGTGAGGTGCTCCCCTTCTCCGCCATCGAGAACAAGGACCGCCACTCGAAGGACTATCCTTTCGTGGCGGTCGACGACTGGCGCGGGCGGTACAGCGGAGTCCTGGCTCACCCCGGGGTTCCCACGACGGCGGTCTTCCGGGAGATTTCCTTCTTCCGGGCGGGGAAGAAGAAGTGCATCGTGCCCGATCGGGAGCGATCTTTAGACGAGGCGTTCCTCCACTACCTCGGAGGGCGAACCCCGGAGAAGATCATCGCCCCTGACTTCGCTTTCCAACTGAAGGACGGGAAGACCGGCGCGATCCTTCCCAAGCAGAAGGTCGTCCGAAAGAAGAAGGACGCCCCTCTTCCCTCTGAAGGGACCAGCAAGGGGGCAGGGAGCTCGGGGGGTAACCCCCGCAAGAAGATGGTCTGGAGGCGGGCCTCGCCCATCCGCCTCAACGACCCCGACACAATGGAGATGCTCCGCCAGGACGCGGCCTCCGCGCCTCCGCAACCTCTTCGCCCGGACGCCGGCACAGGTCAGCCATCCGCCCCGATCCCAACTATTTGTCGCAACCTTCAATTCCTCGAGCCCGACGATCCGAACATCGAACTCCTGCTATCCATGGCGGAGGTCGAATCCGGGATGGGTCGAATACTCATGGGCCACTTCCCTGGCGATATGACAGTCCCTCTCCGTGTGGCAATGATGACGCCGGAGATGGAAGGCCACGGGAAGAAGAAGGCCAAGCGCGCGAGGCCCGCCCCTTCAAGCGCCCAGGCGGAGCAGCGGCGAAAAGCATTGGAAGAGGCGGGCTTGGACTCGGAGCCCGATTGGACGGACTCTGAGGAGGAGGCATCGGGCTCCGAGGAGGAAGAGCCCGCCCCTCAACCTTCCCAGACGGAGCCCGCCGCTTCCACCCAAGTGGAGAAGCTCCCAGCTACATCAGCGCCCGCACAAGGGGCAGGACCGAGCGGGCAGGAGCTTCCCTCTCCTGCCGCCAGGGTAGGGGTCCAGCTGGGCGAAGCCACTGCCACCGCTGCGACCTCTACGCCGCCAGCAGCTCCAGCACCCGTCCCTCTGGCCTCGCCTCCTGCAGGGGGTCAGAAGGAAACGGGCTCCCAGGAGGGCCTGGGGGACCTGGTCTACAGGTCCCCTAGCTTTGTGGACATTGGCTCCAACTCTGAGTCCTCCAGCTCGGAGTCGGAGGCCAAAGAGGCCAGGGCGGACCCTCCAAGCCCGCCAGCAGCCGGAGCTCGCCCGGGGGAGGTGACAGCCCCCACTCCTTCTCTCGGCGTGCCGCCTCCTACCGAAGCTCCGGGGGGTCCCAGCACGGGCTCCTCTACGGAAGAGGGGAGGGCGCTCTACTACATGCGGCAGCTGCTGGGCCGCAACATCTTCGCCCGAGCCCCCTTCACTTCCATAAGCGAACGCCTGGCCGAGGTATCTCTCGCTTTCTCTACCCTTACGCAAAAAATCTCATTTTTCGCTAACTTTTTCATCTTCCTTATGTAGGCGAAGAAACAGAGCCAGGCACTGGCCACGGAGGTCGCTGGGGCCGGGAAAGCACTGGCTGCCTTGTTCGACGATTCCCTTCGGGGGTCCGAGCGCAAGGTGGACGAGCACATTCACGAGCTCCAGCGGGCTACGCACGTCGTGGCGCTGAAAGAGGCGGAGGAGCTTCGACAAAGGGTCGCGACCCTCGTGTCGGGCATGGCCGAGCTGGAGACGGCCCAGCTCAAGACCTCCAACAACCTCCAAAAGGCCATGGTGGAGCGGGATGAGGCCGTGACCGCCAGAGAGGCCGCTCAGAAGGAGGCGGCTCAACTTCAAGGAGAGGTCGCTGCTCTGAAGATAGAGATCGCCGCTCTGAAGGAGACACACGCCGAAGGCCTTCGGGCTCAACAAGGTCGCCTCCAAGCTCAGCTGGACGATCTCCTCAAGAAGGGCGCCCTGGCCGCTGTAGAAAAATACAAGACCGAGAGGTCGAAGAAATGGCACCGAGGAGATGACAGCGGGGCGGAGACCAGCAAGCCTTAAGCTCACAAATTTTGTAACTATTTTTGTTTGATCAATGAAATCTTCATCTTTTTGAGCCCGCCTCTGTATTCATTTCTTTCTCTGTGTTGCTCATGAGTCTGCTTCAAAACCTTTCGCAGCGGCCTTGAGGGTCATACCCCGAGCGAGGCAACTAATTCGATTCAACCATTTTATCTTAAAATATATGCAAACGAAAAACTCGGCATGCTCGCTAAAACTCAATATAATCTCTGATCCCGGAAAAAGATAAGCGAACCAAATAACTTCAAAATTTTCCTACACTCAGAGACTTAAATCATTTTTATTTTTGAAGAAAACTAATAAGTGCTAGCTGCCTCCTGCCCGGTTAAATTCCCCCGAAGGTCCTGTTTACTGGACATGCCCTTAGAGGGGTTACCAAGGGAAGTTCGGGCTACCTGAAAGGGTGGTCGCCCTTCTCAAGTTTCCCTAATTCACGCCAGGATGCTTTCGTTCATGGCAGGTGAACGCGAAGGATCCTGGTTAGGTTTTGATTCCTCTAAACAGTGGACTACCCTGGAAATCTCAAGGTCGCTCATTTGTGGCCTCTGAGGATTCCAGTCTTGCTTTAAGTCCGCACAACAGCGGACTGCCCCGGGAATCTCAAGGCCACGTACTGGCGGCCTCTGAGGATCCCGGTCTTGCTTTAAGTCCGCCCAACGGCGGACTGCCCCGGGAATCTACTGGCGGCCTCTGAGGATCCCGGTCTTGCTTTAAGTCCGCACAACGGCGGACTACCCCGGGAATCTCAAGGTCGCCTACTGGCGGCCTCTGAGGATCCCAGTCTTGCTTTAAGTCCGCACAACGGCGGACTGCCCCGGGAATCTCAAGGTCGCCTACTGGCGGCCTCTGAGGATCCCAGTCTTGCTTTAAGTCCGCACAATGGCGGACTGTACTTTTCCGTAGATCATGCGTGCTCTTGCTACGCCGGGCTTCCGGGCTGAATTCTTTGGTGAAACCGCCATCGTTCATTCATAATTTCTTCAGGAAATGACTTACAAAAAACCACTGGTCTTATGCATAAATTTTCGAAGGTGCAAAGCATTCCAAGGTCGCTCTAACAGGTCGCCTTCAGCGGTCATTAACTGGTAAGCCCCCGAGCCTCGTGCTTCGCGTACTATGTAGGGGCCTTCCCAGTTCGCCGCGAGCTTCCCTGCGTTAGGCTCTTGTGTGTTCGCGAACACCTTTCTCATTACCATGTCACCGGCTTTGAATGCTCGATGGCGGACTCTTTTGTCGTATGCGCGCTTCATTTCCTGTCTGTATCCGGCGAGATGCAGGTTGGCGCGTTCTCGTCGTTCTTCGAGCTGGTCGAGGGAGTCGGCGAGCAGAGCGTCATTGTCGACCTCATCTGCCGCGAACTTTCTTTCAGTAGGCAGCTTGGCTTCTACGGGCAATACGGCTTCACACCCGTAGGTGAGACTGAAAGGCGACTCGTTAGTTGAGCGACGTGGAGTGGTTCGGTAAGCCCATAGCACGCCTTCGAGCTCCTGCTCCCACAATCCCTTCTTTCCGTCCAACCTTTTCTTGAGGTTGTCTAGGATTACACGATTTGTAGCTTCTGCCTGCCCGTTGCTTTGAGGGTACCTCGGAGAGGAAAACCTTAGGTCGACTCCATACTCAGCACAAAAGTTTTTGATCAAGCGATTGTCGAACTATCGGCCGTTGTCGGTGATAAGTATTCGGGGCAGACCGAAACGACAGAAAATATTCTTCCAAAGGAAGTCTTTCACCTGTTTTTCACCTATCTTAGCTAGCGAGACCGCTTCCACCCATTTGGTGAAGTAGTCCGTAGCCACTAAGATGAATTTCTTTTGCCGGGCTAATACAGGGAAAGGTCCCACAATGTCCAGTCCCCATTGCTGAAAAGGCCAGGGTCTTGCCAGAGAATGCAGCTCTTCTACGGGCATATGATTTGTCGTGGCGTGCTTCTGGCATTGGATGCAGCTTTGAGCGACCTTCAAAGCGTCTTGCTCCAGAGTGGGCCACCAATATCCTTGCCTCCGTACTTTTGCAGCCAGAGATCGCCCGCCTGTGTGGTTTCCTTGCTCGCCGGAGTGAATGCTATTCAAGACTTCTCCGGTCTCCGAGGTCTCGATGCAGCAAAGGTTTGGCCCACCAAAAGATTTTCGGAAAAGGCGATCCCAACGAATGAGATAGTGACCAACGCACTTCTCCACTCGCCGGGCTTCCTCTCTATCCTCTAGGAGCTCACCTTTTTGGAGAAATCGAAGAATGGGCGTGGTCCACCCACCGGGCGACATGTCGGCTAAAACTTGGTTGACGGCGGGCTCTATCAGTTGGAGCCGAGACTGATTTTGAACCTCGATGAAAATCTGGCGAGCCTCTGATGTTCCCAGCAGGGAGGCAGCGTTTGCCAAAGCATCAGCCCGCCTATTACCAGCCCGCGGGATTTGTTCAAAGGAAATCTTTTCGAATTCCGCGGCCTTACGCTTCACCAGATCCACGTAGCCCGCCATTCGCGTATCCTGGGAGGCATAATCTCTATTGATTTGGCAAATGATTAGCTGGGAATCGCTAAAGACTTTTAATCGTCTGGCGCCTACTTCTTGAGCGAGCTCCAGACCAGCCAGCAGCGCCTTATATTTTGCCTCATTGTTGGTAGCAGCGAAATCCAGCCGGACTGATTTCTCAAGAAGTACCGACTGGGCGATCAATGCGACCCCGATCCCTGCTCCCGAAGCGTTGGAGGATCCATCGATGAATAGTTCCCAGCCCGCTATCTCTGAATACTTAGTTAGAGGAAGCTCGCTTTGACCGCCCAAGAACCTCGCTTTCCTAGGGTATGCCTCAGTTGGCTCATCCTCCTAGTACTGGACCGGTTCTTCTATAGGGAAGTCCGCCAAGAAATCCGCGAGAACCTGCCCTTTGACAGCAACTCGAGGGACATACTCTAAACCATAGGCGGCGAGCTCGGCGAACCATCGATAGAGCCTACCGGCTACTGAGGGTCTGGAGAGCGCGCTCTTCAAAGGGTGCTCCGTGATGACCTTGACAGTGTGCGCTGAGAAGTAGGGGTGAAGTTTTCTCGCGGTAAGGACCAAGGCCAATGCGACCTTCTCGATTGGTCGATACCGGAGCTCGGCAGGAAGCATTGTGTGGCTTACAAAGTATACAGGCCGCTCTATCTTTGCTTCTTCTACAACAAGGACCCCGCTTACCGCATTCTCTATGACTGCAAGATATACGCCAAGCTCGGCGCCATCTTTTGGTGCCGCTAGGATGGGCGGGCTCGCCAGATAGTTCTTGATCTTCTGAAAGGCGCGCTCACACTTTTCATCCCAGCAAATGCTCGCTCCTTTTCGAAGCAGCTCAGAAAGAGGTCGGCAATTGTCGAAAGATTTGGAGATGAACCGGTTTAGCGCAGCGATTTGTCCGCTCAGTCTTTGGACCTCCTACCGGGTTCTTGGGGCGGGCATCTCGACTAGAGCCCGAATCTGCCCAGGGTCGGCCTCGATCCCCCTGTGGGTGACCAGGTACCCTAGGAATTTCCCAGAGGTCACTCCGAATGCGCACTTAGCCGGGTTTAGCCTCATTTGGAATTTTCTCAGGACTCCAAAGACTTCGCGGAGGTCGGCAACATGCCCCTCGCTCTCGACTTTTTACCAAAAGGTCATCCACATAAACCTCGATATTTCTGCCGATCTGACTTTTAAACATTTGAGTGACTAACCTTTGGTAGGTCGCTCCAGCGTTCTTCAGTCCAAACGGCATTACCCGATAGCAGAAAAGCTTCTGGTAGCCCGCCCCAGAATAGAAAGCGGTCTTCTCCTGATCTTCGACGTGGAGAGGTATCTAGTTATACCCCAAATATCCGTCCATAAAGGATAAGGCTCGGAACCCGACAACTGCGTCGACCAGCGCGCCTATTCGTGGAAGGGGAAATCCGTCCTTCGGGCATGCTTTGTTAAGGTCGAAGAAGTCGATGCACACTCTGACCGCCCTATTCTTCTTGGGCACTACCACGATATTGGAGATCCACTCGGGGAAGTGCGCCTCACGTATAAAGCCAGCTCACTCTAGCTTGTCTATCTCCGCCGCCACTGCCGTGAACTTTGCAGCCGGTATGTGCCGAGCTTTTTACTTGACCGGCGGGAATTCTTTCATGGTGTGCAGACGATAACAGGCGACCTCTGGGTAAATCCTTGGCATGTCCGCAAAGCTCCAGGCGAATACGTCACGGTATTCCCTGAGTACATTGGTTATGGCCAGGACCTCGCCCTTGGTTAGCGAGGTCCCGAGATGGACGATCCTCGGTCCGTCCTCGCCACCAATGTTGACTTCTTGTAGCGGCTCGGCAACAGGAAAACTTCCTCTCTGGGATCCCGACAGGCGACCTTTCTCCTCGAGCTTAAGATCCACACCGCTCCCACCCGGGGGTGAAGTAGGGGATTTAAGCAAGGAGACCTCTCTCGGGCTTTGAGGGAGCCCGCTTGAGGTGGGCGCTAATTGCTAGGAGGGCACGGGCCACTTGGCCTCAGCCACTACGTGAAAAATGGTAGAAAGCTACAGTTTTACGGCTTCATTACCGACGGTCATCAACCGTCGTATAAAACACGTGTTTAACGACTGCCTAAAACAGTCGTATTTTAAGTATAATTAAACGATGGCTTAAAACCGTCGTTTTTAGCTGATATTACTTACGGCTATGACTCCAGCCCTAACCACTGCCGCCCCCAATTTTGTTTTCCCTCCCTCTTCCCTCCGTTTTCCCCCCTCCATCTCTTCGGAGAAATCAATTGCTGCTGCCTGACGTCATTGAGGCCGTCGTTGCCCCCTCCTCCTCGGACAATTGCTACCCGATCCTCCGCGAACCACCGCTGCCCCTCCTCCCCGAACCACCGCTGCCCCTCCTCGGACAATCGCTGCCCGCTCCTCCGCGAACCATTGCTACTCGGTTCGACTCTTTTCTCTCTCTCTATCTCTCTATCTCTCTCTCTCTCTCTCTCTCTAATGCAAAGAGGCAATTGAATCTGTTGTTCAGGAATTTTTTTTTTGGAAGAACTTTTTAGGGATCGGTATAGTTTTTTTTTTAAAGATCTGTCCTCTTTCTCGTGTGTGATGGTCAAAATTCTCATTGTAAATCAATCTCTTTAGTTGATTGGTATTTCTAACCATACAGTTTCCTTTTGTAGGATATATTTCTTTGTACATTGCTATTGGATGTTTTGGTTGTCTTCATCAAGATTAGTCTATGTCCTTTTACTAATGTGTGCTGCTTCTAAGTTGCTTATACATTTAAGAAAAGGTAAAAATATAGTTAGGTCAATATCTCCAAGTCGACCACACTCATACCCAATAGCATAGCCATATGTGGTAATCCATGTGTGTTTCTAATGCTAACTTCAGAAGAAAGCGCTGGCAAAGTTACATTGATAGAGGCAATTGCCTGAATATAGTTTAAGGTCCCGTCATCCTTAAACTATATCCACATAGATTACGTGGAAGTATAATCAAAGTTTCGATTCTGACCACCGATTACTACATCCTTCTGAAGCTTAACATGTCAATTCTAAATCAGTTCTAGGATCTGATGGATTCTAATCCGTCCCAATAATTTATGAAGCATATGTTCAACAAGTTCTAGTGCGGTCGGCTAAAAACAACAATAATTTTCATCGACAGCGAAAACAGACTTTGAGTGCCTTTTCAACATTAGTGTCTATCGTCAGCTAATTCAGAGCTGCACACGTATCTAGAATATCTAGAGCAAAGTCGAGAATATTTCAACCCAAGCAATCTGATATAGGAGCACTTAATGGCAAATTTTGTACCAAAATTAGCTAATTACAGGACCAATTAGGGTGTCTTTAGATGTTAGGTGTTATTGAGTTTTGCTGAGACCTTTTTCACTTTTACATATTTTTTATTTTCCAAAATTATACAGCAAATTAAAACTAGGGTATAATTTTGGTCAATTATGGTGTATTCCTTTTTTTATCGAGAAGACAAGTATGGAAAGAATAAATAAGGATAGGACCAGAACTTAATTCGACATTAATTGTTGCTTAAATAAATATGAATAAAGATAGGAGAAAAAGAGGTCAATTCCATCCTTCCTTCAAACCCATGTGTTGAGCCCAAGAAGGAGTTGTTGATTCCAGTAATCAATGACTAACTTTTAGATTTGCATTCTACATAAATTATGTGACCTGACGGATCCTAGTTTGGAAGAAACTAGAAATTTATGGTGGATCATCTGTTTCAGTGAGGGCAACAGAAGAGAACGATCATCTTTGTTTGCCATGAACACATGTTTCGAGCAGCTTTTTGACATGATTTATCATCATAAGCTAATTTGGACCTACAAAATGCATCTAAAACAATTTTATTCACCCAAAGAATCTGATATAGAAGCATCTATAAGGCACTTAAAAGTGCCAAGTTTGGTATCAGATTAGTCAACTAGAGGCGTTAGGCAGTGTTTTAAAACCCAAAAACTCGACTAGACTCAAAACCTTCCCAAGTAGAGTCGAACCGAATACTCGATCAAATGTGTGCTGCTTCTAATGTGTGCTGCTTCTACTACAGTTGTGAACCACATCCTTTAGCTTTGAATGTTTATGTTTGAGTGGCAGTATGAAAAAATAGTGTGACCTCACATAATGCTGAATGGCAGTATGTTGAATGAAAAAAATAGATTGAAAAAATAGATCAAATAGTAATGACTAATGCTGAATGAAAAAATAGATCAAATAGTAATGACTAATGCTGAATGGCAGTATGCCTAATGCTGTATGAAAAAATAGTAATTGAGTGGCATTATGCTGAATGGCAGTATGACCTCACATAATGCAGTAGATCAAAAAATAGATCGTTATCTTTTGTAGTAATGACTAATGCTGAATGCAGTAAGACCTCACATAATGTAATATTCGATCATAGTAATTGAGTGGCAGTATGAGAAATTGACATCATCGCAAAAAAATCATAGATTTGGTTACCCATGAACATAAGTAAGTTGATATTCATGAAGCTTCATATCACTCGATTCGAGAGCTTGTGCAGACCGCATTTCCTTTGATGCTTGGGTCTGTAGGGATATCTTGTATCTTATTTGTGCATCGAGAGGTCTCTGCATAAAATATTATGTTTTAGTTGGATACCATATAGTTCCACCTCATATATTTTGAATAACTAGTCATAAGGGGCCTTTGATGTATTGCTTAAAGCATAAGCAGAGAGCCTTGCAGTTCATGGTGTATTATTATTAATAGAAATTAAAGACTATTTTTTAAATATTATTCAAATTGAAATTTGTCATTGTCATGATCCTATGCTATCAATATTTGCCTTCAAGGTTAGTGCATTCTAAACCTTCTAGGGCATCAAATATTACAATCTTTATCCATCGTATATTTTTATTCATTAACTTTTATTATATATTTCATGCCCTTAGAAGTTTTAGAATGTACCGATTATTTGTGGAATTTCTATCTAAGGTGGAATGATTACATGAACAAAAAATCAGCACATTCTAAACCCTCTAGGATATCAAATCAAAATCAAAGAAAAAAAATGATAGCAAAAATTTAAGGCACAAGATCCGGACCCATATATATACATATATAAACCTTATATATGTAAACATCTTAACCTTATTTGGTGATCTCATGCATTCTCTGGTCATCGTTTCGAGGCAAGATTCTCCTCATTAAATGATTTATATTTTTACAAACTAATTTATGGCTCTTTTTTTTTATATGTAGATAATGTCTTCAATACCCCCAAACAAAGAATGGATGAATGCAAAGAGGTGGACTGAAGAATATATACATGGCGTTGACTTATTCCTCCAATTCACAAAGGATTCATTAGGGGATGATGACTGGTATTGTTGCCCCTGTATTAAATGTCGTAACT
Source organism: Chamaelirium japonicum (assembly GCA_947650365.1). NCBI lineage: Eukaryota > Viridiplantae > Streptophyta > Magnoliopsida > Liliales > Melanthiaceae > Chamaelirium > Chamaelirium japonicum. The sequence continues at coordinate 68,744,805 of OX393556.1, read as the reverse complement.
TGAAGGGTAAGAAAACATCAAAAGTTATCAGGGAACATTTGATATGTGATGGTATAGATAAGTCATACAAGATATGGTTTCAACATGGAGAACCATTTCCCGAACGACGTCATGCAAAAGATGTGACTGGTACATCATCTACGTCTCCACATAATGAAGATGTATTCCCAAGAATGGTCGATATGGTGAATGACACATTTGGATATGTTTATTCTGACGACCTGGATGAATACCTGAATGAAAATCTTGATGAAAGTGAGGCCCAATATCAGGTTGATGGCAGACAAGATGCTGATTATAATAAGTTGATGGAGGATGCCATTCAGCCACTATATCCCTTGTGTCGAAGTGAGCATACCATATTATCAGTGACTGTTGAGTTATTAAGCATGAAGTCCCGGCACAGTTGGTCTAATAAGAGCTTTACAGAGCTGTTACAGATGATGAAGAAGATTTTGCCAGATCCGAATATTTTGCCAGAGTGTACATACACTGCGAAAAAGTTGGTAAAATCTTTACGCATGGACTGCGAGATTATCCATGCATGCCCTAATGATTGCATATTATATTGGAGGGAGTATGAAAATAACGATAGTTGCCCTTGCTGTGGTGAAAGTAGATGGAAGCCAAGTAATAAAACTAATCCAAGATATATACGTTTGCCGAGAAAAAAGTTAAGATACTTTCCATTAACACCAAGATTGCAGAGATTGTATAGTGTACCATGGATTGCTGAGCATATGACATGGCATGCAACCGCAGTTGAAAATGATACCCATATGCGTCATCCAATGGATTCTCCACAGTGGAAATTAGTAAATCGTAAATGGAATAACTTTTCTACAGAGAAACGTAATGTTCGATTAGGGCTTGCAACTGATGGATTTAATCCTTTTGGAAATAAAAATAATTCTTATAGTTGCTGGCCTGTTATGATTGTTCCATACAATCTTCCTCCATCCTTATGCATGCGAAAGGAGTTCACTATGTTATCACTTTTGATTCCAGGAAAAAATGGTCCAGGACATGACATTGATGTCTACTTGCAACCACTAATTGCAGAACTAAATGTATTGTGGTCTCTCGGAGCAGATACTTATGATGCAAAGAATAAGAATAGGTTCACGATGAAGGCAATTTTATTATGGGCTATTCATGATTTTCCAGCCTATGGCCATCTTTCTGGTTGTAGGACTGCAGGAAAGTATGGATGTCCAGTCTGTAGCGAAGAGACAGACTCGATGTGGCTAAGCAATGGAAAGAAATTTGCATATATGAGACACAGGCGATTCCTAACAGATCCAAAACATCCGTTCAGATTACAGAAATCACAATTTAATGGGAAAGAAGAAAATGGGAAGCATCCCTGCAGGTTGAGTGGTACTGAAGTATTAAAAAAAATGGAAAGTATTCAGACTATGTTCGGAAAGCTATCTGGTAGAAAAAGAAAGAAGCGTGTTGATGCTGAGAGTATACAATTTGCATGGTCAAAAAGGTCTATTCTATTTGACTTACCTTATTGGAAAGATCTGCATATACGCCACAATCTGGATGTAATGCACATAGAGAAAAATGTGACAGAAAATCTCTTAGCAACAATTATGGATGTGAAGGGTAAGACTAAGGATGGTACTGAAGCCCGTTTGGATCTTAAAGCTATGAAGATAAGGAGAAAATTATGGCCAGTCGAGAAAAATGGTAAGTTGTTCTTACCTAAAGCTCCGTTTTGTCTATCCCGTCAAGAAAGAGAATTAATTTGTCAAACACTCTATACAATGAAGGTTCCTATCGGGTACAGTGGTAACTGGAAGCATAATGTGAACTTAGAGGAATTTCAACTAAAAAACTTGAAGTCACATGATTACCACATCCTTATGCAGCAACTACTACCAGTGCTTTTGATGCATGCATTTAAGAAACAAAAGCCATTACGTGCTGCTATTCATCAATTATCGATGTTTTTCAATATTATATGCTCAAAGGTCATTGCTCGTGTGGAACTTTCAAAGATGAAAACTCAAATAGTGGAGACATTATGTGTTCTTGAGAAGTACTTTCCACCTTCTTTTTTTGTTTCCATGACACACCTTTTGGTTCATTTAGCGGATAAGGCATTGATTTGCGGACCAGTAAGGTTTCGATGGATGTTCCCTTTTGAGCGGATGATGAAGACGTATAAATCATATGTCGGTAATCAAACATACCCAGAGGGATGTATTACAGAACGATATCTAATGGAAGAGTCGATGTCATACTGTATGGAGTATATGTCATCTGATGGTGGAAAAGGAAGCCATAAAGCAGGTCAGAGAATGTTACTCGATGTTAATCATGATTGTGCTAATCCAGTCGATAAAAAAGGAAAAAACTATATTCTTGATAATCTACATTACCAACAAGTTCGCAGGTGGGTGTTGCAACAGTGTCCAGAAAATTCTGATTGGGAGAGGAAGTACGAGATATACAAAGAAGGGCACACATCGAGGAGTCAAAATCGAAGGCTTGCTACAGAAAGGGTGGTAGAATATATTCCTTGGCTAAGACAACAATTAGAAAATAATGAAATGTCTCAACTGAAGAGGCTTGCTGCTGGTCCAGATTTCAATGCCATTTCCTATAATGCTTACACTATGAATGGATATTTATTTTGTACAAAGGAATCCGAAATGGACACAACTACACAAAACAGTGGGGTCGCCATAACTGCTATAACTAGTTTTAGGGCAAGTAAGAAGGATAAGAACCTCGTGGAAGATGAAGCCACTTATTATGGAATTATCAGAAAAATACTTGAGTTGAATTACTATGACTTCAAAGAAGTAGTCTTCCTTTGTGATTGGGTTCGAATAGAAGACAGAGTAAATGGCTGTGTAGTTGATCCAGAAACGAACTTGATATTTGTAAATCTTGGGAGGTTCAAAAGTGGTTCAAAGGAAGATGACGAGCCTTTTATTATTGCAACTCAAGCAAGACAAGTCTTCTACGTTAAAGATCTCACCAGAGATAACTGGCATATTGTCTTGGATGCTCCGAAGAGGTTACACCGGGATGTTGATGCTTATGAAGATCCTTTAGTCTTTGAGGCAAGAATGAATGCAAATGCTTTAACAAGTGCCTTAGTGGATGATATCATTGAAGATGATGTGACGGAAGACAACGAAGATTCATCTTAACATCAGGTAATATCTCATTTCATCACACTGCCATGATAGCATTGAATTCTTTGTGTTTTTTGCAAGCGTTAAAACTAGAGAATAATCCCTGATTTTTATTTTTCCTTTTTGTGCAAAAGTAATTCTTTGATATCTGTAATTTGTGATTTCTTGTTTATCTCTACATTTTCAATTGATTTAAATCGAGTTCAAAGCATTTTACGATTGTCATTTTCTAATCAATGTATGTATAATGCAATAGGGCCGTGAAATTGCAAGGCTGTAAAAGATCATTGAGGGTTGTTCTACTTTTTACCCTCCTTTGATTCTTGATGTCTTTAGCTGTTGTGCTCAAAAACTTTCTTGGTACAACTGAATGGAAGTATCAGAGTTTCCTTACTTTTAACTATTTTCTTCACAATTTCATTTTTTGCAGGGTCAGAGGAAACCCGTGGCTTTGGGTTTGTCCAATTGTAAGTTGAATTTTGTGTCCCTTGCTTGGTTGACCTTCTTTCATCATACTATTTAGTTGCAAGATAAGCAACATACATCTATGGTATCTTTAACTTGAATAGAATAAATGTTCGATAAATCAGTACTGCATGAAATCGATACTGCATGAAATCAGTACTGCATGAAATCAGTACTGCATGATTAGTACTGCATGAAATCAGTACTATAGTCACTGATTTAGTACTATTTAATACTGCATGAAATCAGTACTGATTTAGTACTGCATGAAATCAGTACTGATTTAGTACTGCATGAAATCAGTACTATAGTCACTGATTAGTACTGCATGAAATCAGTACTGCATGAAATCAGTACTGCATGAAATCAGTAAATCAGTACTATTTAGTCATTTCAGTACTATAGTCACTGATTTGAAATCGATAAATCAGTACTGCATGATTATGGGTTTTAGTACTGCACGATAAAATCGTTCATTCACTGATTATGGGTTTATCAGTCACTGATTATGGGTTTTATGTAAATCAGTCACTGATTATAAATCAGTGACTGATTTTATAATCACTTATAAATCAGTCACTGATTATGGGTTTTATGTAAATCAGTCACTGATTATAAATCAGTGACTGATTTTATAATCACTTATAAATCAGTCACTGATTATGGGTTTTATGTAAATCAGTGACTGCACGATAAATCAGTACTGATTATGGGTTTTAGTACTGATTTATGGGTTTTATGTAAATCATGCAGTCACTGATTATGGGTTTTATGTAAAATATGTTCTCTTTCGCCTGCATCCTTGAATCTGTTCTCTTTCGTCTGCATCCTTGAATGCATTTATACTCTCATTTCAACATAATATCTCATTTCAGAATATAATCGTTATTATGTGTTTATATTGTCTGTTGGATCATTTCAGAACATAACATCTCTTTTATGGCTCTTATCAGGAGATATGTCGCACGCTACATCATCCTCAACACCACCATCAGATGAGCATAATAATCCACATGACCCTGAGACTTATAGGAGTTCGTCTGAGAGTGATAATGAAGATGGTGAGTTCATGATCAAAAATGTTATAAATATTTATTGGATGTAAAATGTTTAATATTCTTAATGCTAATTGTTTAATGAGCGTCTAATATCTTCTAATTTTTGTTTCTTAGATACTCGGAAATGTTTAAAGTGGAACATAGACGATCAGCCGGTAGGAGAGCACAAAGCTTCCTTTACATCAGAGATTGGCAAGCTAGCTCGAACACATTGCTCTCCTGCGTATGGATCCTGGCGTGTTGTACCAAAAGAAAGCAAGCAACAGTTATGGGAGGCATTGAAGGTGGGTTTTTATTTTTGTATAGTTTTTTTTTTACGGGTAGCAGAAGAATTTATTAGTGTCCTTATATTCTGATTGCTTTCTTCCATTTGGTTGAAATTGTGACGTAGAGAGAATTTATAGTCCCTGAGCGATGCTATGCTTGGGTTATGAAAAAGACCAATGAGCTATGGAAGGATTGGAAGCACAAACTTGTGAAAACTTACATCGATACCAAGGCCACAGATGTCGAGAGGAAGAACGATGTGCCCTCCTATGTGAGACGAGAGGACTGGGAGCGGTTTGTCGACATGTGCTCCACGGACGAGTATATCATGCTTCGACAGAGGGGGAAAATTGCAAGAGAAGCAATGCAAAACCCACACACGACTGGAAGACGGGGAGCAGCGTGTACGGCAGAGGAGCTGGTAAGAGTCAATAACTGTGAATATTTGACAAAAAATTTGTTGTTTGCATTAAAAATATATATCTTTAATATTTTGTAGATGAAGGACAATCCCGATAGTTCACTGGATAGAACGGCATTATACCTCGCGACGCATACTCAAAAGGACGGGACAACTCCCACTTCTACTTCTATGAGATGAAAGGCGTCCTACTCGCACCTGGTAGCAGCGACCTGGTCTCCTCGAATTACCACAACCCCTCTATTGGTGGGGAACTTGAGGGCCTGGTGATTAGGCGAGGACACCGCTTTCATCTGCCTCAACAAAGGTCGCCCTAGGATGGCATTGAAAGCGGACTGCCCATCCACCACAGCAAAGCGGACTTGACGTACCTCCGGGCCCGCCGTTACGGTGAGGGTTATCTCCCCTACCACCTTAGCGACCTCGCCGGTGAAACCGCTGAGCGAGCCCGTTGAGGGAGACAAATCAATTTGTCTCAATCCTATTCGCTGGAAGGCCGTCAAGAACAGGATGTCTACGGCACTTCCTGGGTCAACCAGAACCTGCCTTACCTCGATGTTCGCCATCATAAGGCGTATGACGAGGGGGTCATTGTGGGGGGTAACAACCCCAGCCATGTCCTCCTCCGAGAACCAGATGAAGTCTCGGGCTTCTACCCTTGGTGTTTGGAGCAATACAGGGGTTAGAGAAACAGAGAATACCTTCTGAGCCCGCTCCATCTCTCTAACTTGCCGACGAACCTCGTTGCTGGATCTCGGGCCGTTCAGGCGCCCGCTGATAGTGTGGCAGACCGCTGGCCCACCCGGCGGCGGTAGAGGCAAAACGGGCTCAGCGGGTCCCGAGCGATCTCCTTCTCGAGGAGCTCGCGCAGGGATCACTTCGAATCTCCTTGGGGGCGAGATAAACTGATCCAAATGGCCTTGGGCGACCAAGTCCTCCAGGTGGTTCTTCAGAGCCCGGCATCTGTTGGTGTGATACCCGGGACTGCGATGAAAGGCGCACCGCCGCGTATTGTCGGTAGAGCCGGGCTCCCCGACCTGCAGGGGTGGTGGATACTGAAAAAAGGGTTCATTCCGGATCTGGTGAAAGACTTGCCCTGGGGAGTGGGTTAGCATGGTGAAATCCCACTCCCCGGGTCCCGGAGGCAGGGGCCAGTTCGCCGGCCTTCCAGTGACCACCGCGGGGACTTTAGCGGGCTGCACTGCAGGAGCTGCGGGCGGTCCGGGCAAAGGTACCACCGGGGGTACCTCCCGTCTCTCTACGGCTTTAACGATGAGAGGTCGCAGAGCCGGAGGAGGTCGCTGCTCGACTGCCTTCCCCTTCCGGTCTAACACCTCATCTTCAAGCTTGATGTGTTGCTGGACAAGGGCGAAGAGCTCGACCATCGTGCGGGGATCTTTGATCACCAGCGCGTCATGAAGTTTGCTTCCCTCGGGGAGGGCGTTTCAGAAAGCGCTCACCGTCGTGCGATCTTGGCCGACCGCGTCCTCCAAAACGAGGTAGGCGCTTCGAAAACGCATCGCGAAGCTTCGAAGGGTTTCGCGGGCTCCCATAGCCAAGGTGAAGAGAGACTCAATCCTCTTGGGGGGTTGCCTGTTGCAGTGGTACTGCTCCAGAAACAATCTGGAGAGAGTAGGGAAGTCTAGAACGGTACCCGATGGCAATTTATGGAACCAGTTTAGCGCTGAGCCCGTCAAGCTACTCGGGAAAGCCCGGCACAAGACATGGTCTTGGTTCCGAAAAAATAACAGCTTTCGGTAAGCCAAGAGATGGTCGACAGGATCTTGCGATCCATCGAACAGTACAAACTTGGGCGGGGTCCAATGGTGAGGGAAACCTCCTTGGTGCACGTCACTTGTGAAGGGCGAGCTCCCCCCATGAGCGGCAAGATCCTCCAACAGATCTACAGGCGTACCAGGTCGCTGCCAGTGCCCGGGGAAAGCTCCCAAAGGCGGCTGCGCAGGCCCTATGCGGTCATGTACGCTCCCTCGGGGTCCTCCACCGTGGCAACCTGAGGGGGTTCCTTCGGAGTGACCTTCTCGTCGTCGATCTGTGGGCTCTCTTGGTATGATAGCGGGTCGATGAGAGGCGGTTGCCTCCCGAGCTCCATGTGGCCAAGCCGCCGCAGGCTCCTTCTCCCGTCGCCGATGGCGTGGGTCGCAGTCTCTCTCTAGAGATCTCGCCTCAGATTCATCTGAATCGGCGCTTCTGTCACGACGTCGGGGAATGGTTGCTCGCAAGGTCGCCTTGTTGCTTGACCGCTGGGTCACCAGCTTTTGCAATCTCGTAAGCGGGGTTTCCGGTACCCCGCGCACGGCCGTTCTCTCGACCGGGGGTTCCCGGTGGGAAGCCGGCCGAGCCGGAATGGTCGTGGGCAGGTGCGATGTTAAAGCTGGTGGTCGCACCGGAGATGCCGTCCTCGCCGGCCCGGATCATCGGCTGGCCGCCGGAACCTGACGCAGTCGCGTCAGTTCCTCCATCATCGCCCGCTGGGTGGCCAACACCTCCAGCAGGAGCTGGTCGCTGAGAGGGACAGGGGGCTGAGGGATCTCCATGGGGGGGCCGCTACGCGCAGATCCCGCAGGGGATCTCGTTCGCTTGCGTCCCCTCGTGGCCGGAGCCATCTCAGAGCTACTTCCGAAAACAAAGAGGGACCGCTCTCAGCCCTATGGCCGTGGGCGTTCTCACAGGAACCAGTCGAAAATCCATATCCTGAAACTATGGATCTACCATGAAGGCTTCTCCAATGTATCTATCAAGAGCACTTGTGGTCCTCCCACTGCGACGAGCCTACGGTGGTTCCATAGGAGTCGATTCTACAGTATCGTTTATCTTACTGGTGGGCTGATGGTCTATTAAATAATCCTGCTCCAGGAATATGGCGTTCGTCGAGACGATAACCTTTCTATCCTCGGGATCATAAAATAAACCACCTTTTGTCCTTTTTGGATACCCAATAAACAGACATACCTTAGTCTTTGACTCCATCCTATCTCGCTTGGCCTTCCGTACATGTGCTGGACAGCCCCAAATCCTAAAGTGATGTAGGCTTGGCTTTCACTTCAACCACAGCTCTCAAGGAGTTAGAGGTACTGACTTTGATGGAATAAAGTTCAAAGTATATGTTGCCGTCTCTAGGGCATATCCCCAAAAACTAAGTGGCAATGTTGCATAACTCATTATAGTTCGAACCATGTCTAACAAAGTTCGGTCTCTCCTCTCAGATACACCATTTTGTTGCGGTGTCCCTGGTGCAGTCAATTGGGATACGATCCCATGCTCACGCAGGTACCCAATAAATTCATCCGATAGGAATTTGCCTCCTCGATCCGATCGAAGAGACTTGATACTTTTACCCGTCTGCTTTTTTGCTTTTGCTTTGAACTCCTTGAACTTATTAAATGATTCAGACTTTCGCCGTATTAGGTATATGTATCCAAACCTCGAGTGATCATCCGTGAAGGTGATGAAATACTCGAAGCCTCCTATGGCACGGGCACTTATGGGCCCACATACATCAGTATGTACCAACTCTAATACCTCCTGAGATCTGCTACCTTTGGCTCAGAAAGATCTTTTAGTCATCTTGCCTTCCAGGCAAGACTTACACGTTGGTAGATTTTCTAAAATATCTGGACTTAAAAGTCCTACCTTAACCAACCTGTGAATCCTGTCTGAGGCTATATGTCCAAGACTTAGATTCCAAAGGAGTGTTGGATTATCTGAGGGATTTTTTCTTTTACATAAATTAATCACACAGGCTTCAGTTATGTTATCCTGCTTATGATTGGAGTTAATTACATAAAGATCATTCTGTGTCTTTCCCTTACAAACAAAGGAACCATTCAATTTAATTGACACACCAGAAGCATCAAATAAAACTGAAAAACCTTCATTATTCAATAAGGAATCAGAAATTAAATTTTGTCTCAAGGACGGTACATAAAGTATGTCTCTAAGTAATAAACTTCTTCCATCAAGAAACTGCAAGACGATATCTTCAACTACTTTAGTCTCTGCCACGGCCTCAGTTCCCATGCTTAGGATTATCTCCCCATCACCTAGTTTTCTTGTCTCCTTGAACCCCTGCAAATTATTGCAAGCATGGTTAGTGGAACCAGAATCCACAATCCATGAAACTGGAGAACAACTAGATGCTACAAGAGATTCCACTATGTGGATTTGAGATATACCTGTCTCAGTCTTCTTGGGAGCCGCGCGGTAGTCACCCTTCCAGTGCCCCTTCTTATCGCATCGGAAATATTTTCCTTTGGGCTTTGCCGGACCATTCTGCTTAGGAACCTGTGACTGCACCTGGCCCATCTTCACGGGCTTCTTAGACTTTCTTTTCTAAAACTTGCCTTTGACTTTCAGAGAAGAATTCCGCTCTATGTTCAGGGATTGGGCTCCTGCCTTCATCCCATCCTCTGCCACCTGAAGCGCCGCTAGGATCTCTGTGTTCAACATCTCTAACCGGGTTTGGTTGAAGTTGGTAACGAAGCCCTCAAACGTTCCTGATAGAGACACTAGAAAAATATTAGTCTGAATCTCTGCATCCAAGATGACATCGAAGGAACCAAACTCATTCACATAGCCAAACAATTTCAGCATATGATCCCGAACTAAAGTCCCCTCTGTCATCTTTGTGGACACGAATTTCTTGATAGTCAGGTAACGAGCTACTCGACTACGACCCTCGAACATTTCTTTTAAATAGAGCATCATGTCTGAAGCGAAGGCCATGTCTTTAACTTGCTTCTGAAGGACAGTCTGCAAGGATGTCACTATGTAGCACTTGCACATCTCATCAACATTTATGGGTGCAAAAATTATACTGGACCGGATCAGAGCTATATGGGCTCGTGCAACGGCCCAAGTGGGTAAGTCTATCCGGGCTCATGGACCCACTCTGTAGGGCCCACAGATCAAGCCCTCCTCCTTATTAGGCTCGTACAACGACCCAATAAGGGTCCAGCAAGGAGGCCCAGAACCAGTGTCAATTTGTCACTGCCATATCGGGCACTTGCCTATGCTATAAAAGGACCCCCAAGGCATTCAGAAAAGGAGTTGGTCATTCAATCAGAAGAGGACGATTCCAGAGCAAGTACTAGAGCTCAATTCTCCCCTTCTTGTTCTCTTCTAATTGCTCCATGCAACCCCCACTGTACGAAGCTTCTCTTGGCCTGTCAAGAGAACACTCACCCCTTATTTACTGAAAATTATAGTGAAAACCAAGTGGCACCTCTCGCTCGGAGACGTAGGTCGTAAGACCGAACTTCGACAACAAATCCATGTGTCGTCTTTCTTTTTACCTACTCTTTAATCTCTAACTCTACAAACCATCAACATTCAATCAAGGCTGTGGGGTAGGATTCTCGATCAAGGCGGCTCGGAAATTTTCCCTCACAATCTTTAGCGTCGTCTGTGGGATATCGATAGAGGTCTTACCCACACCTCTATCGACTCCTATTCAACTTGTGGTGACGAGCCACAAGTCCTCCTCCAAATCAACCTCAATGCCTTCATCACGCCGATATCAACACGCTCGATGGTGAAGGCCAGCACTAACCCACCAACGGCGGGTGCTGAACGAACAAACGATGTGCTGATCGAAGAAGAACAAGAAGTCTCGATTGCAACCAACCAAAGAAATGTTTGGGAGCGGCTGGGGCTGCAAGGCAGCCATCCAGAAGGGCACAATGATCGATGGGACCCATCATCCCCGAGGCGTCGATCTGGCAAAGAACACGCTATTCAAGAGAGCGAGCCTCAGGCTACATACGAGATCTCAGCTGCTGACTTTCAGCTGCTAAATCTCCTCAAAAGGAATACAGCCCTCGAACAAGAGAGAGACTCCTTGAAGAAGGCAGCTGAAAGGGCGGGGGTTATGATCCACAACTCTCCCGCTGTGACTGAAGGCTCATTGAAGACTCGCCCAGCTGTAAGTCATCACCTCGAAGAACCAAGGAGGGTTCATGCCAAAAAGCATCAGGCATCCACGCAAGCACCTAAACAAACGGTGTGGCATCATCTTGACATCGATAGCGCTCCAAGCCACCGTCAAGAGAGGTCGCCTGAATAAATGGGGTCTACTGGATGCCCCATTCACTCGCATGCAAGAATGCCAGATGCACATAAGCTACTCAACCGACGAAGGCAAACCACCGATATGGGACGCCACCATCAAGATCGCAGGCTATTAATCGCCTCAGCGGGCCTCTTTATCCCGAGGTGCTTGTAACCTCTTTCCCTGTAGGTTGGCGAACACCAAGCCTGCCCAAGTTCAACTGCATCAAGGGAGACCCTGCACTCCATATCCTAGCCTACAAGCAGGCCCTGATGCCATATGAGTATGAGAATCATATCCTCTGCCATATGTTCGCAGGAAGTCTCGAGGGACCTGCCCTCGACTGGTACCACACGCTGGCTACCGGTATGGTGGCCACATTCAAAGGGTTGGTTGAACTCTTCATGGACCATTATCGGCTAAACTTAAAGCCGAAAAAGAAGTAGGATACACTTTACCGGCTGAAGATGGGCTCTTATGAGTGTCTAAGGAGCTTCATGATAAGGTTTCATAATGAGCACTCTGAGCTCACCGGTCGGTCCCATAATAAGGAGACCATCATGCTGGTATTCCAGAATGCTATCCGGCCAGAGCTCCACATCTACACCGACTTTATCCGGTATCCTCCCAGTACCTTGGAGGTAATGTTCAAGTGTGTACAGCGGAAGATAGTGGTGGAAGACAATTAGCGGGCTAGAAGACAACGCGATCCCCGCGAGTCTTGTGACTCCTGACATAAGAAAAATGATGAAGTGCCGAATAAAGCACACTACAAGAAGTCTGCCCATGCAGCGTCCGATCAAAAGGTACAGGCCAAAATATACAATGAAGATCCGAAGGCCCCTCCAGCAGGGAAGAGGTGAACTCCAAGGGAGCAAAGGGTCTTCACTGAGCTGAACACCTCCATTGAAGACATCTTCGCCTACTTGCAGAACGAGCCCTTTTGCAAGTGGCCACAGCCCCTCCCTCCAAATTCCGACCAAGTAGGAGATACGACATCCTACTATGAGTTCCATCGCAGCCATGGCCACCCAACCTTTACATATCGAAAGCTAAAGCATCACATCGAAGATCTGATCCAAGAAGGGCGGCTCGATGGCTACCTCGCTAACAAATAACCAGGTTGAGAGAAGAAAAGGCAGTAGCAGTGGAAAAAGAAAGTTAATGTAATACGTGGATGCATAATCATAACGTCCGCTGGGCAGCCTCTGAAAAAGTGTAACCACAACTTTGTTTTATCAATAAAGTGTCTCAGTCAGAAAACATACTGATTTTTCGGGAACACCCACTTACAAAACCGAGACTTTTTGGATCGCACCAAGAGGGTCTCGGTGTCGGCAGAAGTAAAAGGGTCTCAGCGTCGGCAGAAGAAAAAGAGTCTCGGTCGGAAAACATATTGATTTTTCGGGAACGCCCCCTTACGAAACCGAGACTTTTTGGCTCTCACTAAGAGGGTCTCGGCGTTGACAGAAAGAAAAGGGTCTCGGTCGGGAAACATACTAGTTTTTCGAGAACGCCCACTTATAAAACTGAGACTTTCTAACTCGTACTAAGAGGGCCTCAGTGTCGACAGCAGGAGAACTGCAAGTATGGAAAGAAGATCAGCACAAGTATCCTACACGAACACGTTGGCTGGGCTCGTGACACGAGTCGGGATTCCATTAATACGAAATGTGGCTCTAATGGCCCTAGCCAACCATGCCAGAATCCTAAGGCATTTGTACCATGGAATCCCAGCCGACCCAAGAGGTCCTGACCTGACTGGGAGGGGGTAACTGTGGGTGCAAAATTGTACTGGACCGGATCAGAGCTACATGGGCTCGCGCAATGGCCCAAGTGGGTAAGTCTATCCGGGCTCATGGACCCACTCTGTAAGGCCCGCAGATCAAGCCCTCCTCCTTATTGGGCCCGCACAACGACCCAATAAAGGTCCAGCAAGGAGGCCCATAACCAGTGCTACGTTGTCACTGCCATATCAGACACTTGCCTATGCTATAAAAGGACCCCCAAGGCATTCTGGAAAGGGGTTGGTCATTCAATCAGAGGAGGAGGATTCCAGAGCAAGTGCTAGAGCTCAATTCTCCCCTTCTTGTTCTCTTCTAGTTGCTCCGTGCAACCCCCACTGTACGAAGCTTCTCTTGGCCTGTCAAGAGAACGCTCACCCCTCATTTACTGAAATTTATAGTGAAAACCAGGTGGCACCTCTCGCCCGGAGACGTAGGTCGTAAAACCGAACTTCGACAACAACTCCATGTGTCTTCTTTCTTTTTACCTACTCTTTAATTTCTACCTCTACAAACCATCAATATTCAATCAAGGCTGTGGGGTGGGATTCTCGATCAAGGCAGCTCGGAAATTTCCCCCCACAGTATCTAGCCAGTCTTTCCATTCCTTCAACTGAGCCTCAGTAGCACTTGGTCTCGGCATGGCCAATTGAGGGGTGCTTAGGGCAATTGTGTGTTTGCCAACCCTTAGGACGAGCATCAGGTTACGCTTCCAGTCCTCGTAGTTTGGTCCCGTAAGTTTGTTATTATTAAGGATGGAGGCAAGGGGGTCGAGCTTGGTCATGATTTCTATAAACAATGGTTTAAAGCAAAAATTAGGGTCTACTATAATCTATTTTAAGGAATTTAAAAATATATAATATTTACTCCAACCGCTATGTCTTTACTACCTCAAGTGGAGACATTCAGGAATCTAAATTCCTATACGCAACGATAGGGTCGAATCTTCAGGGTTCGGGGAACAATTCCTATACGCAACGACAGGGTGGAACCTTCAGGGTTCAGGATCTCTAGCTCCAACCGGATCCCTGATTAACTGTTTCGGTGATACACCGAAAGTTCCATTAATCAGCCATAATCCGATTAACCCGCGTAGCCACCCAGAGTCCGACGCGAGTTGAACTCTAGTGATCCTAAACTTATGTTACTCCCTCGTAACCCTGTTCTCTACTATACTCTGATAATCCTCAGTCCCTTCCTATTACTGGTGTCATGATACGACTCGAGCGGTGGGGAGCACCGTCAGATCCCGATCGATCATCTAACTAGGGTTTGATGACTTGTCATCTATAACACCACACACTTTCTGGTGCTATGCCTAGCATCCGGAACGTCGTCAGTCATACTGACAACCACCAGGCCTGGGTTAATTGTGTGGACAGATTGACTCATCAAAACATACCCATCCATCACTGGACGTTGGATAACCTATAGGGATTGCATGCCACCCAAGCGCCAGCTGGGTAACCCAACGTACCATGGTATTGGACTATGGAAGGTCCGCACACGTTGGTACATCAAAGCACCACACAACTAGTTGGCCCAGTGCGCATGGTCCCTCAGGGTTAAGGACGGATTATCTATAGTAGTAAGACGGTTTATGCACCAGTGTCTGAATCACTGAACTATGCATCGTCTTGGTTCCTGTTCAACACGATCATCATGCTTGGTCAGGTGAATGGGAATCCCACGTTCCCGTGGTGGAGACTTCATCACATCCTCTACCTGCCAACAGCTTATTCTTGGTGAAGCGACCAGCATCACCAAAGCTGTGAACTAGTTCTAGGTCTACACAGAACTGGTCCACTGGGTCTCCCAAGCATGGATCCACCATGCGCCTCAGTGGCCTACTGTGTTCCCTATGGTCCTTTTATTATATGTGTATTAATAAATACCAAAGTAGTATTCTAATTAAAGCAATAACCAAAGTTATCTTTATTAATGTTAATACAGAAAATCCATGCTCAGGACACACGAGCTACAATAGAAGAAGGAGGTTGGGGCTGGATCGGCGCCGGAGGGGGAGAGGAAGGGGCTGACGGTGGGTAAAGGTTGCCGGTGGTCGCGTGGCTTCGCCCTCCGATCGGGGTTTGCCGGGGCCGGGGGTGGAGGCCATGGGGGCGATGGAGGGGTTGGAGGTCGGGGAGGTGGGCTGCCGAGAGAGAGAGAGAGAGAGAGAGAGAGAGAGAGAGAGAGAGAGAGAGAGAGAGAGAGATTGGATTACAGTTGGTTTTTTTTTTCTTTAATAATCGGACGATCAGATGTGGTTTAATCGGAGGGCTTGCAGCTGACAACCTAATTTCAAATTAGGCTGTCAGCTCATACCCCGTATTCTCTCTCTCTCTCTCTCTCTATATATATATATATATAAATATAAAATGAATTAAACATTTGCACTACAATGAAAATGTATAACTTACTATAAGTCAACAAGTAGTTAAACACAATGAACATATTCATAATTAAATAAATCAGATATGTTCTAGAAATTTTATAAAGAAAAGACATGAATTGTATTATCTCCTTAAATATTTTTAAATATAGTATTAGTACAACATAAAATATGATACTAGAATTCATCCGAGTAAATAATCAAACAACAAAAGAAATAACATATATCTAATCAGGTCGGGGCGAATCGGGGGTAGGCTAATCTTGACTCCGTTCCAAATCTAATCGGGTTTATTTTGTAAATCCCAAACCCAATTAGCATCATCTCAAACCCAGCTCAATAGGATCGGGTCGGGTTGGGTCTTCCATTTAGATCGTCCCGTTGTTATCCCTACGCGTGCTTGTATCAAGCGACTTAAATACCCTCCACACTCTATAGTGCAGAAGGATTTTCTTCCCACCTTCTTAGTGAGGTTAGAGCATTCCGGTGTATCTCATTGGTCCTTTTTAATGGCATTTGTGTCATTTCACCAGAGTGGCTGCGATTCAGTGAACCTCACAAAATGAAGGGCCCACCATGTTTGTTCATTAATGCCGCCTCTGATCTAACGGCTGTCATTTAGGATAAGCGGCTGTACGCGCCCGTGCCACCTGTATCTGTGTAGATTCTTCCGACAAGCAGCCGTCCCATCGCTGGGGCCGCTGGGCCCGGTTCGGGCGAGTTGTCGTGGTCCCGCGCCTCGCTCCGCGAAATCTGGGTGCGACTCGGCTGTCTCGAACGCAGTCAGCAACCAGCCTTTATCGATTGCTTCGCACGACGCGCCGAAAAGAACGACTAATTATTAAAGGACACGTCGTCCATCCGACATCACATGGGCACTTTCGCCATTTGGTTCCGGCCGTTGGTTCCCTTACCCGCGGTTAAGTGGTTAACTACCGGTCGGGTCAAGAAGGGAAAGCGCCCGGCTGCCAGCTGGCGCGGCTGGGCTGGGCGCTGTGGAGTGAAGGAGAAGCGTCGGTGGACTTACCGGTGTCCGATATACAAGCGACCCGGGCCAAGAGGGCAAGAGGAATTCTAAAAACAGAAAAAGAGCAAGAAAGAGAAAAAAAAAAAGTCGAGGGAGAGAAAGAAGGGAGAGGGAGAGAGAGAAAGAGAGGCGATCGAGAGGGGTGTCCGTTGTGGCCTCCTCGGCCGATGGGTGAATCGAGCGGCTCCGTCTCCATTGAAGTCGAGAGAATCTCTTTCGGAGGACAGGTTAGGGTTGATTGAGCGATCAGCATTGTGTCATTTCTGCTTTAATTTCTCACTTTGAAGTGTAAATAAGAATATAGGATCTGATGTTCTGTTGTGCTGTGTTTCAATTCTCCTTTCAGTTTTTATATCTTCAAAGATTTTGTGTTGATTTCTAGGGTTTTGCCTGAAATAAGTGCATTTCATTTGATTGTAGATGGAAGTGCGGTTGTTCTTGATCTCTACAGTTTTTCTCTTTTTCTTTGCCCGATTCAAATGTTCTCTCAGTGAGAAAGAAGTTTCATTTGATTCGAGATGGAAGCGCGGTTGTTCTTGATCTTTACAGTTTTATCTTTTTCATTGCCCGATTCAAATGTGCTATCAGTGACAAAGAAGTTTCATTTGATTTGAGATGGAAGCTTTTGGCTTCTTTTAATTCTTTTAAGTGCTCCTATAATGTTCTGTACGATGTTCCACACAAGGTAAGAAAAATTGAAATCGCGAAATATTTCTTTTCTTACATGCCCCAAAATGGAATATTTCATGAAATATTG
This sequence comes from Chamaelirium japonicum, assembly GCA_947650365.1. NCBI lineage: Eukaryota > Viridiplantae > Streptophyta > Magnoliopsida > Liliales > Melanthiaceae > Chamaelirium > Chamaelirium japonicum. The sequence goes on along the minus strand of OX393556.1, from coordinate 68,727,409 downwards.
GAACATTTCGCGAAATATACCGTTTTTTGGAGGGTTCAAAATGATGGTCGAAATCAATATTTCTTGTCTATGAAAGCAATTTTCTTTTGTGTTTTTGTTGGACGGAAAATCCATTTTTCTTTTGCATTTTCGTTATATAGATTTCTTTCCTTTGTTTGCGATTTTCATTATAACGATTAGCGATTTTATTTTTGTGAGCCGCATAATGTTTGCTACATTTAGTGTACAATTAATTATTATAATTATCCCGAATCCTTTTGTCTTAAAATTTCCGAGCTTAATTCAAATACTATAATTATGATTAGTAAGTTATAAAATGTATTACCGGAATCATATTCATTGCTTGGAAGTAGAGGTGTTCTTTTCTTCAAGGGTCAGCAAGATATTATTTATTTATTTATCCTCATTGGGTATATGGCTTTCTGTTTGGTTTACTGTTACCAGTGGGCTAAGCATCCCTTAGTTGGAAATTAAAAGCCTGCCAATCCAGCCCAAATAGGCACATTCACTTGACTTCTGTAGAGAAAGATGACTCTACCTATAACTGACAGTACGATAACCAAACATCTAGACTATGTTAATCTTCAGAAAGGTAAATGTCGCACATATTGATTCTTGGAATCTCCTAAACTTTGAGTTGGATCGTGGAAGTGTATGAGCCGGAATATAACCAATTAATGCTGCCATGCACAAGCTTTTCCTCCATTTGTTTGATCTTTGATCTTCTCATCTTTGGTAATTGCCTCAATAGGATGTTCTGAATGTTCGGATACTTGAATAGACATTGCCTTTTTCGCCGCTTTTTTTTTTTTGCGTATATTGATCAACATTTTGTTTTCTTATGTGTCTCATAATAATTACACGTTTATCGGACACGGGAAATTTTAATGTCCAAAGCATATGTAAACATGCATGCTCTACTATTTCTAGTGAGGTGGACCCTTAAAAGTGGTCAATCTAAATATGCCATGTGTACGTTTGAGTGTCACCAAATCTGGCAAATCTTTCATTCCCTTAATTTTCTCCAATTTTTTACTTGGAGACACATTTGTGCACATGCCACAACTCAACCATGTACCTCAGTACCTCAGAAGGAGCATCTATCTCGCATGCCAATTACTATCTCATACTCAGCCTCAATAATGTATCTACCTTGCATGGTAATCACTTCTTGATTGCGGGTTTCTCTCTCTCTCTCTCAATGTTGTTACTCTATCTTTGATGATGATCGCCTTTTTTTATCATATATGATATACCACTCTATCATGTATCTATCTCACATATCATTCATTGCCCCATTGTGTATCATACAATCTTTAATCGTACCCATCTCATATGTCAATCATGGCTCACTTGTATACCTCTCTTCCATCTTATCTCAATGTTTATGTCAATCACCATCCATTTGCTTTTCACTCTCCCATCTGATTTTATGTGCATTTTATTCCTCGTTATGGTACGTAGAAGCATGGATTTGCTTATATGTTGTACTTGATTGTGGAGACTCCTAAGCCGTAAGTTAGAATTTTCTTTTCTATAAGCACCTATTGTGGCCTAATGACAACATTCTTCGCACTGAGGGCATTGGGTTGGGTGTACTCGTTAGTGGGACCCATTAAGAAAATCAGAATCCTTCAAACAATTTACACTATACGACTATCTTTAGGTAATATGGATCCTTCTTAGGTGTTATATCGTGTCTAAGACCAGGTCCTCTCTAGTTGTAGTGATCTCTAAGATCTTGTTATGTTTTTATGCTTCCTTCTATTATTCGTGCACAACGTACTTGTCTCTACTACCAGTTACGAGAATTGCATTTTATGTTCTTTCTCGATTTTTTTACAATATTGTTCTTTTTGTGTAAGTATCTGATGCAATTCTTGATTATTTTTTGCAACCTAACCTTTGCACCTAGACAATGCCAAATTTGGATGCTTTATTTTCTGTTTATCTCCTGTTACTAGTGCAGCTAATGGTATCATATATGGATGCTTTATTTTAAGTCTTATGATGAGCTGCATCTTACTTAATTTTATGCAAATTTTTCATGAAAATATTACATTTGCAGCAATGAATGAAAAAAAGGATTCATAATCTAACCCCTATAGAATGATTCATTATATAGTTTATTCAATAGTCAGATTCATAATGTAAAGACCGTCTTGACAGTATAACAGTCAGGTAACACTCAATAGTCAGATTCCTACTCTAATTATATTGATGAAATCCTCCTCCTTTTATCCATTGCGTTATAAAACATAATTGAGTGTAAGATGGGAAATTTTTAAAAAGCGGGAGATACAACAAAGTAAGCTGGAAAATATCATGTGATTAATAACATTAGGAGGCAAGAACTAGATGGTACTAATTGATAGAATATAGCCCAGAAATTAATATGGATCATTGATGTAACTAAATATTTGAGGCCTTCATATGAATTTACTTGATTTATACTTCTGTAATCTGAGAAAATGATCTTGATATACTTGCACGTTAGCTTAATGTTTAAGCATGATGTATATGATGTCTCATCAAGTAGTTGTTTCTTCTTCAGGAACATCTTATACAAACTAGACATGGCTCGGTCTCCGTTGCAGTGTATGGAGATCAGGAAAAGCTGGCACTTGTTACCTATCCAGATGTAGCTTTGAATTGTAAGTCTAATGATTGACTGGTATCAGTACACATTTATCTTCTTTCGTCTATATTCTGCAATTCAAAGTTATATTCAGGTAGTATAGAGTGATCATTAGATATTAACTAAGTCGTCGTCAAGTAGTTACTGTCACCCACTTATATTTCTTCCTTCCAAGAAGTTTTTGATAGAGATGTTAAGTTCTTCAAGAATAGAAAATGTGCAGACTGTTGTTTGCCATTTTTTTTTCCAGTTAAAGCATGTCATTTCCACCTTAAAAATTAGTAGAACTAAAGCAGAATATATAGAGTGCAATTTTAATGGAAATAGTAATGATACTGAAGTCTTTTTAACAATTGATGGCCAAGAAATAGTGTCACTATGATTTTTTTTTGGTATCTGGGGTCTATTATACCGAACGACAGAAGTATAGATAGATTATAGGATTAGAGGTGGTTGGCTGAAGTGGAGAGGAGCTTCGGTAGTGCTATGTGATCACCGCATGCCTTTAAGACTTGGGGTAAATTTTACAAGGCAACAATAAGGCCCCCACACTGCATACCTTTAGGGGTGGTTGGATGGAGTGGAGTGGAGTGGAGCTTTGGGAGTGCTGTGTAATCACTTGCCTTTAAGACTTGAGGGATATTTTACAAGACAACAATAAGGCCCATTTCATCCAACTACCTTTAATAGGATTAGAGGTGGTTGGATGAAGTGGAGAGGATTTTCAGGAGTGGTATGTGATCACCGCATGCCTTTAAGACTTAGTGTAGATTTTAGAAGACAACAAAAAAGCCCATAATGTTATATGATTAAGAATGTTTGCTCTTAAAGAGAGCTCAAGCTAATAAGATGACTGCCCCATAAATGAGGAATGTGGAAAAACTAGGAGGGATAGATTGGGGACTGAGTATATTGTATATTAGTGGCTGGCCTTAAAGATAGACTCCATAAGTGTTGGAGTGGCACCGATTGAGAGGACAAGACACGGTAGAGCGAAGGCGACCCCGATAAGAAGAGGGTCTCATATTACTATGGAAGACCAAGGAGGAGCTGTAGACCTAGAATAGCATCAATGGAAGTTGTTAGAAAAGACATGGAAAAACTTCCCCTACAACAAATATAACCCTCAACATAAATGAATGGCAAAGAAGTATTCATAAAGCCAGCGCCAAATAGATGAGACATGACTTGATGGTTATGGTTTTGGTTATGCATATATATATATATATATATATATATATATATATATATATATATATATATATATATATATATATATATATATATATATATATATATATATATATATATATATATATATATATATATATATTAGTAAGTATTTTGTGTAGTTGACTTGTAGCTAAATATTATTCTTAGTTGCTTTCTTTTAATGTCATATAGTTCATAAAGTTACAATGTGCATTGTTCATCAGTCATATATCCAATAATTTTCAAGGGTTTTTACGTTGTTTATTTTTGGTGTATTTTTATCAGATATGTCGTGCTTCCAAGGATTATTTTTTTGCCCTGAAACTGCTTCTTTGCTGCTGCACAATTTTTGCATATATCATATCAGTCCTCCGGGACACCAGGTTGGTAGCTTATTTTGGTTTGCACAATTTCTTCTTTACGAATAGTCACATGTCTCTTGAATGTTGTGCTCGTGTCATTTAAACTGTCGTCTCACTCAAGAATTCTTGCAGTTGGGAGCTGCTCCAATTTCTTCTGATGTTCCTGTTCTTTCTCTTGATGAGTTGGCTGAACAGGTTGTCGATGTTCTCGACGTGTTTAGGTAATGAGTTATATTTGTTTTTTCTTCACGATGATATGTTTTACTGTATAGAATGGTAAAAGCATTTAGATTTTATTTGAATTTTACCAATTTTTCTTAACTTTCTTGTTTGTTTTTTTTCCCGCTCCTCTTTTAGGCTAGATTCAGTGATGTGCTTGGGGGTCACGGGCGGTGCTTACGTACTTACCCTTTTTGCTGTACGTGTGGACTTCGTCTTATAAAGATAACGCGGGCTATTTGTTGTTGCTGACTTGGGTGTTCTTACTCTGCTGACAGATCAAATATAAGGTGCGTTGTCTTGGTTTAATACTGGTCTCGCCTCTCTGTAGAGCACCCTCTTGGACAGAATGGCTATATAATAAGGTTTGATTTCACTTCACTATCTTTTCATCTATTCTATATTAAAATGAATTTGTGAGTTTAAGCTGATTAACTGAAACTGAATCTTTAGGTAGTTTCTAATTTGCTCTACTTTTATGGGATGTGTGGGTTGGTGAAGGACTTCTTACTTCATAGATATTTTAGCAAGGTACGAATAGTCGATTACTTTTGTTTGACGCGTGTGGTATCTGAGTTAAGCTACTGTGTACATCATGCTGATTGGCTAATTGGTTTGCACTTCTAAACAACTTGTATGCAGGAAGTTCGTGGCAGTGCACAGGTCCGTGAGTCGGATATAGTGCAAGCATGTAGAAGTGTTAGTGATCTAGCTACTCCTCGCCGATCTATACTAGGCTTACTAGCAATAAATAAACTGTGTTATTTAGTTGTTTTTAATATATTTCTCCTCTGCAGTTGCTTGATGAAAGGCAAGGTACTAACGTATGGCGGTTCCTTCAAGCAATTAGTAGGTAGGTTTGCTTGATCGGTTGATACATGTGGTAGTAAATACGAACCTCCTAATTGTTGGACTTGCATCTAGAATTCTAAGCATCTTATGGTTAATCTGCTAATGAGCAGGAGATGTGGGATCACTGAACGACTGAATCAACTACGGTGCCCGATGTTAATATTCGTCGGCGAGGACTCACCGTTCCACTCCGATGCCTACCACATGCTCTCAGAACTGGACAGATTGGAGGAGGTACTTTACTGAGTTGGTCCATGTAGTATCTCTCTATCTATGCATTAGAGAAGAACATCACATGATACACTGGATTGTCTAATCAATGTCTGTGGGCACAATGCGATACAGGTTCAGGACCGAAGATACAGCTGGTTGCAGGAGGTACTCTGTTAAGATGATGCCTATTGCATACCTAGAGAAGATTGTCACATGGCATATATATGATTAATCACCATGTGGGATTGCGTCATCTGATGTAGGTTCCAGCATGTGGATCAATGGTGACGGAGGAGCAGCCGCTCGCCATGCTGGTACCAATTGGGAATTTCTTGAAGATGTTTGGGCTGTACATACCGTCCCAGCTCAGCAGCAGCCCGCAGAGTCCGCTTAGCCCATGCTGCATCTCCCCGGAGCAGATGTCACCAGAAGGCATGGGCTTGAGTTTGAAGCCAATCAAGACGAGGGTTTCACTTGAAGTTTGATAGCGTGTCTGGACGGGTACATTGAGTGGGTGGTTTTTTTTGTTGGTTGAAGCAGTTATATTTTTGGGTTGTACATAGAGAAAAAAAAAAAAAGAGGGGGGAGGGACGCCGGGGAATTCCATGAGGACAATGAGTGAGATTCGTTACAATTCATTTTGTAATCAGCTAGTACATGTTCTTCATTCTATATTAATTAATAATAACAAGAGGTCAATTTGCAGAGAAAAATGCTGATTCTGATCCTATAAAAAGAACAGGAAATTTTCAGAAACGGAACAAAAAAAATTAATATTTTAATAAATGGAATAAAAGTTTCGAAATAAGAAAAAAACGGAATAGTCATTTGTCATTTGAGATGGTGCAAAAATGAAGCAATGATTTTAAATGTCGAAAGTGCTCCTATGTTACACCATCTCAAATGGCCTAAGGTCTTAAATAGTCATTCGAATGTTGTGTTAAAGAATTTACTCCTTTGAATTCTTTAATAGTGAAGGTGTTAAATAATTTAAGGCCTTAAATTCTTTAACTCCTTTGAATTTACTTGGCCTTAAGTTTTTTACTCAAAGGCTTTACGCCATTTGAGATCATTTGAGATGGCGTAAATTGTTTAGGCATAAGGGCACTTTCGATATTTAAAATCACCGCTTCATTTTTACGTCATCTCAAATGGTGTTAATATTTTACGCCATTTGAGATGGTGTATTATTCCGTTTTTTTTCTATTTCAATACTTTTGTTCCGTTTATTAAAACATTAATATTTTTTGTTTCGTTTTTGAAAAATTTTATGTAAAAATAATGTGTTGGGAGTCCATTAATGATGCACTTGCTTTGTTTTTAGTGGGTATTCTTATGATTAATTATTCTTATGTTTTCTAAACATGGATTGAGATTCCGACCGAAATATTAAAATTTCGGTTTCAGTCAGGACCAATGCGAATGGTATGTGTGAAACCCTATTTTTTTTCGATCAAATTTTGGACAATTTCGGTTTCTACTTTTGGAACCGGAACTGGTACTATAAATTTTGGCCAATTTCGGTTTCTGACTTTAAACCAAAACCCAACACGAAACTGAAATTTAAAACCTTGCATGTGAATTGAACCAAGTTTTGGAGTTGCAAATATGGATTTCATACTAGCATTGCACATGTTAATGTATATACCGGGTCGGGTTCTATGTACAGTCGGGTCGGGTTGTGTGTTAATACATGTACTTATATATTGGGCTTCAGTTCCTCAATGAGAAGTATTCTATTCTCTCCAAACCCTAGCCGTCATCTCCTAACATGGTATCAGAGCTGACCCGTCTCCTGCTCCCACTCCGGGTGCTCCCCACCGATTGTGCCTTGCCACGCGTGCTTTGCGTGAGGGGGAGTGTTGACAAATAATCCCACATCAGTGAGGGAGGCACCCATCACCCGCTTAATATACCCCTTGTGGACCTCCTCTTACAACCCGGGTTTTGGGGTGTGAGGGTGTCTAATACTAGGAGTGTTGACAAATAGTCCCACATTGGTGAGGGAGGCACCCATCACCCGCTTAATATACCCCCTGTTGACCTCCCCTTACAACCCGGGTTTTGGGGTGTGAGGGTATCTAACATGGTATCAGAGCTTTAGGATTTTCTCGCGCGACGACGGCGACGACGACAGCCACCTCCGGTCTTCCCCTCCACCCGGTAGCCCACCTCTGGCCTTCCCCTTCACCCGGCAGACTCCCCAGGCCTCTCTCTCCACCCGTCAGCCCCCCTCCGGCCTCCCCTTCGCCCGATAGCCCCCCCCCCCCCCCCCCCCCCTCCGCCCGACAGAACCCCTGACCCCTCCCCTCCGTCCGATACCCCCCCCGGCCCCTCCCCTCCGCCCGATAACCCCCCCCCCCCCCCCCCCCCAACCCAACCCCTCCCCTCCATCCAATAAGCCCCCCGGGCCCCTCCCCTCCTCGCGATAGACCCCCCCCGGGCCCCTCCCCTCCACCCGCAATCCCTCTCCCGGCTCCCCTCTCCTTTGAGTTTCCTCCATGGCATTTCCTACCGTGCCGTCCGTCATTGCGATCTCTCCACCGCTGAAGGCGGTCACCTTTCAGTTGTCCTCGGCCAGTGACTGGCCTGATTAGTTGCTTACCATTGAGGCCGCGCTCTCCAGTCGCGTTCTTTGGGGTCACATCACCCGTGATGATCCTCCTCCAGCTACCTCCTCCGGCTCCTCCTCTGTCACCAGTAGTGTAGCCGACAACGCCGCATCTTCTACTGCAACTGCTACCGTCACGACTACTACCACGACAGCCACGACTGTCGCTCTCACGTGGCATCGCCACGATCAGGCCATCCAGGCCTATCTTCTGGACTCCGTTGCTTGTCCGCTCCTTGCTCCCATCGGCCGCCTTCCTACAACGCGCGCGACGTGGGAGTATCTCTGGGATCGGTTTCTACCGTGCAGCGGTGCACATCGGCATCAGCTTATTTGTGACTCGCAGTCTACCCATCAGGGGGAGCGTACGATTCAAGACTTCTTTAGTCTGATGAGTACCTACTAGCATGAGCTGAACTCCCTAATCCTGGAGCGGTGTGCTTGCCCGCGCTCTAGGGATTTCCAGCACTACCTTGATGAGGGCCACCTACACCAATTCTTGGCAGCGCTTCGGCCGGACTTTGCTCTCATCGTTGCTCAACTCCTGCACTTGTGAGCCACTCCCTCGGCTAGAGGATGCCCAGCTCGCCTTGGTCAATGAGGAGACTCGTCTTCAAACTCAGGGTACTCGTCCTCCTCCACTTGCTCCTGGCTTAGACAACGTCCTGGCGGTCGGGTTCTCCGATGAGTCTGTCTTCTGTCACTACTGCAAGGAGCCCAGACACATGAAGCGTGAATGTTCCACACGTCCTCCACGCAACCCCTGCTGGGGTTCGGATGAGAGAGCATCACGTTGGGCTCCTGCTTCCCGGGACGATCGATGCGGCGGCGGTCGAGGTGGACGGAGTCATGGACGTGGTCAGTGCTCCTTCCGCCACTTTGATGGCGCTGTTGCTTCTGTAGAGACTCCAGCGTCCACTGCTGCTATTATTGCACCATCTCCACCTAAGCCGGATCGTCTCCAACGACTTGAGGAGCTCCTACTTCGCTATACCGCCTCCACCAGCTCTTCGCCTGCTACCCGGCCTGGCTGTCTCCTCTGGTACTACTACCCCTTGGATTTTTGATTCGGGTGCTTCCTGTCATCTCACATATGACTCCACTGTGCTTACCGCCTGTACTCCTGCTTGTGCCCACATGGACGTTCGCACTGCGGATGGTTCTCTTATACCTATTCCGCAGTATGGATCCATCACTCCTACCTCGGACTACACTGGTCGCCTGACCCTATCTCATGTTTATCATGCTCCTCTTCTTAATATTAATTTGATCTCTATTAGTTCCCTTTGTGATTCTGGACTCACTGTCACCTTTACCTCCTATGCTTGTGTTGTGCAGGATTCTTGAACGGGATGGAGGATTGGGCTGGGCCGTAGGATGGGGGGGACTTTACCAGCTGGATCATCTTCATGTTTCTCCTGCTTCTTTTAAGTCAGTCATGTCAGTCACTTCTGATTCCGACTTATGGCACAGAAGGTTAGGTCATTTGTCCAGTGATCGACTCAAAAGCGTTTTCTGCTCGGGCGCTTTGGGTCGTGTGTCCTTCTCTCCTCTCTCTGTCTGTACGGGCTGCAGATTGGCAAAGCATCTGGCTCTACCATTTTCAACTAGTGCTTCCAAATCTGTTGCTTCTTTTGATTTAGTACATTCGGATATTTGGGGCCTTGCTTCCGTTGCTTCTTTTACTGTTTTATATTATGTCAGTTTCATAGACGATTACTCCTGTTGCACCTGGGTTTATCTCATGCGTCGCCGCTCTGAGATTCCTCATATTTACCAGACCTTCACTACTATGGTGCACACCCAGTTTGGTCAGTGCATTAAGACGTTTCGGTCTGATTGTGCCCAGGATTATCTCTCCTCCGAGATATGTGAGATTCTTCAGAATAACGACAATCTTCATCAACAGTCGTGCCCCCACACCCATGAACAGAATGGAGTCACCGAGCACAAACATTGTCATATTCTTGAGACAGCACGAGCTCTCCTTCTATCTGCTTCTGTTCCGTATTCCTACGGGGCCGAGGTTGTTCTTACCACCGTTCACCTCATCAAAGTCACTCCGTCCTCCACCCTTTCTGGCTTTATCCCGTATGAGCGGCTTTACTCTACATCTCCTGACTACTCCCTACTTCGCACCTTTGGGTACATGTATTTCGTTCTCCTTCCTCCCCATGAGCACACCAAACTCTCTGCTAGGTCTGTTCGGTGTGTTCATCTAGGGCTCAGTTGGAAGCACAAAGGCTATCGATGCTACGATCCCATGGCTCACCGGATTCGTGCCTCTCGTTATGTTTCTTTTGTCGAAGACGTCCCGTACTTTTCCACCGAGTCCCGGGATCTTCCCTTATCTCCTACGTCACCCTCCACACCTTTACTACCTCTCACCATCCATGTTTTACCTTTGTATCCTGCTCCTGCACCATTGGTTGTGTCCTCTCCAGTTTGGTCTTCCTCACCCTCAGTACCTCCATCCTCAGCACCTCCACCTCCACCCTTCCATCCCACGTCTCCCTCGCCACCTCTACCACCACCTGTTACTCGTGTCTATGTTTGTCGGTCTGTGGCTCCTCCTCCAGAGTCGATTCCCACTGGTACTCCCTCACCTGTTGCTGCTGCTCCCTCCTCACTGGTCGTGGATCCTGATCCTGTTCGGTGCTACCCGGCGTGCGAACATCACCCTCCTTACAGATATGACTACTCTCCAAACAGGTTTGGCTACTCTGCCTTTACCTTTGACTCTCCTGACCCCTCTGGCTACTCTGTCATTACCTCCTATTCTCTATCTTATCATGCTTTTCTTACTATACTTCACACTTACCGGGAGCCCCAGTCGTACCGTGAGATAGCTTTATACCCAGAGTGGTGGCAGGCCATGTCAGTGGAGCTTGAGGCTTTTCAGCGGACCCAGACATGGGATTTGGTGCCTTGTCCCTCAAGCGTGGTGCCTGTTAGCTGCAAGTGGATATTCAAGGTCAAGACTCGACCTGACGGATCCATTGAGCGGTACAAGGCCCGCCTCGTTGCTCGTGGTTTCTCCTAGGAGTATGGGATTGATTACGAGGAGACGTTTGCTCCAGTTGCTCGGATAACTACTGTGCACACCCTCTTAGCTGTGGTAGCTACTCGAGGGTGGCCTCTTCATCAGATGGATGTCACCAATGCGTTACTTCACGGTGAGCTCTCCGAGGAAGTATACATAGCTCCTCCTCTAGGCATTAATGTTTCTCCAGGGCACGTTTGTCGTTTACGCCGTACTATCTACGGGCTCAAACAAACACCTCGGGCATGGTTTAAGCGATTCCGCAGTGCAGTTCTAGCAGCTGGGTTTGTTGAGAGATACTCTGACTACGCTCTGTTCACTTGCTTCTCCAGTTAGGGTATTGATGTGCTACTGTTGTATATGGATGATACGATCATCACCAGGGATGACAGTGCTACCATAGCTTTCCTTCAGCGTCACCTCCAGACCCAGTTTGATATGAAGGATCTAGGCCCTCTTCGGTACTTTCTTGGCCTTGAGATTGCGTGGTCAGTTCGAGGATTGTTGATCTCCCAGCAGAAGTACATCTTCGATATTTTTACCGAGACTGCTCTTACTGATTCTTGTACTGCTGGCACGCCTATGAAGCTCAATTTAAAGCTCCTCTCTACAGATGGTGAGCCTCTCCAGGATATCTTTCGTTATCAGTGGTTGGTTGGGATGCTCATTTATCTCACATGACTAGGCTTGACATTACTCATGCCATTAGTATTGTTAGCCAGTTTGTTTAGTCTCCTCACTCGGTTCACTATGCAATAGTCCTTCGAATTATTCGGTATCTCCGTGGCACTGTCACTCGATCGTTGTTGTTTCCCTCCACATCTCCACTGGTTCTACGTTCTTACTCTGATACAGATTGGGCTGGAGATGTTGCTACTCGCCAATCTACCACCAGCTATTGCGTATTCCTTGGTGATTCCCTCATTTCTTGGCGTAGCAAGTAACAGGAGTCTGTTGCACGCTCCAGCACCGAAGCCAAATACCATGCTATGGCTTCCACCACTGCAGAAATTGTCTGGCTTCGACGTCTTCTACTCGACTTGGGAGTCAGGATTTCTAGGGGGCTACATCTCTATTCTGTGACAACCGGAGTGCCATTCAAATTGCTAGCAACCCGGTTTTTCATGAGTGGACCAAACACATCGAGGTCGACTGTCATTATGTTCGGCAGGAGTTTCTTGCAAACATCATCTCCTTGTCGTTTATTCCTTCGACGGAGCAGACTGCTGATTTTCTCACAACCCCTGACGATTGCTAGATTTCGTCATTTTATAAGCAAAATCTCGATACATGATCCAATGTGAGTTTGAGGGGGAGTGTTAATGTATATACTGGGTTGGGTTCTATGTATAGTCGGGTCAGGTTGTGTGTGTATACATGTACTTATATATTGGGCTTCAATTCCTCAATGAGAAGTATTCTATTCTCTCCAAACTCTAGCCGTCATCTCCTAACAGCACACTTGCCTTTCTTAGTTCTGTTAACTTAATCGTTTTTATAATCAATGGTTTATTTTTTTCCGCTTGTGTATGCATTGGATTTATTGATAGAGTAATCACCACTGGCATCATCAGCGATGATCCCAAATCCCAACTTATAGTTTCGCTACTTAATCCAGAATTTTAGTCTTGGATGGATCAATTCACATAATAAAAAACCCAAGCTAATATATTAAGTTGAGTTGTTTTTGTGTATACCTTTATTTTTTAAGGTTTTTTTTTCCCATGTATCAATCAGCTGCTAAACTCATGCTTATTTGGTAGATAGCTCACTATGATCTGTGAACCAGATTTGATTGTGGCCAAAGCCCAGATCATAGTAGATAGCTCACTATGATTTGTAAACTCATGTTTACACACGATGCCAGCTCAACAACCACCTAGGAAGTCCATGGCCTGAATTTGAAGCTAATCAAGACAAGGGTTCAATTGAAGTTTGATTGTGTGTGTGCGTGCGTGCACGTGCGTGCGTGAAGTGATATTTTTAGGGGGGGGGGGGGGAGAGGGAGAGAGAGAGAGAGAGAGAGAGAGAGAGAGAGAGAGAGAGAGAGAGAGAGAGAGAGATTATTTTTTTCATGCTTAATCATAATGTTTTCGAAGTTTCACCATTATATGATTCCTTAATAACAATAATAGGTCGATGAATTATTCGTCTTTATTTATTTCCTTTTAGCCTATGTTCATTTCCTAGGAAGTAGAGAATTTTCAGAAAATGGAACCATTCCCATGTTCTTTCCATAAAGCCACCAATACGTCATTTATGCAGATACTACCACTATTTTTCGAGACTATCAGTGTCCATTCATATGGTTTGATTCGCTTTAGGATAATAGTTATCTAATTTCTAATTAGGGTTTTATTTCCTAGACTAATTAATAGAAAAGACACGTCCATTTTAATTAATCTCAAGATCTAGGGACATTGGCTCCAATCAGATGGTGCACAGTTGTATTTGGACATCAAGATGTCCTAAATTACTCTAACATCTATATTTTGTTATCGGTATTGTATATTGTCACGTCAATTCAATATCTTTGTATAATGTAGGTTTGAATAAAGATTTGTGGCATACATGTAATGGAAAACCATCTTGGTAGTATATACCGACGTCTACTACAAAATAACATGCCAATAAACATTCTTTTGCGGCGATTTACTAGAAATACATTTTCCACGTAGGAATAAAGAAGATGTCATGTAGGTAAGGAGGATAACCTCATTGGATCACTTTTATGTTTTATGATTTGCCGTATTCGTTCAATGTTTGGTAACAATTATTTTTGTTCTTTTTTATTTGTTTGTGTGTGGAAGAACTAAGGATTTTCAAAGGAATAACACTGAGTTATGTGAAGGTGGTCTGGGTCGTTACTTATGTTTATGATAACGACAGGGTGCAATGAGGGGTGTGTCAGATATCCACAAGCTTTGATAGCGTTAGTTTCAGATATAAGAGGGGGAAAGGGGTATTATTTGTGTGGTGGGGAGACTACTCAGCTGCAGCCTAGGAGATCCATGACTTGAATTTAAAGACAATAAACATGAGGGTTTCAGTTGAAGTTTGATAGTGTGTATGTGTGCGCGCACGTGCGTGCTTGCTTGATTGATTGAAGTGATATTTTTAGGGGAGGGAGAAGGAGAGAGATATATTCTTTTTCTTTTATACTTAATCATAATGTTTTTTATAAATTTCCACCATTGTATGATTACTTAATAACAATAAGGGGTCGATTAGTTATTCCTCTTTATTTATTTTCCTTAAGCCTATTTTCATTGCCTAGTTATAACGAAATTCCCAAAAAATGGGTCAATTCCCATGTTTTTCTCATAGAGCCGCTATGCGTCATTTATGTAGATGTTGCTTCCATTATTTTTCCTGAGTATCAGTGTCCATTCACCTGATTTAATTCCCTTTAAGATAAGAATTATTTAATTTCTAATTAGTGCTCTATTTTCCATACTAATTATGGATAAGGCGCGTCCCTTTTAATTTTTCCCGAGATCTAGGGACATTGGCTCCAACTAGACGGTGCATAATAGTATTTGGACATCAAGATTTTCTAAACTATTCTAATATCTATATTTAGTTATTGGAATTGTGTATTGCCATATCAATTCAATGTCTCTGTATAATGTAGTTTTCTATAAAGATTTGGGATATTATGAGTAATGAAAAAGCATCTTGCTAGCATATACTTATGCCTACTACAAAAACCCACATGCCAATAAATATTCTTCTTTTGTTGTGATTCACTAGAAATGCCATTTTCACATAGAAATAAAGCAGATGCCAGGTAGGAAATGAGCATCACCAATAATTATTTTTCTTATTTTTTATTTGTGTGTGTGTGGGAGTAAGAGTTTTCAAAGGAATAACACTGAGTGACGTGAAGTTGGTTTGCGCTGTTACTTACATTTACGATTAAAATGCAGTGTAATGAAGTGGTGCGTTGGAGATCTGCAAGCTTTGACGGTGTCAGTCACGGAGATAAGATGGAGAAAGAAGTGGTGGTGGGGAGAAATGTTGTACTTGTGTTTGATAGTGTGTGCGTACTTGCGTGCGTGATTGGCTGAAGTGATATTTTTAGGAAAGCGGGTGGAAGAGGGAGAGGGTGAGGGAGTGGGAGTGGGAGTGGGAGGGAGATTCTTTTAATTTCATACTTAATCATAATGTTTTTCTATAAATCTTCACAATTATATGATTACTTAATAACAACTAAAGATCAATTAGTTATTCCTCTTTATTTATTTTTTAGCCTTTGTTCATTTTCTAGGAATGGTAGAATTCCCACAAAGTGGGTCCATTCCTATGTTGTTTCCATAAAGACATATGCTAATGTGTCATTTATGTAGACATTGATTTCACTATTTACCCTAACGATTAGTGTCCATTCACATAGCTTGTTTCCCTTTAGGATAAGAGTTATCTAATTTGTAATTAGGGCTATATTTTCCAAACTAATTAATGGAGAGGGCACGTCCCTTTTAATTTCTCTCGAGATCTAAAAACATTGGTTCCAATCATATGGTGCACAATAGGTTTTGGACATCAAAATGCCTTAAACTATTCTAACACTAGTGCATGCATGCTCGTGCCTGTGGGCATTGCAGCGGGCCACCTTCGGCGGCAAAACACCCCCCGGGCGTCACCTGTTCCTTAGCTGGCCATGACTCGTCGTTGGATTTTAGGCTCAACCAATTTAGGCACTTTAGTAGAGAGCCTGTTGGAATTGGATCCGCTTATCAGAGTCGCAGTGGAAGCAAAAGATAGATCCGAAAATTATACGGTGTATGTTTTATTACAATTAATTCTAAAAAATAATCTACATACAAATCTATGATCTTAGCATATGTGCGGACACCCTAAAGGCATACTACGATCTACGGAAGACATGCATGCATCTAGTTATGTGTCTAGAATCATCATACCATATGGATCTATGATCCGGAGAGAACGGAACAATGATGAACCGCACGTGAATCGCAAGGGAAGCTGTCGGATAGCACCTTGTCCTTTGTGAATTGAGGAATCCTCGAAATCCCGTCTCTGAGTGCAAGGATTACGAGCCGACGGAGGAATTCGTTGCGAAGACGATGGCTAGCCGCGAGATCTCCTCCTTCTCTTTATCTCTTCTTCCTTCTCCTTCCT
The DNA here is from genome assembly GCA_947650365.1 of Chamaelirium japonicum. Taxonomy (NCBI): domain Eukaryota; kingdom Viridiplantae; phylum Streptophyta; class Magnoliopsida; order Liliales; family Melanthiaceae; genus Chamaelirium; species Chamaelirium japonicum. The sequence goes on along the minus strand of OX393556.1, from coordinate 68,711,114 downwards.
TCCTCCTTCTTCTTCCTTCTTCTTCCTCTTTCTTCCTTGGCCGAAACCTTAGAGAGGGAGAAAGGGAGAGAGGTTCGGTTTATCGTGAAGCATGGATGAAAACGCCCTTCACAAAAAGTGAAAAACTGAAAGAAATATTGAGTGAGGTGCGCTACTCGGAATCGAGTTCCGTCAGCGCCTATGAGCTCCTGGAATTATTCCGCTCATTCTAAGATCCATATTCAATATGTTCTGAGCCATATTTTAGTATTTACCAAAATACCCCTATGGCCCCTAATATATGTGAATTAGGTTCTTTGGCTCTGGGCTTGCGTTGCATCGCACTACTTCGTATCCAACATATCCAACCAGGTCGGGGAACAATTCCTATACGTAACGATAGGGTGGAACCTTCAGGGTTCGGGATCTCTAGCTCCAATCAGATCCCTAATTAACTGTTCCGGTGACACACCAAACGTTCTGTTAATCAGCCCTAATCCGATTAACCTGCGTAGCCACCCAGAGTGCGATGCAAGTTGAACTTTAGTGATCCTAAACTTATGTTACTCCCTCGTAACCCTGTTCTCTACTATACTCTAATAATCCTTAGTCCCTCCTATTACTGGTGCCATGATACGACTCGGGCGGTGGGGAGCACTGTTAGATCCCGATCGATCATCTGACTAGGGTTTGATGACTTGTCATCTATAACACCACACACCTTCCGGTGCTATGCCTAGCATCCGGAACATCATCAGTCATACTGACAACCACCAGGCCTGGGTTAACTGTGTGGACAGATTGACTCATCAAAATGCACCCATCCAACACTAGATGTCAGATAACCTGTAGGGATTACATGTCACTCAAACGCCAGCCGGGTAACCCAACGTGCCATGGTATTGGACTATGGAAGGTCCGCACACATTGGCACATCAAAGCACCACAAACTGGTTGGCCCAGTGTACATGGTCCTTCAGGGTTAATGACAGATTATCTATAGTAGTAAGATGGTTTAAGCACCAGTGTCTGAATCACTGAATTGTGCATCGTCTTGGTTCCTGTTCAACACGATCATCGTGCTTGGTCAGGTGAATGGGAATCCCACGTTCTCGTGGTAGAGACTTCACCACATCCTCTACCTGCCAACAGCTTATTCTCGGTGAAGGGACCGTCATCACCTAAGTTGTGAACTAGTTCTAGGTCTATACACAACTAGTCCACTGGGTCTCCCAAGCATGGATCCACTATGCGCCTCAGTGGCCTACTGTGTTCCCTAGGGCTCTTTATTATATGTGAATTAACATATACCAAAGTAGTATTCTAATTAAAGCAATAACTAAAATCATCTTTATTAATGTTAATACAGAAAATCCACGCTAAGGACACACGAGCTACAACAATCTCTCACTTGGCCTAGCGGGGAACAACAGTCTTAACTCCCATGGTATCCACGTGTTTCTCAAAAGCCTTGGTCGGTAATGCCTTTGTGAAAGGGTCTGTCATGTTATCTGCAGACGCCACCTGAGTCACTGCAACCTCCCCTCGCTTCTGCAAGTCCCGGATAATATAGTATTGCCGCTCGATATGCTTGCTCTTCTGGTGATATCTTGGCTCCTTGGATTATGCTACCGCTCCACTATTGTCACAGTAAAGGACAATAGGATCTTGAGCTCCCGGTACGTAATCCTAAGACCGTGAGGAACTTCTTGAGCCACACCACCTTCTTAGCTGCTTCGCACGCCGCAACGTACTCAGCCTCTGTCATCGAATCCGCGATGCATCCCTACTTCACGCTCCTCCAACTGACAGCTCCTCCTCCTAATGAAAATACAAACCCTGACGTCGATCTCCTTGATTCCGGATATGACGCAAGTCAGAATCCGTATATCCAATCGATATCAGTTCTTGTGAAAAGTAAACTAACTTATAATCTCTCGTCGTACGGAGATACTTGAGTATACTTTTCACAGCAGTCCAATACCCTTGACCCGGATTTGACTGATACCTGCCCATCATACCTACTGCATAGCATATATCTGGTCTCGTGCACTACATAGCATACATCAGACTCCCTACAGCCGAAGCATAAGGTATCTTCTGCATCTCTACCCTCTCCTCAGGAGTCTTAGGACCCTGATCCTTGGACAATTTCATTCCATGTCTGAATGAAATCAGTCCCTTCTTAGAGTTGTGCATACTGAATCTGACCAAAATAGTATCTATGTAGGCTGACTGTGACAGCGAGAGAGTATTGTTCTGGCGATCTCGAGTTACCTTGATCCCCATAACATAACTTGCTTCACCCAGGTCTTTCATGTCAAATTGAGAGGATAACCACACCTTTACTGTAGACAATATTCCAACATCGTTTCCAATGAGCAGGATATCGTCTACGTAAAGCAATAGAAAAACTACTGCAGTCTTATCGCTCCTTTTATAAACACATGGTTCATCCACGTTCTGCTCAAATCTATAAGACTGGATAGCCTGATCAAAACGCATGTTCCAACTTCTGGATGCTTGCTTCAGTCCATAAATGGACCTTTGCAACTTACATACTGGACTTTCATGACCTTTTGTGACAAAACCTAGAGGTTGAGATATATAGATGTCTTCTTCCAAATCCCCGTTGAGGAATGCGGTCTTGACGTCCATTTGCTAGATCTCCCAATCATAATGGGCTGCAATGGACAAGAGAATCCGGATAGACTTAAGCATATCCACTAACAAAAAGGTTTCATCATAGTCGATCCCTTCTCGCTGGGTATAACCCTTAGCGACTAGTCTAGCTTTGTAAGTCTCAACGGTACCATCCGGACCTCTTTTTCTTTTGTACACCCATACCCACTTACACCCAACAGGTTTAATATTGTGAGGTGGTGTTACAAGTGTCCAGACCGAGTTTTGGGACATCGATGTCAGTTCTGCCTCCATGGCTTCCTGCCATGCTGCTTGGTCAGAGGATACCATCGCTTTGTCATAGTTCAAAGGATCATCCTCCTGAAACTCTTGATCTACCATAAAGGCTTCTCCAATGTATCTATCAGGAGTACTTGTGGTCCTCCTACTGCGACGAGCCTGCGATAGTTCCATAGGAGTCGATTCTACAGTATCGTTTATCTTAATGGTATCGGCTCCCACTACGTTTTCTGTCTGCGTACTCCCATCAGTACCAAGCAATTCTTCAATAACTACTTTACTGGTGGGCTTGTGGTCTATTAAATAATCCTGCTCTAGGAATACGGCGTTCATCGAGACGACAACCTTTCTATCCTCAGGATCATAAAATAAACCCCCCTTTGTCCCTTTTGGATATCCAACAAACAGACATACCTTAGTCTTTGACTCCATCTTATCTCGCTTGTCTTTCCGCACATGTGCTGGACAACCCCAAATCCTAAAGTGTTGTAGACTTGGCTTTCGCTTCAACCACAGCCCCTAAGGAGTTAGAGGTACTGACTTTGATGGAACGAAGTTCAAAGTATATGCTGCCGTCTCTAGGGTATATCCCCAGAAACTAGGTGGCAATGTTGCATAACTCATCATAGTCCAAACCATGTCTAACAAAGATCAGTTTCTCCTTTCAGATATATCATTTTGTTGTGGTGTTCCTGGTGCAGTCAATTGGGATACAATCCTATGCTCACGCAGGTACCCAATAAATTCATCCGATAGGTATTCGCCTCCTCGATCCAATCGAAGAGACTTGATACTTTTACATGTCTGCTTTTCTGCTTCAGCTCTGAACTCCTTGAACTTATCAAAGGATTTAGACTTCCGTCGCATTAGATATATGTATCCAAACCTCGAGTGATCATTCGTGAAGGTGATGATATACTCGAAGCCTCCTATTGCACGGACACTTATGGGCCCACATACATTAGTGTGTACCAACTCTAATCCCTCATGAGATCTGCTACCTTTGGCTTGGAAAGACCTTTTAGTCATCTTGCCTTCCAGGCAAGACTCATACGTCGGTAGGCTTTCTGAAATATCTAGACATAACAGTCCTACCTTAACTAACCTGTGAATCCTGTCTTAGGCTATGTGTCCAAGCCTTAGATGCCAAAGGAGTGTTGGATTATCTGAGGGATTTTTCCTTTTAGATGAATTAATCATACAAGCTTCAGTTATGTTATCTTGCTTATGATTGAAGCTAATTACATAAAGACCATTCTGTATCTTCTCCTTACAAACAAAGGAACCATTCAATTTAATTGACACACCAGAAGCATCAAATAAAACTAAAAAACCTTCATTATTCAATAAGGAAATAGAAATTAAGTTTCGTCTCAAGGACGGTACATAAAGTATGTCTCTAAGTAATAAACTTCTTCCATCAAGAAACTGCAAGATGACATCTCCAACTACTTCAGCCTCTGCCACGGCCTCAGTTCCCATGCTTAGGATTATCTCCCCATCATCCAGTTTTCTTGTCTCCTTGAACACCTGCAAATTATTGCAAGCATGGTTAGTGGAACCAGAATCCACAATCTATGAGACTGGAGAACAACTGGATGCTACTAGGGATTCCACTATGTGGATTTGAGATATACCTATCTCAGCCTTCTTGGGAGCTGCGCAGTAGTCGCCCTTCTAGTGCCCCTTCTTGCCGCATCGAAAATATTTTCCTTTGGGCTTCACCGGACCATCCTGCTTAGGAACCTACGACTGCAGCTGGCCCATCTTCACGGGCTTCTTAGACTTTCTTTTCTGAAATTTGCCTTTGGCTTTCAGAGAAGAATTTCGCTCTACGTTCAGGGATTGGGCTCCTGCCTTCATCCCATCCTCTGCCGCCTGTAGTACCGCTAGGAGCTCTGCGTTAGACATCTCCAACCGGTTAAGGTTAAAGTTGGTAACGAAGCCCTCAAACGCTCTTGACAGAGACGCGAGGAAAATATCAGTCTGGATCTCTGTATCCAAGATAACATCGAAGGAACCAAGCTCATTCACATAGCCAAACAATTTAAGTATATGATCCCGAACTAAAGTCCCCTCTGCCATCTTCGTGGATACCAATTTCTTAATGGTCAAGTAACGAGTTACCCGACTACGACCCTCGAACATTTCCTTTAAATAGAGCATCATGTCTAAAGCGAAGGCCATGTCTTCGACTTGCTTCTGAAGGACGGTCTGCAAGGATGACACTATGTAGCACTTGCACATCTCATCAGCATCTAGCCAGTCTTTCTATTCCTTCATCTGAACCTCAGTAGCACTTGGTCCCGGTATGACCGATTGAGGGGTACTTAGGGCAATTGTGTGTTTGCCAACCCTTAGACGAGCATCAGGTTACGCTTCCAGTCCTCGTAGTTTGGTCCCGTAATTTTGTTATCATTAAGGTTGGAGGCAAGGAGGTCGAGCTTAGTCATGATTTCTGTAAAACAATGGTTCAAGCCAAAGTTAGGGTTTACTACAATCTATTTCATGGAATTTAGAAATAGATATTGTCTACTCCAGCCGCTATGTCTTCACTACCTCAAGTAGAGACATCCAGGAATCTAAATTCCTTGGGCTGGAGCACTGAGACTATCGGCCTTGAATTGGAGACAACATCTCGGTGAGAGCATGCAACCGCTTCTGCCAACGGGGTATTTACGATCCAGTCTTTATCAGAATTACCTATGGCAAACTGAAAGACCTCCCAGTCTCCTTTTGGCTAATTTTATGTGACCTACGTGGGCAGCAACGGCGGCTTCACACAAGCTTTCGGATGCTTCCCACAAATCTAGGTGGTGTCGATAGGGGGGTTCATAGGCTCTCGCGGTGCAGGAAAAAACCGTCACCCACTGCCACCGACATCCTCCATGTCCTGAAGGAAACCACTAAGCAAACCAGCATGGAAAGGAAACACAGCTCTTACCCGGTGGGAATATCGAACTACGTACCTTCCACCAAGACCCTTAGCCGGTTGATTGTGGAGGCCAGGGGCTCCCCTTTGGAGGGAACCTCTTATACATCCCTTCTTTTATGAGGTTTTATACATATCTAGAAAGGTCACGACCTCATAGACTTAGACCCTGGTCTACCGTGCTCCCACTAGGATTACAAACCTTCCCGCAAAGTATTAGTATCCTTGGAAAATATCATAGTCCCTACCTCGAATACTCACCTTTCGCCTTTCTTGCAAGGATCACATTACATAGATTCCAAGGATCCCGATACCTCACTAGTTTGCCCATAATCCTAAGATCTGGAGACTAGCCTAAGGTCAACATAGAAAGGACTCCCACTAGAATGACACCTCATTCACAATTTGATGCCTGATGTCATAGTAGACCTTATCTCATTATAGGTTTCGATACTGGCCAAATAGGGACATCCAACAACCTCTGCCGGACCTCAACCTAATAGTGGCATAACCAAATCGTGATGAGTTCATACTACCATCAAACGTCATCTAGAAACGAGTATCACAGTGAAGTCCTAACCTAACTTGGTCACTAGGACCACGTGGGGAAAGGGCATCCCACTAGGGTTATCATACTTCTTATGGAGACATTAGTTATCTCTAAACAAATCTAACACTGCGTCTATCTCGGTGCACAGTACTTGGCTACCTGAACTACCACGAGGGCGGTTACCACCTTTTCTTTTAGCTAGCCACCGGATTCGCACGTGTTAGAACCATATAGAGACACCGATGAATCCATAAGATTAGTACTAACCCTAAGCCTGATCTAGAGACAAACTCACAAGCAATATAGATAATCACATTATCATCGGGGTTCTCTAAATACTATAAAAAGAGAATCAACAGAAATAGCATCCAAACTGAATCAAGTCCAGGGTCCGACCCCTGAACCTGAATGGCACAGCCAAGATATCCTACTCTTCCGTTCTGCACGATCTTTGACGACAATCCCCATCATCGCCAACGTGCACGCTTTCACCGGGTCTTTGCACGCCATGGTACCGCTTGCCCGAACAGTGGATGTAGCATCATCTCCTTCTTCCTGTGACCGAAAAACTAACACGGTCTGAGCAAGTGCTCATTCGTGTACAATTTCACAAGAAAAAAAAGGAAACAATCCTAGAAAATATAGCAAGGGAACCGAGGGTGGTCAACCTCCACCCCCGCCCATCTAGAGCCTTAAAATCCATAAGCACAATAATAATCAATACAAAATTAAATCCGGGCTCCGACCCCCGGAGGCATGCAATCACAGATTACTATTTAGCGCGGCACCTGTAAAAAGACGATACATAGCATAATCCATATGCATGATCTACACCGAACCCTGACGAAAACATATGACATCATATATTCACATGATGTCTTCACGAATTCATGCATGAAACATACACCAAAGCGTGCTCTAATACCAATTGTTGGAATTGGATCCGCTTATCAGAGTCGCAGTGGAAGTAAAAGATAGATCCGAAGATCATACGGTGTATGTTTCATTATAATTAATTCTACAAAATAATCTCAATGCAAATCTATGATCTTAGCATATGTGCAGACACCCTAGAGGCATACTACGATCTACGGAAGACATGCATGCATCTAGTTAGGTGTTTAGAATCATCATACCTTACGGATCTATGATCCGGAGAGAATGGAATGATGATGAACCGTACGTGAATCACAAGGGAAGCTGTCGGATAGAACCTTGTCCTTTACGAATTGAGGAATCCTCGAAATCCTATCTCTGAGTGCAAGGATTACGAGCCGACGGAGGAATTCATTACGAAGACGATGGCTAGCCGTGAGATCTCCTCCTTCTCTTTCTCTCTTCTTCCTTCTCCTTCCTTCCTCCTTCTTCTTCCTTCTTCTTCCTCTTTCTTCCTTGGCCGAAACCTTAGAGAAGGGGAGAGGGAGAGAGGGAGAGAGGTTCGGCTTTTCTGGAAAGGGCGAGCCCATAAGGCCGGCCCCTCCCTCTCCATTCTACATATAGGGCCGGTCTCCTAGTGCCATGCGCAAGCTAGGGCTGGCCCTAATGAGATTAGGATGAGGGGGGGGGGGTCAGTTTTAGGGTTTCCAAGTGTTTATCGTGAAGCCTGGACGATAACACCCTTCACGAAAAGTGAAAAACTGAAAGAGAGATTGAGTGAGGTGCGCTACTCGAAATCGAGTTCCGTCAGCACCTATGAGCTCCTGGAATTATTCCGCTCATTCTAAGATCTATATTCAATATGTTCTGAGCTATATTTCAGTATTTACCAAAATACCCATATTGCCTCTAACACATGTGAATTAGGTTCTTAGGCTCTGGGCTTGTGCTCCATCGCACTACTTTGCATCCAACATATCCAACCAGGTCAGGGAACAATTCCTATACGCAACAACAGGGTGAAATCTTCAGGGTTCGGGATCTCTAGCTCCAACCGGATCCCTGATTAAATATTCCGGTAACACACCGAAAGTTCCGTTAATCAGCCCTAATCCGATTAACCCGCGTAGCCACCCAGAGTGCGACGTGAGTTGAACTCTAGTGATCCTAAACTTATGTTACTCCCTCATAACCCTGTTCTCTACTATACTCTGATAATCTTTAGTCCCTCTTATTACTGATGCCATGATACGACTCGGGCGGTAGGGAGCACCGTCAGACCCGATCGATCATTTGACTAGGGTTTGATGACTTGTCATCTATAACACCACACACCTTCCGGTGCTATGCCTAGCATCCGAAACATTGTCAGTCATACTGACAACCACCAGGCCTGGGTTAACTGTATGGACAGATTGACTCATCAAAACGTACCCATCCAACACTAGACGTCAGATAACCTGTAGGGATTATATGTCACTCAAGCGCCAGCCGGGTAACCCAACGTACCGTGGTATTGGACTATGGAAGGTCCACACACGTTGGCACATGAAAGTACCATACAACTGGTTGGCCTAGTATACATGGTCTCTCAGGGTTAAGGACAGATTATCTATAGTAGTAAGACGGTTTATGCACCAGTGTCTGAATCATTGAACTGTGCACCGTCTTGGTTCCTGTTCAACATGATCATCATGCTTGGTCAGGTGAATGGAAATCCCACGTTCCCGTGGTGGAGACTTCACCACATCCTCTACCTGTCAACAGCTTATTCTCGGTGAAGCGACCGGCATCACCTAAGCTGTGAACTAGTTCTAGGTCTAATACACTACTGGTCTACTGGGTCTCCCAAGCATGGATCCACCATGCGTATCAGTGGCCTACTGTGTTCCCTAGGGTCCTTTATTATATGTGAATTAACATATACCAAAGTAGTATTCTAATTAAAGCAATAACTAAAGTCATCTTTATTAATGTTAATACAGAAAATCCACGCTAAGGACACACGAGCTACAACAGAGCCAACATAGCCCGTTATCCATTACATGTTGAGTCTGTTCGAGCCCTTGGCTCAGCCTGTAGCATCCGTAAAGCTCTTTTGGGCTCTGACTTGGAATGTGACTTGGCTGGCCATATATAACCCCCAAGCGGGCCATGACATAGGCTAAATCGAACAGAGAAAGAGTGTGAAAAAGAAAGAGGGAAAGAGAGATGGAGTAGAGAGAGAGAAACGGAAAACGAGAGAGAGAGAGAGAGAGAGAGAGAGTGAGAGAGAGTGAGTAAAACGAAGAGAGAGAAACGGAAAGAGAGAGAGAGAGTGAAACGGAGAGAGAAAGAGAGGAAGGGAGTGCATAATTTTGAGAGAGAAAGAGATAGGGAAGAAAAAGAGAAAATCAAAGAATAGAGAGGATGGGACGAATATGATAAGTTTCTAGAGAGAGAATCAAATGGATAGAGAAATGAAGAAGTTCGATTAGAGAGAGAGAGATCAGATGTGATTTAGAGAGAGAGAGAGAGTGGGTCGATCGCTAGGTTTTTAGGAGGAGAGAGAGATTCACGATGAGAGAGAGAGGTTCGGTTAGAGAGAGAAATGAGGAGACGGGAGAGATTTAAGGAAGAGAGAGACACTCGATGGGGATCTTAGACGGCTAGGATTGACTTTAGAGATAGAGAGAGCAGAGAGGTAAAAGGGGGAGAGATCAGTAGATTCGGTACAGCTGGGCGTAAGGGATGGTTTTGAAATGAGATTAATGGGGAGAGAGAAGGAAGTTGGCCTGCGATCGAGTAGAAGAGAGAGGGGGTTCGAGATGAAGAGAGAGATGGGCTGTCGCAGGATTTTTAGGGGGGATCGAGAAAGCTGTGCAAGGAGAGAGGATCAGGTGAGATGGATGGCTGCAATCGGGTTTAAAGAGAGATGGAAATGGGAGAGAAGAGAGAGAGAGAGACGGAGAGAGAGAGAGAGGGGAAGAAAGAGGCTTTTTTTTTTGTCTAGTCAGCTTGTCCCAGTCAGGTGCATGCCCATGCCTGTCTGCAATGCAGCGGGTCGCCTTCGGCGACAACACACCTGAACGCCTTTGGCAACAAAACACTTTCAACGATAATACCGACATTCATAGGGACACCCATTTCCTCGCCCGTGCCGATTGGCACGAATCGGGCGCCTTCGTCGCGACCAACTCTCCCTCCCCCTTATAATCGATCAATCACACCTGTATCTGTTCGAATGGATTCCTCGAGATTGACCCGATGGTTTGGGGCGACCGAAATTTCAGCAGGTGGGTTTATAATCGTTGATGCGAACAACGATCATGGTATGAACAGTCAGGTTTAGTGCAGTTTAAATGGGTTGGGATTTGAAACCAAGGGAGGAGAGTTGATTGACGGGGAAATAGAGATCGTGCGTTGATTTTTGAACGAATGGTTAGATCTATTCGGTTCATTTTTGTCCAGTCAGCTTGTCCCAATCAGCATTTTGGTTTTGTTTTGTCTAGTTAGCACGAAACCGATGTCCCTTGTTATATAGATCTATGCCTTGTTGCTAGAATTGTATGTTGTAACATCAATTCATCATCTATGTATAACGTATTTTTGAATAAAGATTTTGGGCTTTATGTATAATGAAAAAGCATCTTGGCAGCATATATTGACATCTACTATAAAATCTCAAATGCCAATTAAGAAATATTCTTTTGCGGCGGTTCACTAGAAATGCCTTTTCCATGTAGGACTAAAACATATACCATGTAGGAAATGATCATCACTTCATTGGATCGCATTTTTGTTTTATGATATGTAGTATTTGTTCAATGTTCACTCACAATTAATTTTCTTCTTTGTCCAACAAAACAAAATTATGTTTGTTCTTTTTGTTTGTGTGTGTGTGTAAGAAGCAATTAAAGGTTTTCAAAGAAATAACACTGGTGATGTGAAGTTGGTCTGGGTCGGCCGTTGCTTTTGTTTATGATGACGACAGTGCGTAATGATAACGTCCACAAACTTTGATAACGTCAGTTTTAAAGATAAGAGGGGAAGAGAAGTTGAGGTTGGGATTGTATAGAGAGATTTTTTTCTTTCATGCATTAATCATAATGTTTTCTTACAAATCTTCACCATTATATGATTACTTAATAACAAAAAGAGATTGATTAGTCATTCCTCTTTGTTTATTTCCCTTTAGCCTCTATTTATTTCCTTGCGGTCTTTCCATAAAGCAACCTATGTGATTTATGCAAACATTGCTCCTACTATTTTTTTTTTCTTTTGATTGTCAGTTTCTATTCACCTGGTTTGATTGCCTTTAGGATAATAATTATCTAATTTTTACTTGGGGCTCTATTTTTCAGACAAATTAATAAATGAAACACGTCCCTTTTAATTTCTCTCGAGATCTAGGGACATTACCTCCAATCAGACGGTGCACAGTAGTATTTGGACATCAAGATATCTTAAACTATTCCAACATCTACTTTTGTTGGAATAGTTCAAGATATCTTAAACTATTCCAACACTTCCTACTTCCATAGAGTAGCTAATGCTCGGAGGAGGTAGAATTTTTTGGCTTCCTTGTGGCATGATGACCGCGAGCTGACGTCCACGTCCGACATTCTAGGTGCAGCCACTTCTTTTTTCAAGTCCTCCTTCCGGGAGGACGACCTCTCGACAGGGCTCTCTTATGATTGGAGCTGTGCGGATTTCCCGAGGATTCCAGGCGGTTCGGGAATGGAGGCGGAGTTCACCGTGGATGAGTTCCGTAAGGCGGTGTTCCAGTTGAAAGGTGATGGGGCCCCGGGTCCGGATGGGTTTCCTATGGAGTTTTTTCAGAAATTCTGGGACATCTTGAAGGAGGATCTCTGCCGGCTGCTTCACGATTTCTTCTTAGGCAAGGTGCGTCTCTATTGCCTCAACCACTCGTGGATTATCCTTTTGCCTAAGAAATCAGCTGCACAGACCATCCGGGACTTCAGGCCGATTTCTTTGTCAAACTGCCTCTACAAGATCATTACGAAGGTTTTGGCGAATCGTCTCGCGGACAACATCTCTCTTCTGGTCTCTCCTTCCCAAACTGCTTTCATCAGGGGGAGGCTAATTCTTGATAGTGTGGCGGCGGCTCATGAGACGATATTCCACCTGCGGGAGTCAGGTGAGGAAGGAGTGCTTCTGAAGATTGATTTCGAGAGAGCTTTCGATCAGATCAAATGGGATTTTTTGCTAGATATCTTGAAGGCAAAGGGCTTCTCTGACGGCTGGATAGGATGGATTAGAGAGATTCTGGTGTCCTCGAAGATTTCGTGCCTTATTAATGGGGAGCAGGGGAAGGACTTCAAGGTTTACAAGGGGCTGAAGCAGGGTTGCCCTCTGTCCCCATATCTCTTCATCCTAGTTGTCGATGCCTTCGATGCAGCTGTCCGGAAGGCGAATGCTGAAGGCTTTGTTCGGGGAGTGGGAGGTCATGGATGGACAACTTCGAACTTGCACTATGCGGATGACTCCCTCTTATTCACAGCTGCTTGTCCGTTCCAGTTGGTCTCTCTCAAGGTCCTCCTTTACGGGTTGGAGCTGACCTCAGGCCTGAAGATTAATTTCCAGAAAACTAGCCTTTACTATATCGGGCCGGGGGAAGCAGGGGCCGGTCTGGCTCGGCTCTTGAATTGCAAATCGGCGAGCTTACCGATGAAATATCTGGGGCTGCCTATCAGTGACAGGGCGCTACGGAGGGAGGATTGGGAGCAGCTTATCCTTAAGGTGGAGAAAAGATTGGAGGGTTGGAAGGGTCGTTTCCTTTCATCAGGGGGTAGGCTGGTGCTCGTCAACTCTGTGCTTTCTTCTATCCCCTCGTACTACCTGTCCTTTTACTACCTGCCGTCTTGGGTAGTAGAGAGGATTGACAAGATTCGGCGCTCCTTCCTCTGGCATGGTGTGGGGGAGCATGCGGGAGGCTATAATCTGCTGAGGTGGGATCAGGTTTGTCTTCCCAAGAAGATGGGTGGCATGGGGGTCCTGGATTTGTGCAGATTCAATGTCTCGATGCTTGGGAAATGGTGGTGGCGACTCCAGCAGAACTCCGGAGGGTCTTGGAGGGATGTCATCCTAGCCAGATATTTCAAGAGATTCTCTCCTCTGCAGGCTCGGGGTAGATCGTCGGGCAAGATCTCTTATTTCTGGAGGGGCATTTTGAGGGTTAGAGATCTATATAGAGGGGCTACTTCACTTGTTCTAGGCGACGGGAGGTCCATCAGATTCTGGAAGGACCCTTGGATCACTGACAGGCCGCTGGAGCAACTCTTCCCAGGTCTCTACTCCCTGGCCAGAACCAAGGGTGCCTCGGTGCGCTCTCAGACATGTCGGAGGCAGGGGAACATCAGGTGGCGGGTTAAACTAGGCGCGCCGTTGAACCAGGCGGGTCGGCGGGAGTGGCTGGACCTACTTCCTATTCTGCGATCGGCGTCCTTCAGGATTTCCCGGGACGAGGTCCGATGGAGAGCATCGTCCTCTGGAGTCTTCTCCGTTAGCTCCTTCTACAACCACCTTCTTCCTACGGCCCAGCGACACGGTCCCTCTAGTGCTATCTGGAAGTCGAAGGCTCCCTCTAAGGTGCAGATTTTCTCTCTTCTAGCCTCCCGGAACAAGATTCTCACCAAGTCGAATCTGTTGCGAAGACATCATCCGCGGGTGTCCGATGCATCATGCACCTTCTGCGGTTCGGATGTGGAGACAGCATCGCACTTGTTGCTTGGGTGCTCTTTTGTAAGGCCTTTGTGGGATCACTTTGAGAGTAGAGCTGGGCTCTCTTCGCATCCGAGGACACTCAGGGCCCTTTGGACATCTTGGAGACGGAGGCGAATACCGATGAAGATCCGGAAGCCGTGGGACATCCTAGTCATGGCTATTGTGTGGGTGATCTGGCTAGAACGGAACAACCGGATTTTCAATTCCAAGTCCGAAGGGCAGGAGAGGTTGAAGCAGTCTATCATCTCCCTTTTCAGTGCTTGGATTGCACCTTGGCGGGATAAGCTAGGGGTGGAGGCTAAGAATTTTTGTAACATTTTTCTTAACTGATTCGTAATGACTTCTGGTTGGGGTCCGCCAAACCCTCCCTCCACTGAGGAGGGGTTCTCAAAAAAAATTGTGTATGGTCACATCAATTAAATGTCTCTATATAACATGATTTTGAATAAATATTTAGTACATTACGGGTTATAAACAAATATATTGGCAGCATATACTGACCTCTACTACAAAATCTCACCGTATTGAATAGGTCCAACTGAACCAGACAAACAATATTTGATATAATTAGTCTTCAAGAAATTGATTGGTAGATGCTACTAAACATCATCAACTAAAATATACAAAAAAAAAAAACCCCTAAGGTATATATCATTGACTTCCAATGAATGAATTGTTGGGAAAAGAATCATCAACAAACAATGGGTTAGTTTTGAATCTATCAACAAAGTTTGCAGTGAGCAATGCAGTCAGAAGAGTCTCCCGGCAAACTCTGCAATGTCCTCTCCATCTTCACATGATGAAGAAGAAGCATAGGAAGCAAGGCCCTTCATCTCTGAAAGCCTCCGCCCGAGCCGCAGAGCCACCTTCATCTCGAACAGATCACCGTTCTCTCTCCTCTCCGCCTCTCCCTCCCCCAAGTTGGACTCGATCTCCTCCTCCAGCTGCCGGTAGAATCCAGCACAGTTGCGGCATAGCTCGAACACCATGCCCATTTGCCCCCCGTGCTCCAGGCTGTTCACCACAGTCGAGAGCGCCCCTCCGACCGCCCCAACCAACGCCGGCCACAGCCCGAGCGCCGGAGCTCCGATTAAACCAGCCCCGACGGCCGCCATGCCGGCGAGGAGAGGTCCCGAGATTGCTAAAACCTTGTTAGCTTGCAAGACTTGCTTGCCGAAGTGCATGTATTCCTCGGTATCCTTCGCCTTCACTACCCGAAGAACCCCCTTCATCTCCTCCTCAAGTTCTCTGCTCCAACCGTTCGTTCCGACCCCCTTCGTCGGCCTCCGGTTCGGTTTCGGCCACCATACCGTGGGCTCGACCGTCTCGGGGAACTTCTCGAGCATCCCTGGGAGCAAGGGGAGCGGGTACGCCTTGTCGAGCGCCAGCACTTTCTCCATCGCTTCCTCGACGTCGGCCTCTGCCGAAGCTCGGAGGGCGAGGCCGGTGCAAATCGATCCGTCGAGCTGCCGGAACAGGCGGGTGGCGTTCCTTTGCTCCTCGGCGAGCTGCGACGGCTGGATCTTGTTGGTGATCAGCAACATCCCCGTCGCGGCGGTGAACAGGAGTGCCGAGGATAGCTTGAGGGCTAGGAGGTGGGGCGCTGCATCTTCAATGGCGGGGATCGCTGAGATGCCCGCCATGATCGAGCCGGTGAGGGTGATCGAGTTGACGGAGTTGAGAAGGAGGTGGCCCCAGTTGTTCCGTTGCTCCCCGATGATATGGTGCATCTCAGCCCGGTCGGCTGCGACGTCGGCGATGGCGTAGAGCTTGGAGGTGACGTTATCATCTGGGTAGCAAGGGACGGGAAGTGGTTGGGTGCGGTGGGTGGTTGTTTGTTGTTCTCTGGAGCTCAGCTCCTCCAAGTTGATCTTGATGGGCAGCTTTTGGATGGTTAGTCGACGATTCTTGGGGGTATAAAGACTGGCGCAAAGCCTTGGGCGACATGAGGATGAGGAGGATGATGATGGTGATGAGAAAAGATTGTGGACTTGTAGAGTCGCCATGGATTTGGTTCCCTTACTTTGAGCTGGTGAGAGATGTACGTGTGGGTGTTGTGTATTTATAAGCCGAGGGGGGGTGAGACATTGAAGTTTCCAAGTCTACGGTTTGAACCCGTAAGCTTTCTAAGCAGCGCCGGTCTGGATGAAACCGTCAAAATGCGCGCACAGGGTTGGACTTCCTGAGAGTTGAGGGGTAAAGCTTTGCATGGTTGAACCGGACCGGGAAGTCTGCATTTTGAAGAGTATCAACTATAATTAATGAATGGATATTCCATGTTTAAAGCCACCCTGATTTTGTATGCTGCACTCTCAACCTCCTTTAGTATCACCCCCACTTTAAGAGGTTGCACTCTCTTCCGATTGCCAGAAACCTGGGTTTGTGATTGTGATGGTTGGTTGAGTAGGTTTAGTTTGTTGTACTTGGCTTGATATAAGTTGAGGCCGGAGGCAAAAACAAAAAAAAAAAAATTTAATGTGATTTTTTTAATATTAATATAGTAATATAAAAAAGAATAAATTTTTAAGTAGAATTAAGATTTTATCTTATATGGGTTCTTAGGTTTTTATTTCTCATGGCTCTTAGGATGTTTAAATACATTGTGCCTTTCTTTTCGTATGGGCTTTTGGTAATTTAAGTGGCTTTGGATTTTGAAGGGCCTTCTTTAACATGGGGTCTTAGGCGACCGCCTTAATAGCCTTATGATCGTGTCGGCCCTGGTTGTACTCTTATTTTCTTAGTACTACCCCCTAAAGTAATAGGTTGCATTCTCTCCTGAGTTTTAGAAACACTAGCAAAAAACAAAAATTATCTGATTCGTGTGGGTGTAAATTTTGGCAAGAAGTCTGCAAACAGCGGGACCCACCGGCCCTGCCTGGTGGGCCCCCGAAGACAATAGCGGGACCCACCGGCCCTGCCTGGTGGGCCCCCGAAGACAACAGCGGGACCCACCGGCCCTGCCTGGTGGGCCCTCGAAGACTACAGCGGGACCCACCAGCCTTACCTGGAGGATCCCCAGATACGACAGCAGAAAACCGCCATTTACCACCAGAGAATTCTATAAATAGCAGAGCCTTCGAATGTAAAAGGACCCGAAATTTCTGATTTCCACTCTGAGATCTGATTTTCAGAATCCAGAGCTCTGGAATTTCTATCTCCTCACCTCTTCTTGATCTTCTTTTTGTCTTTGAAGAGATCAAAGAGGCTTCAGTAACACTCGGCCTGTCGAGGTTACTTCGAGAAAAGTGTTAGTGAATTCGGGTTGCTCCCTATAGCACGGAGACGTAGGCTTCGGCTGAACTCCGAGATCACTTCTCGTGTCAACACTCTCTCTGATTGCATCTCTCTGTTTACATATCAAAAGCTTCAACTTCGATCAACAGATCGACCAACGATCTTCAACATCAACTTCAACTCCAATTGACTGGTGAGGCGAGGTCTTCGGGTCGGCACGAAGATTTTCCCCCACAGTTTGGCGCCGTCTGTGGGATCCGAGCAAAAAGTCCAGCTCTCCGCTACTACTCGATCGGTTGAGCATACAACCAATCTTGATAGCCAAACTTCCTCGCCTCCTCGGTTGATCAAACAACTGATCGAACGTCGGCACTCTCGTTGCACCCTTCGCTCTCTGAATGGCGAGGACAAAACACCAGGGTCAACCAGAAGGAAGTAACACTCAACAACAACCTCGTCCCGAGACTCGTTCAATGAGTCAAAGGCTCAACTTCGGACAGCCCCTTGCTGTCCCCGAGATGGGGGTTCGTTCAGGGAGTGGGAGATCTGTCGATCGACCGATCGCTCACCCTGTACGACAGTCAATTGGGCAAACAGCCCCCTCTGCTGCTGAAGACCCTCCATCGACCTACTAAATTTCTGCAGTCGACTTTCAACTGCTCCAATTGGCGAAGCAAAATGCCACCCTCACCGCTGAGAGGGATGCTCTGAAGAAAGCAGCTTCCGAGGCTGGGATCGCTCTACCTATTCCCTCTACAAGTGAGAGGGTCGATCTTCCTCGACATTCAATTCACTCCGAGCAACGGAGGTCAATGGGCACTGCTGCCCTCGAGAGGATCCGACGCGACCCAACTCCCTCTGCTGCCCCATGGAAGCAGAGTGTTTGGGACCGTCTCAACGACGAATCTTCCCAATCTTCTTCCGGCCGCAACTGCAACAAGAACGCGCCTTCAAAGCTCAACATACTAAGGAAGCACCACATGAAAGGCGCTCCTTCAAAGAGTAGAGTCTCCCCTTCCATTCCACTTCAACGTGGGCTTGGATCGGACCTCCGACATAGACTTCAACCGGCCAATACTTCAATGCCTAAGCAAGACCTTGCGATCTTGCCTCTTGACCCCCCTCTAGGTCGAGGACATGGTCGTAGGGATGGCTATTCCTCTGCTGGGCCTCTACATCGAGGTCTCTTCGAGGCAACATTTCCAAGGGGATGGAGAACTCCTATCCTCCCCAAATTCAACTGCATACGAGGAGACCCTACTCTCCACATCCTCGCATTCAAGCAAGCTCTAACGCCACACGAAGAAGAAAACAATGTGCTCTGCCACACCTTCGCAGGAAGTCTCGATGAACCGTCGCTCGACTGGTATCACAATCTCCGAGCTGGGTCCATCACCCAGTTCGATGTTTTGGCTAAACTCTTTATGCAGTATTATCAGCTCAATCTGAAGCCCGAGAAGAAGCTCGACTCTCTCTATCGGTTAAGGATGGGTGCTGATGAGACTCTCCGAAGTTTCACTAGGAGGTTTCGCAACGAGCATGCTGCCCTCTCTGGAAGACATCTGGATGATGAAGCCATCATGTTGGCTTTCCAGAACGCTCTCCGCTTTGATCTACACATCTACAACGACTTCATCCGCAATCCTCCTCCTTCTCTGGGGGCTATGTTCGATCAAATCCAGAGAGAGATCGAGGTTGAAGATGACCAAGTCGCTCGGAAAGGGCGAGAAACAAAACGAAGACCTGCGGAGAGAGAAGCTCCCAAGTATGCTGCCAAGGCCCACAATGCTGAGGCAGCAGCCCCTCCAGCCAACAAACGATCAAAGAATGACGGGCGTCGATCTCCAACGAAGACCACTTTCACCGAGTGGAATATGCCGGTCGAACAGATACTCGATCGCATTCAACACGAGGAATTCTTTCGAAGGCCCAATCCACTTCAGCCTACCACAAAGTTCACGACTGATAAAACTGTTTATTGTGATTTTCATCGAAGCCATGGCCATTCCATCGATCGATGTTATCGGCTAAAGTTTCATCTCGAAGACTTACTGAGAGAAGGCCATCTTCATGAATACACCAGAGAAGGACAAGATCAACGTCGATCCTCTGCAAAGGGGAAGGAGGCTTGCTGGATCCATCAGATCTCTTCCAACCCATCACCTCTCACCGTGAATGCCAATGTCTTCGGCATTCATGGATCATTGCACAATCAATCAGTGACCGGGAAGGAAGTTGATCGGCAGATTCGGCGCATCTTCCATGTTCGATCTACTGCAAACAAAGAAGAAACCTGGATCGAGAAGCCCATCGAAGGTCTTGCTTGGCCGTCCATCGTCTTCAACGACACCGATCTTCAAGGAGTTCATACTCCCCATCGAGACCCTCTGGTCTTGAAACTCATCATCGACGGAAGCACCGTCAATCAGATCCTCATCGACACCGGGAGCTCCATCGATATTATGTTCTCAGACTGCTTCAAACGTCTGGGATATAAGTATCAAAGCCTCGACGTCGTCCCGACCGTGATCACTGGCTTCAACGGCGAACAAAGCATCACGGTGGGTGAATCGAGATTCACTCTCGACCTCAGCCGAGAGACTCGAGTCTCGGTCAGGTTTGCAATTGTCGAAGGAGTATCCAGTTACAACGCCATCCTCGGGCGACCATTCCTCCATCAGATCAATGCCATCTCCTCTTCTTATCATCAACTACTCAAGTTTGCAACTGGCAAAGGCATCGTCTGCATCCGAGGTGATCAGCAAGCTGGAAGGTCTTGTGAGGCTGCTGCGGCTAAGACAGATCGAAAGATCAACATTGCTCCTCCAAAGCGGCCACGAGATGAAGCTGGTCCCTCTTCTAAATAGCAATCAAAGGAGATTCCGCTGACGGAACCTCCACCAATCGAATGGGAAGCGTCACCTTCAATTGAAGAAATCATCCCAATCAACATCGGCAGCGGAGACCTCCCTCGACAAACTTTCATTGGTACCGGTCTTAGCGACGCAGAAGCGCAAGACACGATAACCTTCCTCAAGTCCAATATCGACATCTTCGCTTGGAGTTTCGAAGACATGCCTGGGATCAATCCAGATGATGCTTATCACCGACTTGCTATCAAAGAAGAAGTGAAGCCTGTCAAGCAGAAGCCACGCACCATCCGACCAGAGCTACAAATTGCTGTTCAAGAAGAAATCACCAAGCTACTCGCAGCAGGCTTCATCCATGAAGTAGAGTATCCTACTTGGATCTCTAATATTGTTGCTGTTCCTAAGAAGAATAGGAAGGTCAGAGTCTGTATCGACTTCACCAATCTCAACAAGGCTTGCCCCAAAGACCCGTTCCCCATGCCAAGGATTGATAGACTCGTCGATGCCACTGCTGGCCACGAGCTACTGTCTTTCATGGATGGGTACTCTGGATATAATCAAATTCCTCTTCACGCAGATGATCAAGAGAAGACATGTTTTATGACTAGCCGAGGTCTCTACTGCTACAATGTCATGCCATTCGGCCTCAAGAATGCTGGTTCCACCTATCAAAGGTTAGTCACAAAGATGTTCGAAGATCAGATCGGTCGCAACGTCGAAGTCTATGTCGATGATCTCCTCACCAAGAGCTCCGTGCGAAGCAAGCATCTTTCTGATCTGGCGGAAACCTTTCAAGTTCTTCGAAAATATCGTATGAAGCTCAATCCAGCCAAGTGCACTTTCAGAGTTCAATCTGGCAAATTCCTGGGTCATCTTGTGACCAGGAGAGGTATTGAAGCCAATCCCGATCAAATTCGAGCTATCCTCGACATGCCATCACCTACCAATCGAAAGGAAGTGCAACGCCTCACTGGAAGACTTGCTGCCCTCAATCGGTTCATCTCAAAGTCTTCCGACAAGTGTAAGCCTCTCTTCGACAAACTACGAAAGGCAGACACCTCCGGCTGGAGTCCGATCTGTGAAGAAGCATTTCAAAGCATCAAGAAATATCTGGTGCAAGCTCCAATCTTGACGGCTCCACTTTCAAAAGAAGACTTGTGGCTTTATCTCACCGTGACCAATCAAGCAATCAGCGCGGTCCTAGTCAGTAGAAGAGAAGGCGTCGAGCATCCAGTCTACTACATCGGCCATACTCTCCTTCCAGCTGAAACTCGTTACTCAAAAGCTGAGAAGGTCATCCTGGCGTTGCTCACTGCATCGCGTCGTCTTCAACCTTACTTCGTCTCCCACCAGATCACTGTCATTTCAGAACACCCACTCAAAGATATCGTTGACAAAGCTGGTAGAGCTGGTCAAATGACCAAGTGGGTGATCGAAATGAGTGCTCTGGGGATTCAGTTCGAATCTCGCACTTCTATTAAAGGTCAAGCTGTTGCTGATTTTCTAGCAGACTTTCCAGTTGAAGACCCCATCACTTGGGAAGTAGATATCGACATGCGCTTAGAAGATGAGAATAATACTCCGATCAACCTTGCAACAAAAATTAATCCAAGTCTCGAAGCTACTGCTGCAACCCCTCCATGGAAGCTTTATACTGATGGAGCTTCAAGTTCGATCGGTTCGGGAACTGCGATAGTCTTAGTATCCCCCGAACTTGATCATTTACAGAAGGCCACTCTCCTAGGGTTCAACGCCACCAATAACAAAGCCGAATACGAAGCACTCGTTTCGGGACTTGAAATGGCGAAATCCCTGGGGGTAGACCGAATCATCGTCTATAGCGACTCCCAGTTGATCATAAGACAAATCAATGGAGAGTACACAGCTCGTGAAGAAAGAATGCAACTCTATTTAGCCTTAGTACGACATCTTCAACAACGCTTCACAAATACTGAATTCGTTCAAATTTCAAGGGTAGAGAATCGTGAAGCAGATGCTTTAGCTAATGCTGCCTCCGTCCTCGGAGACTCGCTCGGAGGAAGGCAAATACAAATCGATTATCAGGAAGTGCCCAAGACCATCCCCGATCAACAGATCCTTGCTACTACAGCTACTGCAAAAGGATCTAGAGGTGGAGATCAACTGAGATCCAACCTCACTACTACAAGTGAGCTTGAAGACTGGAGACGATCAATTTTCGACTTCTTCAAGTATGGCAAAATACCGGAAGATCCAAATCAAGCCCGAAGACTTCAAAGGAAGCTCCCAAGCTACATTCTACAAGGAGAAGACCTATACTTCAAATCGCACAACGGGATGATGCTCAAGTGTATTGGTCCAGAACAAGCACAGGCAATCCTGATTGATATCCATTCTGGAGCTTGTGGGAATCATTCAGGAGGAAGATCTCTTGAAGCCAAGACAAAGCTACAAGGTTATTACTGGCCTACAATGGTAAAAGATGCTCAACAAGTTGTTCAAAGATGCGAGCCATGCCAACGGCACGCTCGAGCTATCCATCTCCCTGCAGATGAGCTTCATCAACTATCAAGTCCATGGCCTTTCCATCAGTGGGGGCTGGACTTCTTGGGTCCTTTCCCCCCGACTCCAAGCAAGAAGAAATATCTGTTGCTAGCCACGGATTACTTCACCAAATGGGTTGAAGCTGTGCCCCTCTTCCGAGAGACTGACGACGAAGTGATCAAATTCATTCGGCATAACATCTTCTCAAGGTTCGGTACACCTCAAGTTCTTGTTGCTGATAATGGAGCTCAGTTTGACTCCGACAAGTTTTGAGAGTTCTGTCTGAACAACGGTATCAAGCTATTCTATTCAACTCCAAGATATCCTCAATGCAATGGTCAAGCTGAAGCCTCGAATAGAGCTATACTTGGTATACTCAAGAAGAAACTCAACGACAAGAAGGGATTGTGGGAACAGGTCCTACCTGAAGTTCTTTGGGGGTATCGCACAACTCCGAGAAGATCAACTGGGTTCTCGCCTTTTCGCCTAACATATGGATCAGAAGCAGTACTCCCAACAGAAAATATATCAAGTACTCTGAAGACCAGGGCAGTTGAAGAAGGAATTAACGAAGAACTTCGGATCAATGATCTAGACTTCTCTGAAGAACTACGAGACCAAGCTTCCCTTCGTGTGGCCAAATATCAGCAGAAGATCAAACGAGCATATGATGAGAAAGTCTATAAGAGACAGTTCCCAGTGGGCAGTCTAGTTCTCAGAGCAGTTTTCTACAACACCAAAGAACACAGCAGTGGAAAGCTTGCTCCCAACTGGGAAGGTCCATATATCATTGAATCAGTGGGAGGCAAAGGTTCTTACAGACTGATCTCACCAGAAGGAAGGAGATTGCCTCGAGCTTGGAATTCTAGACATCTCAAGTTGTTCTATCCATGATGTAAATACCATGATGAATAAAGTTCTCTTTCAAATGTTCAAATATGCAAGTGTTCAGCTTTTCAATTCAAGTTCTGAAGCAGTTTCAAATTATCCATGTCCAAGTTACCAAGTCTTTTAACAAGTTTGGGTGTTAGAGTTACGACTCAACCCCTTACTGGCAAATGTTAAATTGACCTTCAAATTTCAATATTCAAATTCAATCAATTTCGATATCGTCTAACAGGTTTGGGTGCTTGAGTTGCGACTCAACCCCTCACATTCAAATGTTACACGAATTCAAGTTCAATTTTCAAGTTACAATAAGTTTGGGTAATCGAATTGCGACTCGACCCCTTACATTTCAAAGATTGTATCTATTTTAATGCCATCCAGAACACAGCATTCAAAGAGTTCAAACACAAGACATTCAACTCAAAAGACATTCAATTTTCAAATATCAAAAAGATATCTTCTATTATCAAAAATTGGTCAAGTACAATGTCGAGCTGCTACATATCAAAAGTTTACAAGTGTAAACAACAAAGAAAAAGGCAAAAACACATCAGGGCTTGGCTACGCTTGGAGCGCGCGACTTCTCCCCTTCAGATTCGCCACGAGCCTTGCTCGCAACCGAAGCTTTAGAAGATCGGACACTGCTGACATGTGCCCTGAGTGCCTCTGCCGCTTTCTCAGCTGTCTCCTTGTAAATCTTGCATTCAGACAGCGCATGCTCCAACGCCTTCTTGGAAGTCTCCTCTTCGGCAGTAAAAGCAGCATGTTAAGCAGCAAGTTGTTCTTTCAGCTCCTTGATCTTGTTGGCGCGACCACAGGACACGTACTCAACCTTGACGATCCGATTCTTCAAGGATTCGAGTTCGTGACTCTGCGCCTCGCAACGGTCCTGCAGCCCCTTGATCTCCAGCTTTCCCTTGCGAAGATCCTCGATCTTGGCCTTGAGAGAGGTTTTCTTCGAAGTCAGGAGCTCCCTCAGCCTATCTCTCTCCTCGCTCACAGTCTTCAGTTCGGCTATCAAACGAGATACCTCAGATACGGCCTCCCGTTCTCCTGCCTTCCTAGAAAGAGCGCTTGTGATTCTCAAAACTACTGAGCCCTGCAGATGGATAGGAAGTTAGAATTATTCCAAAGATAACTCAAATATTCAATCAAGGAGATACACATACCACTACATCTAGCCTATCGAAGGCTTCTTCAAAAGTAGCTTCCGGAAGATTGCAAAGCTTCCGAATCACGCTAGTAGGGTGATTGATGTCAACATCACCCAAGCTCTTCATCTTTGGAGTCGAGCCAGCAGGCGTACCTGCAATCGACACAAGAATTCAAAGGGTTAGAATATTTTCGAGCTTCAACGGCAAGACAATCAAAGCAAGTTAGTGCAGATACCTGAAACCTCGACCTGAGGAGCCTTTCCCTTCCCACGGTCGGAGCTCTTACCCTTGGGGGTCGACTTCTCCTTGATGGGGGTTGGCTCTGACAAGGGTTGGGGGGTAGCCTCACCCACCCGGCTTCCTCTCTCCAAATGAGCAGGAGAGGGAACATCCCGAGGAGGTGAAGCACCCCCTTTATCTTCTCGCCCGCTCGAATTATCGAGCCCTGCCACCATGGCAGCTACCTCCTCAGCCAGAGATCGTGAGGGGGGTGGGGGTTGTTCAACCTCCACACCCCCACTTGTAGTTGCCCCTTCGAGACGGGGAACCTCGGGAGGTACCTGATCGAGGGGTATAGGGTTGCTTCCAACCCCACCACTCCCCGATATCTTGATCTTGAAGCGAAGCGGGTTCTTTTGCAACTCCCCGAAGTCATAGGTAGGAATCACCTTAGGGCCATCGCCCATTGCGTCCATTACCCCCTCCATTTTACGAGCCTTTGCCTCGTCTATAAGGATCGGCTGCGAATCCTCATTGGCACCACCAGTGGGGGTGGGAGGAATTTCTTCCTCGCCACCCCCATGTCCTTGACCACCATCAGTGGGGGTGGGAGGAATCTCTTCCTCACCACCCCCATCCTCATCATCATCATCTTCTCCATTTCCTTCCCCGTCGCTGCCTGTGCCCTCGTCCTCCTCATCTCCGCCTTCCTCCTCCCTCTCTACCTCCTCTTCTTCATCTTCCTCCTTCTTTTTCTCCTTATCCTCCTCCTGTTTGATGGGGATTTTTCTCTTCTTCTTCGCCGGGCCCCTCTGAAGCACCAATTTCTCCTCTGTGGGAAGTGCGCGTCTGACTCCATAAGCCTTCTTCTCGAATCGAAGCCTTCTAACAATTTTTCCAGACTGAGGGTCCTCCTCGTAATCTGAGTAGATGACCTCATTATCTTCGTAGCGAAGCTTCGATCGATGGAGGAGGTTGGCATTGCCGTGTCGAACCGGGCAATTCGAGAATTGCTTCCAAGATCGAGTCCCGCATGTCAACTCCAAGAAGAGGTTGTCAAGGGCCCCTACTCGCTCTGGAGGCCAAGAGAGAGCTCCTCCTGTGCAGTACATGTCGATCTCTTCATGCACCTTGTATCCGGGAACCTCCGGAACAGACATTGGAGTCCAGGCACCAGACACTGACAGCGACCAGTCAGTATAGAGTTTGTCGGAGCCAATGGTGTCAGCAATCGGGCGAAGGGCAGTGACACCTGTCAAGTAGTAGAACGGGCTATCCTTCCTCCAAGCCCATCGATAATGGTAAAAGAAATCCCCCAGCTCGATTCGGGCTTCTTCACTCTCAGGGAGGCTGGAGTAGCATTCCCTAAGTTCCTTCTGGAAGTCCGACTCTACGCGATAGAAAGCGTAGATGATCCTCCAGGAGTTCCCGGTAACCTGCCCGGGACAGAGACCGGAGGTGTTCAACAACCTCGCGGCGAAAGGCGGCAGCAGGAGGTGCAGTCCACAGTTGAGCTGGCCGATCGTGACTATGGTTCCCATCACTTGCTCTTTGCTCGCCCACGAGACAAAGATTGTCCGCCTATCAACGCCAAAAGCAGTTAGAACTCCAGGGAGCGCTGGTCGAGCCTTTCCCTCTGTGAAACATGCCAGCAACTCCTGCAGCTTCTCCCTCTTTACATCTGTAAGTTTACTGCCAATGTTGTACCCAAACTCCATCTCTGCCTCCAAAGGTAGCTGCGAGCAGAGGACAAACTTTGCCTTGGGGATCTGCTCTGGCCTTGACGGTGCAGAAGCAAATCCCACTCCTTGGTGCCTCTTGCCCAGTTGGCCAAGCTCTATCAATTCTGCCCTGCCTTTGCCTCGGCCCTTCGGAACAGAAGAGACCTCGACAACTTCCTTGCCCTTCCTCTTGGAAGGAACACTCTTCTTCGAATTGCCCGAAGACGCCATTTGACCGATCGAAAGGAGACAAAGAACAAGAGAGAGGAAGCAAAAAGTCTGGACTTCGAAAAATTCTGAAAGCGTGAGGCGAAAATGACAGCGAGAAAGACTTATATACCCAGGGTAAAACGGTACGCAAATCGAGAAGACACGTGTCTTCACCATATCAAATCGCGTGTTTTTGCAGGTACACGTGGCATCCATCCATAGCAAGCGCAAAATCAGGCGAACCGTCGGACCAGACGAAACGTCAGAACCAACGGTCCACGTAAACCAACGGTCCAAGCAAGCTACCGGTCTAAATAAACCGGACCGCCGGTTCAAAGCCGCATTCAGGCGAACCGAAGATTCAAAGTAGAAAAAATCAAACTCCCTCGATATTCAAGATTGCCAAAGATCAAAGGAGAAGAACAAGCTATACCACTTCCTCAAAAGTACAGGTTCAGGACTTTAACCTTGACCGGCTGATTTTAGCCGTTCGGTCAGACTTGACCGTTCGGTCAAAATCAGCCGATCGGTCGATTTTCTACTAGATCTGACAAAAAAATCGAGGTTTTTTGCCGATCACCCAAACCTTGACCGGCTGATTTTAGCCGTTCGGTCAGACTTGACCGTTCGGTCAAAATCAACCGATCGGTCGATTTTCTACTAGATCTGGCAAAAAACTGAGGTTTTTTGCCGATCACCCAAACCTTGACCGGCTGATTTTAGCCGTTCGGTCAGACTTGACCGTTCGGTCAAAATCAACCGATCGGTCGATTTTCTACTAGATCTGGCAAAAAACTAAGGTTTTTTGCCGATCACCCAAACCTTGACCGGCTGATTTTAGCCGTTCGGTCAGACTTGACCGTTCGGTCAAAATCAACCGATCGGTCGATTTTCTACTAGATCTGGCAAAAAACCGAGGTTTTTTGCCGATCACCCAAACCTTGACCGGCTGATTTTAGCCGTTCGGTCAGACTTGACCGTTCGGTCAAAATCAACCGATCGGTCGATTTTCTATTAGATCTGGCAGAAAACTGAGGTTTTTTGCCGATCACCCAAACCTTGACCGACTGATTTTAGCCGTTCGGTCAGACTTGACCGTTCGGTCAAAATCAACCGATCGGTCGATTTTCTACTAGATCTGGCAAAAAACTGAGGTTTTTTGCCGATCACCCAAACCTTGACCGGCTGATTTTAGCCGTTCGGTCAGACTTGACCGTTCGGTCAAAATCAACCGATCGGTCGATTTTCTACTAGATCTGACAAAAAACTGAGGTTTTTTGCCGATCACCCAAACCTTGACTGGCTGATTTTAGCCGTTCGGTCAGACTTGACCGTTCGGTCAAAATCAACCGATCGGTCGATTTTCTACTAGATCTGACAAAAAACTGAAGTTTTTTGCCGATCACCCAAACCTTGACCGGCTGATTTTAGCCGTTCGGTCAGACTTGACCGTTCGGTCAAAATCAACCGATCGGTCGATTTTCTACTAGATCTGACAAAAAACTGAGGTTTTTTGCTGATCACCCAAACCTTGGCCGGCTGATTTTAGCCGTTCGGTCAGACTTGACCGTTCGGTCAAAATCAACCGATCGGTCGATTTTCTACTAGATCTGGGAAAAAACTGAGGTTTTTTGCCGATCACCCAAACCTTGACCGGCTGATTTTAGCTGTTCGGTCAGACTTGACCGTTCGGTCAAAATCAACCGATCGGTCGATTTTCTACTAGATCTGGCAAAAAACTGAGGTTTTTTGCCGATCACCCAAACCTTGACCGGCTGATTTTAGCCGTTCGGTCAGACTTGACCGTTCGGTCAAAATCAACCGATCGGTCGATTTTCTACTAGATCTGACAAAAAACTGAGGTTTTTTACCGATCACCCAAACCTTGACCGGCTGATTTTAGCCGTTCGGTCAAAATCAATCGATCGGTCGATTTTCTACTAGATCTGGCAAAAAACTAAGGTTTTTTGCCGATCATCCAAACCTTGACCGGCTGATTTTAGCCGTTCGGTCAGACTTGACCGTTCGGTCAAAATCAACCGATCGGTCGATTTTCTACTAGATCTGGCAAAAAACTGAGGTTTTTTGCCGATCACCCAAACCTTGACCGGCTGATTTTAGCCGTTCGGTCAAACTTGACCGTTCGGTCAAAATCAACCGATCGGTCGATTTTCTACTAGATCTGGCAAAAAACTGAGGTTTTTTGCCGATCACCCAAACCTTGACCGGCTGATTTTAGCCGTTCGGTCAAACTTGACCGTTCGGTCAAAATCAACCGATCGGTCGATTTTACACTAGATCTGACAAAAAACTGAGGTTTTTTGCCGATCACCCTAACCTTGACCGGCTGATTTTAGCCGTTCGGTCAAACTTGACCGTTCGGTCAAAATCAACCGATCGGTCGATTTTCTATTGGATCGGTCAAAAAACCAAGTTTTTTGACCAATCACCCAATCCTTGACCGGTTGAAATTGACCGTTCGGTCAAACTTAACCGATCAATCAAAATTGACCGAACGGTCAAATTTGACCGATCGGTAAAATTTGACCGAACGGTCAAATTTGACCGATCGGTCAAAATTGACCGATCAGTCCTTTTTTATGCTAACACTCGGCAAGCTTCTTTGTGCCTTCTTCGACAGGGGGTTCATATTTTTTGCACCAAATCCAAGCCAGCCAGAACGAACTCTAGCTAACTTGGAGGGGGTAACTGTGGGTGCAAATTTTGGCAAGAAGTCTGCAAACAGCGGGACCCACCGGCCCTGCCTGGTGGGCCCCCGAAGACAATAGCGGGACCCACCGGCGCTGCCTGGTGGGCCCCCGAAGACAACAGCGGGACCCACCGGCCCTACCTGGTGGGCCCTCGAAGACTACAGCGGGACCCACCAGCCTTACCTGGAGGATCCCCAGATACGACAGCAGAAAACCGCCATTTACCATGTAACAACCCAAAATAAAATAATAGTTTAAAAGGCCATTATAAGAAATTTTTATACAAAATTTAAAATAAAAATCGGACTGCGCCATTGCGTCCGTCTCGTCGAAACGATTAAAAACCATATATAAACTTTTTCGTTTTGAACTCATTTAAAGCATTAAAAATTTAAAAGAAAAAGATTATATATATGAGTAAATATATTAACCCATAGAAGGATTCGAAACTGAGACCCATTTAGTAAAATTTTAAATCAATTTCCTCTAACCAAAAACCCACTAAGACTTTTCTGTTCAAATATAATAAAACTAATAGTTATTATATAACTAGGAATACCAAGTGTCATCTGACCGTTCGATTACGATCGAACGGCCAGAATACGAAACGACACATAGAATACGAATCGTCATCTGCGACCGTTCGTTTCCAAATCGGACGGCCAGAATACGAAACGGCATATTTGCAATAAAGACCCCGGGACTCTTCGTATTCCCGGGGAGCCTATATAAATCCCCCCCCCTCCCACAAACATCTGCACAACAGTCCTCGCGACAAGCGGGCCCCACCACCCATCGACCACTCAGCCGCCGCCGCCGGCCGCCGCCGCCGGCCACCGCCGGTCACCGCCCGTCGCCGCCGGCCACCCCCGCGCCGGCATCCCCGCCACCCGCCGCCGGCCACCCCGCCGCCGGTCGCCGCCGCCGCCCGCCGCCGGTCGCCGCCGCCGCCCTCCGCCGGTCGCCGGTCGCCGCGCCGGTCGCCGCCCACCGCCGGCCACCGCCGCCAGTCGCCGCCGCCGGTCGCCGCCACCCGCCGTCGCCGGCCACCCTCCGCCACTGCCGGCCGTACCCGCCGCCGCCGATCGCTGCTCCGGCCGCCACCACCGACCACCGCTTCCACCAACCCGGGTTGTTGGGTCGGGTATGTGATTTGAACCCATCAACCCATTTAATTCGGGTTTTTAAATCCATTTATAAAATAGTGATGCAAAAAGGCTAGATTAGATTTAGAACCCCCAACCTCTTCTTAATCCAATTTAAAGCCCTTTGGGCTAACCATAAGATCCCATTACATTTTATGTTTATAAATCACCTATAATTGAATATATAGATTATCTATGAAAACTATATTGACCTTATCTTACCCATACGGACTCGGAATTGAGTTCCGTCAGTGGCGTTGGATTCGTAATGACAAAATACACTTACTTAGATTATAAAATTCCACAACCGACAAATAAAAAGTATATTTACCATTTTGCCCCTAGGGTAAAATGGTCATAACCTCTTCATTCTAACTCGGAATCGAATTCCGTCTGCGGCCACGGGTTCCTAATAAAAAGCTCTACAAAATGAATATAAATTTAAAATATTTTGGAATTGACCAAAATACCCCTAAAGAAGAAAACCCATTAGTTCACATCGAAAAATATTGGAAAAATCCTGAGAAAATTAGGATAAAAACTAACCAATTATTAGTAACATATTTTCAGGTTTTGAGCGTACTAAAGCTTCTGTATCAGGAGTAAGAGTTTGCAACGGTTCAGGTAGGGGATTTAAACTCAGTTTATTCATGCTAATTATATGCTATAGAATGTCGGTAATTTGATATGGAATGGTAAATTTTGAAATACGTAATCACTTATGTGGGTATGGGGCTAGCCCTGGCTGAGGCCAAAAAGTACCTGGGTGTGGGGCTGTCCCTGGCTGTGGGCCTAAAAGATAAATCCTAGGTGTGGGGCTGTCCCTGGCTGCGGGCCTAAAAGATAAATCCTGGGTGTGGGGCTGTCCCTGGCTGCGGGCCAAAAAGATAATCCTAGGTGTGGGGCTAGCCTTGTTGCGGACTAAAAGTACCCGGGTAAGGATTGAGATTCCTACCCTGGCCGGATGAGCCAAAAAGGGAATCGGGTGATTAATGTTTTAATTATTTACTTTTCGTAGTCATGTTTACTGCTTTCAATACATATTATTTAGCATGAACAAAACTGAGTCATTGGTGAGTCAGTGGATAGAACTCACCCCCCTACAGATGATGTGCACCCTACAGAGAAAAACCCTGTAGTACCCGGAGAAGATGAGGAGCGATCCGGATGCGACCCAGAAGGAGTTGAAGACCCACTCTACACTCCTTTCTATGATGACGACGGAGCTGGAATATGATGTGTCAATATGGAAAGTCTTAGCATAGGCTTTCATGTTCAATAAATTGTATCAAACAATGATGTTTTAATATAATGGCTCAGTATCTTCCATATTTGATGGAATTTATTTATATCAAGTTTTCTTCCTAACACCCCAGTATTATACGGGTTGAATTAATCCGTAAAATATCGGGGCGTTACAACTTGGTATCAGAGCCGGTTCTCCTCGGGATGGGGGGGTCTAACCCTACACGAGGACGTGTAGCCCTAAGGGGGGTGGATTGTGACGACCAAGATCCAATAGGCCAATAGCCAAGAGCCAAGACTCCTGAGGCGGGAATGCCAAGATGGATGAGGTGAGGTGAGGTGAGGTAAGGTGTACAAGGCCATGAGTTAGCCCCACATCGCTTGGAGAGAAGGAGATCCTGAGCTACTTATATAATTTCCCCTCCCAAACATAGAAGACGCGTTTTAAAACCGTGCGCCGCTACGGATTTCGTAAGAATTCCGTAGTTAAGCGTGCTCGGGCGAGAGTAGTACCAGGATGGGTGACCTCCCTGGGAAGTACTCGTGCGGGCACGGGCAAAGCGGACAAAATCTTGTGTGTTTGGGGCGGATGTTACAAAATGGTATCAGAGCTTAGGTAATAGGTCCTAGGAATTAAAAGATTGCCTAGAAAGACATTGGTAGGATAGTCACCTAATCTAGAGCACATGTTAATTAGATCTAGGTACACCTAGCCTTAGATGTTTAAGACATTGATGACCTAAGACACTTAATCGCTAGAACAAATATAATAGCCTTCGATACATAGGTCTGAGACAATAACATTGGACACTAAAAAGATAGTCAACCTGGAAGACAATATAGGTGCATCGAAATTAGAACATATGATAACCTAAAGAGAATTGAAAACTAAATAGAATTAAAGGATGCGTCTTTTATATGATGCCTCTTCGTAACGATATGGAAACATAATAAGGTGTTATAAACCCGAGTAGTAACTCGATTAGGGTAAGAAATCTTTAAGGAGTAACTTAATTCAAGTAACTATCTCCTAAGACCTCTTTTTGAAAACACGTTACTACAATATATTAGTAGAAATAAGGATTATCCGAAAGAAACTATTCTTAAGTCTTTTTGTAAACTTAGTCGCGTATCAAAGACTAAGACCTCTTTCCTGTGTAACCTGAAACCTATCCAAAGTATTAGAACCTTACCTAGGTTCATCAATCTTGATGAAAGTAGGTTAAATCAGAAATTAGATTTATGTACGCCAATTACTCGGAAAAAAAAAAAATAAATAAAAAAAAAATGTCCATGATAGCCCTATAAAAACTAAGATATTTCTTGGATGAAAGCTACAGTCGAGAAGTCCAATGGACTCCAACTTCAAGCGGTTAGCAATATACAAATGATTGACACAAATAAGTAAAGTTTTAAATATAGTCGAGTTGAATGTAGAATACTAGTCACATCCTAGTATTTAATTGTTACAAAAATATGGTGAGATCTGGGTTGACTTATTAGTGCAGAGAGAACTGATTTTAAGTACATAATCGACTTAAAAATTATAACATATACTGTGATAATTAGGATTGATGTTAATCATCATTTCTCGAATTCAAGTTCAATGGAAAGGGCTACTTAGGAAAGGGCTGCCTGGAGTTAGGTGGAGCCGTTCCATGGGAAAAAGGGCTGCTAATTGCCAGTGTGGAGCCACCTAAGGTGAAGCCGCCTAGAACTTTGACTTCGAGATCATGATAGTTTACCTCTGCATCCTAAATTATCAGAGTGAAATAGTTTGAAGTTTTTAATAGTAAAAAAAAAAAAAAAAAGAAGAGAAAGAAAGCAATAGAAAACCGGATGTCTTGGCACAGACAATATTGGACAAAGATTTCGGGACAGATTAGTAGTTACTAATGTTTCATATTTGCGAAAAGATATACTCATCGGTCAAAATTTCCTATTCACTCAATCTAGGCCTTATTTCCGTCCTGTCCAACAAGGACCTGTGGAAAAGTGGGCGGTGAAAATCATTACGATCACCCGATGTTCTTCAAAATAGTTATTAGCTATATTAAAGTGACAAGAAAAGTATTAGTAATGAAAAAGTATATCTGAGTTTGTGTTCTTTAAATTTTCAGACATTATGAATTCACACGATAATGCTGCTTCCAATGAAGACCTAACCAAGGTGTTAGGAGCTCTTCACCAACTAATAGAAAAGATGAACTCTTCGAAGGATGGTTCCAGGATGGGAGTAATCATAAAAGAATTCAAAGAATTAAAACCCCCTGCCTTTAAAGGAGAACCGGACCCCCTAATTGCCGATAGATGGCTCAAACAGGTGGGAAAGATTTTGGAGACTTTAAAAGTAAATGATGAACAGAAAGTCATCTTGGCCACTTATATGTTAGAAAGAGAGGCAGATTACTGGTGGGACTCGGTCAAGAGAACTCAAGCTATTTTCACATGGGAAGAATTTACGAAAGTGTTCTTAGAAAAATATTTCTCCGACGCAACCAGGGACAGAATGATTGCGGAATTTCTAGAACTTTATCAAGGAAAGCTTAGTGTTTCCCAGTATGAAGCCAAGTTTACTGAACTGTCACGTTTTGCCCAGTATCTTATAGCCACTGAAGAACTGAAGTCCAAAAGGTTTGAACAAGGTTTGAATCCTCATATTCGAACCAGAGTGGCGGTACTCCGTATTCGAAAATATGGAGAACTAGTACAAACTGCTTTAGTGGCAGAACGAGAATGGGAGGAAACTCGAAAAATATTTGAAAAGAATAGACTGAAAAGAAGTACACCATTGATAGAGTCAAATAAAAGACCAAAGATACAAGAGTTTCCAGCAAGGATGAGTAATCCTCCAAAATCTACAGGACCTCGGACTTGCTTCACATGCGGATCGCGGGATCATTTTCAACGATACTGTCCTCGCTTGAATGGTAACATTCCAACCAGTCCTCCTTTTCGAAATGCTCCACAAGTACCGGTAGCTTACGCCGCTCAAAATCAAAAGGTGTTTGGAAAAGCATTTGCAGTATCTACTGAGGAAGAATCAAACGATGTCATTAAAGGTATGAACGATCCACTTTTAGAATATTATTCCAATTAAAAATAAATGAGTTATAAACAGAACAATCTGAAATTTCGTAAGCACCATTTTGGAAACCTAGCTAAAGTAATTTTAGACCGGGTTCGAACTGTTTGTTCATATCAATTCACTTGACTAGAGACATACAATTAAAGACAGTACCATTAGGATATATACTTGCCCTCACCATTGCACTTAGTGATATGGCCAAAACAAACAGAGTCTGCAGAAACTGTATACTAAGAATTGAAAATGTGGAGGGGTGATCAAATTGAAATTGAAGAAAAATTGATATTATATTAGGATTGGACTGGTTATCCAAATATAAGATGATGATGAATTTTTATCGGAAGAATGTTACCTTTTATGATGAATTATTATCAGAAGAATGTTACCTTTTAAACACCTGAAGGAAAGGAAATAATATTCAGGAAAGAGAAAAGCAAAAATCTATCATTTGATGATTGGAAGAAATTGTGAAGAAGTTACTTAGGAATTAGATCCAAAAATATACTAGTTCAATAACTAAGGTACGTACTTTAAATTTCGAGGACGAAATTTTTATTAGGGGTAGAGAATGTAACAACCCAAAATAAAATAATAGTTTAAAAGGCCATTATAAGAAATTTTTATACAAAATTTAAAATAAAAAACGGACTGCGCCATTGCGTCCGTCTCGTCGAAACGATTAAAAACCATATATAAACTTTTTCGTTTTGAACTCATTTAAAGCATTAAAAATTTAAAAGAAAAAGATTATATATATGAGTAAATATATTAACCCATAGAAGGATTCGAAACTGAGACCCATTTAGTAAAATTTTAAATCAATTTCCTCTAACCAAAAACCCACTAAGACTTTTCTATTCAAATATAATAAAACTAATAGTTATTATATAACTAGGAATACCAAGTGTCATCTGACCGTTCGATTACGATCGAACGGCCAGAATACGAAACGACACATAGAATACGAATCGTCATCTGCGACCGTTCGTTTCCAAATCGGACGGCCAGAATACGAAACGACATATTTGCAATAAAGACCCCGGGACTCTTCGTATTCCCGGGGAGCCTATATAAATCCCCCCCCTCCCACAAACATCTGCACAACAGTCCTCGCGACAAGCGGGCCCCACCACCCATCGACCACTCAGCCGCCGCCGCCGGCCGCCGCCGCCGGCCACCGCCGGTCACCGCCGGCCACCCCCGCGCCGGCATCCCCGCCGCCCGCCGCCGGCCACCCCGCCGCCGGTCGCCGCCGCCGTTCGCCGCCGGTCGCCGCGCCGGTCGCCGCCCGCCGCCGGCCACCGCCGCCAGTCGCCGCCGCCGGTCGCCGCCACCCGCCGCCGCCGGCCACCCTCCGCCACTGCCGGCCGTACCCGCCGCCGCCGATCGCTGCTCCGGCCGCCACCACCGACCACCGCTTCCACCAACCCGGGTTGTTGGGTCGGGTATGTGATTTGAACCCATCAACCCATTTAATTCGGGTTTTTAAATCCATTTATAAAATAGTGATGCAAAAAGGCTAGATTAGATTTAGAACCCCCAACCTCTTCTTAATCCAATTTAAAGCCCTTTGGGCTAACCATAAGATCCCATTACATTTTATGTTTATAAATCACCTATAATTGAATATATAGATTATCTATGAAAACTATATTGACCTTATCTTACCCATACGGA
Organism: Chamaelirium japonicum; assembly: GCA_947650365.1. Taxonomy (NCBI): domain Eukaryota; kingdom Viridiplantae; phylum Streptophyta; class Magnoliopsida; order Liliales; family Melanthiaceae; genus Chamaelirium; species Chamaelirium japonicum. The sequence continues at coordinate 68,674,444 of OX393556.1, read as the reverse complement.
CTCGGAATTGAGTTCCGTCAGTGGCGTTGGATTCGTAATGACAAAATACACTTACTTAGATTATAAAATTCCATAACCGACAAATAAAAAGTATATTTACCATTTTGCCCCTAGGGTAAAATGGTCATAACCTCTTCATTCTAACTCGGAATCGAATTCCGTCTGCGGCCACGGGTTCCTAATAAAAAGCTCTACAAAATGAATATAAATTTAAAATATTTTGGAATTGACCAAAATACCCCTAAAGAAGAAAACCCATTAGTTCACATCGAAAAATGTTGGAAAAATCCTGAAAAAATTAGGATAAAAACTAACCAATTATTAGTAGCATATTTTCAGGTTTTGAGCGTACTAAAGCTTCTGTATCAGGAGTAAGAGTTTGCAACGGTTCAGGTAGGGGATTTAAACTCAGTTTATTCATGCTAATTATATGCTATAGAATGTCGGTAATTTGATATGGAATGGTAAATTTTGAAATACGTAATCACTTATGTGGGTGTGGGGCTAGCCCTGGCTGAGGCCAAAAAGTACCTGGGTGTGGGGCTGTCCCTGGCTGCGGGCCTAAAAGATAAATCCTGGGTGTGGGGCTGTCCCTGGCTGCGGGCCAAAAAGATAATCCTAGGTGTGGGGCTAGCCTTGTTGCGGACTAAAAGTACCCGGGTAAGGATTGAGATTCCTACCCTGGCCGGATGAGCCAAAAAGAGAATCGGGTGATTAATGTTTTAATTATTTACTTTTCGTAGTCATGTTTACTGCTTTCAATACATATTATTTAGCATGAACAAAACTGAGTCATTGGTGAGTCAGTGGATAGAACTCACCCCCCTACAGATGATGTGCACCCTACAGAGACAAACCCTGCAGTACCCGGAGAAGATGAGGAGCGATCCGGATGCGACCCAGAAGGAGTTGAAGACCCACTCTACACTCCTTTCTATGATGACGACGGAGCTGGAATATGATGTGTCAATATGGAAAGTCTTAGCATAGGCTTTCATGTTCAATAAATTGTATCAAACAATGATGTTTTAATATAATGGCTCAGTATCTTCCATATTTGATGGAATTTATTTATATCAAGTTTTCTTCCTAACACCCCAGTATTATACGGGTTGAATTAATCCGTAAAATATCGGGGCGTTACATACCACCAGAGAATTCTATAAATAGCAGAGCCTTCGAATGTAAAAGGACCCGAAATTTCTGATTTCCACTCTGAGATCTGATTTTCAGAATCCAGAGCTCTGGAATTTCTATCTCCTCACCTCTTCTTGATCTTCTTTTTGTGTTTGAAGAGATCAAAGAGGCTTCAGTAACACTCGGCCTGTCGAGGTTACTTCGAGAAAAGTGTTAGTGAATTCGGGTTGCTCCCTATAGCACGGAGACGTAGGCTTCGGCTGAACTCCGAGATCACTTCTCGTGTCAACACTCTCTCTGATTGCATCTCTCTGTTTACATATCAAAAGCTTCAACTTCGATCAACAGATCGACCAACGATCTTCAACATCAACTTCAACTCTAATTGACTGGTGAGGCGAGGTCTTCGGGTCGGCACGAAGATTTTCCCCTACAATTCGATGCCATAAAAACAAATACGACATAAGCAATGAATTACAATTAACACATAAACTTTGAACAAAGTCTCAGAGGGACAATGCAAGACATGTCAACCATTCGGACTTCGGCTTAATGTTTGTGCACGAAGTTAAATTGATAAAAACTAAGTTATTATTGTGCTAACGGATTTTGGCTTAATGTATGTGCACGAAGTTAAATTGATAAAAACAAAGTTATTATTTTGCTAATACTTAAAAAATATATTTTTTTATTTTTTTATTTTTTTTGGAAAAGAGCTGTGAAGCTCAGATGTTATAAATCAGAAGCATCATTACACAAACTCTCTCCAACTCCAGAGGGTATTGAGAGGATGTCCCAAGACTGGAAGGAGGCATTACTAGCTTGTGAGCTGGAGCATTGAGTTGACGAGGGCAGTGACTGATTGATGCAGTCGGCATTTGTTGTAGAAGGAAACGACAATCCCATATAGTAGAAGCGATGCGCCACGGCGGCTCTTGGTCTGGATGGACAAGAAGGTCAGTAATGACTTTGGCATCACCTTCGAAAGTGAGTCTTGCACCTGCGGAGTTGGAGGCTGTAACAAGTGCATACTTCATCGTCATAGCTTCAGCTAGCAGGGGATCGGTAGTGTTAAGTTCTGATGTGGCCGCAGAAATGAGCGAACCATGGTGGTCACGGATCACATATCACTTGCGCCTGAAGAAGGACCAATCGCTGCATCAATGTTGTATTTGACCGATTCAGGGAGGGGCCGGCTCCATCTGATCGATGGTGATATGGAGTTGTTGGGAATAACGGTGTCCATCTCGTCAGAGTGATGAGCTAGAGCTGAGGAGTGGATTGTTGAATTAATCAAGCTGATGGTGATGGATGGTGATATAAGCCTCTTCTCGTAGATATTTGTGCACCTAGCTTTCCAAATGTACCAGAGGGTGATCGCACAGGATTCAAAAGCTCTGCTCTGGATACTTTCGTTCATTGCATGTCCGATCCATTCCACAAGAGGTACAGATGTATCTCTGGTATCAAGACTGGCTGGAGATCCAAACCATACCGAAGAAGCATATGGGCATGTAAAGAATACATGAGCATAAGACTCTTCCCGATTCTTGCATAGTAAATAGAGTTTGTCGATACCAATAATTCTTCGAGCTAGGATGTCAAGAGTAGGAAGAGAGTATGTGAGAAGCCGCCAAATGAAATAGAGTATGCGAGGCATCAGATCTTTATATTTCCAAAGCTTTCTCCATAAGGTTCGGAGATGAGGTGAGTAAGAAGATTCTGCATTTGCTGGTTGTTCTTGGTGAGCAATCAAATAGGCTGATTTGCTAGAAAATTTTCCATTAGGAGTGAGTTGCCAAATTAGCTTGTCTGCAGCCCCATCAAAGAATTGTGGAAGATTAATTTGACAGATGGATTTAACAGTGAATTCATCAAATATTTGCCGGAGGAGAGGAATATTCCAAGTCTTGGTGTTAGGAAGGATGAATTTGGCCACCGGGTTTAATGTGTTGAGAATCGGAACCAGGGGTTTTGGTGGTGTGGGTAGATTAGGAACCCACCGAGCTTGCAATGCCCGGATATGGAGACCGTTAATAACTTGCCAACCGATCCCTTTTTGCAATAACGCTCGAGCTTGCAGAATGCCCCTCCAGATTTGCGACCCAGAGGGGGTTGAGCTCATATCCCAAAAAGGTTTCTGTTTTACATATTTGTGATGGAGGACCTGAGCCCAAAGAGACTTCGGATCAAAAATGAATCGCCATCCGAGCTTGGCCAGGAGAGAAGCATTTACAGCCTCCATTTCACGAAATCCAAGACCACCATCGGCGAGGGGACGTTGGAATTGATGCCATGCTTTGAGGTATAGGTTCTCGACCCATGATGAAGACCCACCAAAAATCTCGTTGAAGAGCATTGAGTTTTTTGCATATTATCTTGGGTAGAATGAGAGTGGACATATAGTAGATAGGCAATGAGCTAAGTACTGATTTGATGAGTACTGACCGTCCCGCATGGGATAATAATTTCCCTTTCCATCCTTTGAGCCGGCTGTTGAATTTATCCACGATGAATGTAAAGGATTTGCTCTTTTTCCACTTAAGAAAAAGTGGACCTCCCAAGTAAGTTTCCTTAGGGCTCATGAGTTGAACCTGAAGGATAGAGGAGATCTCATCTCGGATATGAGGACTCGTGTTGCCACTATAAAGAATGGAGGATTTGTCAAAGTTGATCGATTGGCCCGACCATGCTCCGAATAGTTTGAGGCAGTCATCAAGTTTGGCAATTTCTGAAGGTTTGGTCTGGCCAAAAATGAAGAGATCATCTGCAAAGAGAAGATGAGTAATGCTAGGAGATGCTCGACTTACTCGGATTCCAGTAATATCCCCTTTCGATTCTATATTGGCAAATGAGCTGGAGAGAATTTCCATGCCCATTATGAAGAGGAATGGAGATAGTGGGCATCCTTGGTGAAGTCCTCTCTCAGGAATAATTAGCCCTTGTGGGTTACCATTGATGAGTACGGAGAAGGAGGGTGAAGTGATGCAGGCCATAATAAGATTAATGAATTTGGGAGAGAATCCGAAGATTTTGAGGGTGTCACTGATGAAGCTCCATTCCATCCTGTCGAAAGCTTTCGACATATCAAGTTTGAGAGCGAAAAGGCCAGATTTTCTTCCTTTGTGCTTCATAGTGTGGAGAATTTCTTGGGCGATAACAATATTATCAGAAATTTGCCGCTTCGGAACAAAGGCACTTTGGCATGGTGAAATGATTCTGCCGATGATGGAGCGCAACTGGGTTGCTAGGATTTTCGTGAAAACTTTGTAGGCAACATTGCATAAAGAGATAGGCCGGTAGTGAGACGGGTCTTCTGCTACGTCCTTCTTGGGGATAAGAACGATGTAAGTATGATTGGCACCATTTGGGAGCTCCTTGTTAATGAAGAAGGATTGAACGAAGGCCACAAGTTCTTCATGGATAATATCCCAATATTTATGATAGAATAAAGCCAGGAATCCATCTGATCCCGGGCTTTTGAGAGGGCCCATGGACATAACCGCTAGCTTGATTTCCTGCAAGAAAGGAACTTGACACAAAAGATCGTTATCAATATTAGAAATAGGCGGGCTGGGATTGTGGAAAAGGTTTTGGGGAAGTGGTTTGGGATTAGAGGAGAGAAAAATATTTTGGAAGTAGTTGGTGAATATGTTGGAAATAACAGAGTCTTCTTCCTCCCAAATGCCTGCCGAGTTTCGAATGCTAGGGATGTGATTTTTTCTTCTTCGATTGAGAGTAGTGACGTGAAAGAAGGTGGTATTACGATCACCCTCACGAAGCCAATGGATTTTTGATCGTTGTTTCCAGAATAGTTCCTCTTTTATGGATAGATCTTCATAGGATTTGAGGAGGTCTCTTTCTTTGAGTATAGTAGCTTCAGATGGGGGGAGGCTTTGAATAGCTGCAATTTCACTTCGAATGGAAGGGAGATCACCAATCTTTCGATCTTTGGATTTGGTCCTCCATTCTCGTATATCTGTTTTGAGGGAGGTGCAGCGTTGAGAGAGAGACTTATTGTGGTTGCTTGAGGACTTCCATTTGCCTTCAATAAGATTGTTGAAAACTTCATCTTTGGTCCAAATAGCTTCAAAGCGAAATGTCCGCTTCCTTTGCTTGGGCTTTGACTGAAGAGATAGGAGGATAGGACAATGGTCACTCCCTATTGCTGGAAGATGAAGTACTGCCGCACGAGGGAAGAGGTACCTCCATAAGGGGTCCGACATGGCTCTATCCAATCTTTCGCGAATATGAAATTTGAAGTCTTTTTTGTTAGACCAAGTATAAGCTGGTCCCGAAAAGCCGAGATCCAAAAGACCTGCATTGTTAAGGAAGCATTTGAAGTTGTTAGTAGAGGCTCGATCGACTTTGTTTCCACCCCATTTGTCGGCTTGGTGAAGAATAGCATTGAAATCTCCGAGCATGCACCAAGGGTCTACAATAGATGAAGACCAATCTAGATTTTTGCTCCAGATGGAGTTTCTATTGGATTCCTTAGGAGCGCCGTAGATACAAACAAGAAACCATTTTGGGGAGCCGGCATGTGCATCAATGGAACATATGATGAAATTGTCTGATGAAAGGCAAATGGAGATGGGGATATGGTCTTTCCAAGATAGCCAAAGGCCTCCAGAAAATCCTTGGGCAGGGACTATGTGGTGGTTATGGAGATGTAGAGTTGTGAGAGTAGAGGTGGATAGTTGATGATTGCAGCGGGTTTCGGAGATGAATGAGATGTCGGGGGTTGTGGATGTGAGGAGAGCTTGGAGATGTCGGACTGTCGAGTCTCCTCGGGCAGCTCGACAGTTCCAAGAAAGGAGCTTCATTTCCCTTGCGGCTGTTTAGGGCTAGCCGCCACCGCCACGTTAGAATGGTTCCTTGCTTCCTCCTTGATGCGAAGTCGCTTAATCTTTGGAGGGGTGCTCTGTTGTTCATGTGCTTGATTGCAGTCCTCCATTTCGAAGAGCCTGATTTTGCCCCATGTTTTCTTGGATAAACTGGAGAGGTGGGTGCAGGATATCGACTCATCTGGAGTTGGGTTTGCAATTATAAGAGGTTTTATATGGGGTTTGAAACATCTGCGGGGACCACTTGGAAGTACAGGATGGGTGATAGGATTAGGGGGCTGAGGGGAACAACATGACCAGATGGGATCGAAAAGGTCGGGGATAATAGGAATTTGGCCATTGTGAGTGATGACAGTGAGGGGGAGGGATGGGAGGTTGGAGTGTGTGTGGAGCAGAGATTGGTGAGGATGGGTGGATGGAGGGGATGGGGTAGTCATTGAGGAGTGGTTTAATGGGGAGGTGACTGTGTTGGTGGTAATGGTGGAGGTTTGGGGCAAGATGGGAATGGGATAAGTGGGTAATGTGGTGTTATGGGAAAACGTGGTAAATTCTTTATGGCTAGATGACATGGCAAGCAGGGAGATGGTAGGTGGTGAAGGGATAAGTGAGTGGTAGTCTATGATTAACTGATGAAGGGCTACAGAGTCAATGGACGAAGGGTATGTGGGGTGTTGGATGGGTTGGGAAAAAGAGGGGAACATGGCTAGTGGGTTTGAGGTTACAGAGATAGTGGAGGAGTGGGGTTGAATGGGGGGTAGTGATGGGGTTTGTTGCTCCATGTGGGTCGAGAGAAGAGGGGGTGATTGTGAAGTGGATGGTTGCAAGTGGTTGGCAGAAATGTAGGGAGGGATGGGTTGACGTGGAGAGAAGGTGGGTGGTGACGTGGGGGGGTGGTTCTGGGATGCAACGTGCATGGACGGGTGGTTGCCGACCGCCGTCAAGGGTGGATGATGACCGGAGTAGTCAGTTCTTGTCGAAAGGTTGATGGAGACCATTGAGGGTGTACGAGGACTGACAAAGTTAGAGGTGTCAATGGGGGGGTCGGAAGCAAGGGAGGCTGGCGTGGGATGGTGCACCATGCGTGACGCTCGAGCAACTGATGCCGATTGAGCTTTCATCCATACACCAAAACGAGGTTGAAGAAGTTGGGCGATGGTTGCTTTGAGGTGTTGGGGGGTCTCGTCGTTGACCTTTGATTTCATTTCTCCAAGGAGGATGCATCCTGCCATGTCGTGACCGATGATTCCACAAAAATGACAGAATCTGGGGAGTTTTTCGTATTGAAGAGGAATGATGATTTCTTGACCATTGATTAGCTCCGGTCGCAGTGAGTCCTTGAGGGGTTCAAGAATGTTGATGCTTACTCGGATACGGGCGAATTTGGCCCACTTAGCGGCTTCTTCCTCTGACGGCTCCACCGGAGAACCCAACCTTGAGGCGAGCTTCATGGCAACAGGAATGGTGAGATATTCGACCAGAAGTTTATGAAGTTGGACCCAAAATTCCACTGAGGAAAAATCATATGCGTCCGGTGGCGTGTCGGCTGCGGCTCTTTGTTGTGCGATGAGGTGGTTTCCAAAACTCCATGGTGAGTTAGCCCAAACCCTCTCAAGGTCCATCTGATACTCGAATTTGGCAAGAAAGGTTGTGTCTGATAGTTCAGAAATGTGGAGGGTACCTCGAGGGCTCCAAGCTTTCGATAGGGATTCCTTGATGCCAAAGTGGTTAAAAGTGCAATCGGATATGATTTTGAAGATGATGGATTTCTTTCAGTGCTTCTCATCTAGGAGGTCTTCAGCTGCAATTCGGGTTGGCAGGCTAGGGGAATTGAAATGGAGGAGGTTGGTAAATCTGTGGATGATATCGTCGTCTTCCTCTAGCAGTGGTCTGGGTTTTAGTGGCATGGAGAACTGGGTAGTAAGAAACGGGGGGGCAGAAGGAGAGCTGTTGGACTTTGTCTTGGAAAGAGGCTCACCATGAGAGGCGAGAGGGAGACTCGTCATGAGGGACGAGAGGAAAAAAGATTCACACTTTTTTTTTTTTATTCAAACTACTAAAAATCATGTTTAAAAATTATGTACGTCGACATAAAACATAAATGAAGTGAAAAAGTCATATTTTTCTTGCATCATCATTATAAATGATTATGACTCCGTTCATGTATCATCATAACTTTATGTATAGATCATCACTATGCATCATCGTGACCCTGTGCTCTGCAATTTTTTTTTTTAATTCTTAAACAAATTATACATAACCAAGTTTTTAGGTTAATTAGTAATAAATGTTTAAATAAATACTAACATTTTGTTCATTTTCTTCAACATGTAAGTCATCTCAACGGATCTAAATACTTTAATATTTTCTTTGATAGGAAAAACAGTATAAACCACAAATTCGTGTATTTTTGGATCATTTATTAATGTGATCGGTTTTTCAATCACAAAAATATATTGATCATAGATTCTAGAACGCGCATGGTCTTGAATATTTTCCTTGGCCAAATCCTGAAGTTAAACAAATCAATATCGATCTAAATCTTACATGATAATTAAATAGTATCAACGATTACCTGTGTTAATAGTTCTTTACTTTATTGTATTGGTTTTCCAATAACCGCCTTTGCCGCCTTCCCAAATAGTAAAAATTTTGGAGTTGCTCATATATCACTAGTTATACTATGGTCTCTTGTCATTTGAGACTCAATGTGTAAATTAATCCTTAGCAAATCAGCTCAAATATAATCCTTCAAACATGTTAAAGTTGAAGCCGATGCTGTGAAACTCGGCCAATTAGCAACTTACAATTCTTGAGCTGCAATGCATATATCAAAGGAGATACTCTAGCTCTGAAAATGTCATTCTGTCATGGAATTTTTAGATCAATCAAAATGTCTAGAACTTACATTTTTGAAATAGGTTGAAAGCATATTAATGTGTGGAGACTGACGACCTGGATGAGCGATTCACCAACGGGACGGAGTGAGAATAATCAACCGTTGGTGATTGCCGGCTGGGACAGGGGGATTCATATCCGATTCATATCAGAAAGAGAGAGAATTCTACCCGATTCATATCAGAAACCCAAGCCAGAACCCAAATGAGTATGGAGTAGGTTGTAACAGCAGATAGTAGGTTGTAACTTGACTATCAAATATTTTAAAAAAAAATTACCAAAACATATCACCTACTAAAACCAATATAATAAAAATTGCACTTTTTTATTTTATAAAAATTTCTTAATATTGAACCTTATACATTGATTAATCTTTTTTATAAATTTTTTTTTCCGAATGCTGTGAAACTCGGCCAATTAGCAGCTTACAATTCTTGAGCTGCAATACGTATATCGAAGGAGATGCTCTAGCTTTGAAAATTGCATTCTACCATGGAATATTCAGATCAATCAAGATGCATAAAACTTGTATTTTTGAAATAGGGTAAAAGCAGAATTACATTAATGCGTGAAGATCGATGGCCTGGATGAGCGATTCACCAACAGGACAGAGTGAGATTACCCGACCGTTAGTGATTGCTGACTGGGACGGGGTGATTCATATCCGATTCATATTAGATAGAGAGAGAATTTACCCGATTCAAACCAAAAACCCGAGCCAAAACCCAAATGAGTATGGAGTAGGTTGTAACAACAGGCTAGGTAGTAGGTTGTAACTTGACTAACAAAAATTTTAAAAAAAAACTACCAAAACATATCACCTACTAAAACCAACATAATAAAAATTACACTTTTTTATTTTATAAAAATTTATTGATATTGAACCATATACATTGATTCTTTTTTATAAAAAAATTTTACACTTTGCCCCTTGATGTTTAGGCCAAATTAAATCACCTAACCAGTTGAAATTTTTTTTTGTTCCAAATCCATCCTTATAGGTTTAGCTATTAGCAACACACCCACTTTTATCAACTAATTAATATATTTTCTATTATGGTAGTTTTCGTTTCATCCAAAATTTAAAGTGTAGTTTACCCATTGGCCTCCAAGAGTAAAAAGAGATAATTCTATCCAATAAATCTGGTGGATGGGCTTAATGAGGGGAAAACGACTACCTGGATGAGTGATTCACCAACGGGACGGACTGAGATTAACCGAAAGTTGGTAATTGTCGGCTGGGATGGGGTACGATTCACCGATCGATGGTGCTGCCAGTCGGGACGTAGTGTGATTGTGGTACTGCCACCTGGACAGGGGACGCACAACCAATAAATTCAAGGCTTATTGTGGTGGGTTTTTCTAGTATGGAGCGATTCGATTGGAAGGCACAATCTAACAATCCAAAGAGCAAGTAGACCGGACCGGGTTTACATGAAAAAACCCCTTTTCAACGTCGAAGGGGAAAAAACCATAGGGTGGGGGCGAGAAATGCACTAATATGTCAAACAGATTACAAGCTCTCACCCTGACCCACTTACACCCAGAGAGGACCGGCCTTCCAAAGGCCGACCTCTCAAGTCTCTCTCTCTGGCTCCGAATATATAACCTTAAAGATAATGGGCGGGAAACACGCGACAAGACATGGAAGCACCGGATTTGCCTACAGCTAAACGACAAAACGCAAAACACGAGACTTCAAACACTGAAGCGAAGAACCATGACATGCGCCAGGACAAACGCCACGTGTCTCCAGCCTTCGACTGATCGACAGGCAGCCGATCGATCAAAAAACCAGCGATTCATCTCCGACACCTGATCGATCGACAGCACCCGATCAGTCATCAGCTACATGACTTCGCCTGACCGACAGGCAGATGATCGATCGAAAAACCAAAGGATTGGGCGAAAAACTCATATTTTTGCCCGATCATTCAAATCATGATCGGTTGAAAACACCCGATCAATCACCAGCCACTACATGCCTTCGCCATATCGACAGGCATACGATGGGTCAAAAAACCAAATGATCGAGCAAAAAATCCATGTTTTTGAACGATCACTAGATCCTGACTAGTTGAAGACACCTGCTCGATCGACATTGATTGATCGATAATAGACACCCGATCGATCGACAGCATCCGATCGGTCATCAGCTACATGACTTCGCCCGATCGACAGGCAGACGATCGGTCAAAAAACCAAAGGATTGGGTGGAAAACTAGGGATGGCAATCCTTGACTTGACCCGCCAACCCAACCCGAAGTTAGCAGGTTTGGGTTTGGCCAAAACGGGTTCGAGTCATAAACGGGTCGACCCGATTGACCCGTTTATTTAATGGGTCGGGTTCGGGTTTGTACTTATAACCCGATTGACTCGATTTGACCCGTTTACCAAATGGGTCGTGTCAAGCCGGCCTAATCCGACTTGCTTGACCAACCCAACAGGTTTACATGGGTTATGTTGATCCAACCCGAGCCAACCCGACCCGACACGACCCGACCCGTTTAGTAAATGGGTTAAACGGGTCGGGTCGGGTCGGGTCAACCCGTTTATTAGGCAGGTCGGGTTTGGGTTTAAGTTTTTGACTTGTTTATTAAACGGGTCGGGTTCGGGTTGGGTGTTTTGCCCTTATACCTTTGTCTCGACCCGACCCGACCCATTGCCACCCCTATGGAAAACCCATGTTTTCACCCTAGCACTCAAATCATGACCGGTTAAAGACACCTGATCGGTTAAAAACACCAAATTGGTCACTAGTCGCTGTGGGGGAAAATCTTCGTGCCGACCCGAAGACTTCGCCGCACCAGTCAATTGAGGTTCGAGTCGAAGATCGTTGTTCGATCTGTTGATTGAAGTTGTCGTTCTTAATACACAAACAGAGAGAGATGCAATCAGAGAGTTGACACGAGATGTGATCTCGGAGTTCAGCCGAAGCCTACGTCTCCTTGCTATAGGGAGCAACCCGAATTCACTAACTCTTTTCTCGAAGTGATCTCGACAGACCGAGTATCACTGAAGCCTCTCCGATCTCTTCAAAGACAAGAAGAAGAAGATCGAGGAGAGGTGAAGGATGGGAAGCTACAAAATTCCAGAGCTCTGGTTTCTGAAATCAGATCTCATAACTTAAAATTGGATCCTTTTACATTTGAGGGGTCTGCTATTTATAGAGAAATTCTGGAGTAAATGGCGGTTTCTGGTTACTTCTGGAAGAATCTCCAGGCAGGGCTGGTGGGTCCTGTGGCTGTCTCCTGGGGATTCCACAGGTAGGGCCGGTGGGTCCCGCGGTAGTCCTCGCGGGCCCACCAGGCAGGGCCGGTGGGTCCTGCGGTAGTCTTCGTGGGCCCACCAGGCAGGGCCGGTGGGTACCACAGTAGTCTTCGTGGGCCCACCAGGCAGGGCCGGTGGGTCCCACGGTAGTCCTCGTGGGCCCACCAGACAGGGCCGGCGGGTCCCACGGTAGTCTTCGTGGGCCCACCAGGCAGGGCCGGATGGTCCCGTGGTAGTCTTCGTGGGCCCACCAGGCAAGGCCGGCGGGTCCTGTGGTTTGAAGACCTTTCTGCCAAAATTTGCACCCACAATTACCCCCTCCAAGTTAGCTAGAGATTATTCTGGCTGGCTTGGATTCTTGGTGCAAAACTAACGACCTGCCATAAAATGCAAAGAAAACTTGTCGAGTGTTAGTGTCAAAAAAGGCTGATCGGTCAATTTTGATCGATCGGTTGAACTTGACCAATCAGTCAAAATTGACCGATCGGTTGAATTCAACCGGTCGGGATCGAAGTGATCGGTCAAAAAACAACATTTTTTGACCGATCCAATAGAAATTCGATCGATCGGTTGAATTTGACCGATCGGTTAATTTCAACCGGTCGGGATCGAAGTGATCAGTAAAAAAACACCGTTTTTTTACCGATCCAAATAGAAATTCGACTAATCGGTTGAATTTGACCGATCGATCAAGGTTGACCGATCGGTTAAATTCAACCGGTCGAGGTTGAAGGGATCGGGCAAAAAACCAAGTTTTTTGTCCGATCAGTAGAAAATCGACCGATCGGTTGAACTTGACCGATCGGTCAAGGTTGACCGATCGGTTAAATTCAACCGGTCGAGGTTGAAGGGATCGGGCAAAAAACCAAGTTTTTTGCCCGATCCAGTAGAAAATCGACCGATCGGTTGAACTTGATCGATCGGTAAAGGTTGACCGATCGGTTAAATTCAACCGGTCGAGGTTGAAGGGATCGGGCAAAAAACCAAGGTTTTTGTCCGATCCAGTAAAAAATCGACCGATCGGTTGAACTTGTTCGATCGGTCAAGGTTGACCGATCGGTTAAATTCAACCGGTCGAGGTTGAAGGGATTGGGCAAAAAACCAAGTTTTTTGCCCGATCCAGTAGAAAATCGACCGATTGGTTGAACTTGACCGATCGATCAAGGTTGACCGATCGGTTAAATTCAACGGTCGAGGTTGAAGGGATCGGGCAAAAAACCAAGTTTTTTGTCCGATCCAGTAGAAAATCGATCGATCGGTTGAACTTCACCGATCGGTCAAGGTTGACCGATCGGTTAAATTCAACCGGTCGAGGTTGAAGGGATCGGGCAAAAAACCAAGTTTTTTGCCCGATCCAGTAGAAAATCGACCGATCGGTTGAACTTGACCGATCAGTCAAGGTTGACCGATCGGTTAAATTCAACCGGTCGAGGTTGAAGGGATCGGGCAAAAAACCAAGTTTTTTGCCCGATCCAGTAGAAAATCGACCGATCGGTCAAGGTTGACCGATCGGTTAAATTCAACCGGTCGAGGTTGAAGGGATCGGGCAAAAAACCAAGTTTTTTGCCCGATCCAGTAAAAAATAGACCGATCGGTTGAACTTGACCGATCGGTCAAGGTTGACCGATCGGTTAAGTTCAACCGATCGAGGTTGAAGGGATCGGGCAAAAAACCAAGTTTTTTTTGCCCGATCCAGTAGAAAATTGACCGATCGGTTGAACTTGACCGCTCAGTCAAGGTTGACCGATCGGTTAAGTTCAACCGGTCGAGGTGATTGGGCAAAAGAGCCTGGTTTTTGCCCGATCCTTTGGTAAATTACCTGATCGTCTGCCTGTCGATCGGGTAAAGTCTTCGAACGGCGATCGAGTTTGATTTTTCTACTTGAATCTGTTGTCCATATGGATTGGTGAGTCTTTTGAACCGACGGTTCGGTTGGACCGGCGGTCTGCTTGGACCGACGGTTCAAATGGTTCGATGTTTTGTCTGGTCTGACGGTTCGCCTGGTTTTGCACTTGCTACGGATTGATGCCACGTGTCTTTTGTAAAAACACGGGATTTGACTTGGTGACGACACGTGTCTTCTTCGATCTTCGCGCCAGTTTCCTCTGGGTATATAAGCCTCTCCGGGTTTCATTCTTGCCTCGCGCTTCCAGAATTTTTCAAACTCCAGAACTCTTTGCTCTCGATTTTTTGTACTCTGTTCTCCCGATCAGTTTTGAAATGGCATCATCCGGCAGCTCGAAGAACATGAACATTGTGCCTTCGAAGAGGAAGGGAAAGGAGAGGGCTCCGTAATCGCTCGTGCAGAAAGGCCGAGGCAAGGGCAAGGCTGAGCTTGGCATTTTTGGCAAGAGGCATCAGGGAGTGGGGTTTGCCTTTGCACCGTCAAGGCCAGAGCTTATCCCCAAGGCGAGTTTCGTATTGGGCCCTCTGATGTCGCTGACGGAGGAACCAGCTTATGAGTACAATACCGGTGGCAAGTTCACCGATGTGAAGAGGGCGAAGTGGCAGAAGCTGCTTGCTTGCTTTACAGAGGGTAAGGTCCAACCGTCTCTCCCTGGAGTCCTATCTGCATTTGGCATCAACAAGCGGACAATCTTCACTTCAACTGCTAGCAAAGAGCAAGTGATGGGGACGATAATCACCATCGGTCAATTGAATTGTGGATTGCGTCTCCCACTGCCGCCGTTTGCCGTGAGGCTGCTGAATACATCAGGGCTTTGTCCTGGGTAGATTTCTGGGAATGCGTGGAGGATCATCTACGCTTTCTGTCGTGTGGAATCTGACTTCCAGGAAGAGCTCAGGGAGTGTTACTCTAGCATCCCTGATGGTGAGGAGGCCCGGATCGAGCTGGATACTTCTTCTACCATTACAAATGGGCATCGAGGAAAGACAACCCTTTCTTCAACTTGACAGGCGTCTCTGCCCTGCGCCCGATCATCGACACCGTTGCCTCCGACAAGCTTTACACCGATTGGCCGCTTTCGGTTTCCGGTGCCTGGACCCCTCTCTCAGTGCCTGAAACCCCCAGGAATCAGGTACACAAAGAGATCGATGTCTACTGCGCAGGAGGTGCCTTCGCTTGGCCTTTGGAGCAGGTTGGAGCCCTCGACAATCTTTTCTTGGAGTTGATGTGCGGCACCCGATCATGGAAGCAGTTCTCGAACTGCCCAGTCCGTCACGGCAACGCCAATCTGCTCCACCGACTGCGGGCCCGTTATGAAGACAACGAGATCTTGTACTCTGATTATGAGGAGGATCCTCAATCAGGCAAGATCGTTAGAAAGGTCCGAGTCGAGAAGAAAGCGTATGGGGTGAGACGCCATTTGCCCACAAAAGAGAGATTGGTGATAAACCGTCGGAGCCAGATGAAGAAGAGGAGGGTCCTCGTGGAGGAGAAAGAAGAAGGGAAAGAAGAAGAAGAAGGAGTGAAGGGAGAAGAGAAAGAAAAGGGAGAAGAAGAGGAGGAAGGAGGGGTTGAAGAAGGTGGCAACGACGACGGTGATGGTGACGATGATGACGACGATGACGGAGGAGATGGGGGTGACGATGGAGGTGAGGAGATTCCTCCCACCCCTACTGGAGGTGATGAAGGAAAAGGAGGTGGTGAGGAAGAAATTCCTCCCACCCCCACTGGTGGTGATGAAGAAGAAGGGGATGGTGAGAAAGAAATTCCTCCCACCCCCACTGGTGGAGAAGAGGATTCGCCGCCTATCCCCATCGACGAGGCTAAGGCCCGTCGAATGGAAGCTGTGATGGACGCCGTGGGTGTCGGCCAGAAGGTACAGCCCACGTACCATTTTGAAGAGTTGAAGCGTCCGACTCGTATCAGAATCAAGTTCTCGGGGAGTGATGGGGTTGCAAGCAACCCCACGCCCCTCGACCAAATACCTCCAAGCCTCCTTCGCCTCGAGGGGGCTACGACTAGCGGGGGTCTGGAGGTTGAACAGCCTCCGCCCTCGTCGCATTCTTCGGCTGCTCAAGTGGCCGAGGAGATGGCTGCCATCATGGCTAGGCTCGAGGGGCCAGGCGAGCAGCGAGAAGAAGGGGAGATCACTCCTCCTCGAGGTGTCCCTTCCCCTGCACACATGGAGGAAGGGAGCCACGTCGAGGCTGGGACTCCCCAACCTCCGCCAGAGATAACCCCCGCCAAGGAGAAATCGACCCCCAGGGGTAAGAGCTCCGATCGGGGGAAGGGTAAAGCACCCCAAGTCGATGTCACAGGTATCTCTTTTGCTAATTTCTCTTCTTGATTGCATTGTTTTTGATGTTTGAAATATTCTAACTCTTTGAACTTTTGTGTCGATTGAAGATGCTCATGCTGGCACGGCTAAGTTTTTGAAGGACTTGGGTGAGGTTGACATCAACTACCCAACTCCTGTCATCCGGAAGCTCTGTAATCTTCCGGATGCTACGCTCGAAGAGGCCTACAATAGGCTTGAAGTAGTGGTAAGTGCATCAGCTTAACTTCATTCTTTGAGTTGTATCTTCAGAAATGTTTCTAACTCTTTTTGTTTGCTTGCGGAATTCGGCTGTTCTGAAGTTCGCTACAAGGCTCTTTAAGAGGGTCGGAGAGCGGGAGGCTTCATCTGAAGTTTCTCGTTTGACGGCTGAACTTGAAGCTGCCAACAAGAAGAAAGAGAAATTGAGGGAAATTCTATCTTCCAAGAAGGAGTCCCTGAAGGCCAAGATCGAAGCTCTTCGCAAGGAGAGGCTTGAGAGTAAGAGGTGGCTGAATAACTACGAGGCTCGAGGTCACGAGCTTGAAGACTTGAAGAACAGATTCTTCAAAATTGAGACATTGTCCTTCGAGCGCGCAACTAAAATAAAGGAGCTGAAGGATCAACTTGTTGCAAAGGAAGCTGCCCTTGTCGCCAAGGAAGCTGCTTTCGCTGCCAAGGAAGAGTCCTTCAAGAAGGAGTTGGAGCATACGCGCGCCGAATGTGAGAGCTTCAGGGCGACGACTGAGAAAGCGGTGGAGGCGCTCAGGGTTCATGCCAGCAGTATCCAATCTTCGAAGGCTTCTGCGGCGAGCAAGGCTCGTGGTGGATCCGAAGGAGAAAAGTCACGCGCGCAAAGTGTGGCCAAACCTTGACTGATTCTATTTCTTTTCTCTTGTTGTTGTACCTGTAAGCTCTTCACATATAGAAGCTCGCTCCTGTACTCAGAAACTTTTTGATAATAAAGATATCTTTTTGGTGTTTGAAACTGCATGTCTCTTGTATTGAATATCTTTGAATGCTGTGCTCTGGATGGTCTTGGAATATTTGAATACATATAAACACTTGAATGTAAGGGGCCGAGTCGCAACTCGATCACCCAAACTTGTTAAGTAACTTGAAAATTGAAGTTTGTATTGTAATCACAACTTGAAATCGCTTAACATTTGAATGTGAGGGGTCGAGTTGCAACTCAAACACCCAAACTTGTTAATCAATATTGCAATTGAAGGTTATTTAACATTTGTAAGTAAGGGGTAGTGTCGCAACACAAACTCCCAAACTTGTTAAATTGACCTAGTGACTTGAAGGTTGTTTTGTTTCACAACCCGAAATCGTTTAACATCTGCCTGTAAGGGATTGAGTTGCAACTCAAGCACTCAAACTTGTTAAACGACATGGTAATTTGAATGCAGATAATTTTGAAATTGAATGTAGACAACTTGAAACTGCTCCAGAATTTGAATTGAGAAGTGACCATTTAAACATTTGAAAGAGATCTTTATTCATTATGGAATTTACATCATGGATAGAACATTTTGAGATGTCTAGCATTCCAAGCCCGAGGTAGTCTGTCTCCTTCTGGCGAAATCAGCCGATAAGAACCTTTGCCTCCTATAGATTCGACGATGTATGGTCCTTCCCAGTTGGGAGCTAGTTTTTCACTGCTATGCTCTTTCGTGTTGTAGAAGACTGCTTTGAGGACCAAGCTACCAATCGGGAACTGCCTTTTGTTGACCTTCTGATCGTAGGCTCGTTTAATCTTCTGCTGGTACTTGGCCATACGAAGGGTTGCTAGCTAGGTCCCGTAGTTCTTCAGAAAAATCTAGATCATTGACTCGAAGCTCCTCATTAGCTCCTTCTTCAATTGCTTTGGTCTTCAAAGTACTCGATATGTTTTCTATTGGGAGTACTGCTTCAAACCCATATGTTAGATGGAAAGGTGAGAACCTAGTTGATCTTCTTGGAGTTGTGCGATAGCCCCACAGGACTTCGGGCAGGACTTGCTCCCACAATCCTTTCTTGTTATCGAGCTTTTCTTGAGCAGACCAAGGATAGCTCTGTTGGAAGCTTCGGCTTGACCATTGCACTGAGGATATCTTGGTATCAAGTAGAAAAGTTTGATCCCATTGTTGAGACAGAACTCGCGAAACTTGTCTGAGTCGAATTGAGCTCCATTGTCAGCAACAAGAGCCTGTGGTATGCCAAATCTCGAGAAGATATTGTGTCTGATGAACTTGATTACTTCATCGTCGGTCTCCCGAAAAAGTGGCACTGCTTCAACCCACTTGGTGAAGTAATCTGTGGCCAACAGCAGGTACTTCTTTTTGCTTGGTGTTGATGGGAAGGGACCTAAGAAGTCCAACCCCTATTGATAGAAAGGCCATGGGCTTGTCAATTGATGGGGCTCATCTGCTGGGAGATGGATAGCCCGAGCATGTCTTTGGCAAGGCTCGCATCTTTGAACCATTTGGTGAGCGTCCCTTGCCATTGTGGGCCAGTAGTAACCTTGTAGCTTCATCTTGGCCTCGAGAGATTTTCCTCCCGAATGATTCCCGCAGGCTCCGGAGTGGATGTCAACCAGAATTGCCTTTGCTTGTTCAGGGCCAATGCATTTGAGCAACATCCTGTTGTGAGACTTGAAATATAGATCTTCACCTTGAAAGTTATAGCATAGAAGCTTTCTTTGTAGTCTTCGGGCTTGATTTGGATTTTCGGGCACCTTGCCATGTTTGAAGAAGTCGAAGATTGGCTGTCTCCAATCATCGAGCTCATTTGTGGTGGTAAGGTTCGAGGCCAACTGTTCTCCACCCCCAGATCTTTCTGTAGTGGCGACGATCTATTGTTCGGGGGTGGTCTTGGGCGCTTCTTGGTAATCGATTTGTAT
Organism: Chamaelirium japonicum; assembly: GCA_947650365.1. Classification (NCBI taxonomy): domain Eukaryota; kingdom Viridiplantae; phylum Streptophyta; class Magnoliopsida; order Liliales; family Melanthiaceae; genus Chamaelirium; species Chamaelirium japonicum. The sequence continues at coordinate 68,655,188 of OX393556.1, read as the reverse complement.
TTGTCTTCCTCCAAGCGAATCTCCAAGAACCGAAGCAGCATTGGCTAGAGCATCTGCTTCTCGATTTTCTACCCTTGGGATTTGAACGAACTCAGTGCTAATAAAATATTATTGAAGATGTCGCACTAGGGCCAAGTAATTCTGCATTCTTTCTTCTCGTGCTATGTACTCCCCGTTGATTTGCCTTATGATTAGCTGGGAGTCGCTGTAGACAATGATTCGATCCACCTCCAGGGATTCAGCCATTTCGAGTCCGGAAATAAGTGCTTCATATTTGGCTTCGTTGTTGGTGGCATTGAATCCGAAGAGAGTGGCCTTCTGAAGATGATCAAGTTCGGGGGATACCAAGACTATCCTAGTTCCCGAACCGATCGCACTTGAAGCTCCATCAGTATAAAGCTTCCATGGAGTTGGTGTTGTGGCAGGAGCCTCAAGGCTTGGATCGGTTTTTGTAGCCGAATTGAATGGAGGTTCAGCTTCATCTTCAAGGCGCATATCGACATCTTCCTCCCAAGTTATGGGGTCTTCAATTCGAAAGTCGGCTAGAAAATCAGCAATTGCCTGTCCTTTGATCGAAGTGCGAGATTCGAACTGGATCCCTAGAGCACTCATCTCAATTACCCATTTAGTCATTCGACCTGCTCGACCCGCCTTGTCGATGATATCTTTGAGTGGGTGTTCTGAGATGACTGTGACCTGGTGGGAGACAAAATAGGGTTGGAGAGGACACGATACGGTGAGTAAGGCTAGTATGACCTTCTCAGTTTTTGAGTAGCGTGTCTCAGCTGGAAGAATCGTATGGCTGATGTAGTAGACCGGATGTTCGACGCCTTCTCTTCTACTGACTAAGACCGCACTGATTGCTTGACCGGTGATGGCAATATATAGCCAGAGGTCTTCTTTTAGAAGTGGAGCCGTTAAGATAGGAGCTCGCACCAGATATTTCTTGACGTCTTGAAAGGCTTGTTCGCAAGGTGGACTCCAGCCAGATATATTCGCCTTTCGTAGCTTGTCGAAGAGCGGTTTGCACTTGTCGAAGGACTTCGAGATGAATCGATTGAGGGCAGCTAATCTTCCAGTGAGACGTTGCACTTCCTTCCGATTGGTAGGTGATGACATATCCAGAATAGCTCGAATTTGGTCAGGATTAGCTTCGATGCCCCTCTTGGTCACAAGGTGGCACAGGAACTTGCCCGATTGAACTCCGAAAGCATATTTGGCTGGATTGAGCTTTATACGATTTTTTCAAAGTATTTGAAAGGTTTTCGCCAGATTGGATAGATGGCTCTTTTGAGTAGAGCTCTAGGTAAGGAGATCGTCGACGTAGACTTCAACGTTGCGCCCGATCTGATCTTCGAACATCTTTGTGACTAGCCATTGATAGGTAGACCCGGCATTTTTAAGGCCGAAAGGCATTACGTTGTAGCAGTAGAGACCTCGGCTAGTCACAAAGTAAGTCTTCTCTCGATCGTCTTGGTGCAGTGGAATTTGATTGTACCTAGAGTATCCATCCATGAAAGATAGGAGCTTGTGGCCAGCAGTGGCATCGACGAGCCTATCTATCCTTGGCATGGGGAATGGATCTTTGGGACAAGCATTGTTGAGGTTGGTGAAGTCGATGCACACTCTGACCTTCCCATTCTTCTTTGGGACAGCAACTATATTGGAGATCCAAGTAGGGTTCTCTACTTCACGGATGAAGCCCGCTGCGAGTAGCTTACTGATCTCTTCTTGAATTGCAACTTGTAGTTCTGGTCGGATTGTACGTGGCTTTTGTTTGACAGGCTTCACTTCTTCTTTGATCGCGAGTCGGTGACAAGCATCATTTGGATTGATCCCAGGCATATCTTCGGAGCACCAAGCGAAGACGTTGATGTTGTACTGAAGAAAAGATATATACCATGTCTCGCGCTTCTGCGTCGCTGAGACCGGTACCGATGAATGTTTGTTGAGGGAGCTCTCCATTGCCGATGTTGATTGGAATGATTTCTTCGATTGAAGGTGAGGCCTCCCACTCGATCGGTGGGGGCTCGGTTAGCGGAATCTCCTTTGATTGCTAGGTTGAAGAGGGACCAGCTTCATCTCGTGGTCGCTTTGGAGGAGCAAGATTTATCTTGCGATCTGTCTTTGCCGCAGCCATTTCATAGGATCGCCCGGTTTGTTGATCTCATCGTATGCAAACAATGCCCTCTCCTGTTGTGAATTTGAGGAGTTGATGGTAAGAAGAGGAGATGACATTGATTTGATGCAGAAATGGCCGACCGAGGATGACGTTGTAATTGGATGTCCCCTCGACGATGGCGAACCTTACCGAGACTCGAGTCTCTCGGTTAAGGTCGAGGGTGAACCTCGATTCGCCCATTGTGATGCTTTGCTCGCCGTTAATGCCCGTGATCACCGTCGGGACGACGTCAAGGCTTGAGTATTTATGACCCAGACGCTTGAAGCAGTCTAAGAACATTATGTCGATGGAGCTCCCGGTGTCGATGAGGATGCGATTGACAGTGCTTCCGTCGATGAGGAGCTTCAAGACCAGGGGGTCTTGATGGGGAGTATGAACTCCTTGGAGATCGGTGTTATTGAAAATGATGGAGGGCCAGGCTAAGCCTTTGACGGGCTTCTTGATCCATGTATCTTCCTTATTCGCCGCCGAGCGAACATGGAAGATGCGTCGAACTTGCCAATCTACTTCCTTCCCGGTCAGCGCTTGATTGTGCAATGTCCCGTGAATGCCAAAGACGTTGGCATTCACAGTGATAGACGATCGATTGGAAGAGATTTGATGGACCCAGCAAGCCTCTTTCCCCTTTGCGGAGGTTCGACGCTGATCTTGTTCGCCCTTGACAAACTCTTGGAGATAGCCCTCTTGCAGTAGGTCTTCCAGATGATATCTCAATCGATAGCACCAATCGGTGGAATGGCCGTGACTTCGGTGGAAATCGTAATAGACCGTTTTGTAGGCCGTAACTTTAGTGTCAGGCTGAAGAGGATTGGGCCTTCGAAGGAATTCCTCATGTTGAATGCGGTCGAGGATCTGCTCGATCGGTAAATTCCACTCAGTGAAAGTGGTCTTCTTTGATGGAGATCGGCGTCCGTCATTTCTTGATCGCTTGTTCGCAGGGGGAACTGCTGCTTCTGCGTTGTGAGCTTTGGCAGCGTACTTTGGAGCTTCTCTCTCAGCAGGCCTTCACTTCGACTCTCGCCCTTTTCGGGCGACTTGATCATCCTCAACCTTAATCTCTATTTGGATTCGATCAAACATTGAACCCAGGGAAGGAGGGGGATTAAGGATGAAGTCTTTGTAGATGTGGAGGTCGAAGCGGAGAGTATTCTGGAAGGCTAGCATGATAGCCTCATCGTCTAAATGTCTTCCTGAGAAGGCAGCGTGCTCATTGCGGAATCTCCTTGTGAAGCTGCAAAGACTCTCGTCAGCACCCATCCTCAGCCGGTAGAGGGAATCAAGTTTTTTCTCCGGCTTCAAGTTCAGCTGGTAGTGCTGCACAAAGTGATTGGCCAAGACACCGAACTGGGTGATAGACCCGGCTCGGAGATTATGATACCAATCGAGGGATGGCTCGTCGAGGCTCCCGGCGAAGGTGCGACAGAGCACGTTTTTTTCTTCTTCGTGTGGCGTTAGAGCTTGCTTGAAGGCGAGAATATGGAGAGTTGGATCTCCCTTGAGACAGTTGAATTTGGGGAGAGTGGGTGTTCTCCATCCCCTTAAAAATAAGGATTCGAACAGACTTCGATGTAGTGGCCTAGCGGAGGAGTATCCGTCCCTGCGACTATGCCCCCGACCTGGGTGCAGGTCAAGAGGCAAGATCTCAAGGTCTTGTTCAGGCCTTTGAGTATCTGCCGGTTGGAGTCGTTGACGAAGGTCCGATCCGAGTCCACGTTGAAGCGGAATGGATGGAGAAATTCTACTCTTTGAGGGAGCCCCTTTCATCTGGTGTCTCCTTGGTGTGTCGGGCTTTGAAGTTGTCCTCCTGTCACAGTTGCGAACGGAAGAGGATTGGGAAGATTCATCGTTGATGCGATCCCAAACACTCTGCTTCCACGGGGTAGCAGAGGGAGTTGGGTCATGACGAATCCTCTCAAGGGCAGCAGTGCCCATCGATCTTCGTGGTTCGGAAGGTGCCGATTGTCGAGGCTGATTCCCCCCTCCGCCAAGTGAAGGGATGGGGAGAGCAATCCCGGCCTCGGAGGCTACCTTCTTGAGAGCATCCCTCTCAGCGGCGAGGGCGGCGTTCTGCTTAGCTAGTTGTAGTAATTGAAAGTCGACCATCGAGATTTGGTATGTAGATGGTGGGTCTTCAGCAGGAGTAGGGGCAGTTTGCCCTGTCGATTGTCGAGGGGGTTGAGGGATTGGTCGATCAACCGATCTCCCGCTGCCTGAACGAGTACCCATATCGGGGACAGCAAGGGGCTGTCCGAAGTTGAGCCTTTGACTCATTGAACGAGTCTCAGGACGAGCTTGATGTGTGTTACTTCCTTCTGGTTGACCCTGATGCTTCGTCCTCGCCATTTAGTAGAGAGCGAAGGGTACAACGAGAGTGCCGGTATCCTAACGGTTGTCTACTCAACCGAAGGGGCTAGGAAGTTTGATTATCTAGATCGGTTGTCTGCTCAACCGATCTGATAGTTGTTGTGGAGTGGACTTGGCTTCTCGCTCGATCCCACAGACGGTGCCAAACTGTGGGGGAAAATCTTCGTGCTGACCCTAAGACTTCGCCGCACCAGTCAATTGAGGTTTGAGTCGAAGATCGTTGTTCGATCTGTTGATTGAAGTTGCCGTTCTTAATACACAAACAGAGAGAGATGCAATCAGAGAGTTGACACGAGATGTGATCTCGGAGTTCAGCCGAAGCTTACGTCTCTGTGCTATAGGGTGCAACCCGAATTCACTAACTCTTTTCTCGAAGTGATCTCGACAGACCGAGTATCACTGAAGCCTCTCCGATCTCTTCAAAGACAAGAAGAAGAAGATCGAGGAGAGGTGAAGGTTGGGAAGCTAGAAAATTCCAGAGCTCTGGTTTCTGAAATCAGATCTCAGAACTTAAAATTGGATCCTTTTACATTTGAGGGGTCTGCTATTTATAGAGAAATTCTGGAGTAAATGGTGGTTTCTGGTTGCTTCTGGAAGAATCTCCAAGCAGGGCTGGTGGGTCCCGTGGTTGTCTCCTGGGGATTCAACAGGTAGGGCCGGTGGGTCCCGCGGTAGTCCTCGCGGGCCCACCAGGCAGGGCCGGTGGGTCCTGCGGTAGTCTTCGTGGGCCCACCAGGCAGGGCCGGTGGGTCCCACGGTAGTCTTCGTGGGCCCACCAGGCAGGGCCGGTGGGTCCCACGGTAATCCTCGTGGGCCTACCAGACAGGGCCGGCGGGTCCCGCAGTAGTCTTCGTGGGCCCACCAGGCAGGGCCGGTGGGTCCCGTGATAGTCTTTGTGGGCCCACCAGGCAGGGCCGGCAGGTCCCGTGGTTTGTAGACCTTTCTGCCAAAATTTGCACCCACAGTCGCTACATGCCTTTTCCAGATCGATAGGCAGACAATCGGTCGAAAACCAAAGGATCAGGCGGAAAACCCATATTTTCGCTCGATCACTGAGATCCTGACCGGTTGAAGACTCCCTCTCAATCGAAGTCATCCGATCAGTCATAGACACCCAATCAGTCAATAGCACCGGATCGATGATCAGCAACCCGATTTCGCCAGATCGTCAGGAAGACAATTGGTCAAAAAACCAAAGGATTGGACGGAAAACCCATATTTTTGCCCGATCACTCAAGTCATGATTGGTTAAAGACACCTGATCGATCACTAGACGCTACATGCCTTCGCTAGATCTACAAGACAACGATCGGTCGAAAAACCAGAGGATCGGGCGAAAAACCCATATTTACATCCGATCATTGAGATCCTGGCCGGTTGAAGACACCCGATCTGTCAAAGTTGACCGATCGGTCACAGACACCAGATCGGTAGATAGCACCTGATTGGCCACCAGCAACTCACATTCGACCGATCAATAGACAGATGATCGATCGAAAAACTAAAGGATTGAGCGAAAAACCCATGTTTTCGCCCGATCACTGAGTTCCTGATCGGTTAAAGACACCCGATCGATCGAAGTTGACCGATTGGTCACAGACACTCGATCGGTCGACAGCACCCGATCGGCCGCCAACAACTCGCATTTGACTGATCGACAAGCAGACGATCGGTCAAAAAACCAATGTATCGGGCAAAAAACCCATTATTTTGCCCGATCACTGAGATCCTGACCAGTTGAAGATACCCGATCAGTCGACAGCACCCGATTGGCCGCCAGTAACTCACATTCGATCGATCGACAAGCAGACGATCGATCGAAAAACCAAAGGATCGGGCATAAAACTCATATTTTCGCCCGATCATTGACATCCTGATCGGTTGAAGACGTCCGATCGGTCGACATCGATCGATTGGTCGTAGACACCCGATCGATTAACATCAATCAATCACTGAAAAATGCCTGACTGGTCGACAGCACTTGATGAGTAACCACCAACGCCAACCCTTGGCAGGGGGTTGGATGGATATCACCATGATGGAGGAGCACTGACCCCTGAATTTTGCACCAGAATTCCAAGTCAACAAGATCAACCTCTAGCTAACTTGGAGGGGTAACCGTGGATGCAAAATTTGGCCAACGCTCGGAGACAGGACCCACTAGGCCTGCTAGGGGGTCTACAAAGACTACGACGGGACCCACTAGCCCTGATTAGGGGTCCGCAAAGATGACAACGGGACCCATTAGCCCTGCCTGGGGGTCCATAAAGACGATGGTGGAGCCCACCAGCCTTGCCTGGAGCCTATCGAAGTGACTGCAAAAACCGCCCCGGACCCCAGATATTTTCCAAACCTCTATAAATAGCAGTCCAGATGAATATTCTAGATCGATCTTTTGATTTCCAGATCAGATTTTCAAAAACCGGAGCTCTGACATCCCTTTCTTCCTACTTCCTTCTAAGAAAGGCAAGTGACACTCAGCCTATCGAGGTCACTACATTTCAAGTGTTTGTGAATTAAGGTTGCTCCTTATAGCACGGAGAGGTGGGCTTCGGTTGAACTTTGAGACCACACCTTTGTCTACTCTTCTGTACTCAATCTCTCTACTTCTAAAACCAAGTCCACAAACTCCCAACTACTTCTAAACCTAAAGCTCGAACCAACACCTTGAATGATTGATTGTTGGGCAGAGTCCTCAAGATGGCACAAGGATCATCCCCCATAGAGTTCGGGACTCGAGTTGTCCACCATAAGTTTCATACTTTGGCAGGAGTGGACCAATGTGTTCTGGCGAGCTACGGGCAATATCATGGGGCGGCAAAGGGACAAACAAGCTCGGGTTCAACGAGCTCTATCCTGACGTCATGTTAGGCGAGCTCCCTGCTAATGTCACCTTAGATGAGCTTAGGGATGGCAACGGTGCGGTTTCGGTGCGGTTTCGGGTAAAAATGAAACCGCACCACAACACCAAAACCGCACGGCACCATGACGGTGTACCGTTATGTAAAACTGATTACCACGGTCTATCACTATAATGGCCTAAACGGTGCAGTTTTGGTTAAAACCGAAACTGCACCGCTACACCAAAACTGAAAACCACCGCGAAGGTTTTGAATTTTGCCAAACGAAAACCGCACCATGCAGTGCAGTTTATTGTGGTTTTCTGTTTAAACCGCACCGCTGCCATCCCTAGATGAGCTTCTTCCTGACATGATACAGATGTCAGCTTAGGCAGCTCCTTGCGAGGTGGGACGATGAGTTCGAGACTCGATGAGTTCTAGCGAGCTCCGGGCGACATCGTGGGGCCAAACATTAGTCAGAGGTTGGCAGAGGGACAAACAAGCTAGGGCTAGGACCAACGAACTCCTTGATGATGTCACATCAGGAGAGCTCCCTGCTAACATCACCTCAGATGAGATCATTGTTGACTTCATGCTGACATCTCTCAGGCATTTCCCTACTGATGTTACTTTTAGGCAAGCTCCCTATTATGGTTTCTCTGTGCGGGGGTACTCAAAGGGTTGCTCTGCTTGTTGGTCAGTCTTTTATACCAAGCATGTGAAAAGGTCGCGAAGGTGCTATTGACTGAAGTTACTAGCGGGTCGCTTGGAGTCAGTGGACTTGGTGACTTTAGAGGTACCAGATACCAGAGTTACCACCAGGGAATTTAGCGACGGTGGGCTCGGTAGCTTTGGCGACCATGTTGCCCTCCCCCTCCTCAGATGTTACCATCTCTAGTGGTATTGGGCGACCGTTCGATGCCCTCCGGCCTGCTCAACCACGTGGAGGTTGAGCGATTGATGCTCCGGGCGCCGACAACATCCATAGGAACTTCCCGACGTGCGGTAAGGTCCCGAGGTGAAGAGGAGAGAGAATGGTGATCTATTCAATATGGTAAATGCATTTGATGGCAGACGACCCGAAAGTGAATCGTACTCTAGCCAACTGAATGCAATTGTGATGCATGTCATCGGGAGGAGATCTGAACTCCCCGGCCTGGCGCACATCACAACCTCACAATGTTAGGCGACCCAAAAGTGTGGAAGATTTCTGATAAGGATTTGCAGTTTGAATCTACTTGACCAATTGAATTGATTCAACAGGATTGAACAGGCCCAATTAATCATCAACAACTAAAACATCATTAATTGGAACCAATGAATTGTTGGGTCCATCAAAAAAAAAATTTGTTGGGAAAAAGAATCATCAACAAACAATGGGTCAGCTTCGAATGTATGGACAATTTGTAGTGAGAAGAGCTTCCCGGCAAACTCTGCAACGTCCTCTCCATCTTCACACGATGAAGAAGAAGCATAGAATGCAAGGCCCCTCATCTCTGAAAGCCTCCGCCCGAGCCGCAGAGCCACCTTCATCTCGAACAGATCACCGTTCTATCTCCTCTCCGCCTGTCTCTTCCCCAAGTTGGACTCGATCTCCTCCTCCAGCTGCTGGTAGAATTCGGCGTAGTTGCGGCACAGCTCGAACACCATGCCCATTTGCCCCCCATTCTCCAGGCTGTTCACCACCATCGAGAGTGCCCCTCCGACCACCCTAACCAATGCCGGCCACAGCCGGAGCGTCGGAGCTCCGATCAAACTAGCCCTGACGGCCGCCACACCGGCGATGATAGGTCCCAAGATTGCAAAAGCCTTGTTAGCCTACAAGACCTGTTTACCGAAGTGCATGTATTCCTTGGTATTCTTCGCCTTCACTACCCGAAGAACCCCCTTCATCTCCTCCTCAAGTTCTCTGCTCCAACTGTTTGTTCTGACCCCCCTTGCCAGCCTCTGGTTCGGTTTCGGCTAACAGACCGTGGGCTTGACCGTCTCGGGGAACTTCTCGAGCATCCCTGGGAGCAAAGGGAGAGGGTGTGCGATATCTACGCTGGATTGCTGCTCCTCACCATGCCGCCAATCGTGCCATTGATCAAGCAATCATCACAGCTGATTGTAGCTGTATATTGCAGCAATCAAGGGATTCATTCAGCATTGAATAATCACCATAATAGCATGTATATGATGGGATTCATTCCAGCATTACATAGTTACCATAACAGCTCATATTATATATGATGGGATCCATTCAGCATTGAATGGGATTCATTGCAGCATTGCATGGTTACCATAAAAGCATATATTGTATAATATGGGATTCATTCCCTTATGAGTGTAATATGTACATTATATATAGTGATGAAATAGAAGAGGCATAACAAGCCATACAAATTAATCCCACTAGTCATTCTCTTTGTTATCTCTAGTTCCTGTTTTCTCACATGGTATCAGAGCGAACCATCATGGCCAATGTTGAGAATACCTCCACCAATGCTTCCAACCACAAATCCGTCCTCTATGATTCCAATATTGATGCCGTGGATTCCTCTCTTCCGGCTGTGAAATCCATCCGTCAGGAGGTGGCAATCAAGCTGCAATCAAGCAACTATCTCCCGTGGAAGACACAGGTCCTTCCAGTCCTTCGTTCCCTTGGACTGGTTGGATTTATTGACGGCTCTGCAGTCCGTCCCAAGCCAGAGGATCTCTCGCCTACTGCTGTTCAATGGCATCGCCTAGATCAGATGGTCTTGGCGTGGCTTACAAACTCTCTCTCAGAGGCCGCCGTTACTCAAATCGGCACATGTGAAACCTCGGCTGAGGTTTGGCACTCCTTGGAGGTGCTATATGGGACACTCACTCGATCCCGAGTTCTCCAACTCAAGTCGGAACTCCAGTCCTTGTCAAAAGGAGCTCTCTCTATGGCCGACTACGTTCAGCGGGCTAAATCTATAGCCCAAAATCTCGCTAGTGCTGGTAAACCCATTGATGAGGATGACCTCGTCATGTGGGTTCTCCGCGGCCTTGGATCCGAGTTTGATCCAATTGTTGCTGCAATTAATCTCTCGCGAGATTCTCCTACAGTAGATGAGGTCATCGCGCTATTGTTTGATTTCGAGCTTCGACTTCAAACTACACGCCGGGATGTCGAGACACCCGCCGCGATGTATACCACTCGCAGTCGCGGTCGTTCCCAATCGGGAAACCGCAGCTCCCGCAGCCGTGGACAGTTTAGTGGAGGCCGAGGTGGAGGCCGGGCCGGGAACGGTCGCGGATCCACTTCTTTTGCACCTTCTCGTGGTGGTCGTGGGGCACCAGGTCAGCGCAATAGAGGCCCGCCTCGCTCAAACGGTGATTCCGACGTTGTCTGCTACCGCTGCGGACATCCGTATCACAAAGCCAACAATTGTTTCGCTCCAGACTCAGCTATTTCTAATCAGGTACAATCTTTTGCTGCAATGCATCTATCTGATCAGGTTGACCAAGCATGGTATCCTGACACTGGAGCATCCAATCACATGACCGCTGACACCGCACAGACTGAAGGTATGGCTCCATATTCTGGTCCTGATTCTGTAATGGTTGGCAATGGAACTGGTTTACCTATTACTCACCTGGCTAAGGTATCCATTCCGAATACATCGGTTCATCTAGATCGTGTCCTCATTGTCCCTCAGTTGAAAAAGAACTTATTAAGCGTGTCTCAATATACTCGTGATAATAATTGCTGCTTTATTTTCTATCCATGGGGATTTGTTATCAAGAACTTGAGGACAGGCCGGACAATGCTGCGAGGAACTAGGCATGGTGGGCTCTATCCAATAAGCGTGGGGACGTCACCATCTGCAGTCAGCCTCTTCACCAATAAGACCGATGGGGACACTTGGCACGCGCGCCTAGGACATCCGGCTTATTCTTTGATGAAATCATTGTATCCGTCATTAAATCTCAGCTGTCAGGGAAATAAGAGCATTTGCCGAAGTTGTAAACTAGGCAAAGCCTCAAAACTTTCATTTTCTCGCCGAGAATCTTATTCAAATAAGTTATTGCATACTCTTCATAGTGATGTTTGGGGCCCAGCACCTGTTACCTCTCTCGATGGTTTTAGATTTTATCTTATTATCGTTGATGAGTGCTCGCGATTCTCGTGGTACTTTCCTTTACGACGTAAATCTGAAGTCGGTATCCTCTTTATACAGTTCATCAAACTCATGGAAAATCAGCTTAATAAGAAAGTGAAGTTTGTGCAAACGGATGGTGGAGGGGAGTTTATGAGCCATACTCTTCAAGACTATTTCTTAAATAAAGGAATCTCTCACTTGATTTCTTGTCCAGGAACACCCGAACAAAATGGCTTAGCAGAGCGCAAGCACCGGCATGTTGTGGAAACTGGACTTACTCTCATGGCGCATGGATATACTCCCAAACAATATTGGAATCATGCATTTACCACTGCTGTCTATCTGATCAATCGTTTACCCTCCAACACGATCCGCATGCGCTCTCCCTTTGAAGCCCTCTTTGGTGTGCGACCATCCTATGATCATTTGCGCACTTTTGGGTGTGCTTGTTTTCCTGTGCTAGCCCCATTTGGACGAGGAAAACTGGACTTCAAATCGTTGGAATGTATTTTTCTTGGCTACAGTAGTCATCATAAAGGCTACAGATGCCTTGATCCGGTCACGGGCAAAGTTTATATATCCCGGCATGTGTCGTTTGATGAAACAAGGTTTCCGCTCTCTCATCCTTCGTCAACAAGTGCACCGTCTTGTCAGGACTTTTGTGCGCGACCCTTCCCCGTGGACTCCTTTCAACAGTTGCTGACTTCAGGATCACATGGCCTCACTTCTCCGCTGCCTTCCTCCCCTAACACATCTTCTCTTCATACATCTTCAGGTTCAGCAGGATTGCCACCACTTGTACCTGAACCTCATGGGCAGTCTTATGCCACTGCCGTCGATGGTCCGGAAGGTGCTTCCCCAGCATGCACCAGTAGCTGTCTCCCTCCTGCTAGCTCCACTGCCACTCCTACATCTCCTTCGGCACCTTGTCCGGAGGATGGGGGCTCCGGTCACGTAGACGACTTGCTTGGTTCATCTATAGCTTCCGACTCTGGACCTGCTGCTGCCTCCGGCTTGGCCTCTGCTGGATCGACTACTCCCTTGGTACATCCTCCGTGGCCTAGCCATGCCTCTATTCAGCAAGCTCGAGGTCCTCGCGGAGGTCCTGGCGCAGCACCTTTTGATCCTCATGCCACAAGTTCGTCCTCGACCCACTCCATGGTCACACGCTCCCGTGACGGCACCCGTCTTCCAAAGGTTCTATTTGCATCCCGTCATCCAATACCCTTGGCTCTCCTTTCTACTTTGCCAGATCATGTGCCGGAGCCATCCACTTACAAGCAAGCGGCCCGTGATCCTAACTGGGTACAAGCTATGGACGAGGAGTTTGCTGCCCTTCAACGCAACAAGACATGGTCCCTTGTACCTTTTACTCCGTCGATGAATGTCGTCGGGTGTAAATGGGTATACAAACTCAAACACCGTGCCGATGGCTCAATCGAACGATATAAGGCTCGTTTGGTAGCCAAAGGTTTCAATCAGCGCGAAGGCTTTGACTTTGAGGAAACCTTCAGTCCCGTGGTCAAATCAGGAACCGTGCGCCTCATTCTCTCCTTAGCCCTCTCTCGTGACTGGTCATTGTGCCAGCTTGATGTTAAAAATGCATTCTTACACGGGGACTTGACCGAGGTCGTCTACCTCCAACAGCCGCCCGGGTTCGTTGACCAAGCCCGACCTAATCATGTTTGTCACCTGCACAAAGCTCTTTATGGTCTTCGCCAAGCTCCACGGGCGTGGTACACAAGATTCACCACCTTTCTCCTTCAGCTTGGGTTTATCTGCTGCCCTCACGATACTTCGTTATTTTTGTGGCAACAACGCGGTTGTATTATTCTCGTCTTACTATATGTCGACGACCTTATCATCACTGGAAGCCATGATAATTTGATCTCTCAGCTTGTTCGACGTCTCTCCTCTGAGTTCGACATGAAGGACATGGGAGCACTTAACTTCTTCTTGGGCATGCAAGTTGTGCGGCACAACGACTCTCTTGTTCTCTCTCAAACTCAATATGCTCTTGCTCTTCTTACTCGCTTTGGCTTATCCGGTGTTAAGCCAGCCAAGAGTCCCCTCGAAGCCGGCATCCAACTATCAGCTTGTGCCCCGGATCCTCTTCCTGATCCAATGGTCTACAGGCAGATGGTCGGGTCTCTTCAATACTTGACTATGACCCGCCCAGACCTTGCTTACGCTGTTAATTATGTTTGCCAATTTATGCAAAAACCATGCTCCTCTCATCTTTCTGCAGTCAAGAGAATTTTTCGCTACGTCAAACGCACTCTCTCCTCTGGCCTTCGGTTCTCAAAGTCGGCTTCACTAGCGCTTCGTGCTTTTTCAGATGCAGATTGGGCGGGTTGTCCAAATAGTCGACGCTCAACAACGGGCTACGCCGTCTTCCTCGGGCCAAATCTACTTTCTTGGGGGTCCAAGAAGCAACCTACTGTATCTCGCTCTAGTGCCGAGGCCGAGTATCGTGCGCTGGCTTCCACGACGACTGAAGTTCTTTGGTTCCTCCACATGCTTCGATTTCTTCACGTCCGCTTATCTGGAACCCCCTTACTCCTCTGCGACAACATTAGTGCACTGCACATGGCTAAGAATCCTGTTTTCCACAGCAGGACGAAACACATTGATATCGACGTCCACTTCATACGCGATCATGTACTTCGGGGTGATGTCACTGTCTCTCATCTACCAGGGAAAGATCAAGTCGCTGATATCTTTACAAAGTCGCTTCCTAGTCCGCGATTTCTCTGGCTTCGGGACAAGCTCTCCTTACGGGTTCACCCTTCGTCAGCTTGAGGGGGGATGTGCGATATCAACGCTGGATTGCTGCTCCTCACCATGCCGCCAATCGTGCCATTGATCAAGCAATCATCACAGCTGATTGCAGCTGTATATTGCAGCAATCAAGGGATTCATTCAGCATTGAATAATCACCATAATAGCATGTATATGATGGGATTCATTCCAGCATTACATAGTTACCATAACAGCTCATATTATATATGATGGGATCCATTCAGCATTGAATGGGATTCATTGCAGCATTGCATGGTTACCATAAAAGCATATATTGTATAATATGGGATTCATTCCCTTATGAGTGTAATCTGTACATTATATATAGTGATGAAATAGAAGAGGCATAACAAGCCATACAAATTAATCCCACTAGTCATTCTCTTTGTTATCTCTAGTTCCTCACCATGCCGCCAATCGTGCCATTGATCAAGCAATCATCACAGCTGATTGCAGCTGTATATTGCAGCAATCAAGGGATTCATTCAGCATTGAATAATCACCATAATAGCATGTATATGATGGGATTCATTCCAGCATTACATAGTTACCATAACAGCTCATATTATATATGATGGGATCCATTCAGCATTGAATGGGATTCATTGCAGCATTGCATGGTTACCATAAAAGCATATATTGTATAATATGGGATTCATTCCCTTATGAGTGTAATCTGTACATTATATATAGTGATGAAATAGAAGAGGCATAACAAGCCATACAAATTAATCCCACTAGTCATTCTCTTTGTTATCTCTAGTTCCTGTTTTCTCACAGAGGGTACGCCTTGTCGAGCACCAATACTTTCTCCATCGCCTCCGCAACGTCGGTCTCTGCAGGAGCTCGAAGGGCGAAGCTAGTGTGGATTGATCCCTCGAGCTACCGGAACATGCAGGTGGCGTTCCTCTGCTCCTCGGCAAGCTGCGACGGTGGGATCTTGTTGGTGATCAGCATCATCCCCGTCGCGGCGGCAAATAGGAGTGCCGAGGATAGCTTGAGGGCAAGGAGAGTGGGCGTCGAATCATCAACGATGGGAATCGCTGAGATGTCGGCCATGATTGAAGCGGTGAGGGTGATGGAGTTGACGGAATTGAGGAGGAGGTGGCCCCAGTTGTTCCACTGCTCCTCCAATTTGATCTTGATGGGCAACTTCTGGATGGGCAGTAAACGATTCTTAGGGGTATAAAGATTGGCGCAAATCCTTCGGTCACATGAGGACAACTAGGGATGCAACTTGGGCAGTTTTGATCCGACCCAACCCGACACCAACCCGAATTTTTAGTGGGTTTGGGTTGATGTATTTAAAAATTGGGTTGGGTTAGGGTTGAAAAAATACAACCCGAGTTGAATTTGGGTTAGGCACGGGCTATGGGGTCGGGCAACCCGACCCAACCCGAACCCGAGTACCCATGTATATGAGTCTGTGATATATAGGTAACAATCACAACCATTCCGAGTACCCATATGTTGAGGGGTCGCAGTCATAGTCACCTATTTCACACAGTCCCATATTATTTATTTGATTCTTGCTTATCAAATAAAGACATTATCGAATGATCCAGTAAATTGCATGAATAGAAATGCAACAAAATTGTATGGTAGTGTTAGCAACTATAAGTTCTTTTTAGATTTTGATCTTCAAAGTATAAAAATTTTAAATATATATATATATATATATATATATATATATATATATATATATATATATATATATATATATAGTAGTGATACATTGCGGCGAGTAACATGCGGGCTTAACGTGCGGCCACCCCCTTCGGGGGTATTTTCGGGATTTTTTTTTTTTGGGGATTGATCACCCACCCTTGGATTGGACACACAAAAAATTTCAGCCCGATCCAAGACCTATAGGCCGTCCAAATGTGTTGATCTTTTATCGGTCGTTCAATTTTTTCGCCATTTTGATCAACACATTTGGATGGGCTATAGGTCTTGGATCGGGCTGAAATTTTTTGTGTGTCCAATCCAAGGGTGGGTGATCAATCCCCAAAAAAAAAAAATCCCGAAAATACCCCCGAAGGGGGTGCCGCACGTTAAGCCCGCATGTTACCCGCCGCAATGTATCACTACTCTATATATATATATATATATATATATATATATATATATATATATATATATATATATATATATATATATATACTAAAATGTAAGCCTCTCTCCCGTGTTGTGACACGTGGACGTCTTTTAAAGATCTAGAATTCTTCTTACGTGTGTGAACGCGGCTCTCTTTTAAATCCACTTAAAAACCTTCCATAAAGATGATAAATTTTCATTCAATGGCATTTAATGGTCATTTGATGTTAATCTCTCTCTCTCTCTCTCTCTTTCTCTCTCTAACATGTGAATCACACTTAGTTTAGATTTCACACATCTTCGAACATTTGCGATATCGTCTTTGCCAAATGATGTGCACAACACATTCGGGCATTGCCCGGGTTTCTTACTAGTATATATTAAAATGGAAGTCTCTCTCCAGTGTTGTGACACGTGGACGTCTTTTAAAGAGCTAGAATTCTTTATCCCTGTGTAAAACGGCTCTCTTTTAAATCCATTTAAAAACCTACCATAAAGATAAATTTTCATTCAATGGTATTTAATGGTCATTTGATGTTAATCCTTCTCTCTCTAATAATTGAATCACCCTCACTTTAGATTTCACACTTCTTTGAATAGTTGGGATGTCGTATTTGCTAAATGGCATGCATCAAGTGTTGGAATTGGATCCGCTTATCAGAGTCGCAGTGGAAGCAAAAGATAGATCCGAAGATCATACAGTGTATGTTTCATTACAATTAATTCTACAAAACAATCTACATGCAAATCTATGATCTTAGCATATGTGCGGACACCCTAGAGGCATACTACAATCTACGAAAGACATGCATGCATCTAGTTAGGTGTTTAGAATCATCATGCCATATGGATCTATGATCCGGAGAGAATGGAACGATGATGAACCATACGTGAATCATAAGGGAAACTGTCGGATAGCACCTTGTCCTTTGCGAAGGGAGGAATCCTCGAAGTCTTACCTCTGAGTGCAAGGACTACGAGCCGACGGAGGAATTTGTTGCGAAGACGATGACAAGCCGCGAGATCTCCTCCTCCACTTTCTCTCTTCTTTCTTCTCCTTCCTTCCTGCTTCTTCTTCCTTCTTCTTCCTCTTTCTTCCTTGGCCGAAACCACAAAGAGAGGGAGAGAGGGAGAGGTTCGGGTATAAGGAGAAGGGAGGCACTTAAGACCGGCCCCTCCCCCTCCATTCTACATATAGGGCCGGTCTCCTAGTGC
Source organism: Chamaelirium japonicum (assembly GCA_947650365.1). Classification (NCBI taxonomy): domain Eukaryota; kingdom Viridiplantae; phylum Streptophyta; class Magnoliopsida; order Liliales; family Melanthiaceae; genus Chamaelirium; species Chamaelirium japonicum. The sequence continues at coordinate 68,637,576 of OX393556.1, read as the reverse complement.
CATGCGCAAGCTAGGGCCGGCCCTAATGAGATTAGGATGAGGGGGGATCGGTTTTAGGGTTTCCAAGTGTCTATCGTGAACTCTGGACGAAAACGCCCTTCACAAAAAGTAAAAAACTGAAAGAGAGATTAAGTGAGGTGCGCTACTCGAAATCGAGTTCCGTCAGCACCTATGAGCTCCTGAAATTATTCCGCTCATTCTAAGATCTATACTCAATATGTTCTGATCCATATTTCAGTATTTACCAAAATACCCCTACAGCCCCTAACACATGTGAATTAGGTTCTTAGGCTCCGGGCTTGCGCTCCATCGCGCTACTTCGCATCCAACGTATCCAACCAGGACAGGGAAAAATTCCTATACGCAATGACAAGGTGGAACCTTCAGGGTTCGGGACCTCTAGCTCCAACTGGATCCCTGATTAACTATTCCGGTGACACACCGAAAGTTCCGTTAATCAGCCCTAATCCGATTAACCCGCATAGCCACCTAGAGTGCGACGCAAGTTGAACTCTAGTGATCCTAAACTTATGTTACTCACTCGTAACCCTGTTCTCTACTATACTCTGATAATCCTTAGTCCCTCCTATTACTGGTGCCATGATACGACTCAGGCAGTAGGGAGCACCGTCAGATCCCGACCGATCATCTGACTAGGGTTTGATGACTTGTCATCTAAACACCACATACCTTCCGGTGCTATGCCTAGCATCCGGAACATCGTCAGTCATACTGACAACCACCAGGCCTGGGTTAATTATGTGGACAGATTGACTCATCAAAACGCACCCATCCAACACTGGACGTCGAATAACCTATAGGGATTACATATCACTCAAGCGCCAGCCGAGTAACCCAACGTACTGTGGTATTGGACTATGGAAGGTCCGTACATGTTGGCACATCAAAGCGCCACACAACTGGTTCAACAATATCATCGTGCTTGGTCAGGTGAATGGGAATCCCACGTTCCCATGGTGGAGACTTCACCATATTCTCTACCTACCACCAGATTGTTCTCGATGAAGTGACCGGCATCACCTAAGCTGTGAACTAGTTCTAGGCCTACACAAAACCAGTCCACTAGGTCTCCCAAGCATGGATCCACCATGCGCCTCAGTGGCCTACTGTGTTCCCTAGGGTCCTTTATTATATGTATATTAACATATACCGTTGTAGTATTCTAATGAAAGCAATAACCAAAGTCATCTTTATTAATGTTAATACAGAAAATCCATACTAAGGACACACGAGCTACAACAATCTCCTACTTGGCCTAGCGGGGAACAACAGTCTAAACTCCCATGGCATCCACGTGCTTCTCAAAAGCCTGGGTCTGTAACGCCTTTGTGAAAGGGTCCGCCATGTTATCTGCAGAAGCCACCTGAGTCACTGCAACCTCCCCTCGCTTCTGCAAGTCCCAGATAATGTATTATTTCCACACGATATGCTTGCTCTTCTGGTGATATCTTGGCTCCTTGGATTGTGCTACCGCTCCACTATTGTCACAGTAAAGGATAATAGGATCTTGAGCTCCCGGTAAGCATCCTAATTCTGTGAGGAACTTCTTGAGCCACACCGTCTCCTTAGCTGCTTCGCACGCCGCAACGTACTCAGCCTCTGTCGTCGAATCTGCGATGCATCCCTGCATCACGCTCCTCCAACTGACAGTTCCTCCTCCTAATGAAAACATAAACCCTAATGTCTATCTCCTAGATTCTGGATATAACGCAAAGTCAGAATCCGTATATCCAATCGGCATCAGTTCCTGTGAAGAGTAAACTAACTCATAATCTCTCATCCTACGGAGATACTTGAGTATACTTTTCACAGCAATCCAGTGCCCTGGACCCGGATTTGATTGATACCTGCCCATTATACCTACTATATAGCATATATCTGGTCTCGTGCATTGCATAGCATATATCAGACTCCCTACAGCCGAAGCATAAGGTATCTTCTGCATCTCTGCCCTCTCCTCGGGAGTCTTAAGACCCTGATCCTTGGACAATTTCATTCCATGTCTAAATAGAACCAGTCCCTTCTTGGAGTTGTGCATACTGAATCTGACCAAGATAGTATCTATGTAGGCTGACTGTGACAGCAAGAGAGTCTTGTTCTGGCGATCTCGAGTTACCTTGATCCCCAGAACATAACTCGTTTCACCCAGGTCTTTCATGTCAAATTGAGAGGATAACCACACCTTCACTGTAGATAACGTTCCAACATCGTTTCCAATAAGCAGGATATTGTCTACGTAAAGCACTAGAAAAACAACTGCAGTCTTATCGCTCCTTTTTTAAACACATGGTTATCCACGTTCTGCTCAAATCCATAAGACTAGATAGCCTGATCAAAACACATGTTCCAACTTCTGGATGCTTGCTTCAGTCCATAAATGGATTTTTGCAACTTGCACACCAGACTTTCCTGACCTTTTGCGACAAATCCTGGAGGCTGAGACATATAGATGTCTTCTTCCAAATCCCCATTAAGGAATACGGTCTTGACGTCCATTTGCCAGATCTCCCAATCATAATGGGCTGCAATGGATAAGAGAATCCGGATAGACTTAAGCATAGCCACTAGCGAAAAGGTTTCGTCATAGTCTATCCCTTCTCGCTGGGTATAAACCTTAGTGACTAGTCTAGCTTTGTAAGTCTCAACGGTACCATCCGGACCTCTCTTTTTTTTGTACACCCACTTACACCTAAATGGTTTAATGTTGTGAAGCGGTGTTACAAGTATCCAGACCGAGTTTTGGGACATCGATGTTAGTTCTGCCTCAATGGCTTTCTGCTATGCTGCATGGTCAGAGGATACCATTGCTTCGTCATAGTTCAGAGGATCATCCTCCTAAAACTCTGGATCCACCATAAAGGCTTCTCCAATGTATCTATCAGGAGCACTTGTGGTCCTTCCACTGCGACGAGCCTACAGTGGTTCCATAGGAGTCGATTCTACAGTATTGTTTATCTTAGTGGTATCGGCTCCCACTATATTTTCTGTCTGTGTACTCCCATCAGTACCAAGCAATTCTTCAAGAACTACTTTACTGGTGGGCTTATGGTCTATTAAATAATCCTCCTTCAGGAATACGACGTTCGTCGAGATGACTACCTTTCTATCCTCAGGATCATAAAATAAACCACCCTTTATCCCTTTTGGATACCCAACGAATAGACATACCTTAGCCTTTGACTCCATCTTATCTCGCTTGTCCTTCCGCACATGTGCTAGACAACCCCAAATCCTAAAGTGCTGTAGGCTTGGCTTTCGCTTCAACCACAGCTCCCAAAGAGTTAGAGGTACTGACTTTGATGGAACAAAGTTCAAAGTATATGCTGCCGTCTCTAGGGCATATCCCCAAAAACTAGGTGGCAATGTTGCATAACTCATCATAGTCTGAACCATGTCTAACACAGTTCGGTTTCTCCTCTTAGATGCACCATTTTGTTATCGTGTCCCTGGTGCAGTCAACTGGGATACGATCCCATGCTCACGCAGGTACCCAATAAATTCATCCGATAGGTATTCGCCTCCTCGATCCGATTGAAGAGACTTGATACTTTTTATCGTCTGCTTTTCTGCTTCAGCTCTGAACTCCTTGAACTTATCAAAGGATTCAGACTTCCGCTGCATTAGGTATATGTATCCAAACCTCGAGTGATTATCTGTGAAGGTGATGAAATACTCGAAGCCTCCTATGGCATGGACACTTATGGGCCCACATGCGTCAGTATGTACTAACTCTAATACCTCCTGAGATCTGCTACCTTTGTCTCGGAAAGATCTTTTAGTCATCTTGCCTTCCAGGCAGGACTCACACGTCGGTAGGCTTTCTGAAATATCTGTACTTAAAAGTCCTACCTTAACCAACCTGTGAATCCTGTCTGAGACTATGTATCCAAGCCTTAGATGCCAAAGGAGTGTTGGATTATCTGACGGATTTTTCCTTTTAGATGAATTAACCACACATGCTTCAGTTATGTTATCCTGCTTATGATTGAAGTTAATTACATAGAGACCATTCTGTGTCTTTTCCTTACAAATAAAGGAACCATTCAATTTAATTGACACACCAGAAGCATTAAATAAAACTGAAAAATCTTCATTATTCAATAAGGAAACAGAAATTAAATTTTGTCTTAAGGACGGTACATAAAGTATGTCTCTAAGTAATAAACTTTTTCCATCAAGAAACTGCAAGACGACATCTCCAACTGCTTCAGCCTCTGCCATAGCCTTAATTTCCAAGCTTAGGATTATCTCTCTATCACCCAGGTTTCTTGTCTCCTTGAACCCCTGCAAATTATTGCAAGCATGGTTAGTGGAACCAGAATCCACAATCCATGAGACTGGAGAACAACTGGATGCTACAAGGGATTCCACTATGTAGATTTGAGATATACTTGTCTCAGCCTTCTTGGGAGCCGCGCTACAGTCGCCCTTCCAGTGCCCCTTCTTGCCGTATCGAAAATATTTTTCTTTGGGCTTCGCCGGACCATTCTGCTTAGGAACCTGCGACTGCACCTGGCCCATCTTCACGGGCTTCTTAGATTTTCTTTTCTAAAACTTACCTTTGGCTTTCAGAGAAGAATTCCGCTCTACATTCAGGGATTGGGCTCCTGTCTTCATCCCATCCTCCGTCGCCTGGAGCGTCGCTAGGAGCTCTGTGTTAGATATCTCCAATCGGTTAAGGTTAAAGTTGGTAACGAAGCCCTCAAACGCTCCTGACAGAGACGTGAGAAAAATATCGGTCTGAATCTCTGCATCCAAGATGACATCGCAGGAACCAAGCTCATTCATATAGCCAAACAATTTCAGCATATGATCCCGAACTAAAGTCCCCTCTGCTATCTTCATGGACACCAATTTCTTGATGGTCAGGTAACGAGTTACCCGACTACGACCCTCAAACATTTCCTTTAAATAGAGCATTATGACCGAAGCGAAAGCCATGTCTTCGACTTGCTTCTAAAGGACGGTCTGCAAGGATGCCATTATGTAGCACTTGCACATCTCATCAGCATCTAGCCAGTCTTTCAATTCCTTCAACTGGGCCTCAGTAGCACTTGGTACGTCCCGGCATGGCCGGTTGAGGGGTACTTAGGGTAATTATGTGTTTGCCAACCCTTAGGACGAGCATCAGGTTACACTTCCAGTCCTCGTAGTTTGGTCCCGTAAGTTTGTTATCATTAAGGATGGAGGCAAGGGGGTCGAGCTTGGTCATGATTTCTGTAAACAATGGTTTAAAGCAAAAATTAGGGTCTACTATAATCTATTTCATGGAATTTAGAAATAGATAATGTCTACTCCAGCCGCTATGTCTTCACTACCTCAAGTGGAGACATTCAGGAATCTAAATTCCCTAGGCTCGAGCACTGAGACTATCGGCCTTAAATTGGAGACAGCATCTCGGTGAGAGCATGCAACCGCTTCTGCCAACGGGGTTTTTATGACCGAGTCTTCATCAGAATTACTCATGGCAAACTGAAAGACCTCCCAGTCTCCTTTTGGCTAGCTTTATGTGACCCGCGTGCGCAGCAACGATGGCTTCACACAAGCTTTCGGATGCTTCTCACAAATCTAGGTAGTATCGGCAGGGGGGTTCATAGGCTCCCGCGGTGCAAGAAAAAACTATCTCCCACTGCTACCGGCATCCTCCATATTCCGAAGGAAACCACTAGGCGAACCAGCATGGAAGGAAATACAGCTCTCACCTGGTGGAAATATCGAACTGCATACCTCCCACCCAGACCCTTAGCCGGTTGATTGTGGAGGCCAGAGGCTCTCCTTTGGAGGGAACCTCTTACACATCCCTTCTTTATGAGGTTTTATGCATATCTAAAAAGGTCACGACCTCCTAGACTTAGACTCTGGTCTACCACGCTCCCACTAGGATTACAAACCTTCCCATAAAGCATTAGTATCCTCAAAAAATATCATAGTCCCTACCCTGAATACTCAGCTTTCGCCTTTCTTGCAAGGATCACATTATATAGATTCCAAGGATCCCGATACTTCACTAGTTTGCCCATAATCCTAAGATCTGGAGCCTGACCTAAGGTCAACGTGGAAAGGACTTTCACTTGAATGATGCCTCGTTCACAATTGGATGTCTGATGTCATAGTAGACCTCATCTCATTATAGGTTTCGATGCTGGTCAAATAGGGACATCCGATAACCTCCGCCGGACCTCATCCTAATGGTGGCATAACCAAATTGTGATGAGTTCATACATCATCAAAGTCATCTAGAAACGGGTATCACACGGTGAAATCCTAACCTAACTTGGTCGCTAGGACCACGTGGGGAAAGGGCATCCTACTAAGGTTATCATACTTTTTATGGAGATATTAGTTATCTCTAAACAAATCTAACACTGTGTCTATCTCGGTGCACAGTACTTGGCTACCTGAACTACCACGAGGGCGGTTACCACCTTTCCTTTTAGCTAGCCACTGGATTCGCATATGTTAGAACCATATAGAGACACCGATAAATCCATAAGCTTTAGTACTAACCCTAAGCCTGATCTAGAGACAAACTCACAAGCAAGATAGATAATCACATTATCATCGGGGTTCTCTAAACACTAAGAAAAGAAAATTAACAGAAATAGCATCAAAACTGAATCAAGTCCAGGGTCCGACCCCTGAACCTGATTAGCACAGCCAAGATATCCTGCTCTTCGGTTCTGCATGATCTCTGACGACGATCTGCATCATCACCAACATGCACGCTTTTGCCCGGTCTTTGCACGTTATGGTACCGCTTGCTCGAACCGTGGATGTAACATCATCTCCTTCTTCTTCCTGTGACCGAAAAACTAACACGCTCCGAGCAAGTGCTCGTTCGTGTATAATTTTGTTAGAAAGGAAAAAGAAACAATCCTAGAAAACATGGCCAGGGAACCGAGGGTTGTCAACCTCGACCCTCGTCCATCTAGAGCCTTAAAATCCACAAGCACAATAATAATCAATGCAAAAAATAAATCCGGGGTCCGACCCCCGGAGGCATGCAATCACAGATTATTATTCAGCGCGGCACCTACAAAAAAACGATACATAGCACAATCCATATGCATGATCTACGCCGAACCCTAACGAAAATATATGCCATCATATATTCACATTATGTTTCTACAAATTCATGCATGAAACATACACCAAAGCGTGCTCTGATACCAATTGTTGGAATTGGATCCGCTTATCAGAGTCGCAGTAGAAGCAAAAGATAGATCCGAAGATCATACGGTGTATGTTTTATTACAATTAATTCTACAAAATAATCTATATATAAATCTATGATCTTAGCATATGTGCGGACACCCTAGAGGCATACTACGATCTACGAAAGACATGCATGTATCTAGTTAGGTGTTTAGAATCATCATAACTTATGGATCTATGATTCGGAGAGAATGGAATGATGATGAACCGCACGTGAATCGCAAGGGAAACTATCAGATAGCACTTTGTCCTTTGCGAAGGGAGGAATCCTTGAAGTCCTACCTCTGAGTGCAAGGACTACGAGCCGACGGAGGAATTCGTTACGAAGACGATGACAAGCCGCGAGATCTCCTCCTCCTTTTTCTCTCTTCTTTCTTCTCCTTCCTTCCTCCTTCTTCTTCCTTCTTCTTCCTCTTTCTTCCTTGGTCGAAACCACAAAGAGAGGGAGAGAGGGAGAGGGTCAGGTATTAGGAGAAATGAGGCACTTAAGGCCGGCCCCTCCCCCTCCATTCTACATATAGGGCTGGTCTCCTAGTGCCATGCACAAGCTAGGGCCGGCCCTAATGAGATTAGGATGAGGGGGGGTCGGTTTTAGGGTTTCCAAGTGTCTATCGTGAACTCTGGACGAAAACGCCATTCACAAAAAGTGAAAAACTGAAAGAGAGATTGAGTGAGGTGCGCTACTCGGAATCGAGTTCCGTCAGCGCTTATGAGCTCCTGAAATTATTCCTCTCATTCTAAGATCCATATTCAGTATGTAATAAGCTATATTTCAGTATTTACCAAAATACCCCTATGGCCCCTAATACATGTGAATTAGGTTCTTACGCTCCGGGCTTGCGCTCCATCGTGCTACTTTGTATCCAACATATCCAACCAGGTCAGGGAACAATTCCTATATGCAACGACAGGGTGGAACCTTCAGGGTTCGGGATCTCTAGCTCCAACCGGATCACTGATTAACTGTTTTGGTGATACACCGAAAGTTCCGTTAATCAGCCCTAATCCGATTAACCCGCATAGCCACCCAGAGTGCAACGCGAGTTGAACTCTAGTGATCCTAAACTTATGTTACTCCCTCGTAACTCTGTTCTCTACTATACTCTGATAATCCTTAGTCCCTCTTATTACTGGTGCCATGATACGACTCGGGCGGTGGGGAGCACCATCAAATCTCGATCGATCATCTGACTAGGGTTTGATGACTTGTCATCTATAATACCATACACCTTCCAGTGCTATGTCTAGCATCTGGAACATCGTCAGTCATACTGACAACCACCAGGCCTAGGTTAATTGTGTGGACAGATTGACTCATCAAAATGCACCCATCCAACATTGGACGTCGGATAACGTGTAGGGATTACATGTCACTCAAGCGCCAGCCGGGTAACCCAACGTACCATGGTATTGGACTATGGAAGGTCCGTACACGTTGGCACATCAAAATACCACATAACTGGTTGGCCCAATGAACATGGTCCCTCAGGTTTAAGGACAGATTATCTATAGTAGTAAGACGGTTTATGCACCAGTGTCTGAATCACTGAACTGTGCACCGTCTCGGTTCCTGTTCAACACGATCATCGTGCTTGGTCAGGTGAATGGGAATCCCACATTCCCGTGGTGGAGACTTCACCACATCCTCTACCTGCCAACAGCTTGTTCTCGGTGAAGCGACTGACATCACCTAAGTTGTGAACTAGTTCTAGGTTTATACATAACTGGTCCACTGGGTCTCCCAAGCATGGATTCACCATACGCCTCAGTGGCCTACTGTGTTCCCTAAGGTCCTTTATTATAGGTATATTAACATATACCATTGTAGTATTCTAATGAAAGCAATAACCAAAGTTATCTTTATTAATGTTAATATAGAAAATCCGCGCTAAGGACACACGAGCTACAACATCATGCACATTCGGGCATTGCCCGGGTTTCTTACTAGTCTATACTATATACTAAAACGGAAGCCTCCCTCTCGTGTTGTGACACATGGACGTCTTTTAATGAGTTAGAATTCTTCTTCAGTGTATGAATGCGACTCTCTTTTAAATCCATTTAAAAATCTATCATAAAGATGATAAATTTTTATTCAATGGCATTTAATGGTCATTTGATGTTAATCTCTCTCTCTCTCTAACAAGTGAATGACACTCACTTCATATTTTACACTTTTTCAAACAGTTGCGATGTTGTCTTTGCCAAATGGTGTGCATCAAGCACATTCGGGCATTGCCCGGGTTTCTTACTAGTATCTATACTAAAATGGAAGCCTTTCTCCCGTGTTGTGAGACGTGGGCGTCTTTTAAAGTGGTAGAATTCTTCTTCCGTGTGTGAACGCGGATCTTTGTAAATCTATTTAAAAACCTACCATAAAGATAATAAATTTTTATTCAAAGGCATTTAATGGTCATTTAATGTTAATCTCTCTCTCTCTCTCTTCTCTCTCTCTCTCTCTCTCTCTCTCTCTCTCTAATTGGTATGGCAATTATCCAGGTTTACCGGGGTACCCAACTCGACCCGACCCGATTGGACGGGTTTGGGATGCTCAAAAATGGGTTTGGGGTGCGTTTGGGATTTGAATTTAAAACACGGTCGGGTTTGGATCGGGTTCGGGTTTTACTCCAACCCGCCCCGACCTGACCCGGGTATATAACCTATCATATATTCATATATCTTAAATATTCTTTGATATGTTGGTTCTCAAGATCATATAATAAGTTGACTTGTGCTTATAACTGTGTGATCGAAATATAGGAAGAACATTTGTTCTGTACTTTTCTCTGTGTAGAGCTGCGATTAGATGGGCCAAAGAAGCTAAATATGCAGTTTTTTATGAAGCCGATCCGACCCGACCAAATTCGACCCGACCGTAATGCATAAACGGGACGAGACGGGACGGGCACGAGTTTTTCAATACTAATTGGTACGGGTTTGGAAATTATCCTTAAAACTCGATGTGGGTTTGGGACGGGTATGGGGCGGGATAAAATATAATGAGGCGGATTTGGGGTAGGGCCGACCCGTCCCAAACCCGACCCGTTGCCATCCCTACTCTCTAACAAGTGAATCACATGAACTTCAGATTTCACACTTCTTCGAACAATTGCGATATCGTCTTTGCCAAATGTCGTGCATCAAGCACATTCGGGCATTGCCCGGGTTTCTTACTAGTATTACAATAATAGCCGAGCGCGTTGCATGTGCCCGTTAATCACAAAACATCATGTCTTACACTCTATTAAAACTTTAAATTATTTATTATTTATTTATTATTAAGTGTGATATTTACCTGAAAGTGACCTTTTATAAATCTGGAATTCATCCGGTAAATGTCTTATGGTAGATATATATATTACGCGCTATTTGAAAAATATAAGATAAACAAAGTACTGGAAAAAAAAATCAATTTTAAATTATTATAGATTTTAAAAAGTAGTTAAATAAACATCTAATTAAGTAAAAATTTATTAAAAAAAAAACCAGGCAATCGTGCTTAAAGCAAGTCTACTACATTTACACAATTCAGATAAGCCTCCTTTTGTACACATCTAATCCGATAGTATTCCATTGGTTAGATTGTTTGAGATCCAAATGTTAAATATCATCAAAGTAGGAATCTTAATAACTGTGTAAAAGTACTCTATTCACTCCCTATCATAGTTTAATGGTGTTTTTAGTTACTATATTCGATGGTCCCAAAGTTTCCCCACATTAGGGATAACACCCTTCCAAGCAACAAAAACATAAATTTTAATATAACAGAAGGAAAACCATTAAAAAAAATCAGAATACTCCACTCGCTCTTGTGGCAGACATTAATAAATGATATGTAAAAAGCAACATTGTATGTTTTTTAAACAGAAAAATAGCAACATGTTTTTTTTTTTGAAATCAAGATATGTGAGGGTGTTATTGTTGTAGCTCGTGTATCCTTAGCATGAATTTTCTGTATTAACATAAATAACGATGACTTTGGTTATTGCTTTAATTAGAATACTACTATGGTATATGTTAATACTACATATAATAAAGGACCCTAGGGAACACAGTAGGCCACTGAGGCGCATGGAGGATCCATGCTTGGGAGACCCAGTGGACCAGTTCTGTGTAGACCTAGAACTAGTTCATAGCTTAGGTGATGCCGGTCGCTTCACCGAGAACAAGCTGTTGGTAGGTAGAGGATGTGGTGAAGTCTCCACCACGGGAACATGGGATTCCTATTCACCTGACCAAGCACGATGATCGTGTTGAACAGGAACCAAGACGGTGTACAGTTCAGTGATTCAGACACTGGTGCATAAACCGTCTTACTACTATAGATAATCTGTCCTTAACCCTGAGGGACCATGTACACTGGGCCAACCAGTTGTGTGGTGCTTTGATGTGCCAACGTGTGCGGGCCTTCCATTGTCCAATACCACGGTACGTTGGGTTACCCGGCTGGCGCTTGAGTGACATGTAATCCCTACAGGTTATCCGACGTCCAGTGTTGGATGTGTGCGGTTTGATGAGTCAATCTGTCCATACAGTTAACCCAGGCCTGGTGGTTGTTAGTATGACTGACGATGTTCCGGATGCTAGGCATAGCACCGGAAGGTGTGTGGTGTTACAGATGATGAATCATCAAACTCTAGTCAGATGATCGATCGGGATTTGACGGTGCTCCCTACCGCCCGAGTCGTATCATGGTACCAGTAATAGGAGGGACTAAGGATTATCGGAGTATAGTAGAGAACAGGGTTACGAGGGAGTAACATAAGTTTAGGATTACTAGAGTTCAACTCGCATCGCACTCTGGGTAGCTACGCGGGTTAATCGGATTAGGGCTGATTAACGGAACTTTCGGTGTGTCACCGGAACAGTTAATCAGGGATCCGATTGGAGCTAGATATCCCGAACCCTGAAGGTTCCACCTTGTCGTTGCATATAGGAATTTTTCCCCGACCTAGTTGGATACGTTGGATGCGAAGTAGCGCGATAGAGCGCAAGCCCGGAGCCAAAGAACCTAATTCACATGTGTTACGGGCCGTAGGGATATTTTGGTAAATACTGAAATATGGCTCAGAACATATTGAATATGGATCTTAGATTGAGTGGAATAATTCTAGGAGCTCACAGGCGCTGACGGAACTCGATTCCGAGTAGCGCACTTCACTCAGTCTCACTTTCAGTTTTTCCCTTTTCGTGAAGGGCGTTTTCGTTCGGACTTCGCGATAGACACCCGAAAGACCTAAATCCGATCCCCCCTCATCCCTATCCACCTAAGGGCCGGCCCTTGGCTCCTTAGAGCCATAGGAGACCGGCCTTATAAAGGAAATAGGGAGGGGAGGGGCCGGCCCAATTGTTTTACTCTCTCTCCTCCAAAAATCCGACCCCTAGTCCTCCTCCTTTGCGGTTTCGGCCAAGGAAAAGAGAGGAAGAAGAAGGGAAAGGAAGAGGAAGGAAGGATAAGGAAGAAAGGAGAAAGAGGAGAAGAAAATCTCACGGCTCGCCATCGTCTTCGTAATGGATTCCTCCGTCGGCTCGAAATCCTTGCACTCAGAGAGGGGATTTCGAGGATTCTTCAATTCGCAAAGGACAAGGTGCTATCCGACAGTTTCCCTTGCGATTCAAGTGCGGTTCTTCATCGTTCCGTAATCTCCGGATCATAGATCCATAAGGTATGATGAATCTAAACATCTAAGTAGATGTATGCATGTCTTCCGTAGATCGTAGTATGCCTCTAGGGTGTCTGCACATATGCTAAGATCATAGATTTGCATGTAAGATAGTTTTGTATCACGAATTGTAATGAAACATACACCGTATGATCTTCGGATCTTTCTTTTTGCTTCCGCTGCGACTCTGATTAGCGGAACCCAATTCCAACAATTGGTATCAGAGCCACGCTTTGGTGTATGTTTCATGTATGAATTCGTGAAAACATCATGTGAATATATGATGGCATATGTTTTCGTCGGGGTTCGGCGTAGATCATGCATATGGATTGTGCTATGTATCATCTTTTTACAGGTATCGTGCTGAATAGTAATATGTGATTGCATGCATCCGGGGGTCGGACCCCGGATTTTATTTTGCATTGATTTTTATTATGGATTTGTAAGGCTCTAGATGGGCGAGGGTGGGGGTTGACCATCCTCGGTTTTCTGGCCATGTTTCTAGGATTATCTTCTTTACTTTCTAGCAAAATTGTATACGAACGAGCACTTGCTCAGAGCGTGTTAGTTCTTCAATCACAGGAAGAAGGAGATGATGCTACATCCACGGTTCGGGCAAGCGGTACCATGGCGTGCAAAGACCCGACGAAAGCGTGCACGTTGGCGATGAAGGGGATCATCGTCAAAGATCGTGCAGAACGGAAGAGCAGGATATCTTGGCTGTGCTATTTAGGTTCAGGGGGCGAACCCTGGACTTGATTCAGTTTAGATGCTTTCTCTATTATTTCTCTTTATTCAGTATTTAGAGAACCTCGATGATAATGTGATTATCATTCTTGCTTGTGAGTTTGTCTCTAGATCAGGCTTAGGGTTAGTACTAAAATTATGGATTCATCGGTGTCTCTATATGCTTCTAACACGTGCGAATCCGGTGGATAGTTAAAAGGAAAGGTGGTAACCGCCCTCGTGGTAGTTCAGGTAGCCAAGTATTGTGCACCGAGATAGATGCAGTGTTAGATTTATTTAGAGATAATTAACTAATATCTCCATAAGAAGTATGATAACCCTAGTGGGATGCCCTTTCCCCACGTGGTCCTAGTGACCAAGTTAGGTTAGGATTTCACTGTGTGATACCCATTTCTAGATGACGTTTGATGGTAGTATAAACTCATCACGATTTGGTTATGCCACCATTAGGTTGAGGTCCGGCGGAGGTTGTCGGATGTCCCTATTTGGCCAGCATCGAAACCTGTAATGAGATAAGGTCTACTATGACATCAGGTATTAAATTATGAACGAGGCGTCATCGTAGTGGGAGTCCTTTCCACGTTGAACATAGGCTAGGCTCCAGATCTTAGGATTATGGGCAAACTAGTGAAGTATCGGGATCCTTGGAATCTATGTAATGTGATCCTTGCAAGAAAGGCGAAAGCTAAGTATTCAAGGTAGGGACTATGATATTTTTCGAGGATACTAATGCTTTGCGGGAGGGTTTATAATCCTAGTGGGAGCATGTTAGACCAAGGTCTAAGTCTAGGAGGTTGTGACCTTTCTAGATATGCATAAAACCTCATAAAGAAGGGATATGTAAGAGGTTCCCTCCAAAGGGGAGCCCCTGGCCTCCACAATCAACCGGCTAAGGGTCTGGGTGGGAGGTACGCACTTTGATATTCCCACCGGGTGAGAGCTGTGTTTCCTTCCATGTAGTTCGCCTAGTGGTTTCCTTCGGGACATGGAGGATGCCGGTGGCAGTGGGTGACGGTTTTATCCTGCACCGCTGGAGCCTATGAACCCCCCTGCCGACACCATCTAGATTTGTGGGAAGCATCCGAAAGCTTGTGTGAAGCTGCTGTTGCTGCGCACGTGGGTCACATAAAGCTGGCCAAAAGGAGACTGGGAGGTCTTTCAGTTTGCCGTGGGTAATTCTGATGAAGACTGGGTCATAAAAACCCCGTTGGCAGAAGCGGTTGCATGCTCTCACCGAAATGCTGTCTCCAATTCAGGGCCGATAGTCTCAGTGCTCCAGCCCAAGGAATTTAGATTCCTGGATGTCTCCACTTGAGGTGGTGAAGACATAGCGGCTGGAGTAGACATTATCTATTTCTAAATTCCATAAAATAGATTGTAGTAGACCCTAACTATTGCTTTAAACCATTGTTTACAGAATTCATGACCAAGCTCGACCCCCTTGCCTTCATACTTAATGATAACAAACTTACGGGACCAAACTACGAGGACTGGAAGCGTAACCTAATGCCCGTCCTAAGGGTTGGCAAACATACAATTGTCCTAAGTACCCCTCAACCGGCCATGCCGGGACCAAGTGCAACTGAGGCCCAGTTAAAGGAATAGAAAGACTGGCTAGATGCTGATGAGATATGCAAGTGCTACATTGTGGCATCCTTGCAGACCGTCCTTCAGAAGCAAGTCGAAGACATGGCCTTTGCTTCAGACATGATGCTCTACCTGAAGGAAATGTTCGAGGGTCGTAGTCGGGTAACTCGTTACCTGACCATCAAGAAATTGGTGTCCACGAAGATGGCAGAGGGGACTTTAGTTTAGGATCATATGCTGAAATTGTTTGGCTATGTGAACGAGCTTGGTTCCTTCGATGTCATCTTGGATGCAGAGATCCAGACCGATATTTTCCTCGCATCTCTGTCAGGAGCGTTTGAGGGCTTCGTTACCAACTTCAACCTTAACTGGTTGGAGATGTCTAACGCAGAGCTCCTAGCGGCGCTACAGGCGGCAGAGGACGGGATGAAGGCAGGAGCCCAATCCCTGAACATAGAGCAGAATTCTTCTCTGAAAGCCAAGGGCAAGTTTCAGAAAAGAAAGTCTAAGAAGCCCGTGAAGATGGGCCAGGTGCAGTTGCAGGTTCCCAAGCAGAATGGTCCGGCGAAGCCCAAAGGAAAATGTTTCCGATGCGGCAAGAAGGGGCACTGGAAGGGCGACTGCCGTGCGGCTCCCAAGAAGGCTGAGACAAGTATATCTCAAATCCACATAGTGGAATCCCTAGTAGCATCCAGTTGTTCTCCAGTCTCATGGATTGTGGATTCTGGTTCCACTAACCATGCTTGTAATAATTTGCAGGGGTTCAAAGAGACAAGAAAACTGGGTGATGGGGAGATGATCCTAAGCATGGGAACTGAGGCCGTGGCAGAGGCTGAAGCAGTTGGAGATGTTATCTTGCAGTTCCTTGATGGAAGAAGTTTATTACTTAGAGACATACTTTATGTATCGTCCTTGAGACGTAATTTAATTTCTGTTTCCTTATTGAATAATGAAGGTTTTTTAGTTTTATTTGATGCTTCTGGTGTGTCAATTAAATTAAATGGTTCCTTTATTTGTAAGGGAAAGATACAAAATGGTCTCTATGTAATTAACTCCAATCATAAACAGGATAACATAACTGAAGCTTGTGTGATTAATTCATCTAAAAGGAAAAATCCCTCAGATAATCCAATACTCCTTTGGCATCTAAGGCTTGGACACATAGCCTCAGACAGGATTCACAGGTTGGTTAAGGTAGGACTCTTAAGTCATGATATTTTAGAAAGTCTACCGACGTGTGAGTCTTGCCTGGAAGGCAAGATGACTAAAAGGTCTTTCCGAGCCAAAGGTAGCAGATCTAAGAAGGTATTGGAGTTGGTACACACTGATGTATATGGGCCCATAAGTGTCCGTGCTGTAGGAGGCTTCTAGTATTTCATCACCTTCACAGATGATCACTCGAGGTTTGGATACATATACCTAATACGGCGGAAGTCTGAATCCTTAGATAAGTTCAAGGAGTTCAGAGCTGAAGCTAAAAAGCAGACGGGTAAAAGTATCAAGTCTCTTCGATCGGATCGAGGAGGTGAATACCTATCGGATGAATTTATAGGGTACCTGCGTGAGCATGGGATCGTATTCCAGTTGACTGCACCAGGGACACCACAACAAAATGGTATATCTGAGAGGAGAAACCGAACTTTGTTAGACATGGTTCGGACTATGATGTGTTATGCAACATTGCCACCTAGTTTTTGGGGATATGCCCTAAAGACGGCAGCATATACTTTGAACTTTGTTCCATCAAAGTCAGTACCCCTAACTCCTTGGGAGCTGTGGTTAAAGCGAATGCCAAGCCTACAACACTTTAGGATTTGGGGTTGTCCAGCACATGTGCGGAAGGACAAGCGAGATAAGATGGAGTCAAAAACTAAGTTATGCCTGTTCGTTGGGTATCCAAAAGGGACAAAGGGTGGTCTATTTTATGATCCTGGGGATAGAAAGGTTGTCGTCTCGACGAACGCCGTATTCCTAGAGCAGGATTATTTAATAAACCATAAGCCCACCAGTAAAGTAGTTCTTGAAGAATTGCTTGGTACTGATGGGAGTACGTAGACAGAAAATATAGTGGGAGCCGATACCACTAAGATTAACGGTACTGTAGAATCGACTCCTATGGAACCACCGCAGGTTCGTCGCAGTGGGAGGACCACAGGTGCTCCTGATAGATACATTGGAGAAGCCTTTATGGTTGATCAAGAGTTTCAGGAGAATGATCCTCTGAACTATGACGAAGCGATGGTATCCACTGACCATGCAGCATGGCAGGAAGCCATGGAGGCAGAACTGACATCGATGTCCCAAAACTCGGTCTGGACACTTGTAACACCACCTCACAACATTAAACCTGTTGGGTGTAAGTGGGTGTACAAAAGGAAAAGAGGTTCGGATGGTACAGTTGAGACTTACAAAGCTAGACTAGTCGCTAAGGGTTATACCCAGCGAGAAGGGATCGACTATGACGAAACCTTTTCGCCAGTGGCTATGTTTAAGTCTATCCGGATCCTCTTGTCCATTGCAGCCCATTATGATTGGGAGATCTGGCAAATGGACGTCAAGACCGCATTCCTCAATGGGGATTTGGAAGAAGACATCTACATGTCTCAGCCTCCAGGCTTTGTCGCAAAAGGTCAGGAAGGTCTGGTGTGCAAGTTGCAAAGGTCCATTTATGGACTGAAGCAAGCATCCAGAAGTTGGAACATGCGTTTTGATCAGGCTATCCAGTCTTATGGATTTGAACAGAACGTAGATGAACCATGTGTTTATAAAAGGAGCGATAAGACTGCAGTAGTTTTTCTAGTGCTTTACGTAGACGATATCCTGCTCATCAGAAACGATGTTGGAACGTTGTCTACAGTGAAGGTGTGGTTATCCTCTCAATTTGACATGAAAGACCTGGGTGAAGCGAGTTATGTTCTGGGGATCAAGGTAACTCGAGATCGCCAGAACAAGATTCTCTCGCTGTCACAGTCAGCCTACATAGATACTATCTTGGTCAGATTCAGTATGCACAACTCCAAGAAGGGACTGGTTCTATTCAGACATGGAATGAAATTGTCCAAGGATCAGGGTCCTAAGACTCCTGAGGAGAGGGCAGAGATGCAGAAGATACCTTATGCTTCAGCTGTAGGGAGTCTGATGTATGCCATGTAGTGCACGAGACCAGATATATGCTATGCAGTAGGCATGATGGGCAGGTATCAGTCAAATCCGGGTCCAGGGCACTTGACTGCTGTGAAAAGTATACGGATTCTGACTTTGCGTCAGATCCGAAATCCAGGAGATCGACGTCAGGGTTTGTGTTTTCATTAAGAGGAGGAGCTGTTAGTTGGAGGAGCGTGAAGCAGGGATGCATCGCGGATTCGACGATAGAGGCTGAGTACGTTGCGGCGTGCGAAGCAGCTAAGGAGGCGATGTGGCTCAAGAAGTTCCTCACAGACTTAGGATGCATACCGGGAGCTCAAGATCCTATTGTCCTTTACTGTGACAATAGTGGAGCGGTAGCACAATCCAAGGAGCCAAGATATCACCAAAAGAGCAAGCATATCGAGCGGAAATACTACATTATCCGGGACTTGCAGAAGCGAGGGGAGGTTGCAGTGACTCAGGTGGCGTCTGCAGATAACATGGCGGACCCTTTCACAAAGGCGTTACCGACCAAGGCTTTTGAGAAGCACGTGGATGCCATGGGAGTTAAGACTGTTGTTCCCCGCTAGGCCAAGTGAGAGATTGTTGTAGCTCGTGTGTCCTTAGCATGGATTTTCTGTATTAACATAAATAAAGATGACTTTGGTTATCGCTTTAATTAGAATACTACTATGGTATATGTTAATACTACATATAATAAAGGACCCTAGGGAACACAGTAGGCCACTGAGGCGCATGGAGGATCCATGCTTGGGAGACCCAGTGGACCAGTTCTGTATAGACCTAGAACTAGTTCACAGCTTAGGTGATGCCGGTCGCTTCACCGAGAACAAGCTGTTGGCAGGTAGAGGATGTGGTGAAGTCTCCACCATGGGAACGTGGGATTCCCATTCACCTGACCAAGCACGACGATCGTGTTGAACAGGAACCAAGACGGTGCACAGTTCAATGATTCAGACACTGGTGCATAAACCGTCTTACTACTATAGATAATCTGTCCTTAACCCTGAGGGACCATGTACACTGGGCCAACCAGTTGTGTGGTGTTTTGATGTGCCAACGTGTGCGGGCCTTCCATAGTCCAATACCACGGTACGTTGGGTTACCCGGCTGGCGCTTGAGTGACATATAATCCCTACAGGTTATCTGACGTCCAGTATTGGATGGGTGCAGTTTGATGAGTCAATCTGTCCACACAGTTAACCCAGGCCTGGTGGTTGTCAGTATGACTGACGATGTTCCGGATGCTAGGCATAGCACCGGAAGGTGTGTGGTGTTATAGATGACAAGTCATCAAACCCTAGTCAGATGATCGATCGGGATCTGACGGTGCTCCCCACTGCCCGAGTCGTATCATGGCACCAGTAATAGGAGGGACTAAGGATTATCGGAGTATAGTAGAGAACAGGGTTACAAGGGAGTAACATAAGTTTAGGATCACTAGAGTTCAACTCGCGTCGCACTCTGGGTGGCTACACGGGTTAATCGGATTAGGGCTGATTAACGGAACTTTCGGTGTGTCACCGGAACAGTTAATCAGGGATCCGGTTGGAGCTAGAGATCCCGAACCCTGAAGGTTCCACCCTGTCGTTGCGTATAGGAATTGTTCCCCGACCTAGTTGGATACGTTGGATGCGAAGTAGCGCGATGGAGCGCAAGCCCGGAGCCAAATGACCTAATTCATATGTGTTACGGGCCGTAGGGGTATTTTGGTAAATATTGAAATATGGCTCAGAACATATTGAATATGGATCTTAGATTGAGCGAAATAATTCTAGGAGCTCACAGGCGCTGACGGAACTCGATTCCGAGTAGCGCACCTCACTCAGTCTCACTTTCAATTTTCCGCTTTTCGTGAAGGGCGTTTTCGTACGGACTTCGCGATAGACACCCGGAAGACCTAAATCCGATCCCCCCTCATCCCTATCCACCTAAGGGCCGGCCCTAGGCTCCTTGGAGCCATGGGAGACCGGCCCTATAAAGGAAATAGGGAGGGGAGGGGCCGGCCCAATGGTTCTACTCCCTCTCCTCCAAAAATCCGACCCCTAGTCCTCCTCCTTTGTGGTTTTGGCCAAGGAAAAGAGAGGAAGAAGAAGGGCGAAGGAAGAGGAAGGAAGGAGAAGGAAGAAAGGAGAAAGAGGAGGAGAAAATCTCGCGGCTCGCCATCGTCTTCGCAACGGATTCCTCCGTCGGCTCGAAATCCTTGCACTCAGAGATGGGATTTCGAGGATTCTTCAAGTCGCAAAGGACAAGGTGCTATCGGACAGTTTCCCTTGCGATTCAAGTGTGGTTCTTCATCGTTCCGTAATCTCCGGATCATAGATCCATAAGGTATGATGAATCTAAACATCTAAGTAGATGCATGCATGTCTTCCGTAGATCATAGTATGCCTCTAGGGTGTCCGCACATATGCTAAGATCATAGATTTGCATGTAGATTGTTTTGTATCACGAATTGTAATGAAACATACATCGTATGATCTTCGGATCTTTCTTTTTGCTTCCGTTGCGACTCTGATTAGCGGAACCCAATTCCAACAATTATAAATAACACAAAAAAGTGAGGGATATCAATATTTGTTAGGGGTATATATGCAAAAGTTTCTTTTACATATCGATATAATATCAATATTGGTAAGACATAGTACTGTAGCAAAAGGGAAACCAGTTTCCTTATGTTAGGGATAACATCCTACCAAACAACAACAACAAAAAAAATACTATAACTGGAGGGAAATTGGTTTCCCAAGATTCCTGACACTCGTGCTAGTCTCTTGAGCCTTTCCATGTTATTTTTTACCTAGCAATTTTCTTCGTTATTTTGAGCCCCCCTACAGTCGTGGATTTTTGCACTTGGCCTCTCGGGAGTAGTTGCAGGTTACTTCTCTCGCTCTATCTAACCAACGTTCCGGTTCTTTAATTTCTTTCGTGTGTGTGTGTACAGTGCGGTTTTGGTGTAGCAGTGCGGTTTCAGCTTTGACCAAAACCGCACCGTTTAGGCCATTATAGTGATAAACCGCGGTGCACCGCACCGGATCGCATGGTGCGATTTCAGTTTTACAAAACGGTACACCATCGCGGTACGGTGTTGCGGTGCGATTTCGGTTATACCTGAAACCACACCGAAACCATGCCATTGCCATCCCTAAGTGCAAAAATGCAACACTTTCTTCCTTACTTTCGTTTTAATGACCTAGGATCCAAATATGGGTTATATGTACACTATATATATGTCAAACTGTATTATCTACACAAGTTAGAGAGACAATGGGTTTCGGGTGTCAAATATAGGTATTGAGGTACCCATACCCATATCTCTATACCTGACAGTTAATCCGGTAGAGCTCCAATACCCATTACCTTACCCATGCCTTGTAAAAAGTATTAAGCTACCCATACCCATACCCATACGTACCCTACCAGGAAGAGTTTCTATACCCATACCCTACCCAAATCTTGTACAACCCAAACCCATATCCATACCTAAAAGTACATTTGTACCCATACCTGTACCAAACATTTCAGGCCGGAGTTGGACCGGGGTATTCCTACCCATACCCATACTCAAATGTTAATCGAGTAGAGTTCCAATGCCCATACCCTATCCAAACATTTTACTTGATATTGTTTAAAAACATAGGATTGAGAAGGGTAAAATGGAAAACAAAATGTAGGATGGAAGGAAGAATGGGTTAGAGGATTAGTGGGATTGCCCTTCCCATTATAGCCCTTGTTTTTTTAATGGATAAATAAGATTCAATTGATTAGTGCCAAAAAAGATAAGGACAAAATAGGAAAGAAAAAGTAGGATGGAAGGAAGAATGGGTTAGTGGAATTTATTCCCATAATAATCCTTGGTTTTTTAAATGGATACCAAAGGCCAGAAAAAACTCTTCAACTTGTACATGTCAACATATATAATATCCCAACATTGAACATTAAAATAGCAAGAAAACCCATCTGGATCCTGAGCACTGCTCTAAGATTGAGAAGCGGCATAGAAAATCAAGCATTTTTAAACTTCCTCCAAATTAGGCACAGCTATCAAATGATTGTTTATTCTGGAAATAAGTCTCAGCATCATTTTTAATTCGAAAAATGTGGAGTTCTATTTAATTAACCATTTGGTTAATCTCTTCTTGAAGCACCAATTGGTTGTAATTCGCTTCAGCTGTCAAGATCAAACTCAAACTGTATACTATACGGTGTCTCTCTTTGGAAAACCGTTTTCTTTAGAAAGCGATCAGTACACCTCTCTTGTGGACGGATCTTCTTTGTTCCGAGCAGACACCTCTCGTGGCTCGGCCTACACGGACGCCCGAACCCGACGGACGGACACAGCAATTTCGGCCGAAACCAGCTGACACGGGCGCAGTAGTGTCGGCTAAGTCTAACCAACACTGGTGCAATTGTGTCGGCCAAATCTAACTGACAATCGGGCAGAAATATCGGCCAAGAGTAGTCGACATGAAAGCAATAGTGTCGGTTAGATTTGGCCGTCATTACTGCACTCGTATCGGTTAGATTTATCCGACAATTATGGCTAATGTCGGTTACAATTGACTGACAGTTATGCGTCTATGTCGGTTGGATTGGCCAACATTACTGCATCTATGTCGGTTGATCATGGCCGACATTACTGGCTCATGTCGGTCCAATCCGCCCGACTTTACTGCGTCCGTTTCAGCTTTACCCGGCCGACATTGCTGCGCCCGGTTGGGTGGTCGTGCTCGGCCGCGCGTAGTTGGTTCGGCCGACACCTTTTTTTTTTTTCTGTTCTCGTATTGTACCTTTCCTTTGTTCTTTTTGGCATTTTTTTTTTTTTGAGAATTCCCACTCAGTGTTTTTTTTTGTTGGTTGATAAGTAGATTAAATCAAAATATTTATAATATTGTTTTATACATGATCTCTCTTTCCTAGTAACTCTTTGATAACAGCATGTTCTGATTACTGATTGCTATCACGCATCTAGCTTGCCAACTTCTGAATGCTAACTTGATGTGGCATGATCACAACCGTTCATTTCTCACAATCATTCGTTGCATACAGCCACGACTGTAAGGCAAACGGACCACAGTGATCGAGCACTACATCAAGTTGGCAACAAAACACAAGCAAGAAAAGATTGAAAAAACAAGTCAGTAATCTGAACCGACTGCTGATGTATTCACTTTCAATTAAAAATTCAACTATGATTCACAAATACATAAAAGAAAATTACACTCACAAGCTGTCATTGCTGCAATGCTGTCGAGACCTACAAAGCACCATCAGCAACACCACTGCTTCGCGGGGTCCAAGACAGACCCCTTCTGAGTTGAAATATATAATCAAGATCGTTATAACGAGATTCGAATGTAGATTATGGGATGGAAGATTCAATTCTTTCTCCATCCGCCACAGAATCCAATTTCGTCCCCGAGTAACGGGTGGTAAGTAGGCACACATTCCCGATATTATTTTGGATACAACGGAAAAGAATTTAGGTAGTACCTTGAATCTCATAATATTCACCTAGCCCTTTCTCAACACACCCGACATGCGAAACGCAAGGCGGTTATAGTAGTAGTAGTAGAAGCCCTATGGATAGTGGAAAGGTTGAGTCAATTCTGGAATAATAGGTAGGTTCATTGTATTTTTTATCCTTTTATCCCCACCCAACAACAGAGCTATTTACCTAAAAATGAGCAAGCTATTTTGATCGATAAAATGGAAGCCTCTCTCCCGTGTTGTGACACGTGGACGTCTTTTAAAGAGATAGAATTCTTCTTCCGTGTCTAAACTCTGTTCTCTTTTAAATTCATTTAAAAACCTACCATAAAAATGATAAATTTTCATTCAATGACATTTGATGTTAATCTCTCTCTCTCTCTCTCTCTCTCTCTCTCTCTCTCTCTCTCTCTCTCTCTCTCTCTCTCTCTCTCTCTAACAAGTGAATCACACTCACTTCAGATTTCACACTTCTTCGAACAGTTGTGATGTCGTCTTTGCTAAATGGCGTGCATCAAGCACATTTGGTCATTGCCCGAGTTTCTTACTAGTAATAAGTATATCCGAACCTATACAACTCGACCCATTTTAACAACTTGGGCTAACCCGAGCATAGAAATTTTTGCTTGGGTTGGGCTTGGGCTGGGCATCTCGGGTTGGGTTGGGTTAGGGTTGGGGGTTTTAGTACATGAGTTGGGCTTGGGTTGACCACCAACCCGCCCGAGTTGCAGCCCTAAGGACGACGATGATGGTGATGAGTAGAGATTGTGGGCCTGTAGAGTCGCCATGGATTTGGTTCCCTTGTTGTGGTTTGGATATCAGAGGTGGTTGAGTTTGTTTGGTGGTAAAAGGTGTACGTATGGGTGCTCTAATATTTATAGGCATGAGGGGGGGGGGGGGGGTTTGAGAAGTTGAATTTGGTTGGAGTCCACAGTTTGAACCAGTGAACTTTCAAAGCAGCGACGGCCTGGATGAAACTTTCAACAACATAGGTTTGGACTTCTTGAGAATTGAGGGGGGTAAAGCTTTGCAGGCTTGAACCGGTCATGCTAATATAATTTTAGTAAGAGAAGTCTGCATTCTGTCAAGTATTTGATCAATAACATATCTTCTTTTATTTGACTTTTTTTAAAAAAATTATTTATTTGGAAGGAAATGATCCAAAAATTTTAATTTAACAGCAACGGATTTATACGGTAGTTCAACTACGTATAAGAAAAAAATAGTCGTTAACTTTTCGTGATACTACTTGTTAGCCTTTATAAGGTAGTCCAACTGTCGTCTAAAGTCCAGCTAGCCATTGGGGTCTTTATACCACAGTCAGACTGCCGTATAATTAGTCATTGATCTTTATAAGGCAGTTAAACCACCATATAAGATTATAAGGCAGTCAAACTATAGTCAGACTACTCATCAAATTGTCGTATATTGGGACACTCATCAATTAAACTGTTTATACATGTGACGACCAAGATCCAATAGACCAAGAGCCAAGAGCTAAGACTCCTGAGGCTGTGATGCCAAGATGGATGAGGTGAGGTGTCCAAGTGCACCGAGTTAGCCTCACATCGCTTGGAGAGAATGAGATCATGAACTACTTATATAATTTTTCCTCCCAAACATAGAAGACATGTTCTAAAATCGTGCGCAGCTACGAATTTCGTAAGAACTTCGTAATTAAGTGTGCTCGGGTGAGAGTAGTACTAGGATGGGTAACCACTGGGAAGTCCTCGTGTGAGCGCAAAGCGATTAATATCTTGTGTGTTTGAGGCGGATGTTACAAAATAGAATCAGAGTCGGTTCTTCTTGTATTGGGGGGGTCTAACGCTACACGTGTACGTATAGCTTTTAAGGGAGTTGGATTGTGACGACCAAGATCCATTAGGTCAAGAGCCTACACTTCTGGGGCTGTGATGCAAAGATGGAGGAGGTGAAGTGTCCAAGGCTACCGAGTTAGCCCCAATCGCCTTGAGAGAAAGAGATCATTAGCTACTTATTTAATTTACCCTCCTAAACATAGAAAATACGTTCTAAAACCGTGCTCCGCTACGGATTTCATAAGAACTTTGTAGTTAAGCGTGCTCGGGCGAGTGTAGTACTAGGATAGATAACCCCCTGATAAGTCCTCGTGTGAGCACGGGCAAAGCGGACAATATCTTGTGTGTTTGGGGCGGATGTTACAATATGTCATTTGAACTATTGTATAAGTCCGTTGATGCTAAATTAAAAGTTTTGGATCCATTCTTTCCAAATAAATTGATTTTTAATCCGTTTTTTAAAAATTGATGTTTATAAAAAAACTAAAATGGCAGTTTATTTTTTTTATTTCAAGTGGTCCTCTAACATCATTTGGTGGGTCCACACTTGGGTTAGCACCTAAAAGCACCCGCCACGTTGACTGTAAATTTATTGGTGGGATCTCAATGAACACTGCATTCCGGATGCAATATTCATTAACACCGTTGAACCCTGGACCAAGACTGGTGTTAATCCACGGACCGAGATCAATATTTTGCAACTGGAAAGAACATTATATCCATAATGTCAGAAAATTTTTCGTTCTAAACTAACAAATTAGGACTTCCTCAAAAATTCTTAATGACAAAAATATCTAATAGAAATTCCTTGCCATGGCATTGCAGGTTCTATGGAACTGTCATGCACCTAGCCAAACTTTTTTAGAATAGAAAAAGATTTGTATTTGATCCTAAATAAATTATCTCAAATTATTTAGGATTTAGTATTAGATGCAAATCGATTTGATTTGATTAGATCTACTAATATGAAAAGAAGAGAGATAAAAACTCTACATGATGGTTGAATTGTGCTAGCTAGGCACTTTCCGAAGAATCTTATTGCCTCCTCTTATGTAGGTCTCTTGGCAATTGATCTCGAAAATACGACGATCCGATCTTGCAACCTCCTTCTCGTCAGCACGGCTTCAACAAGACTTTGCGAACCTCGAACGACTTTGAGTAACCCAGCAAGAATCCAAAAAAGAGAAGAGATTATCTCAGAATAGAGAGAGAGAGAGAGAGAGAGAGAGAGAGAGAGAGAGAGAGAGAGAGGAGAGAGAGAGAGAGAGAGAGAGAGAGAGAGAGAGAGAGAGAGAGCACAACAATTCCAATTTTCATATTGTTCTTTTTCTATGGTTGTTCAGGGCCTTATATAGGCATTGCATAATTAATAGGAGGCTAAATGATGGTAGTTGTTCAAGGGCTACAGATCATTTCCATTTACTCCGGACATTACACCTCGTGAAGAGTTCTCTCGTAACGGCTATTGTTAGGGGTGCAAATCGGATCAAGTGGGTTCGGGTTTGAGTCGACCCTGAACCAAATCAAACTAGTTCGGTTCCACTATATTGAAACCCTAACCAATCCGACTTGGGCATAGACCCGAACCAACCCAACCTACACTAAGGTTGGGTTGGTTCAGGTCAGTTCTCTGGTTGACAGTTGGTCTAAAAAAAATAATGGCAATCGACTATCTATATAACAAGGGACGTCGGTTTTGTGCTGACTAGACAAACGGAGCAAAAAAGCTGACTAGGACAAGCTGACTGGACAAAATGAACCGAATATATTTAACCATTCATTCAAAAATCAACGCATGATCTCTCCTTGGTTTCAAATCCCAACTCATTTAAACTGCACTAAACCCCTAAAATCCCGGCACATTAAACCTGTATTAATCCTGACCATTCATCTCATGATCGTTGTTCGCATCTACGGCTATAAACCCGCCTACTGAAATTTCGGCCGTCCCAAACCATCGGGTCGATCTCGAGAAATCCGTTCGAACAGAGACAACTGTGATTGATTGATTATAAGGGGGAGGGGGAGTTGGTCGCGCCGAAGGCGCTCGCTTTGTGGCAATTGGCACGGGCGGAAAAATGGGTGTCCCCTATGAATACAAGTGTTGTTGTCGAAAGTGTTTTATTGCCGATCACGTTCAGGTGTGTTTCCACCGAATGCGGCCCACTGCAGTGCCAACAGGCACGGGCATGCACTAGTTTACTAACAAGCTAGAGGTCCTCATTGGGCTTTAGGCTCTAGCCACCTGCTGAGTTCTCTTGCTAGTTGGTTCAACATTAGCAAACTACGTACTAATGTTTACTTGGGTTCTAGTGTGATGTAGCCGAAAAATCCAAATCTGTGACACATATATGTGGTCTAATATGTATTCGGTTCTCGGGTTGGGTCGGGTCTACTTTAGCCCCAAGAATTTTGGGGTGGCAACGGGTCGGTTCGTGTCGGGTTCGTGTTGTGTCTAGTTTCGGGTCATGTCCAAAACCCCTAGACCCAGAGCCGACCCATTTAACTAATCGTGTCTAGATCCTAAACCCGTACCCGACCCGTTTATAAATGGGTAGACCCCATAAGACCCATTAAGACCCATTTAACACAAAGGCCTATTCAATTGACCTGATCCGACCCAGTCCGATCTGACCTGACCCGATAGACCCGCTGGTACTACATATTACAGTATCGGATTACGGGTAGACCCGACCCGACCCGACCCGACACGACTAGTTGAATTTTAAACGGGTCTTCCTAGGTCTACCGTGTCCAGACCCTAAACCCAGACCCTACCCGTTTATTGAATGGGTCTATCGTGTCGACTCGTTTACGACCCGAACCTGTTTAGCCATGATCCAGACCCGCTAACTTCGTGTCGGGTCTGTTGTGTCGGGTCCGAAATTGTCAGCCTTATCCGGAATCGACCCATATTCAGTCGGGTCCACAAAACTTAGAACCAAACCAACCCATTTAATCAAAATACCAGAACCAACCCAATCCAACCCATTTAGGTCGGGTTGGGTTAGTTTTTGGTTTTACCCGACCCAAGTTGCACCCCTAGCTAGCATGTAGCAACGACTAGTAGCCTATATGGAAAATAATAAATATAATTAAAAGCAAAATCAATAATAGGATTTGTCGGGCTGAGTCATTTTCGAAGGTGCTATTGTGTCCTGGTCCGCGGGTGCACACACATACGCCAGCTAATGCCCAAGCCCAAGCCCGGCTCAACGAATGCGTGCGTGCGTGCGTGCATGCGTGTGTGTGTGTGTGTGTGTGGGCAGGAGCATCCCCCCCCCCCCCCCAGTCGTCACTAGTGAGGGCATCCCCACCCCCAAGTCGTCACTAGTGAGGAGACCTAGTGAGGAGGAGAGTCATTGTAAATTGGAGAGTAGGATTTCCTCTGGCCGATGTGGAACTAAAACCCAAATGGATTTTGCTGTGTGGTTTTAAAACACAGTCAACACATAATGCATTTTTGGGTTCTCGGCTCCATCTGGACTTATTGAGGAGGAAGATTGTGCAGCGTTGGTCCTGTGCCGGCAAGGTTCAGGTTATGGACCTACCGGCTGGATTTTTTTGCTTTCGCTTTGATTTGGAAGAAGACCTACTTGATGTTTGGGAAGGGAGCCGTGGGTGTTTCATGGGAGGGTTCTTACACTCAAAAGATGGACTCCTTTTTTCCAGCCGGCGGTGGAGAGTATTCACCGGAGTCCGTTGTGGGTTCGTTTCTCGGGAATGCCAATCGACTGTTATGACGAAGAGTTGGTGAAGGATCTGCAGCCGACTGGTCAAATAGAGTCGATATAAATTACTGTCAGGTTCGCAAGGTTTGTATGTGCGGGTTTGTGTTGAGGTCGATCTCACAAAAAGCCTCTCTCCGGGGATCAATGTTGACACCATGGATTCGAAGGTTCGCATCTACCAACCTTTCGTGTATGAGAACCTACCGCAAGTGTGCTTTACTTGTCGTAAGGTCAGCCATTTCACGACGCAGTGTTCGAAGGCGGTTTCCCCACAAGGGGGTGTCGGAGGGCCGGGGTGCTCAGAGATAGGGGAGTGGCGAGTTGCCTTCCCGGGCGGAACCGGTTAGGGGGAGTGAAGTGGGAGAGGGGAAGGAGTTATCCAAGCAAGAGCAGGTTCAGTAGGTGGGGAAGGTGGTACAACTTTTGGCCCCTGGATGGTGGCGGCCTGGAGTGTGGGGAAGGATTTTGGCCGCCGTACGTAACCCCCCACCAACAGTTGATTAAAGGGTTGAATCTTTGAGGTGTGGCACTGTGGGATGTCTAGCTGTTGTTTGCTTAGCTGTCACACAGACACTGTAGAGTAGAGAGAGATACAAAGAAGGATAAATAGAGAGATAAAGAAAGTTGACACAATATGTGGTGACGAAGTTCGACCGAAGCCTACGTCTCCTTGCGATAAAACGCAACCTTTGAATCCAGTAAGTCTGAGAAAGTAGAGCTACTCTCGACAGGCTGAGGAGTGTTTCTTACAAGTAGACAGATGGTGGAGATGACTTGAGAGTCTGAACAACAGAAGGCTATGGGAGCTCTGGAAAACAGAAAGTGGAGTTAGGAGTAATGGAATTCGACCTGGATTGTTTACAGAATTGGCTATATATAGAGGTTTGGAAATATCCAAGAAATATTCTAGAGAATATTTCTGGGATATTCCAGGGAATACCCAGGGTTTTGAAAATTATCTAGGGATGTTTACCAGACCCGGGATAGTCTTGGGGGCCCCAGGCAGGACTGCCAATCCCAATATTGTCTCCGTGGGCTGCATGGCAGCAGGTCCCATTATTGTCTCCGTGGGCCCCAGGCAGGGCTATGGGTCCCACTGTCGTATTCGTGGGCCCTAGGCAAGGCTGCGGGTCCCACTGTGGTCTCCATAGGCAACAGCAGGGCTACGGGTTTCACTATCATCTCCATGGACCCCAAACAGGGCTACGGATCCCACTGTTGTATTTGTGGACCCCAGGCAGAACTGCGGATCCCACTGTCGTCTTCGTGGGCCCCAGATAGGGCTGCGGATCTATTGACATAATCAGAAACCAACACTAATATATTAATTTGAGTTTATTTTGTGTATACCTTCCTTTTTTAAGGTTTTTTTTTCCATGTATCAACTAGCTGCCAAACTAGGGTTGGCAATTCCGGACCCGACACGGCAGACCCAACATGAAGTTAGTCGGTCTAGGTTAAACGAGTTCGGATCGATAGACCCGTTGAATAAGCGGGTCGTGTCCGGGTTAAGGGTCTGAACACGATAGACTCAGGAAGACTCCTTTAAAATTCAACGGGTCGTGTCGGGTCCGATCTACCCACAATCCGATATTGTAGTATGCAGTACCAGCAGGTCATATCCGGTCAAGTCGGATTGGGTTGGATCGGGTCAACTGAATAGACCCGTGTGGTAAACGGGTATTATCGGGTCTACTCGTTTATAACCGGGTCGGGTACGGGTTTTGTCACGCCCCGAATTTTGGAATAAGAAGAGAGGGTCCAAAAGTCAAGGGTGATATTTTGAAATAGAGGGAAATATAATTATAGAGATAACATAACGCGGAAGCAATAACTAATACTTAAATATCTATTCCATTAACAATAATCTTACAACGTCTTACAGTCCAAATACAATAACATGAAATGGTAAATAACTAGACAACTCCAGTTGTCACTCCTACCCTCGCAATCCGATGATGAACTGCTACTCCAACTGAAACTGCCACAAAGCTCCTAACGCTCCGCCCGAGAGAAAGAACCTGGAGGAGAAGAAAAAAAATAACAAAACAACTCCCCCTGAGTATAAAACTCAGTGGTCCTAAAGAACAAGTAGGAGAACGCAAGAAAGATATATTGGAGAAAATATACTACTATAGAAAAGTAAAACTGCAACCATAACTAAGTAACCAATAAAAGAACTACAACTACTACAAATCTATGCTAAATGATCTATTCTATTGTGTCCAGAAATCCCAAATTATACGCTCAAGGTCCTAACCGATAATTCCCTCAAGAGGCATCCCATTCCACTTCATGAGAGAACCCATTTTCTATGTTGTGCATAGTGATGCAAAGTACTAGGCTAAGGAAAAGAACAGAAAGGAAAAGAAGGAGGGGGAAACAAGTGTGAACCCCAAGTTTGAGCTAGGCTCCCGACTTGGTGGCGTTACTATTGGGTTCCTTTTTCGCAACAGGAGAACCACTCCATTCCTTATGCTCGGCATACACCCTCGAGACATACTACCCTAGTGGCCAAAAAGGGGGCTTGGTCTTTCACCACGGGGCACTCACACCCAACTTGCTTTCTGTGAGGTCTAAACCCCATGATTAGGCCACTCCACCTCAGTTTTTCTGCAGGAAATAACCCGTGACCTAACCCCATGATCCTCCCTACTCGTTTCGGTCTGTGCACAGCTAGGGTTTCACTTACCTACGATATACACGCGGATCTATACCGAGAGCCAGTCGGGCAACTAGGTTGCCATGATGCCAGGACATTTCAGAAGTTGCTACAAACCCCATAAAATCATATAAATCAATGTTCTCCTAATCGACCAGTCTCTAAACAATTTATATTTAAATAAATAGAACAAAACGATAATATCTACCAACTTGGCAAAACAAAAGGTATATGCCCATGATCTCTAACTAAGCATGCAACATATTACGCGAATAATTTATTTTTAATTAAAATATCTACATGCAGTTCGACTAACCTATTGGAGCGTGTCTATCGATCGCAAGTCGCTCCGCTCCTAATCTGGAAATAGTCTGAACAAAGCAAGGAATTGTATAAGAAACTAAGGCTAAGGTGTTTGTGTTGGAATTGGATCCGCTTATCAGAGTCGCAGCGGAAGTAAAAGATAGATCCGAAGATCATACGGTGTATGTTTCATTACAATTAATTCTACAAAATAATCTACATGCAAATCTATGATCTAAGCATATGTGCGGATACCCTAGAGGCATACTACGATCTACGGAAGACATGCATGCATCTAGTTAGGTGTTTAGAATCATCATACCTTTTGGATCTATGATCCGGAGAGAACGGAACGATGATGAACCATACATGAATCGCAAGGGAAGCTGTCGGATAGCACCTTATCCTTTGCGAATTAAGGAATACTCGAAGTCCTACCTCTGAGTGCAAGGACTACGAGCCGACGGAGGAATTCATTGCGAAGACGATGGCTAGCCGCGAGATCTCCTCCTTCTCTTTCTCTCTTCTTCCTTCTCCTTCCTCCTTCTTCTTCCTTCTTCTTCCTCTTTCTTCCTTGGCTGAAACCTTAGAGAGGAAGAGAGGGAGAGAGGTTCGGATTTTTTTGAGAGGGGGAGCACTAAAGACCGGCCCCTCCCCCTCCATTCTACATATAGGGTCGGTCTCCTAGTGCCATGCGCAAGCTAGGCCCGGCCCTAATGAGATTAGGATGAGGGGGGGTCGGTTTTAGGGTTTCCAAATGTCTATCGTGGAGCCTGGACGAAAACGCCCTTCACGAAAAGTAAAAAACTGAAAGAGAGATTTAGTGAGGTGCGCTACTCGGAATCGAGTTCCGTCAGTGCCTATGAGCTCCTGGAATTATTTCGCTCATTCTAAGATCTATATTCAATATGTTCTGAGCCGTATTTCCGTGTTTACCAAGATACCCCTACGGCCATTAACACATGTGATTTAGGTTCTTAGGCTCCGGGCTTGCGCTCCATCACGCTACTTCGTATCCAACGTATCCAACCAAGTCGGGGAACAATTCCTATACACAACGATAGGGTGGAACCTTCAGGGTTTGGGATCTCTAGCTCCAATTGGATCCCTGATTAATTGTTCCAGTGACACACCGAAAGTTCCATTAATCAGCCCTAATCCGATTAACCTGTGTGGCCACCCAGAGTGCGACGCGAGTTGAACTCTAGTGATCCTAAACTTATGTTACTCCCTCGTAACCCTGTTCTTTACTATACTCTGATAATCCTTAGTCCCTCCTATTACTGGTGCCATGATACAACTCGGGCGATGGGGAGCACCGTCAGATCCTGATCGATCATCTGACTAGGGTTTGATGACTTGTCATCTATAACACCACACATCTTCCGGTGGTATACCTAGCATCCGGAATATCATCAGTCATACTGACAACCACTAGACCTGGGTTAACTGTGTGGACAGATTGACTCATCAAAACGTACCCATCCAACACTAGACGTCGGATAACTTGTAGGGATTACATGTCACTCAAGCACCAGCCGGGTAACCCAACATACCGTGGTATTGGACTATGAAAGGTCTGCACACGTGGGCACATCAAAGCACCACACAACTGGTTGGCCATGTGTACATGGTCCCTCAGGGTTAAGGACAGATTATCTATAGTAGTAAGACGATTTATGCACCAGTGTCTGAATCACTAAACTATGCACCGTCTTGGTTCTAGTTCAATACGATCATTGTGCTTGGTCAGGTGAATGGGAATCCCGCGTTCCCGTGGTGGAGACTTCACCACATCCTCTACCTGCCAACAGCTTGCTCTCGGTGAAGCGACCGGCATCACCTAAGTTGTGAACTAGTTCTAGGTCTACATATAACTGGTCCACTGGGTCTCCCAAGCATGGATCCACCATACACCTCAGTGGCCTACTGTGTTCCCTAGGGTCATTTATTATTTGTGTATTAACATATACCATAGTAGTATTCTAATTAAAACAATAACCAAAGGCATCTTTATTAATGTTAATAAAGAAAATCCAAGCTAAGGACACACGAGCTACAACAATCTCCCACTTGGCCTAGCGGGGAACAATAGTCTTAACTCCCATGACATCCACGTGCTTCTCAAAAGCCTTGGTCGGTGATGCCTTTGTGAAAGGGTCCGCCATGTTATCTGCAGACGCCACCTGAGTCACTGCAACCTCCCCTCGCTTCTGCAAGTCCCGGATAATATAGTATTTCCGCTCGATATGCTTGCTCTTCTGGTGATATCTTGGCTCCTTGGATTATGCTACTGCTCCACTATTATCACAGTAAAGGACAATAGTATCTTGAGCTCCCGGTACGTATCCTAAGTCCGTAAGAAACTTCTTGAGCCATACCGCCTCCTTAGCTGCTTCACACGCCGCAATGTACTCAGTCTCTATCGTCGAATCCGTGATGCATCCCTACTTCACGCTCCTCTAACTGACAGCTCCTCCTCCTAATGAAAACACAAACCCTGATGTCGATCACTTGGATTCTGGATTTGATGCAACGTCAGAATCCGTATATCCAATCGGTATCAGTTCCTGTGAAGAATAAACTAACTCAATCTCTCGTCCTACGGAGATACTTGAGTATACTTTTCACAGCAGTCCAGTGCCCTGGACCCGGATTTGACTGATACCTGCCCATCATGCCAACTGTATAGTATATATCTGGTCTCGTGCACTATATAGCATACATCAGACTCCCTACAGCCGAAGCATAAGGTATATTCTGCATCTCTACCCTCTCCTCAGGAGTTTTAGGACCTTGATCCTTGGACAATTTCATTCCATGTTTGAATGGAACCAGTCTTTTCTTGGAGTCAAATTGATCCCTAGAACATAACTCATTTCACCCAGGTTTTCCATGTCAAATTGAGAGGATAACCACACCTTCACTGTAGACAACGTTCCAACATCGTTTCCAATGAGCAGGATATCATCTACATAAAGCACTAGAAAAACTACTGCAGTCTTATCGCTTCGTTTATAA
The DNA here is from genome assembly GCA_947650365.1 of Chamaelirium japonicum. Lineage (NCBI taxonomy): Eukaryota > Viridiplantae > Streptophyta > Magnoliopsida > Liliales > Melanthiaceae > Chamaelirium > Chamaelirium japonicum. Next base: position 68,602,172 of record OX393556.1, on the reverse strand, counting down.
ACACATGGTTCATCCACGTTCTGCTCAAATCCATAAGATTGGATAGCCTGATCAAAACGCATGTTCCAACTTCTGGATATTTGATTCAGTCCATAAATGGACCTTTGCAACTGGCACACCAGACTTTCCTGATCTTTTACGATAAAGCCTAGAGACTGAGACATATAGATGTCTTCTTCCAAATCCCCATTGAGAAAAGCGGTCTTGACGTCCATTTGCTAGATCTCCCAATCATAATGGGCTACAATGGACAAGAGAATCTGGATAGACTTAAGCATAGCCACTGGCGAAAAGGTTTCGTCATAGTCGATCCCTTCTCGTTGGGTTTAACCCTTAGCGACTAGTCTAGCTTTGTAAGTCTCAACGATACCATCCGGACCTCTTTTTCTTTTGTACACCCACTTACACCCAACAGGTTTAATGTTGTGAGGTAGTGTTACAAGTGTCTAGACCAAGTTTTGGGACATCGATGTCAGTTCTGCCTCCATGGCTTCCTGCCAATGTGCATGGTCAGTTGATATCATCGCTTCATTATAGTTCAGAGGATCATCCTCCTGAAACTCTGGATCTACCATGAAGGCTTCTCCAATGTATCTATCAGGAGTACTTGTGGTCCTCCCACTGCAACGAACTTGCGGTAGTTCCATAGGAGTTGATTCTACAGTATCATTTATTTTAGTGGTATCGGCTCCCACTACGTTTTCTGTCTCCGTACTTCCATCTGTACCAAGCAATTATTCAAGAACTACTTTACTGGTGGGCTTATGGTCTATTAAATAATCCTGCTCCAGGAATACGATGTTCGTCGAGACGATAACCTTTCTATCCTCAGGATCATAAAATAAACCATCTTTTATCCCTTTTGGATACCCAACTAACAGACATACCTTAGTCTTTGACTCCATCTTATCTCGCTTGTCCTTCCGCACATGTGCTGGACAACCCCAAATCCTAAAGTGCTATAGGCTTGGCTTTTGCTTCAACCGCAGCTCCCAAGGAGTTAGAGGTACTGACTTTGATGGAACAAAGTGCAAAGTATATGCTGCCGTCTTTAGGGCATATCCCCAAAACCTAGGTGGCAATGTTGCATAACTCATCATAGTCCGAACCATGTCTAACAAAGTTCGGTTTCTTCTCTTAGATACATTGTTTTGTTGTGGTGTCCGTAGTGCAGTCAACTGAGATACAATCCCATGCTCACGCAGGTACCCAATAAATTCATCCGATAAGTATTCGCCTCCTCGATTCGATCGAAGAGACTTGATACTTTTATCCGTCTGTTTTTCTGCTTCAGCTCTGAACTCCTTGAACTTATCAAAGGATTCAAACTTCTGCCGTATTAGGTATATGTATCCAAACCTCGAGTGATCATCCATAAAGGTGATGAAATACTCGAAGCCTCCTATGGCACGGACACTTATGGGCCCTCATACATTAGTGTGTACCAACTCTAACACCTCCTGAGATCTGCTACCTTTGGCTCGAAAAGATCTTTTAGTCATCTTGCCTTCCAGGCAAGACTCACACGTCGGTAGGCTTTCTGAAACATATGGACTTAAAAGTCCTACCTTAACCAACCTGTGAATCTTGTCTGAGGCTATGTGTCCAAGCCTTAGATGCCAAAGAAGTGTGGGATTATCTGAGGGATTTTACTTTTAGATGAATTAACCACACATGCTACAGTTATATTATCCTGCTTATGATTGGAGTTAATTACATAGAGACTATTCTGTGTCTTTTTCTTACAAACAAAGGAATCATTCAATTTAATTGACACACCAGAAGTATCAAATAAAACTGAAAAACCTTTATTATTCAATAAGGAAACAGAAATTAAGTTTCATCTCAAGGACGGTACATAAAGTATGTCTCTAAGTAATAAACTTCTTCTATCAAGAAACTGCAAGACGATATCTCCAATTGCTTCAGCCTCTGCCACGGCCTCAGTTCCTATGCTTAGGATTATCTCCCCATCACCCAGTTTTCTTATCTCCTTGAACCCCTGCAAATTATTGCAAGCATGGTTAGTGGAACCAGAATCCACAATCCATGAAACTGGAGAACAACTGGATGCTACAAGGGATTCCACTATGTGGATTTGAGATATACCTGTCTCAGCCTTCTTGGGAGCCGCGCGGCAGTCGGCCTTCCAGTGACCCTTCTTGCCACATCGGAAATATTTTTCTTTGGGCTTCACCGGACCATTCTGCTTAGGAACCTGTGACTGCACCTGGCCCATCTTCACGGGCTTCTTAGACTTTCTTTTCTGAAACTTGCCTTTGGCTTTCAGAGAAGAATTCCGCTCTACGTTCAGGGATTGGGTTCTTGCCTTCATCCCGTCCTCTGCTGCATGGAGCGCCGCTAGGAGCTCTGCATTAGACATCTCCAACCGATTAAGGGTAAAGTTGGTAACAAAGCCCTCAAACGCTTCAGACAGAGACACGAGAAAAATATCGGTCTAGATCTTTGCATCCAAGATGACATCGAAGGAACTAAGCTCATTCACATAGCCAAACAATTTTAGCAAATGATCCTAAACTAAAGTCCCCTCTGCCATCTTCGTGGACACCAATTTCTTAAAGCGAAGGCCATGTCTTCGACTTGCTTCTGAAGGACAGTCTGCAATGATGCCACTATGTAGCACTTGCATATCTCATCAGCATCTAGCCAGTCTTTCCATTCCTTCATCTGAGCCTCAGTAGCACTTGGTCCCGGCAGGGCTGGTTGAGGGGTACTTAGGGTAATTGTGTGTTTGCCAACCCTTAGGACGAGCATCAGGTTACACTTCTAGTCCTCGTAGTTTGGTCCCGTAAGTTTGTTATCATTAAGGATGGAGGCAAGGGGGTCGAGCTTGGTCATGATTTCTGTAAACAATGGTTTAAAGCAAAAGTTAGGGTCTACTATAATTTATTTCATGGAATTTAGAAATAGATAATGTTTACTCCAGCCGCTATGTCTTCACTACCTCAAGTGGAGACATCCATGAATCTAAATTCTCTGGGCTCGAGCACTGAGGCTATCAGTCTTGAGTTGGAGACAGTATCTCGGTGAGAGCATGCAACCGCTTCTACCAATGGGGTTTTTACGACCCAATCTTCATCAGAATTACCCATGGCAAACTGAAAGACCTCCCAGTCTCCTTTTGGCCAGCTTTATGTGACCCGCGTGCGCAGCAACAATGGCTTCACACAAGCTTTCGGATGCTTCCCACAAATCTAGGTAGTGTCAGTAGGGGGGTTTATAGGCTCCCGTGGTGTAGAAAAAAAACCGTCACCCACTGCCACCGGCATCCTCCATGTCCCGAAGGAAAACACTAGGCGAATTGAACCAGCATGAAAGGAAACACATCTCTCACCCGGTGGGAATATCGAACTGCGTACCTCCCACCCAGACCCTTAGCCGATTGATTGTGTAGGCCAGGGGCTCCCCTTTGGAGGGAACCTCTTACACATCCCTTCTTTATGAGGTTTTATGCATATCTAGAAAGGTCATGACCTCCTAGACTTAGACCCTGGTCTACCACACTCCCACTAGGATTACAAACCTTCCCGCAAAGCATTAGTATCCTCGAAAATATCATAGTCCCTATCTTGAATACTCAACTTTCGCCTTTCTTGCAAAGATCATATTATATAGATTCTAAGAATCCCGATACTTTACTAGTTTGCCCATAATCCTAAGATCTGGAGTCTAGCCTAAGGTCAATGTGTAAAGGACTCCACTAGAATGACGTCTCGTTCACAATTTGATGCCTGATGTCATAGTAGACCTTATCTCATTATAGGTTTCGATGCTGGCCAAATAGGGACATCCGACAACCTTCATCGGACCTCAACCTAATGGTGGCATAACCAAATCGTGATGAGTTCATACTACGATCAAATGTCATCTAGAAACGGGTATCACATAGTGAAATCCTAACCTAACTTGGTCGCTAGGACCACGTGGGGAAAGGGCATCCCACTAGGGTTATCATACTTCTTATGGAGACATTAGTTATCTCTAAACAAATCTACACTGCGTCTATCTCGGTGCACAGTACTTGGCTACCTGAACTACCACGAGGGCGGTTACCAGCTTTCCTTTTAGCTAGCCACCGGATTCGCACGTGTTAGAACCATATAGAGACACCGATGAATCCATAAGCCAAGTACTAACCCTAAGCATGATCTAGAGACAAACTCACAAGCAAGATAGATAATCACAATTATCATCGGGTTCTCTAAACACTAAGAAAAGAGAATCAACAAAAATAGCATCCAAACTGAATCAAGTCCAGGGTTCGACCCCTGAACCTGAATAGCACAACCAAGATATCCTACTCTTCTATTCTGCACGATTTCTGACGACGATCCCCATCTTCGCCAACGTGCATGCTTTCGCCGAGTCTTTGCACATCATGGTACCGCTTGCTCGAACCGTGGATGTAGCATCATCTCCTTCTTCCTGTGATCGAAAAACTAGCACGCTCCGAGCAAGTGCTCGTTCGTGTACAATTTCGCTAGAAAGAAAAAAGAAACAATCCTAGAAAACATGGCCAAGGAACTGAGGGTGGTCAACCTCCACCCTCGCCCATCTAGAGCCTTAAAACCCACAAGCACAATAATAATCAATGCAAAATTAAATCCGGGGTCCGACCCCCGGAGGCATACAATCACAGATTACTATTCAGCACGGCAGCTGCAAAAAGACGAAACATAGCACAATCCATATGCATGATCTACGCCAAACACCGACGAAAACATATGCCATTATATATTCAGATGATATTTTCACGAATTCATACATGAAACATACACCAACGCGTGCTCTGATACCAATTATTGGAATTGGATCCGCTTATCAGAGTCACAGCGGAAGCAAAAGATAAATCCGAAGATCATATGGTGTATGTTTCATTACAATTAATTCTATAAAATAATCTACATATAAATCTATGATCTTAGTATATGTGCGGACACCCTAGAGGCATACTACGATCTACGGAAGACATGCATGCATCTAGTTAGGTGTTTAGAATCATCATACCTTTTGGATCTATGATCCAGAGAGAACGGAACGATGATGAACCACACGTGAATCACAAGGGAAGCTGTCAGATAGCACCTTGTTCTTTAAGAATTGAGGAATCCTCGAAGTCCTCCCTCTGAGTGCAAGGACTACGAGCCGACAGAGGAATTCGTTGTGAAGATGATGGCTAGCCATGAGATCTCCTCCTTCTCTTTCTCTCTTCTTCCTTCTCCTTCCTTCCTCCTTCTTCTGCCTTCTTCTTCCTCTTTCTTCCTTGGCCGAAACCTTAGAGAGGGAGAGAGGTTCAGATTTTTTTGAGAAGGGGAGCACTAAAGGCTGGCCCCTCCCCCTCCATTCTATATATAGGGCTGGTCTCCTAGTGCCATGTGCAAGTTAGGGCCGGCCCTAATGAGATTAGGATGAGGGGGGGTCGGTATTAGGGTTTTCAAGTGTCTATCGTGAAGCCTGGATGAAAACGCCCTTCACGAAAAGTGAAAAACTGAAAGAGAGATTTAGTGAGGTGCGCTACTTGGAATCGAGTTCCGTCAGCGCCTATGAGCTCCTAGAATTATTCCGCTAATTCTAAGATCCATATTTAATATGTTCTGAGCCATATTCAATATTTACCAAAATACCCCTACGGCCCTTAACACAGGTGAATTAGGTTCTTAGGCTCCGGGCTTGCGCTCCATCACGCTACTTTGTATCCAATATATCCAACCAAGTCAGAGAACAATTCCTATATGCAATGATAGGGTGGAACCTTCAAGGTTCAGGATCTCTAGCTCCAACCGAATCCCTTATTAACTATTCTGGTGACACACCGAAAGTTCCGTTAATCAGCCCTAATCCGATTAACCCGCGTAGCCACCCAGAGTGCGACGGGAGTTGAACTCTAGTGATCATAAACTTATGTTACTCCCTCGTAACCCTATTCTCTACTATACTCTGATAATCCTTAGTCCCTCCTATAACTGGTGCCATGATATGACTCGGGCGGTGGGGAGCACCGTCAGATCCCGATCGATCATCTGACTAGGGTTTGATGACTTGTCATCTATAACACCACACACCTTCCGGTGCTATGCCTAGCATCTGGATAGATTAACTCATCAAAACGCACCCATCCAACACTGGACGTCGGATAACCTGTAGGGATTACATATCACTCAAGCACCAGCCGGGTAACCAAACGTACACTATTAGAAAGAGGGTCTTTACCGACGGACATTATTATTACCGTCGGTAATAATTCACTTTTTATAGACGGTGACAATAATATCCGTCGGTATTATAACTTCAATTTTTTAATTTTTTTCTGCATATTTATTATCGACGGTCAAATATATTTCGTCGGTAAAACTATTTATACCGACGGAACATATATGTCCCGTCGGTAATATACTTTATACCGACGGCGACATACATACCGTTGGTAAAATGTCACGACGAAACTCAGGGTAAAAACCGAGCCTCTGGAAAAAAATGTGACTCTGAGTTTCGTCGGAGAGTTTTACCGACGGAGGTTATATATCCGTCGGTATAACTAATTATACCGACGGTACTTTTATGGCCGTCGGCAGGATACCGACGGTAGATAAGAATCCGTCGGTAAAATTGTCCCGACGAAACTCAGGGTAAAAACCGAGCCTCTGGAAAAAATGGAACCCTGAGTTTCGTCGGTGATTTGTACCGACGGAATTTATGTTTCCGTCGGTATATGCCGACGGTCATTATTTCTCCGTCGGTAAAAATATCACGACGAAACTCAGGGTCAAACCAAGCCTCTGGAAAAAAATGGAGCCTGAGTTTCGTCGTCGCTTTTTACCGACGGATAATATAGTTCCGTCGGTAAAAAGGTTATATGTACCGACGGACGTAAAAATATCCGTCGGTAAAAACCCTCACATAAATTATAATCAGCGTTCCCCCGACCCCCTTCTGTATTGTTTCGATCTAACCCCCCGCCTCTCTCTCTCTCTCTCTCTCTCTCTCAATCTCCCTCCCTCCCCGGCCTCCCTCCCCGGCCTCCCCCCCCTCCCCGGCCTCCCTCGCGTCGCGTCCCTCCGGCCGACCGATCGACCGGCGGCAAGCTCCTCCTCCTCCTCGTGGGCTCCGGCCGGTGAGATCCTCCTCCTCCTCCTCCCCCCGGTGAGCTCCTCCTCCTCCTCCTCCCCCTCTCCCCAAACTAAATGATGATGTGTGGGTGATCATTGATGGTGGGAGTTCTTTAATAGTTGGCATGTAGAATGGGTTGGTTTAGATTGATCTTAACCTGATTTATGATTGATGATTTATGATTTATTAATGTAAAATCAAGTTACAAAACTTCCGTTCTTCATCACTCAAGGAATCTTTTGGCTATGTTTGAGCTCAAAGAATCAAAAAAAATAAAAAATTATGAATGCATTTTTAATTCAATTATTTCCTTCCATAATTCAATTCTTGATCAATAGACTCACATTAATTCCGCTAGGAGAGCGCCCTTTCAGTATAAAGGGTTTAACTTGCGCCGAATTCGCTATCATTTGCGTTTTGATTGCTTACGCATTTTGGTTTTGCGTTATTTGATAATTGAAACTCAAGGAGAAATGTCTGAAATGAAACCCAATCTCGGTACGGTTGTATACCAAGCATACAAACAATTAACCACCTTTTGTTTGTATTTAATTCTTTTGGATGCAATGTAATATGCATTGGGAAGTTCTGCGTCCTCTCTCTCTCTCTCTCTCTCTCTCTCTAAAAATAAAATAAAATAAATAATTTTTTTTTTTTGTGTGTGTGAACTTTATATGCACTATAATGTGTTGTGGATGTTAGTAAAATTCTTTTGGGGAATAAGATATGCCTTTTCTGTTGTTAGTCAGATACGTAGATCTGACAGCTATTTGAAGAAGTTTTGGATTAGGTATCTTGGAAGTTCATATGTACATTGAGGTGATCTGAATAGGCAAGCTCGAAAGAGAAGGGAAATAGGGAAAATGGCATCCCTCACTCCAGGAATTCTACTTAGGCTTCTACAAAACATAAATTCTGATGTGAAGTTGTGTGGAGAATATAGATCAATTCTTCTATAGGTAATCAGCATTGTACAGGTAATCGGGTTGGGCTCGGGTTGACCCGCCCAAGTTGCAGCCCTACATGTGCCTTCAAGTACCGCCAACGGCATGGGGTTTATTTAAGAGTGAGGTGTATTCAAGAGTGCATATAATTGGGGTATATGTAAGGGGGTATGTGTTTGATTGGGGTATAATCAAGTTGGGGCGGGCCATTTAACTGGGGTGTAAGGGGGAAGGGTATTTTTGGAACAGGAATGGGGTATGAAAAAAAAAAATTGGGGTGTGTTCAAGTTTGATGGAAATGGGGGTTAATTACAGGGTTTTGGGGTATGAAAAAATTTTCCCTTTTATTTTCTCACACCCCCACTTTTATGTTGAAATTTGAGTTACTCCCCTAAATTTTCAAAATTTGACTTTACCCCCCAATATGATCTGGTCGTGAGTAACCCGTTAAAAGTAGGGGTGTGCATCGGTTCGAAATCGACCTATTTAGACAAAACCAAAACCGATCCAATCTTGGTCGGTTTTGAGGATTTTCAATCCGATCCAAACCGAACTATGATTGGAATCCAATCCAATCCAACTCAATTAAAGTTTGTTTGGATTGGATCGGATGGTCGGTTTAGGTTTTGGACCATGGTCCTAGGTTCAAATTATGTTGCCTCTATTTGTTAATTTCAGTATTACCCCATCTATTTAATTCTCTACCTACTCGGGAACCGAAACCGAAATTGTGCGGAGTCTTATAACATTGTTTGAAATTATATGTCAGGTGTTGTATAGCCAGATAGACGAAGATGTCTTCGATCGATAAGAGTTGGATGCGTAATTCGAATCGCATGAGCCAAGAGTACAGAGAAGGAGTCAGGAAATTTCTGGATTTTGCATTTGAGCGTCTTGCACCGCTTGATGGAAAAATTGTGTGTCCCTGTATAGACTGCGGAAGGGTGATTAGGAAGGTTCGAGAGGAATGTGAGGTTGATCTGGTAATGCGTGGCATTGACATTACCTATACCCGTTGGTTCTCGCACGGTGAGGAGCTAGATGCAGTCCCCATGGCAGCTCACGGTGAAACTTCAAATACAGTGATCGCTGATGATAATATTAATACAGACGATGACGATGACATGCAGGGTATGATACATGATTTGCAAGGTGGAATAGCCACGGAAACACCGTCAGGTGATCAGCCCAATATCGAAGCGGACAAGTTCTACAGATTGCTTAAAGATGCCGAACAACCTCTATACCCGGGGTGTGAGAAGTTTTCAAAACTCTCTTTCACTGTAAAGCTTCTTCATTTGAAGTGCCTCAATGGTTGGAGTAATAAGTTATTTAATATGTTGGTAGAGTTGCTGAAAGAGGCTTTTCCTATGGGTGAGACAGTACCGAAATCATTCTACGAGGCGAAGAAGACAATTAAAGATCTCGGTCTGGGTTATGAGAAAATTGATGCATGCGTGAACGATTGTATGTTGTACCGGAAAGAGTACGAACATGCACGGTCATGCCACATATGCGGAGCAACGAGATATAAAGAGACGGATGCCGAGTCTAGTACCAGTCGAAGGAAGAAAAATGTATTTGTAAAGGTTCTCCTATACTTCCCGCTCAGGGACAGGCTTCAGAGGTTGTTTATGTCATCGAAGACTGCTGAGCACATGAGGTGGCATGCACGAGAACGTACAGATGATGGGATTATGAGACATCCGGCCGACTCTCTGACGTGGAAAGATTTTGATCATACATATCCTGAATTCGCATGTGAAGTTCGCAACGTCAGGTTAGGGCTTGCTAGCGATGGCTTCAATCCCTTTGGGAATATGAGTGTGTCGTACAGCATTTGGCCAGTTGTCCTAGTTCCATACAATTTGCCTCCCTGGATGTGCTTAAAAAAGCCATACACAATGCTCTCCTTGCTCATTCCCGGACCCAGGTCGCCTGGTAATGATATTAACGTTTACTTGCAGCCGTTGATTGAGGAGTTGAACGAGTTATGGGAAGTTGGGGCCGATACATATGATGCCTCGTTGCGCCAGAATTTTCGAATGCATGCGGCACTTCTATGGACCATCAACGATTTTCCTGCATATGCCAACTTATCCGGGTTGAGTACTAAAGGAAAATTGGCGTGCCCTACATGCAATAAGGAGACAGATTCATTACGGTTGAAGAACGGAGGTAAGTTCTGTTATATGGGCCATCGAAGATTCCTTGTTGACGGCCATAAGTGGAGGCAGAACAAAAGAGCTTTCAACGGCAAGAAGGAACTTGCAAAGGCCCCGGAGCAGCTTTCGGGGGTAGAAGTCTTGTGCGAATTGGATCAGCTTGATGCCGTGGCACTTGGAAAAGGTAAAAAGAAGAGAACGCATGAAGATTCTACGCGTGAGCATAACTGGAAGAAGAAGAGTATTTTCTTTAAACTACCGTACTGGAGCAGCCTACTCTTGCGGCATAACTTGGATGTCATGCATATCGAGAAAAATGTGTGTGACAACATTATAGGAACACTGCTGAATCTCGACGGTAAGACGAAGGATAATCTTAAATCTCGTCTCGATCTTAAGGAGTTGGGCATCCGAAAATCACTTCATCCCCAAGAGATTGGGGATAAGTATGTGTTGCCAGTTGCATGCTACACCATGAGCTCACAGCAAAAGGCAGCCTTATGTGCATTCCTACGGTCTGTGAAAACGCCAGACGGTTATTCTTCGAATATCGCACGATGCGTGCAAGAGAACGGCCGGAAGTTGTCTGGATTAAAGAGCCACGATTGTCATGTTCTTATGCAGCGATTGTTATCTCTTGCTATACGTGGGAATTTAACCGAAGAGGTGTCCGGTCCGTTAATTGAGCTCAGCACTTTTTTCAAATAGTTGTGCTCGAAGGTACTTAGAGTGGACCAACTTGAACATATGGAGAGGGATATTGCGCTCAAATTGTGCAAGTTAGAGATGATATTTCCACCTTCCTTCTTTGATGTCATGGTGCATTTGACCGTTCACTTGGCAAATGAGGCCAAACTCGGCGGCCCAGTTCATTACCGGTGGATGTATTTTATCGAGAGGTAATCGTCTCGTCTCATTCGCACAATGTATTTGATCGTTCTTGATATATTCATCCAAATATTTTTTTCTCAAATTAGGTACTTGCGAACATTGAAATCATATGTTCGTAATAAAAGTCGTCCGGAGGGATCAATTGCTGAAGGATACCTAGCAGAAGAATGTCTAACATTCTACTCAAGATACCTACATGGTATAGACACGCGATTCAATCAACTTGAGCGGAACTATGACGGTGGTCCAATAGACTTCGATGGGGGTCTGTCTATATTTGCCAAAATGGGTAGACCTGTAGGAGGAGGCAAAACCCGTCGATTGTCTGTAGATGAGATTCAACAGGCACATATGTATGTGTTGCGCCAATGTGATGAAGTGTGACCATTCATTGAGTAAGCATTTTACGATCATTTACTCATTCTTTCAGTCCATTCATTAAGTATATGTGCTAATTATAATCTAATTCATAACCGGTAAAACAGGAAGCATAAAGCCATCATTAATAATCGGGGTACTCGAAATGCTCTCCAAATTCATGATCGTGAATTCCCATCGTGGTTCGATTCACCGATTTAGAGTCTAAGTGTTGGAAAATCATAAGTTAGCGTGTTTCGGATATGAAATAGCTAGGTTTGGATTCGATCGGATCGTCATCGGATCGGCATCCGATAATTCAAACTTGGAATTATTCCGTATTTCGGACTTGCGAGCGGGTTCTAATTGGATATTTGACCAATTTACGCTCCGATTCACCGATTTAGAGTCTAAGTGTTGGAAAATCATAAATTAGCGTGTTTCGGATATGAAATAGGTTTGGATTCGATCCGATCGTCATCGGATCGGCATCCGGTAATTCGAAGTTGGAATTATTCCGTATTTCGGACTTGCGAGCGGGTTCTAATTGGATATTTGACCAATTTACGTTCCGATTCACCGATTTAGAGTCTAAGTGTTGGAAAATCATAAGTTAGCGTGTTTCGGATATGAAATAGGTTTGGATTCGATCCGATCGTCATCGGATCCGCATCCGATAATTCGAAGTTGGAATTATTCCGTATTTCGGACTTGCGAGCGGGTTCTAATTGGATATTTGACCAATTTACGATTCGATTCACCGATTTAGAGTCTAAGTGTTGGAAAATCATAAGTTAGCGTGTTTCAGATATGAAATAGCTAGGTTTGGATTCGATCGGATCGTCATCGGATCGGCATCCGATAATTCAAACTTGGAATTATTCCGTATTTCGGACTTGCGAGCGGGTTCTAATTGGATATTTGACCAATTTACGCTCCGATTCACCGATTTAGAGTCTAAGTGTTGGAAAATCATAAGTTAGCGTGTTTCGGATATGAAATAGGTTTGGATTCGATCCGATCGTCATCGGATCGGCATCCGGTAATTCGAAGTTGGAATTATTCCGTATTTCGGACTTGCGAGCGGGTTCTAATTGGATATTTGACCAATTTACGTTCCGATTCACCGATTTAGAGTCTAAGTGTTGGAAAATCATAAGTTAGCGTGTTTCGGATATGAAATAGGTTTGGATTCGATCGGATCATCATCGGATCGGCATTCAATAATTCGAACTTGGAATTATTCCGTATTTCGGACTTGCGAGCGGGTTCTAATTTGATATTTGACCAATTTACGCTCCGATTCACCGATTTAGAGTCTAAGTGTTGGAAAATCATAAGTTAGCGTGTTTTGGATATGAAATAGGTTTGGATTCGAGCCGATCGTCATCGGATCGGCATCCAATAATTCGAACTTGGAATTATTCCGTATTTCGGACTTGCGAGCGGGTTCTAATTGGATATTTGACCAATTTACGCTCCGCTTCACCAATTTAGAGTCTAAGTGTTGGAAAATCATAAGTTAGCGTGTTTCGGATATGAAATAGGTTTGGATCGATCGGATCGTCATCGGATCGGCATCCGATAATTCGAACTTGGAATTATTTCGTATTTCGGACTTGCGAGCGAGTTCTAATTGGATATTTGACCAATTTACGCTCCGATTCACCGATTTAGAGTCTAAGTGTTGGAAAATCATAAGTTAGCGTGTTTCGGATATGAAATAGGTTTGGATTCGAGCCGATCGTCATCGGATCGGCATCCAATAATTCGAACTTGGAATTATTCCATATTTCGTACTTGCGAGCGGGTTCTAATTGGATATTTGACCAATTTACGCTCCGATTCACCGATTTAGAGTCTAAGTGTTGGATAATCATAACTTAGCGTGTTTCGGATATGAAATAGGTTTGGATTCGATCCGATCGGCATCGGATCGGCATCCGATAATTCGAACTAGGAATTATATTCCGTATTTTGGACTTGCGAGCGGGTTCTAATTGGATATTTGACCAATTTACGATCCGATTGACCGATTTAGAGTCTAACTGTTTCATATTGTTTCATATTGCGAGCGGGTTCATATTGTTTCATATTGTTTCATATGTAAATCATACTGTTTCATATGTAAATCAAACTGTTTCATATTGTTTCATATGTAAATCTTACTATTTTATATGTAAATTAAATTGTTTCAGATGGCATCACGGTCATATGTTCGTAGAGGCAGAGGCAGGGGTGGGGTAGCTCGGAGTGCTCCGGCTGCCACCCCAGGGTCCGAGGCTGAGCCGTCCGGATCTGGTAGTGCTGTTCCTCTCTCCACACCAGCTCCTGATGTGGTCGCAGCCTCCGGAGCTTCGAGCAGTGCTCAGCACTCGGCTACAGCGTCTACGCCCACAGGTAATGTTTAGATCTAAAGTTTTATACATGTTGTAAATACTTCTTCAGTACTGATGTATATTTTATTTGCAGGGTCGACCAGGCACGTAGGCGACCGGGGCGTGACGACGGCCCGGCGCTTGTCGGCCTTACGCGAGCCGCTGTCCCTACAGTGGAGCGGCGGGACCTTTGTGGGCGAGCACGCTTCTGACGCCGCCACGTGGGTCGGCATGATAGTACGGGAGGAGAGGAATGCCCCGATTGTGGGGTTAAGGGGGTGGAAGAACATTGATGCATCCTATAAGGAGAGGATGTATTAGCAGTTTTTGGTACGTTAGTTTCATTAAAGCATTTTAGAATAATATCGTACTTCTTGATAATTTGATTTGATAAAATGACTTGCTTCTAAATTGATTTTACAGGAGAAATTTAAATGGGAGAACATGGAAATCGACACCCATCGGGAGGACTTGTGGAAGACGATGGGTGAGCGGTACAGGGATTACCGTCACGAGCTCTACAAGCTCTACGGTTACTTGGTCGGCCAGCCGGCTGAGGAGGTACAGGCTGCGGCCGGGATGAGAGACGCGCCACCGCTACACATTCTACAGTTTTTGGTCGCTCACTGGGCCACCCTTAGCTTTCAGGTATAATTATAATTTTATTGATTCGTACTTGTTTTAATGTTATACTAAAAATTTGTATTGATGTTTCAAAATTTAATCGATTGCACAGAATAAATCTGCTATAGGCAAGCAGAATAGAAGTGCCTCGATGACACCTGCTCCAGTGAAGGGGAGGACCTCCATGCCCCAGCTTGCCCAGCAGCTGGTAAATGATACAAACATTGTTATTATTTAAAACTCTATACATGTTATATTAACTCATCTATTTATTTTATATGTCCAACAGACACAGTCCTTGGGCCACGAGCCTAATAGGATTGACCTTTTTGAGGCCTCTAGGAGGCGGCGTATCGATGGGGCATTTCTGGACGACAGGGTTGCCTCGCAAGTGGTAAGTAATTAAATTACTGTTAATATATTCTTATATATATGCCATAAAATATCATTGAATATCATTGGTTGTTTTTATATAGGAGAGGATGCGACTTATGGTGACCCCGTCGGGCGAGGCCGGCTCCTCCACCAGCTCAGTATCTGTCGACTCAGCGATGAATACTGTGCTGAGACCTGCCACGCACGGCCGTGTCCTCTGTACGGGCCTTGGAGTCACGCCCTCCTCCTACTTTGGATGAGAGGGTATGCGCTCGAGGGCACGGGACACCCAGACCGGTGTTATCACTCAGCTGCAGTCTGCGCTAGACGCGGAGCGAGAGCAGAGGCAGGCCCTCGAGCAGAGGATTGAGGCGGAGCGAGAGCAGAGGCAGGCCCTCGAGCAGAGGGTTGAGGCAGAGAAGAAGGCCCTCGATGAGGAAAGAGAAGCTCGCAGGGAACTAGAGCGTCGGCTTAATGACTTCATAAGCCGGTCTAGCGGTGGCTCATGATCAGGTACTTACTAATCTTTATAATATTAGTAAAAAATATGAATCATACTAATTTGAGTTTAGATCATATTATCACACTTATGATTTTCCAACACTTAGATTCTAAATCGGTGAATCGAAGCGTAAATTCTTCAAATATCCAATTAGAACCCGCTCGCAAGTCCGAAATACGGAATAATTCCAAGTTCGAATTATCGGATGCCGATCCGATACGGATCGGATCGAATCCAAACCTATTTCATATCCGAAACACGCTAAGTTATGATTTTCCAACACTTAGATTCTAAATCGGTGAATCGGAGCGTAAATTCTTCAAATATCCAATTAGAACTCGCTTGCAAGTCCGAAATACGAAATAATTCCAAGTTCAAATTATCGGATGCCGATCCGATGACGATCGGATCGAATCCAAACCTATTTCATATCCGAAACACGCTAAGTTATGATTTTCCAACACTTAGACTCTAAATCGGTGAAGCGGAGCGTAAATTGGTCAAATATCCAATTAGAACCCGATCGCAAGACCGAAATACGGAATAATTCTAAGTTCGAATTATCGGATGCCGATCCGATGACGATCGGATCGAATCCAAACCTATTTCATATCCGAAACACGCTAACTTATTATTTTCCAACACTTAGACTCTAAATCGGTGAATCGGAGCGTAAATTGGTCAAATATCCAATTAGAACTCGCTCGCAAGTCCGAAATACGGAATAAATCCAAGTTCGAATTACCGGATGCCGATCCGATGACGATCCGATCGATCCAAACCTATTTCATATCCGAAACACGCTAACTTATGATTTTCCAACATTTAGACTCTAAATCGGTGAATCGGAACGTAAATTGGTCAAATATCCAATTAGAACCCGCTCGCAAGTCCGAAATACGGAATAATTCCAACTTCGAATTACCGGATGCCGATCCGATGACGATCGGATCGAATCCAAACCTATTTCATATCCGAAACACGCTAACTTATGATTTTCCAACACTTAGACTCTAAATCGATGAATCGGAGCGTAAATTGGTCAAATATCCAATTAGAACCCGCTCGCAAGTCCGAAATACAGAATAATTCCAAGTTCGAATTATCGGATGCTGATCCGATGATGATCGGATCGAATCCAAACCTATTTCATATCCGAAACACGCTAACTTATGATTTTCCAACACTTAGACTCTAAATCGGTGAATCGGAGCGTAAATTGGTCAAATATCAAATTAGAACCCGCTCGCAAGTCCGAAATACGGAATAATTCCAAGTTCGAATTATCGGATGCCGATCCGATGATGATCCGATCGAATCCAAACCTATTTCATATCCGAAACACGCTAACTTATGATTTTCCAACACTTAGACTCTAAATCGGTGAATCGGAGCGTAAATTGGTCAAATATCAAATTAGAACCCGCTCGCAAGTCCGAAATACGGAATGGTTCCAAGTTCAAATTATCGGATGCCGATCCGATGATGATCCGATCGAATCCAAACCTAATTTCATATCCGAAACACGCTAACTTATGATTTTCCAACACTTAGACTCTAAATCGGTGAATCGAAGCGTAAATTGGTCAAATATCAAATTAGAACCCGCTCGCAAGTCCGAAATACGGAATAATTCCAAGTTCGAATTATCGGATGCCGATCCGATGATGATCCGATCGAATCCAAACCTATTTCATATCCGAAACACGCTAACTTATGATTTTCCAACACTTAGACTCTAAATCGGTGAATCGAAGCGTAAATTGGTCAAATATCCAATTAGAACCCGCTCGTAAGTCCGAAATACGGAATAATTCCAAGTTCGAATTATCGGATGCCGATCCGATGATGATCCGATCGAATCCAAACCTATTTCATATCCGAAACACGCTAACTTCTGATTTTCCAACACTTAGACTCTAAATCGGTGAATCGGAACGTAAATTGGTCAAATATCCAATTAGAACCCGCTCGCAAGTCCGAAATACGGAATAATTCCAACTTCAAATTACCGGATGCCGATCCGATGACGATCGGATCGAATCCAAACTTATTTCTTATCCGAAACACGCTAACTTATGATTTTCCAACACTTAGACTCTAAATCGGTGAATCGGAGCGTAAATTGGTCAAATATCCAATTAGAACCCGCTCGCAAGTCCGAAATACGGAATAATTCCAAGTTCGAATTATCGGATGCCGATCCGATGATGATCGGATCGAATCCAAACCTATTTCATATCCGAAACACGCTAACTTATGATTTTCCAACACTTAGACTCTAAATCGGTGAATCGGAGCGTAAATTGGTCAAATATCAAATTAGAACCCGCTCGCAAGTCCGAAATACGGAATAATTCCAAGTTCGAATTATCGGATGCCGATCCGATGATGATCCGATCGAATCCAAACTTATTTCATATCCGAAACACGCTAACTTATGATTTTCCAACACTTAGACTCTAAATCGGTGAATCGGAGCGTAAATTGGTCAAATATCAAATTAGAACCCGCTCGCAAGTCCGAAATACGGAATAATTCCAAGTTCGAATTATCGGATGCCGATCCGATGATAATCCGATCGAATCCAAACCTATTTCATATCCGAAACACGCTAACTTATGATTTTCCAACACTTAGACTCTAAATCGGTGAATCGGAACATAAATTGGTCAAATATCCAATTAGAACCCGCTCGCAAGTCCGAAATACGGAATAATTCCAAGTTCGAATTATCGGATGCCGATCCGATGACGATCGGATCGAATCCAAACCTATTTCATATCCGAAACACGCTAACTTATGATTTTCTAACACTTAGACTCTAAATCGGTGAATCGGAGCGTAAATTGGTCAAATATCCAATTAGAACCCGCTCGCAAGTCCGGAATACGGAATAAATCCAACTTCGAATTATCGGATGCTGATCCGATGACGATCGGATCGAATCCAAACCTATTTCATATCCGAAACACGCTAACTTATGATTTTTCAACACTTAGACTCTAAATCGGTGAATCGGAGCGTAAATTGGTCAAATATCCAATTAGAACCCGCTCGCAAGTCCGAAATACGGAATAATTCCAAGTTCGAATTATCGAATGCCGATCCGATGACGATCCGATCGAATCCAAACCTAGCTATTTCATATCCGAAACACGCTAAGTTATAATTTTTCAACACTTAGACTCTAAATCGGTGAATCGGAGCGTAAATTGGTCAAATATCCAATTAGAACCCGCTCGCAAGTCCGAAATACAGAATAATTCTAAGTTTGAATTATCGGATGCCGATAATTCTACGATCGGATCGAATCCAAACCTATTTCAAAACCGAAACACGCTAACTTATCATTTTTTAATGCTTAGACTCAGTTATAGATATAAACCATTTTTTTAACAAATACATGTTAATTGCAGGAGCAGGGCGGCGTCAGGGGATCGATGAGAGCACCAGCGTTGGTGGTGGGCGGGCGTGGTTGAGATAGGGTGGCGTCAAGGGATCGATGAGAGCACCGGCGTTGGTGGCGGGCGGGGGTGGTTGAGATAGGACATGTATCATCTCTCAGTTCTGGATTGTGTAAATATTATTTTGTAATATATGGTTATTTTTTGTTCTTGTCTATAATTGTCGGCTGGGAACTGTGGTAATATTTGATAATTTGCTGTAATTTTTTATCAATTTAGGTAAAATTTTAAAATTTGCGGTAATATTTTATAAATTGTGGTATTATTTGATAAATTGTGGTAATATATTGTGGTATTGAATCACAGGAATTAATTAACATTATTTAGGTAAATTTATTTAAAAAAAAAACATACTTATTACCGACGGAAATTAATTATTCCGTCGGTAATAATATTTTTATTTTTTTTAAATTATTAATAATGTGCCGACGGCATATAATATCCGTCGGTAATATATATATTATTACCGACGGGTAATATATATATGCGTCGGTAATAGATATAGTATTACCGACGGTTATATAAATTTTGTCGGTAATATATATATTATTACCGACGGGTAATATATATGTGTCGGTAATATATATAGTATTACCGACAGGATAGACTATACCCGTCGGTAAAATGGTTATATATTACCGACGTATTATTATGTTTCGTCGGTAATACTATATTATATTAGTTTTTAATTGATTAAATATTACCGACGGCTTTAATATTACCGTCGGTATTAATTATTATTACCGACGGTAATAATTAGTCCGTCGTATTGTTTTCCCCGACGCCTTCTTTCCCGACAGCCAGCGACGGAAATATCTTCCGTCGCTATAGAACATTACCGACGGAATTTTAATATTACCGACGGATATTGTCCGTCGGTAATAACTGTTTTTTTTGTAGTGGTACAGTGGTATTGGACTATGAAAGGTCCGTATACGTTGGCACATCAAAGCACCACACAACTGGTTGGCCCAGTGTACATGGTCCCTCAGGGTTAAGGACAGATTATCTATAGTAGTAAGACGGTTTATGCACCAGTATCTGAATCACTGAACTGTGCACCGTCTTGGTTCCTGTTCAATACGATCATCGTGCTTGGTCAGGTGAATGGAAATCCCGCGTTCCCGTGGTGGAGACTTCACCACATCCTCTACCTACCAATAGCTTGTTCTCGGTGAAGCGACCGGCATCACCTAAGCTGTAAACTAGTTCTAGGTCTACGCATAACTGGTCCACTGAGTCTCCCAAGCATGGATCCACCATGCGCCTCAGTGGCCTATTGTGTTCCCTAGGGTCCTTTATTATATGTGCATTAATATATATCATAGTAGTATTCTAATTAAAGCAATAACCAAAGTCATTTTTATTAATGTTAATAAAGAAAATCCACGCTAAGAACACATGAGCTACAACAGTTTGGATCCAAAATCAAACCGGGTTTGGTTCAGCTTGGATCGGGCTTGGGTCAAGTTTAGATTCATGGGTTAGGTTTAGGTTGAGTCAGGTTTGGCATGGGTCGGGTCGAGACATAGCCTAAATGTTAGTCCCAATCTATTTACAAAAGGTTGGGGTGCTCAAAAGAAATTACTAAGAATTGTATTGGAAATCGGGGTGCTCTAATAAATAGGGTTGTAATACATAAAAGGGAGGATAATGAGTTGTAGGTGCATTAAACAAAGGATATGAGTGTAGGGGTATAACTAGTTAAAGGCTAGGTGGGTACAACTTGAGGTACAAAAAAAGAAAAATAAAAAAAGAAAGAGAGCTTCTAACTACGTTGCATGGAAAAAGGGTTGGATGACCCACCACTACAATGCATATGAAAAGGGATGGATGGTTGAGTTGGATTCTGTATCAAACCCAATTTCCAACTTCTCTTCTTTTGCTATCAGAATCAGAAACAGAAGACGGGTTCCACACACGGCCCTCTATCAGAGCTTCCGGCTTGCAGCCAATCGCTAGAGCCATCGGGTTTAGAAGTTCAGCATGTCTGCACAGCCACTAAGCCCTAGCTGGCTTGGCAGGGAAAGAAGAGAAAACGAATGGGCTCTCAGGTGGGTTTGATGGTGCACAAACGCAGCCGGTGTTGGTCGGATGATTCCTTACAAGGATCATGGTAAGGTCGTCAATGGAGGTGGGGTCAACGGGTGGTTTGTATGCATACGGCTATGGCCGTATGGTTGCGGTGCTGATGTGTTTAGGAGGGGAGAAATAGAGGAAGGAATGAAGGGGTTGGCCTATCTCGATGGGGAAGAGGTCACTGGGGCCTCGTTTGCTCCTCTCCTCTTCTCTCGATCTCGATCACTTCTCCTCTCTTGATCCCTTGATAACTCCTCACGATCTCACAATCGTAACCGAAGAGGAGATGGGTTTTCGGCCAGATAAAGGGGAGATTAATTCGTGCATGACTTGGGGTAGTTAATAGCTACTTGAGGGATACGTTGATCATGGGATGAGATTAATTCATGCATGACTTGGGGTAGTTAATAGTTACTTGAGGGATACATTGCTTATGGGATGAGGAGATTAATTCGTGCATGACTTGGGATTGTTAATAAGTACTTGAGGACTACGTTGCTTATGGTATGAGGAGATTAATTTGTGCATGATTTGGGATAGTTAATAGGTACTTGAGGGATACGTTGCTTATGGGATGAGGAGATTAATTTGTGCATGACTTGGGATAGTTAATAGGTACTTGAGGGATACGTTGCTTATGGGATAAACTTGATTACCAGACTTGGAAATGTTTCAAATCTTTGGAAATCCATAAAGGCAATTAAAGAGGAGTGGTCAACTTGGGCCTCCCTCTCTCTAAGACCAATCCCAACAAAAGAGAGGAATCGACCTGCCTCACAAATAAGCCAGGTTCAAAATTGAAGATCTTCCCAATAAGAAAACAAAACGGCTAAGGAAAAGCCCCGTCTAGAAACCAATATAGGAAATAAAAAAAAAATAAATAAATAAATAAACCCGGATTGCTACAACATAACCCTCTAAAAGAGAACTTCGTCCTCGAAGTTCAACCAGAAAACCCTTCGAAAAGATTGGGATACTGAATCTTCATCTCCGACTCGAGCTCCTTAGTAGCTTCCTCGGGAGTATGGTGTTGCCACAACACCTTGACCATACGGATGGTCTTGGTGCGCAATACCCGATCTTCAGCTGCTAAAATCAGCATCGGACGCTCCTCGAAAGTCACGTCCTCACTGAGACTCAACCCCTACCAGTCAAGAACGTGTGACGAGTCCGGCTCATACTTTCGGAGCATCGACACATGGAAGACCTGGTGGACACTGGAGAGCTGAGGTGGCAACGCTAAACGGTATACGACATCCCAAACTCTGTCAAGTATCTCAAAGGGACCAATGAATCGGGGTGCTAGTTTCCCCTTCCGCCCGAACCTAACGTGACCTCATCACGGGGAAACCTTTAAGAACACCCGGTCACCTGCCTCAAACTCCAATGCTCACCACCGAGTATCTGCGTAGCTCTTCTACCAGCTCTGAGCTGCCCGCAGACGCTCTCTGATCACCTGGATCTTCTCCGATGTCTCCTGGACCATCTCTAGTCCTAGCAAGCTCTTCTCTCCGACCTCAGCCCACAAACCGGAGAACGACACGGTCTCCCGTAGTGAACCTCAAAGGGAGCCATACTGATGCTGGCTTGGAAGCTATTGTTGTAGGCGAACTCCACCAGGGGAAGGTGGCGCTCCCAACCGTCTCCAATATCCATCACACAGGCTCGAAGTATGTCCTCTAGTGTCTGGATTGTACGCTCTGACTGACCATCCGTCTGAGGGTGGTAGGCTGTGCTGAAGTGGAGCTTCGTCCCCATAGCCTCCTGTAAGCTTTCCCAGAAATGTGAGACAAACTGAGGATCTCTATCTGAAACAATAGTGATGGGGACTCCATGGAGCTTCATAATCTCTCTCACATATAGCTCACTGTAATCCTTCTGCACCATCGTCTTGCGAACAGGGATGAAGTGCGCTGACTTCGTCAACCGATCAACTATCACCCAGATCGAGTCATGGCCCTTCCGAGTAGCAAGTAAACCAGACACAAAATCTATCATGATGTGCTCCCACTTCCACTCTGCTACTGGTAAAGGCTGCAAGAGTCCTGGTGGCCTCTGATGCTCTGCCTTGACCTGTTGACAGGTCAAACAACGAGAAACAAACTCTACCACGTTCCTCTTCATGCCACTCCACCAGAACTGCCTCTTCAGGTCTCGATACATCTTGGTGGCTCCAAGATGTACCGTAAATCGAGAGCGATGAGCTTCTGTCAGAACCTCCAAGATGAGCTCCCGATCGGTAGAAAGGCATAACCTTCCTTGATACCTCAAGCCAGTATCTGCACCTATGGACTAACCATCCACTATATCTCCCTGCCTCAGACCAGCTCGAATATCCTCCAATTTTGCATCATCTCTCTGTGAGTTGATCACCCTCTGGAACAAAGAAGGCTGAGCTCGGATACTACATAGGATGGTGTGAGAAGGCTCCTTATGAACACGCAAGTCAAAACCCTCGACCGTCACTAGGAACTCCTGTCGATCTGCCATCAAACAAGCCAATCTACTACGGGACTTCTGGCTGAGTGCATCTGCAACCACATTGGCCTTCCCGGGATGGTAGAAGAAATCATAGTTGTAGCCCGTCAGAACCTCAACCCATCTCCTCTGCCTCTGGTTCAAGTCCTTCTAAGAGTGAATGTACTTCAGGCTCTTGTGATCACAGTACATCTCGAAGTCCTCGCCGTAGAGGTAGTGCCTCCAAATCTTCAGCGCGAACACAACAGCTGCATGCTCCAGGTCGTGTGTGGGATAATTCTTCTCGTGAGGCTTCAACTATCGGGAGGCATAAGCCACCACTTTACCATCTTGCATCAATACCGCACCAAGGCCTGCTAAAGAAGCATCTGTGTACACCACGTAGCTCCGACCGCTGATAGGGACGGTAAGCACTGGTGCAGTAGTGAGGCATTTCTTCAACTCCTGGAAAGATGCCTCATACTCGTCTGTCCACTCGAACTGAACTCCCTTCTTTGTCAGCTGGGTCAGGGGACCTGCTAGACGAGAGAATCCCTCAACGAACCTCCGATAGTATCCTGCCAGACCCAGGAAACTCTGAATCTCAAAGACGTTCTTGTGCTGCTCCCAATCCAAGACTGCCTCGACCTTTGCAGGATCCACTGATATCCCATTCTTCGAAACAACATGTCCAAGGAATTTCACCTCCTGCATCCAAAACTCACATTTACTAAGCTTGGCATAAAAGTGGTGATCCCTCAAGATCTGCAGTGCCTTCCGTAAATGCTCCTCGTGCTCACCCTCTGACTTGGAGTAAATAAGAACATCATCCACAAATACAATAACAAACTGGTCAAGGTACTCTCAGAAGACTCAATTCATCAAGTCCATAAAAGCTGCAGGGGCGTTCGTCAGACCAAACAGCATCACCAAGAACTCATAGTGACCGTAGCGGGTCCAAAATGCCGTCTTCTAGATGTCTTCTTCCCTCACTCTTAGCTGATGGTAGCCCGTCCTCAGGTCAATCTTTGAGAAACAATAGGCTCCCTGCAACTGGTCGAACAGATCATCTATTCGGGAAAGAGGATACCGGTTCTTCACAATCACAGCATTCAACTTCCGGTAGTCGATGCAGAGCCTCTTCGATCCATCCTTCTTCTGAGCAAACAACACTGGGGCACCCCAAGGAGAAATACTAGGGCGGATGAATCCCAATGTCGTAAGTTCCTCTAGCCGAGTCTTCAACTCCCTCAGCTCAGCTGGAGCCATCCAGTAAGGTGCCACCGAAATAGGGGCGGTGCTCGGTACCAACTCAATACAGAAATCAACTTCCCTAGCTGGAGGCAAGCCAGGAAGTTCCTCGGGGAAGACATCGAAAAAGTCTCTCATAACTGGTGCAAACTCTAGGGACGCTCTATCGTCTGCTGCACTCGAGAGTCAAGCTAAGAGACTAAGACTGAATCGCTCCATAGGAGGCGGACATAGAATCGCCATCCGATCTCCATCGAAAGAGAACATCGGGACTCCTAGCAGGCGCAATGTCACCTTCTTGGAGTAGCAATCCAGAGAAGCATGATATGCTGCTAACCAGTCCATACCCAAAAGGATGTCAAACTCATCCAAATCCAACACGATCAAATCCGCTAACAACTCCCGGTCTCCAAGTCGAATGATACACTTCCTATAGATGCGGTCTACAACAGTACTGGTCCCTAGGGGTGAGATCACTGATAAGGCATGGTCCAATGGTTCGGTTTCTATCCCTAGTATGGATACGAATCTCGGTACAATATAAGAGTGTGTGGAACCAATGTCAAGCATCACATGGGCTAAGGTGGAAAAGACAAGAAGAGTACCCTCAATAGCGGCTGTCGAAGCTCCTGCATCCCGATCCACCAATGCATATGCCCTACCCTGAGTGCGCTGACCACTGCCACCCTGGAGAGTCGGAGGCCTCTGCTGAAGTGGCTGAGGTGCACGGTACTGCTGAGAGCTCTGCTGCTGAGGCCTCTGCAGCTACTGGGGCTGTGGCTGGGGGTGGTATGTCAGTGCTGGGCAAAGAGGTGGTGGTGGAAGTAGTCCAACCTGTGGGCAGTATCTCCGAATGTGGCCAGTAGCACCACACTCAAAGCACCGCACCGTCTGAGACCCAATAGCTGGAGGACCATGAGGAGGCTGCTGCTGTGGACGTGCCTCTGAGGTCTTCTGCTTCTTCCAGAAGTTTTGACGGGACCCTCCATGGCTACTGCTGCCTCTCTCCGTGATCTTGCGTGTCTCCTCCATTCCACGCTCTGCCACTAACGCCCTCGTCACTACATCTGCATAGGTCTCCAACATCAAAACCTCTACTCGACTCCGAATGCTAGGCCTCAAGCCCTGCTCAAATCGTCTGGCTCTTAAGTCCTCTATCGTCACCAAGTATGGAGCATATCGGGAAAGCTCCTTCAACTTCACCTCGTACTGTGCAACAGTAAGCGTCCCCTGAACTAGAGCCAAGAACTTTGCCTGCAAGCTGCTACGAACGCTAACTGGGAAGTATTTATCCTGGAACACCCGCTTGAACTCCTCCCAGGTCCAAGCTGGCTGGTCAGCTCCTTGGGACCTCTGAACCATGTCCCACCAATAGTCAGCCTCAGCCTCAAACTGGTAAGAGGCTAAGGTGACCCGTCGCTCTACAGTCACCTCCATTGCGTCCAAGACCTTCCCGATCTACTTCAGCCAACGATCGGCCTCCATGGGGTCTAGCTCTCCTTTGAAAACAGGGGGCTTCATGCCCTTGAATTCCTTCATCCTACCAACTTGTCTGTCGCCATCTTCCCTCATCTGCCCTGGTGGAGCTTGAGGTGGCGCATGAGCCTAAGCTAGCACAGCCTGAAGCAGCTCAACTTGCTACCGCTGAGCAGCTTCCAGCTACAGCCTGACAGCCACCTGCTGCTACTGAGCAACCGTCTGCTGTTGCTGGATCATGGCCTGCTGCTGACGAACAATCTCCGCCAGCCCACGGATCATCTCTACCGTACTCTCAGGTCCAGAGGAAGAGGCATCATTGTTGCCATTCCTCGTAGTCACCATCTGCATAAATGACTACGCATATCAGACAATGATAACTCGATCCTAACCTAAATCCCTAGAATCATATCCCCGCTCTGATACCAAGTTGTCACGCCCCGAATTTTGGAGTAAGAAGAGAGGGCCCAAAACTCAAGGGTGATATTTTGAAATAGAGGGGAATATGATTACAGAGATAACATAACACGGAAGCAATAACTAATACTTAAATATCTATTCCAATAACAATACTCTTACAACATCTTACAGTCCAAATATGATAACATGAAATGGTAAATAACTAGACAACTCCAGTTGTCACTCCTACCCTCGCAATCCGATGATGAACTGCTACTCTAACTGAAACGGCCACAAAGCTCCTAACGCTCCGCCCGAGAGAAAGAACCTGGGGGAGAGGGAAAAAAACAACAAAACAACTCCCCCTGAGTATAAAACTCAGTGGTCCTAAAGAACAAGTAGGAGAATGCACTAAAGATATATTGGAGAAAATATACTACTATAGTAAAGTAAAACTGCAACCATAACTAAGTAACCAATAAAAGAATTACAACTACTACAAATCTATGCTAAGTGATCTATTCTATTGTGTCCAGAAATCCCATATTATACGCTCAAGGTCCTAACCGACAATTCCCTCATGAGGTGTCTCATTCCACTCCATGAGAGAACCCATTTTCTAGGTTGTGTATAGTGATGCAAAGCCCTAAGCTATGGAAAAGAACAAAAAGGAAAAGAAGGAGGGGGAAACAAGTGTGAACCCCAAGTTTCAGCTAGGCTCCCGACTTGGTGGCGTTACTATTGGGTTTCTTTTTCGCAACAGGAGAACCACTCCGTTCCTTATGCTCGGGATACAGCCTCGAGACATACTACCCTAGTGGCCAAAAGGGGGGCTTGGTCTTTCACCACGAGGCACTCACACCCAACTTACTTTCTGTAGGGTCTAAACCTCAGGATTAGGCCACTCCATCTCAGTTTTCCTGCAGGAAATCCATGACCTAACCCAGTGATCCTCCCTACTCGTTTTGGTCTATGCACAGCTAGGGGTTCACTTACCTACGATGTGCACGTGGATCTATACCGAGAGCCAGTCGGGCAACTAGGTTGCCACGACACCAGGACATTTCAGAAGTTGCTACAAACCCCATAAAATCATATAAATCAATGTTCTCCTAATCGACCAGTCTCTAAACAATTTATATTTAAATAAATTAAATAAAAAGATAATATCTACCAACTTGGAAAAACAAAAGGTATATGCCTATGATCTCTAACTAAGCATGCAACATATTAAGCGAATAATTTATTTTTAATTAAAATATCTACATGCAGTACGACTAACCTGTTGGAGCGTGTCTATCGATCGCGAGTCGCTCCGCTCCTAATCTGGGAATAGTCTGAACAAAGCAAGGAATTGTATAAGAAACTAAGACTAAGGTGTTTGGATCCAAAATTGAACCGGGTTTGGTTCAGCTTGGATCGGGCTTTGGTTAAGTTTAGATTCATGGGTTAGGTTTAAGTTAAGTCAGGTTTGGTATGGGTCGAGTCTAGACATAGCCTAAATGTTAGTCCCAATCCATTTACAAAAGGTTGGGGTGCTCAAAAGAAATTACTAAGGATTGTATTGGAAATCAGGGTGCTCTAATAAATAGGGTTGTAATACATAAAAAGTAGGATAATGAGTTGTATGTGCATTAAACAAAGGATATGAGTGTAGGGGTATAACTAGTTAAAGGCTAGGTGGGTACAACTTGAGGCACAAAAAAAAAAAGAAAAGAGAGCTTCTAACTAAGTTGCATGGAAAAAGGGTTGGATGACCCACCACTACAATGCATGGGAAAAGGGATGGATGGTTGAGATGGATTCGGTATCAAACCCAATTTCCAACTTCTGTTCATTTGCTATCAGAACCAGAAACAGTAGACAGCTTCCACACACGGCCTTCTATCAAAGCTTCCGGCTAGCAACCAATCGCCAGAGCCATCGGGTTTAGAAGTTCAGCATGTCTGCACAGCCACTAAGCCCTAGCCGACTCGGCGGGGAAAGAAGAGAAAACGAATGGGCTCTCAGGTGGGTTTGATGGTGCACAAACGTAGCCGGTATTGGTCGAATGATTCCTTACAAGGATCACGGTAAGGTCGTCGATGGAGGTGGGGTCAAGGGGTGGTTTGTATGCATACGGCTATGGCCGCATGGTTGCGGTGCTGATGTACTTAGGAGGGGAGAAATAGAGGGAGGAATGAAGGGGTTGGCCTACCTCGACGGGGACGAGGTCACCGGGGCCTCGTTTGCACCTCTCCCCTTCTCTCGATCTTGATCTCTTCTCCTCTCTTGATCCCTTGACAACTCCTCACGATCTCACAATCGTAACCGAAGAGGAGATGGGTTTTCGGCCAGATAAAGGGGAGATTAATTCGTGCATGACTTGGGGTAGTTAATAGGTACTTGAGGGATACGTTGCTCATGGGATGAGATTAATTCATGCATGACTTGGGGTAGTTAATAGGTACTTGAGGGATACGTTGCTTATGGGATGAGGAGATTAATTCATGCATGACTTGGGGAAGTTAATAGGTACTTGAGGACTACGTTGCTAATGGGATGAGGAGATTAATTCATGCATGACTGGGGGTAGTTAATAGGTACTTGAGGGATACGTTGCTTATGGGATGAGGAGATTAATTCGTGCATGACTTGGGGTAGTTAATAGGTACTTGAGGGATACGTTGCTTATGGGATGAACTTGATTACCAGACTTGGAAATGTTTTAAATCTTTTGAAATCCATAAAGGCAATTAAAGAGGAGTGGTCAACTTAGGCCTCCCTCTCTCTAAGACCAAGCCCAACAAAAGAGAGGAATCGGCCCGCCTCACAAATAAGCCAGGTTTGAAACTGGAGATCTTCCCAATAAGAAAACAAAACGGCTAAGGAAAAGCCCCTTCTAGAAACCAATATAGGAGATAAAAAATAAATAAAAAAATAAAAAAACCCGGAGTGCTACAGGTTTAGGGTCTAAACACGATTAGTTAAACAGGTCGGGTCCGGGTCTAGGGATTTTGGACACGACCCGAAGCTAGACACGACAAAAACCCGACCCGACACGACCCATTGCCACCCCCTATGCTAAAATCAAGCTTATTTTGTAGATAGCTAACTATGATTTGTGAACCACATTTGATCGTGGTGGGGACCATAGCCCAAGCCCGCACCGATTTCCAAAGCCCAAATCAGCAGGCAACCCTTTAATTTGAGTTGTCTAATCACTATGTGAGATTATGTGATCCGATGTAGGTTATGTGCATCAATGGTGATGGAGAAGCAACCCTTTTCCATGTTGGTATCCATGGGGACTTCTAGATGTACGTGATGTACATACGATGCCAGCTCAACAACAACCTAGGAAGTACATGGCTGAATTTGAAGCCAATCAAGACAAGGGTTCAATTGAAGTTTGATTGTGTGTATGCATGCGTGTGTGCATGAAGTGATATTTTTAGGAGAGAGAGAGATTCTTTTTCTGTCATGTTTAATGATAATGGTTATGAATCTTCACCATTATATGATTCCTTAATAACAATAAGAGGTCGATTAGTTATTCCTCTTTATTAATTTTCCTTTAGTCTATGTTCATTTCCTAGGAATTAGATAATTTTCAGAAAATGGGTCCATTCTCATGTTCTTTCTATAAAGTCGCCTATGCGTCATTTATGCAAATACTACTTCCACTATTTTTCCAAACTATCAGTGTCCATTCATATGGTTTGATTCGCTTTTGGATAATAATTATCTAATTTCTAATTAGGGTTCTATTTCCTATACTAATTAATGGATAAGACTCATCCATTTTAATTTATCTCGAGATCTAGGGACATTGGTTCCATTCAAACAGTGCACAGTTGTATTTGGACATCAAGATATCCTAAATTACTCTAACATCTATATTTTGTTATCGGTATTGCGTATTGTCATGTCAATTCAATATTTTTGTATAATGTAGTTTTGAACAAAGATTTGTAGCATACTTGTAATGGAAACGTTTCATGGCAGTATATACCGACGTCTACTACAAAATCACATACCAATAAACATTCTTTTGCGGCAATTTACTAGAAATGCTTCTTCCACGTAGGAATAAAGAAGATGCCATGTAGGTAAGGAGGATCACCTCATTGGATCACTTTTATGTTTTATGATCTGCCGTATTTGTTCAATGGTTGGTAACAATTATTTTTGTTCTTTTTTATTTGTGTGTGTGTGTGGAAGAACTAAGTATTTTCAAAGGAATAACACTGGGTTATGTGAAGTTGGTCTGGGTCGTTACTTTTGTTTACGATGACGACGGTGTGCAGTGAGGTGGTGCGTCAGATATCCACAAGCTTTGATTGCATTATTTTCAGAGATAAGAGGGGGAAAGGGGTATTATTTGTGTGGTGGGGAGATAGCTCAACGGCAGCCTAGGAGATCCATGACTTGAATTTGAAGCCATTCAAGACAAGGGTTGCAGTTGAAGTTTGATAGTGTGTATGTGTGCACGCGCTTGCGTGCATGCGTGATTGATTGAAGTGATATTTTTAGGGGAGGGAGAGGGAGATAGATATATTCTTTTTCTTTCATGCTTAATCATAATGTTTTTCTATAAATCTTCACCATTGTATGATTACTTAATAGCAATAAGTGGTCGATTAATTATTCCTCTTTATTTATTTTCCTTTAGCCTATTGTGGGCACCGAATTAGCCCACGAATCGAACCCGACCCGCATGTGAAACTTGGCCGGCACACAAAGGCCCACATGTGAAACTTGGCTCGCACACAACGACCAACATGTGAAACTGGGCCCGCACACAACGGCCCACATGCGAAACTTGGACCACATACAACGGCCAGCATGCAAACCCGGCCAACATACAATAGCCCACATGCAAAACTTGGCCCACACACAATGGCTCGCATGCAAACCCGTCCCATATACAACGGCTCGCATGCGAAACTTGGCCCGCACAAAATGGTCACGCACGAAACTTGGTTTGCACATACCGGATCGTAAAGATAGGACCCGAACCCGACTTAAGCGCACCCATTAGCCTCCTTTTGGAAAACCGTGCCACCTCCCCATGGGGAGGTGCGATTGGCTCTAAGGGGAAAGAAAGAAAAGAAAAGAAAAAACAGAAAACCGCCATGTGCGGGGGAGGTAGCCCGGACGTCTACACAAACCGGGGGGGATCCATGCTGATCCCTCGATTCGATGGATAAGAAACGAAGTCGTGTCGTCATCTATTAGAATGTGCAAAGATGACTCATATCTCAAAAGATTGAGCCATATCTTACCCATAACTATCCCCATAAAATAAGTAAAGAAATCAAGGTTGTTTCCCTGAAAGAGGGATCAATATCTTGAAGGGAATGGGGAGAGATATTGGAAAGATGTACTAAATTGCAGCCATATCCCTCCATTCCCCCCCCCCTCCTTTTGCCTATAAATAGAGGGGGTGGGGGAAGGCATAAAAGGTCGATCAAAAGTCAGATGACGAAGACAAGGAGGCACCAAGACTCTACAAAGGAAGAGACTCTTCTTCAATGACCCAAGACTTCACGAGGCTCAGGCAAGCGCGTCCTACAGGAACGCTTGGCCCATAAAAGTCCTCATCAACGTGAAGACCTTGCACACGAAGATCAAAGCTTCGACTCCTCGCATAAAGAATAAAACTTGGAGAAGAAGGCTCGGAGTTGGCATCACCCCGTCGTCTCCAATCATCTTCAACTTCGAAGATGCCAAAAAGCAAAGGCCGAGGAAGAAGATCGAAGCGAAGCCACAACTGTTGTCATTAACAAATATCTGCTCCATTCATGATGAAAAAAGCTTAGAGAAGGATACTCGAATCGACGCTACACCCATTACCTTCAAAAGAAGCCTTCGACTCTGATCACGCTAAAGAAGCCCGGAGAAAAAGAAAAGTCAAAAATTAACATTACATCCATCGCACGGAGATCGATGCTACACCCACCATCTTCATCAATAAAAACTAATGCTATAACCGTCGCATGGAGATCGATATTATACCTGCTATCTTCACCAACAAAAGCCGATAGTACAACCATCGTATGGAGATCGGTGCTACACCCCCCATCTTTAAAAAAGCATTCGATTCCGATCACACCAAAGAAGCCTAGAGAAGAAGAGAAGCTAAAACAGATACCACAACCATCGGTGCCAAAGTTCCATCCCAAAATGAGGAAGCCATAAGAATAAATAAAGCTTGGAGATCGGTGCTACACCCGCCGTCTTCGTCAATAAAAGCTAACGCTACACCCGTCACACAAAGATCGGTACTACACCCACCATCTTCAAAGAAGCATTCGACTCCGATCATGCCATAGAAGCCCGGAGAATAAGAGAAGCAAAGCCAACACCACAACCGTCATTGCCAAAACCCACCCTAATAAAGCCGAAAGAATAAAGAAGACTCGGAGACGTCACTATCGTCATTCGAGTTGAAGATCAAGCCAAATCCAAAAGCTAAAGCCAAGCAAAGCAAGAACGACACCTACGCTAAAGCCACACACGTGCTGAAACCAAGAAACTATAAAGGATCACGAGTAAAGCAACACACTTTCTAGCCGGTACGACATAAAGAAGAACAAAGCACAGCAAGCCTCTACCCCTTCTACGTTCAAGCGCTATACGCCAAAGCTACGCCAAAGCAATGCCGGAGCCAGACGCAAGAAGCTAAAGTCAAAGCTAAAGCTAAGCCAAAACCAGACGCCAGAAGATAAAAGCTAAAGCCAAAGTTATACCCGCATTAAAGCCATGCATGTGCTGAAGCCAAGCAACTACGAAGGATCATGAGCAAAGCAACGCACTTTCTAGCCGATACTACGCGAAGTCCGGAAGAACAAAAGCACCACAAGCCTCTACCCCTTCTATGTTCAAGCGCTAAATGCCAAAGCTACACCGACACCAGAGCTATGCCAAAGCAAAACTAGAGCTAGATGCCAGAAGCCAAAGCCGAAGGTGAAAGCAAGATCGACACCGCGAAACTGACGATCAAGGAAGCCGAGGTCTAGTAAGAGTGGAGAGAGACACGAAGATCAAGCAAACGACACCGAAAGCCCCCTAGCCGAGAAAGCGTGAAGAATGAAAGGGACAAAAGCAAAGACTAAAACCCTCGACCTCTCAAGAAACCCGAAACCTTGTAAAGACCTCTGTCCTGGGCAACCCCTTCTAAGCTCTCGCATGAAGTAACATAGAGACGCGGATCAAAGGGACCGTCTAAAGGATCTCTTCCACAATCTCCTGATCAAATCTTCGTCGCACCTGGCTCACCACCCCTGAGTACCAGGGTCTCGGCCTTGTAATCTCCATGTGCTCGCAATAAAGACTACTCGAATCTTTTTTCCGCTCATATAGATTTCTGGCACACCCGATGGGACCATCCTCTCCTTTCATCCATATATCTGAAGGAGATGCCTCATGTTTCGCTATGGCCGGGATAAACAATAATACGTTTGTTCCAAGCCTATCACCCATTGCTAAGTCTCCACTACTCCTATACGGCGATCCAGAAAACCAAAAGGATGACGTTTCCCCAGTAGTACGCGACTACACTCGACGTACTCGAATTTCTGTGGACATCTTCACGCCAGAAACTACTACCGAAGATGCTCGCAAAAGCGTCAACGAGGCCTTGGTGCATGAAGAAACGAGCCTTGATCCTAGAATTCAAGTTCAGAAATTTAGGGAGATCCAGTTCCAACCCCAAGCCCAGTTGGGTTCTCCAACGGACCTTGCACCTCTTGTGTAGGGGGCAAATATCCGTCATCAAACAGAAATGAGTCGGCACAACTAAGTCTCTGATGATAACGTCGAGGATGCAGGCGCGCAACACCAAAACATCCTACATCATCATCCTCCATCCACTCTTCAGCTCCAAATCATGCAAATGGGTGAACACATGACACAAATCACTCGACTGATAGAAGAAAAGGATCGTTACATCAATGCTTTGCTCCAAAGGCTAAGTACGAGAGATGCTCTGGTAGTCGATCAAACATTGACCCTTCCAGTGGCTACTCCAATGCCATCAATGACTATCGCTCCAGCGGAGGTCATCTCTCCGGTACTAGTTCTGGTGGCTACACAACCACCGACGACCGTGACTATAACTGTACAACAAATATAGTTGTTATCACTGACATGGCACGCTCTCAAAGTGGTGGACTTCCTCCAATCACAGCTTCCTACTCGAAGCCTTACACCGTGAGGATCTAGCAGCTGCGCTTCCTTACCAGGTTTCAGCTACTAAAGTTTTAGTACTTCGACGAGAAGGGCAACCCAAAGTAACATATTGCCCACTTCGTTAAAACCTGCAACAACGCTGGTACATACGGCGACGAGATGGTGAAGAAGTTCGTTCGCACCCTCAAACTTAATACTTTCGACTGGTATGTTGATCTTCCTCCAGGATCCATCGACAGCTAGGATTAATTAGAGAGGGAGTTTCTCAACCGCTTCTATAGCACTCGGTGCATTATCAGCATGGTGGTGCTTGTCGCTATCAAGCAAAGGAAGATGAGTCATCGATTGACTACATCGATCACTGGAGGAATCTCGTGCTAAACTCGCGGGATCGCTTGTCTAAAGATTCGGCTATCGAGATATGCACCCAAGGCATGCACTGGGGCTTGCTCTACATCCTCAGAGGGATCAAGCCTCAATTTTTGAAGAACTAGTGACTCAGGCTCATGACATGAAGCTCAGCCTAGCAAATTGCGGAGACTCAAAGTCCAAAGATTTACTGAAGGTGGAAGAGAATATCGAACCGGTAGCATCAAAGCAAGTCAACATCACCGACCTCACTTCAACTTCCAAAAGCGCTCAAGATCAAGGGCAAGACGGACAAAGGCAAGGCCATCACAGCACCTTCGTCACTTCAAAAGCCACCAAGGATGACTCTCGAGGAGCTTGAAGCCAAGGAGTATCCCTTCACGAACTTCGAAGTTTTCTCCATGTTTGATCAGTTGATGCAAGAGAAGATGATCGAGCTCCCTCCACCAAAAAGGCTGGAACAAGTACATCGAGTCAACGATCCGCTCTTCTACAAGTACCACCGGATGGTCAGCCATCCTATCGAGAAGTGCTTTGTCTTCAAAGAAAAGATCATAGCACTCGCCAGGCGAGGGATGATCGAGATCGACTCTGGTGACATCGTCGAGACAAACATGACGTCAATCACATTTAGCTCCTTCCCACCAGTACTGATTGCTTTACAACGTACTTTAGCAAAGGTCTATCGAAGACCGATGGCAAAACCAGCTCCAAGAAAAAGATGATGCATGATCCTGCAATGCCCAGAGCCAAATCCTCACTGCCTTGGGGGTAGCTGCCTCTCATGCAAACACTCCCTCTTCTAAATAAAACTATATACCAGCACGTGCTCAAAGCAAGAGAAGAGTAAAGAGACCACAAAGTCAGCCTGCTAGGCCAGCCATCAAGCAAGTTCGACTTCTACGTCTTCTACTCTAAGCCTCCTTTGATTCCAATGAAAAAAATCAAGCCAACCGATTGGAGATCAGAAGATGAGTTGGTAGAGTATCCAGAAGAGCAAGTCCTTCTGATCAAAGAAGAGCCTTCGATCGCAGCACCAATTCATCACCCTGGTGAGGAAGATCTTACTGACGAAGACGCATAGATCATGATACCTCGAGGGAGAAGGTCACGATGGTCAAGCTATAGGATAGCATGTCTGGCCAACCACAAGCAAGATCGGGTGATAAGAAAACTCCCCAAAAGAAAGACATGCAAGGAAAAGAATGAAGCTCTAGAAAGAAAGGTGTCTCCAAAGTGTCTCCAGTAAGTCCAGACAATCTTCTTCAGCAAACATGTCCAAATACGATGACACTCCAAGAGCTCTTTCCGAATCACTTCCTCGAAGCTGATCAAGACCTCAGGGTCTCTTGCTGCATGATGGAAGTTCACCAAGTGCTCTGGGAAGATGATGAAGAAAGCGGCTCCAATATCGAAAGCATGAAGAAAAGCATCATCGCCAACGATAAGCCGTTCAACGAGGCTGAAGCTCACCTTACTGATGCTAAGGCCAAAGATCTCGTTGCGGAAGCTCCTTTAATAAAAGCTCCATGAGTCCAAAAAGTCAAAGCAGTTGCGAGGGACAAAACATTTCCACTTGCAAAACCAATGCCATCTTCTAGCCAGATAGTGCACAAAGACAAAGGAGCGCCAGCACTGAAGCAAAAAGTTCATGTCAACTTCAAATCAAGCTCGATGTCACACATTCCGTTGCTTGCTCAAGCTGCTTCAGTCCTATGACTCTCACCTCAGTGGCTTCACAAGCCAAGAAGATCGCCTTTAACTTCAGCAAAGGAGCTAGCGTCACTATTCTCTGAGGCCAATTTTGTCACTTTGCAAGGGAGGACATTGCCACTGCATGGACAACTACACGTCTCAAGCTCAACCGGATTTGCTGAGTACACCAACTATGAGCGACTCGCGATCAAGATAGAAAACACTCAGGGGAAAAACGCTACCGAGTTGATGTTCGAAGCCAGCCGTAACAAAAACAACGTTGTGCACGTGGGTTCACTACCCTCAGCTACGATACCACATCGCCCGACGAAAACTAAAGCTCGTCTCTTCCAAAGCAATGAGCAAATCCTTCCAAATCGCTAAGACATCGGCTCCAGTCAAACTCCTGCAAACATTAAAGTTCCAGTCAAGAAGACCTACACTTCTGACTACATTGAAGTGAATAAGGCGGGCGACAATTACGAACCAGTGACGACTCTGCCTACCAGCGGCAACTCCCTCAAAAGGTATCATGCCTAGCGCAAGGTTACCCCCCTTGCTCCCCCCCCCCCCCCCAAAAAAAAAAAAAGAATAAATAAATTATGTGTGACTTGATCCCTCTCAGTAGGGTACGTAGGCAACCTGAAAAGGTTAAGTTCAAACAAAAAAAAAAAAACACCCAAACATCATCCCAGAAGGCCAATCTTGAGAAGAAAAGGTGCAAAACTACCAGTCCAGTTAGCAAACTAAAAATGACAAGAAAGCAAAGGAAAAAGGCGACACGACTGATAAAGCAAGTCAAAGTCCTTGAGGCGCTGAAGCAGCTCGCCTCCTATGGCCTACACACGCTGCAACTCCATGGGTCAAGAGGTCGTCAACTCCCAATATATCGCCAGCTCTGCACACTGCTTCGCAAGGTCCGCTCCGGAAGCCATCTCGATCACCTCAGGTCTCTAAAATAATGCACGAGCAGCCTACAGCTTCTTTCGTGCCCGAACTAAGCCTGCCATAGCAAGTGAATGCTGCTCCTCTAGTCGACACTCCTCGTCCTTGGCCTTTGCCAACACCAAGGAAGTGTCCTCCTTCAGTGAAGCTCATTGCAAGCAATGAGCCTTGCTATCTGCCAGAAAGGTGCGCATATGCTCCTCAAACAAGGAGCCATCCACCTGGAAAGCTACCAGACTCCCACAAAACTCTGGTCCCTCAAGAACCCACCAGCGACTCAAAGTGTCGAGACCCTCCTCCTGGAAGGGTGCGAGCAGTGATCGGATATACTTCTGGCAACTCTCCAGAAGAAGCTCAGAAAGAAGGCTTCGCGATCTACACTTTCGCTTGCAAGCCTCTGAGTGCGTAGACAAACCATGATCCTGTTCTAAAGACCCAAGCAAGGGAACTGCCTCCTGATCCATTACCGTGACGACTGCCAAAGACGCTACCGGAGCTGACAAAGAAGCTACGGTAAAAACAGCCGATGGAACTGACTCCTGAATGGCAACTCCGGACTTGGTCGAACAATCTGTCGCGAGGATCCCTCGTCAGTAAAGGTGCGCTCGTCCAACTTCGATACACAATAAGAGTCGTCCGTAACACCATCCTCTTGCATCCGCACGTGGATCAAAACTTGGAGCATTGATAATCAGTTATCCTTCCTCAAAGTATGGCTATAAAGACTTGTGTAAAAGGAAAACGAAGATGCGTACTCCCATGGGAGACCGCATCGATGACCCATCCAGATGACGAAAAGCTCTTGTAGCGGCGGACCCTGAAGAAAGAAAGGAAGAAAGGCATATGTCAGGCACGCATACGAGCACAAGCAAATCAAGTCAAGCGAAAAAAAAATACAGCCCCAAACAAAGGGAGCCACAGCTACTTAATCCCCAAAAAAATAATAATAATAAATAAAGAGAACCTGAGAGGGGGGACGCAGCCCCCTTCCTCTCCTTCAAACCCATGACCCCCATACGGGGCTGGAGCCCAGACCAATCCCACCCAGGTCTGCTCTCGTGCCCGCACCAGACCCGCCTGCGCGCTAGAACCAGCTCCCCGTGCCGGCCGCCACAGCCCACCCGCGCCCCGTGCTACACCGCCTGCGCTCGCTGATGCGCTTGGCCCGCGCCCTTTGCCTACACCCTCTGCCGCCCCGCGCTGCGCTGCTTACGCACGCTATCGCGCCCGGCCCATGCCGCCTGCGTGCATGGCACCAGCACCGCCCACGCGCCACCTGAGCCAGATACACCCGTAATCGCTGCTTCGCCCGCCTGCACACAATGCCCGACCATCTCCAGTCTGTACCCAAGCCTACGCCGCCCGTTGTTGCTACTGTCTCCACAAACCAAAAAACCCAAAAAAAAAAAAAAAGAGGGCCCCACAGCCCCATTGCATACGACGAGGCTCGTGACCCCATTACACACAGGGGATCACGACCCCCCTTTCTCTGCACGTAAAACAATAGAGAAGAAAAAAAAGAAAAAGAAAAGATGAAATAAAGGAACGGATGGAAAAAGAAAAGAAAGAGGAGAAGAGAAACCATAGAATGAAAGAAGGAAACCAGGGAAAGAAAAAAAAAGAAAGAAGAAAGAAAAGAAAAGAAAAAAGAAAGAAAGAGGTCACAACCTTTGGTCGTGAAGATCCGCCTTCACCATCGCGCTTCCGGCCTAAAGAAGAGGCAACAACCCTCCGCCAAGACGCACCGCGGCCATCCTAGTGCACTCGTCGCCCTCGCGCCTCCTCCAGACTCTGCGCAATGGTCGCCTTCGATGCACGAGCCATCTCGGAGCAAGGGATCCTGCAACAGGGAAGACGATCAAAACCCTAGTGGGAGTCTTTGCTCGTAAGCCGCCTAAAGCCCTTTGTCTCCCACGCTAGAAACGATGAGGGAAACGAAAAGGGGGGTTCCCTATAAAGGCATCAATTCCACGCAAACACGTGATTAAGGCCAAGTGCTACGTGTTTCCCGCGGGTGCACTCGACCTTGAGGGGACATTTATGGCACTACAAGAAATAGGTTCTTTACCGACGGACATTTTTATTTTCGTCGGTAATAATATACTTTTTACCGACGGCGACAATAATTTTCGTCGGTATTATAACTTCGATTTTTTTAAATTTTTTTACATATTTATTACCAACGGTTATATATAATCCGTTGGTAAAACATTTTATACCGACGGAACATATATTTCCGTCGGTAAAATAACTTTATACCGACAGAAAAATAATGTATGTCGGTATAAAGTCACGACGTTACTTTATACCGACGGAAATTATATGTCCGTCAGTAAAAAGTAGCGACAAAACTCAGGATTTTTACCGGGTCTCTGGAAAAAATGAAACCCTGAGTTTCGTTGTCGCTTTTTACCGACGGAGATATAATATCCGTCGGTATAATGGTTTTATACCGACGGACAAATAATGTCCGTCGGTAAAATGTCACGACGAAACTCAGGGTAAAAACCGGGTCTCTGGAAAAAATGAAACCCTGATTTTCGTCATTGCTTTTTACCGACGGATATTATTGTACCGTCGATAAAAATGTTATTTTTACCGACGGAAGTAAAAATTACTGTCGGTAAAAATCCTACGATAAATTAGTTTCAGCGATCCCCTTCTGTTCTGTTTCGATCTAAAGCCTCTCCCCGCCCCTCTCTCTCTCTCTCTCTCTAAATCTGCCCCATCCTCGGCCTCCCTCCCCCCCTCCCCGGCCTCCCCCCCTCCCCGGCATTCCTCCCCCCCTCCCCAGCCTCCCTCGCGTCCCTCCGGTCGGCCACCCCTCCCCTCTCTTGCGCCACCGATCGACCGGCGGCGAGCTCCTCCTCCTCCTCCTCCTAGTGGGCTCCGGTGAGATCCTCCTCCTCCTCCTCCTCCTCCTCCCCCCGGTGAGCTCCTCCTCCTCCTCCTCCCTCTCTCCCCAAACTAAATCACAACTGTTCTTTTGCAACTGGTTGGGGCTAAGTGTGATTCACCAACTGGGGCAAGCTAGCTGTAACGAACGGTTGTGTTTTGTTCAAATATCTAATTACAAATCGCTCGCAAATCCGAAATACGAAATAATTCCAAGTACGAATTATTGGATACCGATCCGATGACGATCCGATCGAATCCAAACCTATTTCAAATCCGAAACACGCTAACTTATGACTTTCCAATACTTAGCCTCAAAATCGGTGAATCGGAGTGTAAATTGTTCAAATATCCAATTAGAACTCACTCACAAGTCCGAAACATGCTAACTTATGATTTTTCAATACTTAGACTCTAAATTGGTCAATCGGATCGTAAATTATTAAAATATCCAATTAGAACTCGCTCGCAAGTCTGAAATACGAAATAATTCCAAGTACGAATTATCGGATGCCGATTCGATGACGTTTCGATCGAATCCAACATATTTCAAATCGAAAACACGCTAACTTATGATTTTTCAACGCTTAAACTCTAAATTAGTCAATCGGAGGGTAAATTATTAAAATATCCAAATAGAACTCGCTCACAACTCCGAAATACCAAATAACTCCAAGTACGAATCATCGGATGCCGATCCGATGACGATTCGATCGAATCCAAACCTATTTCAAATCCGAAACACGCTAACTTATGATTTTTTAATGCTTAGACTCTAAATTGGTCAATCGGAGCGTAAATTGTGTGGGGGAAAATCTTCGTGCCGACCCGAAGACCTTCGCAGCACCAGTCAATCGAAGTTGAAGTTGACGTCGAAGATCGTTGGTCGATCTGTTGATTGAAGTAGATGCCTTTGATATGTAAACAGAGAGAGGCAATCAGAGATAATATTGACACGTGAGATGTGATCTCGGAGTTCAGCCGAAGCCTACGTCTCCGTGCTATAGGGAGCAACCCGAATTCACTAACACTTCAGTTGAAGTGACCTCGACAGGCCGAGTGTCACTAAAAACCCTCTGATCTCTTCTAAGGAGAAAAGAAGATCAAGGAGAGATGGTAGATCAGAAGTTGAAAATCCCAGAGCTCTGGTTCTGAAAGTCAGATCTCAGAGTGGAAATCAGAATTTTCGGACCTTTTTACATTCGAAGGCTCTGCTATTTATAGGATTCTCTGGGAGGAATTCCGGGGCAAATGGCGGTTTTCCGCTGTCGTATCTGGGATTCTCCAGGTAAAGCTAGCGGGCCCCGCTACCGTCTTCTGGGGGATTCCACAGGCTTGTGGGCCTATTGGACGGGGCCGATGGGTCCCGTGGTCGTCCTCGTGGGCCCACCAGGCAGGGCTGGTGGGTTCCGCGGTAGTCTTCGTGGTCCCACCAGGCAGGGCCGGTGGGTCCCGCGGTAGT
Organism: Chamaelirium japonicum; assembly: GCA_947650365.1. Taxonomy (NCBI): domain Eukaryota; kingdom Viridiplantae; phylum Streptophyta; class Magnoliopsida; order Liliales; family Melanthiaceae; genus Chamaelirium; species Chamaelirium japonicum. The sequence continues at coordinate 68,560,138 of OX393556.1, read as the reverse complement.
TGGTAAACTTCTGCCAAAATTTGCACCCACAGTTACCCCCTCCAAGTTAGCTAGAGTTCGTTCTGGCTGGCTTGGATTTGGTGCAAAAAATAGCATCCCCCTGTCGCAAAAGGCATGAAGAAGCTTGTCGAGTGTTAGCACAAAAAAGGACTGACCGGTCAATTTTGATTGATCGGTCAATTTTGACCGATCGGTCAAATTTTGACCGATCGGTCAAAATTCAACCGGTCAAGAATCGGGTGATCGGTCAAAAAACAGGGTTTTTTGACCGATCCAGTAGAAAATTTGACCGATCGGTTGAAATTTGACCGATCGGTTAATTTTTGACCGATCGGTCATATTTGACCGATCGGTCAAATTTTGACCGATCGGTCAAAATTCAACCGGTCAAGAACAGGGTGATCGGTCAAAAAACATGGTTTTTTGACCGATCTAGTAGGAATTTTGACCGATCAAATGATTTTTGCCGATCGGACAAGTTTGTCCGATCGGTAAAAATTATCCGATCAAGGTTCGAGTGATCGGCAAAAAACCTTGGTTTTTTGCCAGATCCAGTAGAAATTTGACCGATCGAATGATTTTAGCCGATCGGTCAAGTTTGACCGATCGGTTAAAAAATATCCGGTCAAGGTTCGAGTGATCGGCAAAAAACCTTGGTTTTTTGCCAGATCCAGTAGAAATTTGACCGATCGAATGATTTTAGCCGATCGGTCAAGTTTGACCGATCGGTTAAAAAATATCCGGTCAAGGTTCGAGTGATCGGCAAAAAACCTTGGTTTTTTGCCAGATCCAGTAGAAATTTGACCGATCGAATGATTTTAGCCGATCGGTCAAGTTTGACCGATCGATTAAAAAATATCCGGTCAAGGTTCGAGTGATCGGCAAAAAACCTTGGTTTTTTGCCAGATCCAGTAGAAATTTGACCGATCGAATGATTTTAGCCGATCGGTCAAGTTTGACCGATCGGTTAAAAAATATCCGGTCAAGGTTCGAGTGATCGGCAAAAAACCTTGGTTTTTTGCCAGATCCAGTAGAAATTTGACCGATCGAATGATTTTAGCCGATCGGTCAAGTTTGACCGATCGGTTAAAAAATATCCGGTCAAGGTTCGAGTGATCGGCAAAAAACCTTGGTTTTTTGCCAGATACAGTAGAAATTTGACCGATCGAATGATTTTAGCCGATCGGTCAAGTTTGACCGATCGGTTAAAAAATATCCGGTCAAGGTTCGAGTGATCGGCAAAAAACCTTGGTTTTTTGCCAGATCCAGTAGAAATTTGACCGATCGAATGATTTTAGCCGATCGGTCAAGTTTGACCGATCGGTTAAAAAATATCCGGTCAAGGTTCGAGTGATCGGCAAAAAACCTTGGTTTTTTGCCAGATCCAGTAGAAATTTGACCGATCGAATGATTTTAGCCGATCGGTCAAGTTTGACCGATCGGTTAAAAAATATCCGGTCAAGGTTCGAGTGATCGGCAAAAAACCTTGGTTTTTTGCCAGATCCAGTAGAAATTTGACCGATCGAATGATTTTAGCCGATCGGTCAAGTTTGACCGATCGGTTAAAAAATATCCGGTCAAGGTTCGAGTGATCGGCAAAAAACCTTGGTTTTTTGCTAGATCCAGTAGAAATTTTCCGATCGAATGATTTTAGCCGATCGGTCAAGTTTGACCGATCGGTTAAAAAATATCCGGTCAAGGTTCGAGTGATCGGCAAAAAACCTTGGTTTTTTGCCAGATCCAGTAGAAATTTGACAGATTATTTGAAAGTTTTGAACCTGCCCTTAGAGAGGGTTTCGTAATTGTTCCGTTCTTCGATCTTCTGGCAGAGTTTTGAACATTGATGGAGTTTGATCTTTCCTGTGTTGAGTCTTTGGTTGGTTTGAATGAGGCTTTTGACCGGCGGTCCGGTTTACTCAGACCGGTGACTCGTTTGGACCGTTTGGTTCACGTGGACCGGTGGTTCGACGTTTCGTCTGGTCCGACGGTTCGCCTGATTTTGCGCCTGCTACGGATGGATGCCACGTGTTCCTACAAAAACACGCGATTTGATATGGTGAAGACACGTGTCTTCTCGATTTGCGTACCTGTTTTACCCTGGGTATATGAGTTTCACTGGCTGTCATTTTTGCCTCACGCTTCAAAAATTTTCCGAAGTCCAGACTTTTTGCTCCCGATTTTTGCTTTTGCTCGATCGATCAGATGGCGTCTTCTGGAAGCTCGAAGAAGTCAGGCGGGGTCCCTTCGAAGAGGAAAGGAAAAGAGATTGTTGAGGTTCCATCCTCTCCGAAGGGCGGTCGCGGCAAGGGCAAGGCTGTGCTTGCCGAACTGGGGCAGCTGGGAAAAAGACACCAGGGAGTAGGGTTTGCTTCAGCGCCATCGAGGCCAGAGTATATCCCTAAGGTACAGTTCGTTCCGGGCCCGCTCATGTCTCTGTCAGAGGAAACTGAGTATGTATACAATACTGGTGGTGAGTTCACAGACTCAAAGAGGAAGAACTGGCAGACATTGCTCTCTTTCTTCACCGAAGGAAGGGTGCAACCTTCGCTCCCCAGCATTCAGACTGCATTCGGCATTGACAAGAAGACCGTCTTCACCAGCTTTGCTAGCAATGAGAAGGTCATGGGAACCATCGTAACCATCGGCCAACTCAACTGCGGTCTGCGTCTACCGTTGCCACCCTTTGCGGCAAGATTACTGAACACGTCTGGCCTTTGCCCGGGGCAGGTCACTGGAAACGCCTGGCGAATTATCTACGCATTCTGCCGCGTGGAGTCGGATTTTCAAGAGGACTTGAAGGCGTGCTACTCCAGCATCCCGGAAGGTGAAGACGCTAGGATCGAGCTTGGATACTTCTTCTTCCACTATCGATGGGCTTACAGAAAGGATAGCCCATTCTACAATTTGACTGGTGTGTCTCCACTGCGCCCGCTAACTGATACAGTCCCTTCGGACAAGTTGTATACAGATTGGCCTCTCTCTGTTACAGGCGCATGGACACCCATCTCAGTGCCCGATACCCCCCGAGGTGAAGTGCACGACGCAGTGAAGATGTACAGCGAGGGAGGCATCTATGCCTGGACCTCCGAGAGGGCTGGAGCAATCGACAACTTATTTCTGGAGTTGACCTGTGGAACCAGGTCGTGGAAGCAGTTCTCCAACTGCCCCATGAGATATGGCAAGGCCAATCTCCTTCACCGATCAAAGGACAGATATGAGGACAATGAAGTCCTATACTCTGACTATGAGGAAGACCCTCGTTCGGGCAAGATCATCCGGAAGATTCGGGCCGAGAAGAAAATCTACACTGCAAGGCGCCGCTTGCCCACTGTGGAGGAGAAACTGGTGATCCAAAGAGGCCCAGTGAAGAAGAAACGAAAAACCCTCAAGCAAAAGGAAGATGAAGACCAAGGGAAGAAGAATGAAGAAGAAGAAGAAAAAGAAAAGAAGGGGAGCGTCGAGGAAGACGAGGAGACCGAGAATGTCAGCCACGACAATAGTGGTAATGACGAGGATGAGGAAGGGGGCGGTGAGGATGATCTGTCTTCCACCCCCTCTGGTGGAGATGGTGAGAATGGGGGTGGTGAGGAAGAAATTCCTCCCACCCCCACTGGTGGTGCAACAGGGGAAGACTCGATTCCTATTCCTATTGACGAGGTTAGAGCCCGTCAAATGGAGGAAATTCTCGACATAGAAGGTGATGGCCCAAAGGCGGTTCCCACCTACAAGTTTGATGAATTAAAGAAGCCGTTGCGCTTCAAAATTAAGTTGTCGAGGAGTGGTGGGGTTGGAAGCAACCCCACACCCCTCGATCAAATTCCACCTGAAGTACCCCGCCTCGAAGGAGCAACCACGAGCGGGGGTATCGAAGTTGAACAACCCCCACCCCCCTCTCGGTCTCTGGCTGAGGAGGTGGCTGCTATGGTGGCAGGACTCGTCCAGCCAGGCGGGCCCCAGGAGGAAAGAGTCTCACCTCCCCGGGATGCTCCCTCCGCTATCCATTTGGAGAGGGAAAGTCGCGTGGGCGATGGAGCTACTCAACCTCAGCCAACGCCGGCTCCTACTCAGGAGAAAACGACCCCTCAGGGTGGTTCCGATCGCCGAAAGGGTAAGGAGCCAAGGGTTGAAGCCTCAGGTAATTGTACTAACTTGCCTTGATTTTCTTGCCTCTGAAGATTGGAAATAATCTAACACTTTGAACTTTCGTGTAGATTGCAGGTGCGCCTGTTGGCTCGACCCCGAAGATGAAGAGTTTGGGTGATGTTGACATCAACCACCCCACATCCGTGATCCGGAAACTCTGCAATCTTCCAGGGGCTACTCTGGATGAAGCTTTCGACAGGCTCGAACTGGTGGTAAGTGCATCTTGCTCGACCGATCATCTGAATTGCATCTTCAGAATAATTCTAACTCTTTTGTTCTTTTTGCAGAATTCAGCAGTTTTGAATGTCGCGACCAAGCTTTCCATGAAGGCGGGAGCAAAAGAAGCTTCAGCTGAAGTCTCCCGCTTAGCTGCCGTACTGGAGGTCGTAAGCGAGGAGAGGGATAAGCTGAGGGAGGCTCTATCCTCAAAGAAGGAGGCATTGAAGGCCAAGACCGAGGCCCTTCGCAAGAAAAAGTTGGAGAGCAAGGGCTGGCAGAATGGATACGAGGCCCGGGGTCACGAGCTTGAAGATCTGAAGAAACGATTCTTCAGGATCGAGAACTTGGGCTTCGATCGTGCTGCTCGAATAAAGGAGCTGGAGGCTCAACTTGCTGCTTCAGCAGAGACTCATAAGAAGGAGCTGGAGCATATGCGGAGTGAGTGCCAGAGCTACAGGGAAACAGCTGAAAAGGCGGCAGAAGCACTCAGGGCCCATGTTGCCAGTGTCCGATCCTCCAAGGCATCAGCGGCGAGCAAAGCTCGTGCTGGATCTGAGGGGGAGAAGTCGCGTGCGCAGAGTGTGGCCAAGCCTTGAGACTTTTTCCTTCCTTTCAGTTGTTGTGCTTGTAAACTCTTGATATGTAATAGCTCGCTCCTGTACTTGGCATATTTTTGATAATAATAGAAATCTCTTTGGTGTTTAAAAATTGGATGTCTCTTGAGTTGAATGTCTTTGAATCTTATGTTCTGGATAGCATTAGCATAGATACAATCTTTTGAATGTAAGGGATCGAGTCGCAACTTGATTACCCAAACTTGTTTACCTTGAAATTTGAATTTGAATCTATGCAACACTTGTATGTAAGGGGTTGAGTCGCAACTCAAGCACCCAAACTTATTGCAACTTGAAAATTGAAACTTGAATTCGTGTAACACTTGAATGTGAGGGGTTGAGTCGCAACTCAAGCACCCAAACTTGTTAGACGATATCGAAATTGATTGAATTTGAACATTGAAACTTGAAGGTCAGTTTAATATTTGCTAGTAAGGGGTTGAGTCGCAACTCTAACACCCAAACTTGTTAAAAGACTTGGTAACTTGAATATGGTCAGTTTTTAACATTTGCTAGTAAGGGGTTGAGTCACAACTCTAACACCCAAACTTGTTAAAAGACCTGGTAACTTGAATTTGAAGCTGCTTTAGAACTTGAATTGAAAAGCTGAACACTTGCACATTTGAACATCTGAAAGAGAATTTTATTCATCACAGAATTTACATCATGGGTAGAACATCTTGAGGTGTCTGGAATTCCAAGCTCGAGGCAATCTATCTCCTTCTGGTGTGACCAGTCTGTAAGAACCTTTGCCTCCTACTGATTCAACGATATATGGACCTTCCCAGTTGGGAGCAAGTTTCCCACTGTTGTGCTCTTTGGTGTTGTAGAAAACTGCTCTGAGAACTAGGCTGCCCACTGGGAACTGTCTCTTGTAGATTTTCTTGTCATAGGCTCTTTTGATCTTCTGTTGGTACTTGGCCACACGAAGTGATGCTTGATCTCGTAATTCTTCGGAGAAGTCTAGATCATTGATCCGAAGTTCTTCATTGATTCCTTCTTCAACTGCTTTGGTCTTCAAAGTACTTGATATATTTTCAGTTGGGAGTACTGCTTCCGATCCATATGTTAGACGAAAGGGTGAGAACCCTGTTGATCTTCTCGGAGTCGTGCGATACCCCCAAAGAACTTCAGGTAGGACTTGCTCCCACAATCCTTTCTTGTCGTTGAGTTTCTTCTTGAGTATACCAAGTATGGCTCTATTTGAGGCTTCAGCTTGGCCATTCCATTGAGGATATCTTGGAGTTGAATAGAATAGCTTGATGCCGTTGTTGAGACAGAACTCTCGAAACTTGTCGGAGTCAAACTGAGCTCCATTGTCAGCAACAAGAATTTGAGACGTACCAAACCTTGAAAAGATGTTGTGCCGAATGAATTTGATCACTTCGTCGTCAGTCTCTCAGAAGAGGGGCACAGCTTCAACCCATTTGGTGAAATAATCTGTGGCCAACAGTAGATATTTCTTCTTGCTTGGAATTGGAGGGAAAGGACCCAAGAAATCTAACCCCCATTGATGGAACGGCCAGGGACTTGATAGTTGATGAAGTTCATCTGCAGGGAGATGAATAGCTCGAGCGTGTCTTTGGCATGACTCACATCTTTGAACAACTTGTTGAGCATCCTTTGCCATTGTTGGCCAGTAGTACCCTTGTAGTTTCGTCTTGGCTTTAAGAGATCTTCCTCCCGAATGATTCCCACAAGTTCCAGAGTGGATATTAATTAGGATTGCGAGTGCTTGCTCGGGACCAAGGCACTTGAGCAACATCCCGTTGTGAGATTTGAAATATAAATCTTCACCTTGCAGAATGTAGCATGGGAGCTTCCTTTGAAGTCTTCGGGCTTGATTTGGATCTTCCGGCATTTTGCCATGCTTGAAGAAATCGAAAATTGATCGTCTCCAGTCTTCAAGTTGATCTCCACCCCCAGAATCTTTTGTAGTAGTAAGGATCTGTTGATCGGGGGTGGTCTTGGACACTTCTTGATAATCGATTTGTATTTGCCTTCCTCCGAGTGAGTCTCCAAGAACTGAGGCAGCATTGGCTAAGGCATCTGCTTCTCGGTTCTCAGCTCTGGGGATTTGAATGAATTCAGCGGCAATAAAACGTTGTTGAAGATGTCGTACTAAGGCCAAGTAGAGTTGCATTCTTTCTTCGCGAGCTGTGTACTCTCCATTGATTTGCCTTATGATCAATTGGGAGTCACTGTAGACGATGATTCGATCTACCCCCAGGGATTTCGCCATCTCGAGTCCAGAAATGAGTGCTTCGTATTCGGCTTCGTTGTTGGTGGCAGTGAATCCGAGGAGAGTGGCTTTCTGGAGATGATCAAGTTCGGGGGATACCAAGACTATCCCAGTTCCCGAACCGATCGAACTTGAAGCTCCATCAGTATAAAGTTTCCATGGAGAAGTTGCAGCTGTAGCTTCGAGATTTGGATCAATTTTTGTTGCAAGGTTGATCGGAGTATTGTCCTCATCTTCCAAGAGCATATCGACATCTTCTTCCCAAGTTATGGGATCTTCAACTGGAAAATCAGCTAGAAAATCAGCAATAGCTTGACCTTTGATAGAAGTGCGAGATTCGAACTGAATCCCCAGGGAACTCATTTCGATCACCCATTTGGTCATTCGACCAGCTCGACCAGCTTTGTCAATGATATCTTTGAGCGAATGTTCTGAAATGACAGTGATCTGGTGAGAGACGAAGTATGGTTGAAGGCGACGCGATGCAGTGAGTAAGGCTAGGATGACTTTCTCAGTTTTTGAATAACGAGTTTCAGCCGGGAGAAGAGTGTGACTGATATAATAGACTGGATGCTCGAAACCTTCTCTTCTACTGACTAAGACTGCACTGATTGCTTGATTGGTTACGGCGAGATAGAGCCATAAGTCTTCTTGTGGAAGTGGAGCCGTCAAGATAGGAGCTTGCACCAGATATTTCTTGATGCTTTGAAATGCTTCTTCACAAATTGGACTCCACCCTGAAGTATCTGCCTTTCGTAGTTTGTCGAAGAGAGGTTTACATTTGTCAGAAGACTTTGAGATGAACCGATTGAGGGCAGCAAGTCTTCCAGTGAGGCGCTGCACTTCCTTTCGATTGGTAGGTGATGGCATGTCGAGGATAGCTCAAATTTGATCAGGATTGGCTTCAATACCCCTCCTGGTCACAAGATGACCCAGGAATTTGCCAGATTGAACTCCGAAAGCGCACTTGGCTGGATTGAGCTTCATTCGATATTTTCGAAGAACTTGAAAGGTTTCTGCCAGATCAGAAAGATGCTTGCTCCGAATAGAACTCTTGGTGAGGAGATCATCGACATAGACTTCGACGTTGCGGCCGATCTGATCTTCGAACATTTTTGTGACTAACCGTTGATAGGTGGAACCAGCATTTTTGAGGCCGAATGGCATTACGTTGTAGCAGTAGAGACCTCGGCTAGTCACGAAGCAAGTTTTCTCTTGATCGTCTGCATGAAGTGGAATTTGATTGTATCCAGAATACCCATCCATGAAAGACAATAGCTCGTGGCCAGCGGTGGCATCGACGAGTCTATCGATTCTTGGCATGGGGAATGGGTCTTTGGGGCAAGCCTTGTTGAGGTTGGTAAAGTCGATGCAGACTCTTACTTTCCCATTCTTCTTTGGAACAGCAACTATGTTAGAGATCCAGGTAGGATACTCTACTTCTCGGATGAAGCCTGCTGCGAGTAGCTTGGTGATTTCTTCTTGAACAGCAACTTGCAGCTCTGGCCGGATGGTGCGTGGCTTTTGCTTGACAGGTTTTACTTCTTCTTTGATTGCAAGTCGGTGACAAGCGTCATCCGGATTGATACCAGGCATGTCTTCAAAATACCAGGCGAAGACGTCGATATTGGACTGGAGGAAGGATACCATGTCTTGCGCTTCTGCGTCGCTAAGACCGGTACCAATAAATGTTTGTCGAGGGAGATCTCCACTGCCAATGTTGATAGGGATGATTTCTTCAATTGAAGGTGATGTTTCCCATTCGATTGGTGGAGGTTCGGTCAGCGGAATCTCCTTTGATTGCTATTTGGAAGAGGGACCAGCTTCATCTCGTGGCCGCTTTGGAGGAGCAATATTGATCTTTCGATCTGTTTTAGCCGCAGCAGCCTCACAAGACCTTCCAACTTGTTGATCACCTCGAATGCAGACGATGCCTTCTCCTGTTGCAAACTTGAGAAGTTGGTGATAAGAAGAGGAGATGGCATTGATCTGGTGGAGGAATGGCCGCCCAAGAATGGCGTTGTAGCTAGACATTCCTTCGACGATTGCAAACCTCACCGAGACTCGAGTCTCTCGGCTGAGGTCGATGGTAAATCTGGACTCGCCCACCGTGATGCTTTGTTCGCCGTTGAAGCCAGTGATCACGGTCGGGACGACGTCGAGACTTTGATACTTATGTCCTAGACGTTTGAAGCAGTCTGAGAACATAATGTCGATGGAGCTTCCGGTGTCAATGAGGATCCGGTTGACAGTGCTTCCGTCGATGAGGAGTTTCAAGACAAGGGTGTCTCGATGGGGAGTGTGAACTCCTTGAAGATCTGCGTCATTGAAGACGATAGAGGGCCAAGCCAAACCTTCGATGGGCTTCTTGATCCAAGTGTCTTCCTTGTTTGCTGCAGCACGAACATGGAAGATGCGTCGAACTTGTCGATCCACTTCTTTCCCGGTTATTGATTGATTGTGCAATGATCCGTGAATGCCAAAGATATTGGCTTTCACAGAGATTGGTTGCCGGTTGGAGGAGATTTGATGTACCCAACACACTTCTTTCCCCTTTGCAGAGGCTCGGCGTTGATCATGTCCGCCTTTGACGAATTCTTGAATATGGCCTTCTCGCAATAGGTCTTCAAGATGGAACTTCAGCCGAAAACACCGATCGGTGGAGTGGCCGTGACTTCGGTGGAAGTCGCAATATACTGTTTTATCAGCTGTAAATTTCGAGTTCGGCTGAAGAGGGTTGGGCCTTCGAACGAATTCTTCATGTTGAATGCGGTCGAGTATCTGTTCGATAGGCATATTCCACTCGGTGAAAGTGGTCTTCCTTGGAGATCGACGCCCATCATTCTTTAATCGTTTGTTGGCTGGAGGGGCTGCTGCCTCAGCGTTGTGAGCCTTGGCGGCATACTTAGGAGCTTCTCTTTCCGCAGGCCTTCGTTTTGTTTCTCGCCCTTTACGAGCGACTTGATCGTCTTCGACCTCGATCTCTCTCTGGATTCGATCGAACATAGCACCCAGAGAAGGAGGGGGATTACGGATGAAGTCATTGTAGATGTGTAGATCGAAGCGGAGAGCGTTCTGGAAAGCCAACATAATGGCTTCATCATCCAGATGTCTTCCAGAGAGGGCAGCATGCTCGTTGCAAAACCTCCTAGTGAAACTTCGGAGAGTCTCGTCAGCACCCATCCTTAGCCGATATAGAGAGTCGAGCTTCTTCTCGGGCTTTAGATTGAGCTGATAATGCTGCACGAAGAGTTTAGCTAAAACATCGAACTGGGTAATAGACCCAGCTCGGAGATTGTGATACCAGTCGAGCGACGGCTCATCGAGACTTCCTGCGAAGGTGCGGCAGAGCACATTGTTTTCTTCTTCGTGCGGTGTTAAAGCTTGCTTGAATGCGAGAATGTGGAGAGTAGGATCTCCTCGGACGTAGTTGAATTTGGGGAGGACAGGAGTTCTCCATCCTCTTGGGAATGTTGTCTCAAAGAGACTTCGATGTAGAGGTCCGGCAGAAGAATAGTCATCCCTGCGACCATGTCCTCTACCTAGAGGTGGGTCAAGAGGCAAGATCGCAAGGTCTTGCTCAGGCATCGAAGTATTTGCCGGCTGAAGTCGATGTCGGAGGTCCGATTCAAACCCACGCTGAAGTGGGATGGAAGGGGAAACTCGACTCTTTGAAGGAGCGCCTTTCATCTGATGCCTCCTTGGTATGTTGAGCTTCGAAGGTACTCTCTTGTCGCAGTTGCGGCCAGAAGAAGATTGGGATGACTCATCTTCGAGGCGATCCCAAACACTCTGCTTCCAGGGGGCAGCAGAGGGGGTTGGATCACGTCGAATCCTCTCGAGGGCAGTAGTACCCATTGACCTCCGTTGTTCGGAGTGGACTGAATATCGTGGAAGATCGACCCTCTCGCTTGCAGAGGGAAGAGGTAGAGCGATCCCAGCCTCGGAAGCTGCTTTCTTCAGAGCATCCCTCTCAGCAGTGAGGGTGGCGTTCTGTTTTGCCAATTGGAGCAATTGGAAGTCGATCGCAGAAATTTGGTAGGTCGACGGAGGGTCTTCAGCAGGAGCGGGTGTTGTTTGCCCAATCGACTGTCGCGCGGGGTGGGCGATAGGTCGATCGACAGACTTGCCACTCCCTGAACGAATCCCCATCTCAGGAACAGCAAGGGGTTGTCCGAAGTTGAGCCTTTGACTCATTGAACGAGTCTCAGGACGAGCTTGTTGTTGAGTGTTACTTCCTTCTGGTTGACCTTGATGTTTCGTCCTCGCCATTCAGAGAGCGAAAGGTGCAACGAGAGTGCCGTTCAGTTGTCTGATCAACCGAGAGGGCGAGGAAGTTTGACTATCAAGATCAGTTGTAGGTTCAACCGATCAAGTAGTAACGGAGAGTTGGACTTTTTGATCGGATCCCACAGACGGCGCCAAACTGTGGGGGAAAATCTTCGTGCCGACCCGAAGACCTTCGCAGCACCAGTCAATCGAAGTTGAAGTTGACGTCGAAGATCGTTGGTCGATCTGTTGATTGAAGTAGATGCCTTTGATATGTAAACAGAGAGAGGCAATCAGAGATAATATTGACACGTGAGATGTGATCTCGGAGTTCAGCCGAAGCCTACGTCTCCGTGCTATAGGGAGCAACCCGAATTCACTAACACTTCAGTTGAAGTGACCTCGACAGGCCGAGTGTCACTAAAAACCCTCTGATCTCTTCTAAGGAGAAAAGAAGATCAAGGAGAGATGGTAGATCAGAAGTTGAAAATCCCAGAGCTCTGGTTCTGAAAGTCAGATCTCAGAGTGGAAATCAGAATTTTCGGATCTTTTTACATTCGAAGGCTCTGCTATTTATAGGATTCTCTGGGAGGAATTCCGGGGCAAATGGCGGTTTTCCGCTGTCGTATCTGGGATTCTCCAGGTAAAGCTAGCGGGCCCCGCTACCGTCTTCTGGGGGATTCCACAGGCTCGTGGGCCTATTGGACGGGGCCGATGGGTCCCGTGGTGGTCCTCGTGGGCCCACCAGGCAGGGCTGGTGGGTTCCGCGGTAGTCTTCGTGGTCCCACCAGGCAGGGCCGGTGGGTCCCGCGGTAGTTGGTAAACTTCTGCCAAAATTTGCACCCACAAATTGTAAAAATAACCAATTAGAACTCACTCGCAACTTCAAAATACGAAATAATTCTAAGTATGAATTATCGGATGCCGATCCGATCGAATCCAATCCTATTTTAAATCCGAAACACGTTAACTTATGATTTTTTAACGCTTAGACTCAGTTATAGATATAAACCATTTTTTTAACAAATACATGTTAATTGCAGGAGCCGGGCGGCTTCAGGGGATGAGAGCACCAGCGTTGGTGGCGGGCTGCGTGGGGTGGTTAAGATAGGGCATGCTGATTCTCTCAGTTTTGGATTGTGTAAAAATTATTTTGTAATATGTGGTTATTTTTTGTTCATGTCTATAATTGTCGGGTATTGTGGTAATATTTGATAATTGCTGTAATATTTTATAAATTTTGGTAATATTTAATAATTTGCGATAATATTTTATAAATTATGGTAATATTTGATAAATTGTGATAATATTTGATAAATTTTGGTAATATATTGGGGTATTGTTGTAAATCACAGGAATTAAATAACATTATTTCGGTAATTTTATTTTAAAAAAAAACATAATTTTTACCGACGGAATTTAAATATTCCGTCGGTAATAATCTTTTTAATTTTTTTATATTATTAATCAATTTTCGACGAATAATATATATCCGTCGGTAATATATATATAATTACCGACGGTAGAATACAGATCCGTCGGTAATATATATAGAATTACCGACGGTAAATATAGTAACCGTCGGTAATAAGCTTATATATTACCGACAGATAGTTATTATCCGTCGGTAATAATATATTATATTTTTAATGAAGTATTTATATATTACCGACGGCTATAATATTACCGTCGGTATTAAGTATTATTACCGACGGAAATATTTAGTCCGTCGCATCTTTTTCCCGACACCTTTTTTACCGACAGACTAGCAACGAAAATATCTTCCGTTGCTATAAATTATTACCGACGAAATATTAATATTACCGACGGATATTGTCCATTGGTAAAAACTATTTTTTTTGTAGTGTGGGCACCAAAATTAGTCCACAAATCGAACCCGACCCGCATGTGAAACTTGGCCCACATACAACGACCCACATGTGAAACTTGGCCCGCAAACAACGACCTGCATGTGAAACTTGGCCCGCACACAACGGTCCACATGCAAAACTTGGCCCGCACACAATGGCCCGCATGCAAACCCGGCCCACATGCAAAAGTTGGCCCACACACAACGGCCCGCATGCAAACTTTGCCCATAAACAACGACCCGCATGTAAAACTTGGCCTACATACAATGGCCATGCACGAGACTCGGTTTGCACACACCAGATCGCAAAGAAAGGACCCGGACAGGACTCAAGCACACCCACTAGCCCCTTTTTGGAAAACCATGCCCCCTCTCCATAGGGAGGTGTGGCCGGTCCTAAGGCGAAAGAAAGAAAAGAAAAAGAAAAAGAAAAAGAAAAACCACCATGTGCGGGGAGAGGTAGCCCGGACATCGACGCTAATCGTGGATTCGTGCTGATCTCTCGATCTGACGAACAAAAAATGAAGTTGTGTCGCCATTGATTCGAATGTGCAAAGATGACTCATATCTCAAAAGATTCAGCCATATCTTGCCCATAACCATCCGCACAAAATAAAGAAAGAAATCAAGGTTGTTCTCCCGAAAAGAGGGAATTAATAATGGGAGAGATATTGGAAAGATGCACTAAATCACAGTCATATCTCTCCTTTCCCCCCCTTTTTGCCTATAAATAGAGGGGGCGGGGTAAGGCATTAAAGGTCGATCAGAAGTCAGAAGACGAAGACAAGGAGATGCCGAGGCTCTGTAAGGAAGAGACTCGACTTCAACGACCCAAGTCTTCATGAGGCTCGGGCAAGCGCGTCCTACGGGAACACTTAGCCCATAAAAGTCCTCATCAACGTGAAGACCTTACACACGAAGATCAAAGTTTCGACTCCTCGCACGAAGAAGAAAGCTTGGAGAAGAAGGCCCAGAGTCGGCATCACCCCGTCGTCTCCAATCATCTTCAACTTCAAAGATGCTAAAAAACAAAGGCCGAAGAAGAAGATCGAAGCGGCGCCACACTCATCGTCTTCAACAAACATCCGCTCCATTCACAAAGAAGAAAGCTTGGAGAAGGATACTCGAAGTGATGCTACACCCGTTGCCTTCAAAAGAAGCCTTTGACTTCGATCACGCCAAAGAAGCCTGAAAACGAAGAGAAGTCAAAAGCCGACACTACACCCACCCATCGTCTTCATCAATAAAAATCGATGCTACAACTATCGCACGGAGATCAGTATTACACCCACCATCTTCATCAAAAAAAGCTGATGCTACAACCGTCGCACAGAGATTGGTGCTACACTCGCCATCTTTAAAGAAGCCTTCGACTCCCATCACGCCAAAAAAGCCCGGAGAAGAAAAGAAGCCAAAGCAAATGCCACAACCATCAGTGCCAAAGTTCCATCCCCAAAAGAAGAAAGCCAGAAGAATAAAGAAAGCTCAGAGATCGATGCTACACCCACTGTCTTCATCAATAAAAGTTGATGCACACCCATCGTACGGAGATCGGTGCTACAGCCGCCGTCTTTAAAAGAAGCCTTCGACTTCGATCATTCCATTGAAGCCTGAAGAAGAATAGAAGCAAAGCCAACGCCACAACCATCATTGCCAAAACCCACCCTCACAAAGCCGAAAGAATAAAGAAGACTCGGACACATCGCTATCGTCATTCAAGGTAAAGATCAAGCCAAAGTCAAAATCTAAATCCAAGCAAAGCAAGAGCTACACCCGCGCTAAAGCCACGCACATACTGAAGCCAAGCAACTACAAAGGATCACGAGCAAAGCAACGCACTTTCTAGCCGATACGACACGAAGTCCAGAAGAACGAAAGCACCGCAAGCCTCTACCCCTTCTACGTTCAAGCGCTATACGCCAAAACTACGCCAAAGCAATGCCAGAGCCAGACGCAAGAAGCTAAAGCTAAGCCAGAACCAGACGTTAGAAGCCAAAAGCTAAAGCCAGAGCAAAGCCAAAGTTATACCCACGCTAAAGCCACGCATGTCCTGAAGCCAAGCAACTACGAAGGATTACAAGCAAAGCAACACACTTTCTAGCCGAAATAAAGCGAAGTCCGGAATTACGAACGCACTGCAAACATCTACCCCTTCTACGTTCAAGTGCTAAACGCCAAAGCTACGCAGACGCCAGAGCTACGCCAAAGCAAAGCCAGAGCCAGACGCTAGAAGCCAAAGCCGAAGGTGAAAACAAGATCGATGCTACGAAACCGACGATCAAGAACACCGAGGTCTATCAAGAGCCGAGGGAGACACGAAGATCGAGTAAACGATGCTGAAAGTCCCCCTAGCCAAGAAAGCGCGAAGCACGAAAGAGACAAAGAAAAGGCTAATTCCCTCGACCTCTCAAGAAATCCGAAACCTTGTAAAGACCTCCGTCTAGGGCAACCCCTCCATACCTCTCGCACGAAGTAACATGGAGGCGCGGATCAAAGGGACCCTCTAGAGGATCTCTCCCACAATCTCCTGAACAAATCTTCGCCGCACCCGGGTCACCACCCCCGAGTCCCCAAGTCCTGGCCTTGTAATCTCCCTGTGCTCGCAATAAAGATGACCCGAATCTTTTTTCTGCGCATACACCTATTTTTATTTCCTAGCAATTACAGAATTCCAAAAAAATGGGTCAATTCCCATGTTTTTCTCATAAAGACGGTTATGCGTCATTTATGTAGACATTGCTTCTACTATTTTTCCTAACTATCAGTGTCCATTCACATGATTTGATTCCCTTTAGGATAAGAGTTATCTAATTTCTAAATAGTGCTCCATTATCCATACTAATTTATGGATAAGACGCGTCCCTTTTATTTTTTCTCGAGATCTAGGGACATTGGCTCCAATTAGACGGTGCATAGTAGTATTTGGACATCAAGATTTCCTAAACTATTATAATATCTATATTTAGTTATTGGAATTGCGTATTGCCATATCAATTCAATGTCTCTGTATAATGTAGTTTTGTATAAAGATTTGGGACATTATGAGTAATGGAAAAGCATCTTGGTAGCATATACTTACGCCCACTACAAAAACTCACATGCCAATAAACATTCATTTTTGTTGTGATTCACTAGAAATGTCATTTTCACATAGGAATAAATTAAGCAGATGCCACGTAGGAAATGAGCATTCCCTCTTTGGATCACTTTTTTGTTTTATGATCTGCCGTATATGTTCAATGTTCACTAATAATTATTTTTCTTCTTTTTTGTTTTTTTTTTTTTTTTTGAGAGGTAAAAAATGAATTTACTACTGGAAAATAAAGGCAGATACAGGACTTGGCTTATTCTTCTTTTTTGTTTGTGTGTGTGTGTGTGGGAGTAAGGGTTTTCAAAGGAATTACACTGGGTGACTTGGAGTTGGTTTGTGCTGTTACTTTCGTTTATGATTACAATGTTGTGTCATGAAGTGGTGCATCGGATATCTGCAAGATTTGACGGTGTTAGTTTCGGAGATAAGATGGAGAAAGAAGTTGAGGTGGGGGAGCGGTTGTACTTGTGTTTGATAATATGTGTGTACTTGCGTGCGTGATTGACTGAAGTGATATTTTTAGGAGAGCAGGTGGGAGTGGGAGTGGGAGTGGGAGGGAGAGGGAGAGGGAGAGAGAGATTCTTTTAATTTCATGCTTAATCATATTGTTTTCCTATAAATCTTCACTATTATATGATTACTTAATAACAATAAGAGATCAATTAGTTATTCCTCTTTATTTATTTTTTAGCCTTTGTTCATTTCCTAGGAATGGTAGAATTCCCATAAAGTAGGTCCATTCCTATGTTCTTTCCATAAAGACGTACGCCTATGCGTCATTTATGCAGACATTGCTTGCACTATTTACCCTGACTATTGGTGTCTATTCACATGGTTTGTTTCCCTTTAGGATAAGAGTTATTTAATTTGTAATTAGAGCTATATTTTTCAATCTAATTAATGGAGAAGGTACGTCCCTTTTAATTTCTCTCGAGATCTTAGAACATTGGTTCCAATCATACAGTGCACAATAGTTTTTGGACATCAAAATGTCCTAAACTATTCTAACATCTATGTTTTGTTATTAGAACTAGTGCAAGCATGTGCCTGTCGGCATAGCAGCGGGCCACCTTCAACGGCAAGACATCCCCCGGACTGGGCTTTTAGGCTTCGTTTCAGGCCGGGCTTCGAGCTCAAGGTGGGGCCCGAGCCTGGCCCATGGTATGTTCGGGCCAGGCCGGGCCGTTGACCGAGCAGGGCCAGATTCGGGCCGTTGGCCAGGTTCGAGTCGATGGGATTTTTTTACACCCCTAATCCCATATCTGTCTTTCCTATTTTCTCTCTCTAAGTCCGACCCTCTCTCTCACTCACTTTCCTTACCCGTCCAAACCTCCACTCGATCTCTTCATCACAGCCAACCCCTGATCTTTTCTCTCTCTTTCCTTACCCGTCTGATCCCCATGCACGTCGCCCCCCCAGTCCAACTCTCTCTCTCTCTCTCTCTCTCTCTCTCTCTCTCTCTCTCTCTCTCTCTCTCTCTCTCTCTCTTTCTTCGCCTCTCTCTCTCTCTTCTCTCATGCCTTATCTAATCCTAACCTCCAACAATAACCATGGATGCACGCCCCCTCGGCCGTGCACAACTAATCCCAACCATCCCTTACACCCCTTATCTCAATGCCAACCTCTACCCGACTTGATCGCAGTCGTCCACACAAAGCCCTCACGTCCTCAGCCATCTCACGATCTCCTCCCCCTCTTCAGTGTGCCTCTCACCTCCCAATCCTCTCTCATTCCTTCCTTATCTGCACCAACCCGATTGTCTCTGTCTCTCTATCTATATATATATATATATATATATATAAATTTCTTTCCTAATTTCTCTCTCTAACAACCTGATCACCAACCCATCATTCTCTCTTCACCCCATGTGATCTTATCTCTCTCTCTTATTCTTTTTCTCTAAAAAAGTGGCGACTCCCCCCTCTTCCGTCTTCTCTGTCTCTCTTTGATCTCTATCTAGGTTGCACCATCGTGAAATCCAGGCCATTAAAACCTAATCATAGACGTCCATGATCTTATATCCTCGGAGGAAGAGAGAGACAGAGAGAGATCGTGGGGAAGAGAGAGGGAGAGAGACAGAGAGAGAGATCAGGGGAAGAGGGAGGGAGAGAGAGAGACGGAGAGAGAGAAAGAGATCGGGGAAGAGAGAGAGAGATAGAGAGAGATCAGGGGAAGAGAGAGAGATCAGGGGACGAGAGAGAGAGATCGGGGGAAGAGAGAGAGATTGGAGGAGGAGAGAGAAAGAGAGAGAGGGGGGAGAGAGGGTGTTGAAGCATTTTTGTCTAGTCAGCATGCGTATTTGTCTAGTCAATGTTCTATTTTGTCTAGTCAGCATATAAACCACCGTGCCATGTTATATAGATTGTATGTTGTAACGTCAATTCATCATCTATGTATAATATAGTTTTGAATAAAGATTTTGGGCATTATGGCTAATGGAAAAGCATCTTGGCAACATATATTGATGTCTACTATAAAATCTCACATGCCAATAAATATTCTTTTACGGTGGTTCAATAGAAATGCCTTTTCCACATAGGACTAAAGTAGATACCATGTATGAAACGATCATCATGTATGAAACGATCATCACTTTGTTTTATGATATGTCGTATTTGTTCACTATTCACTCAAAATTATTTTTCTTCTTTGCCCAACAAAAAAAAAATTGTTATTTTTTGTTTGTGTGTGTGTGTGTAAAGAGCAATTAAGGATTTTCAAAGAAATAACACTGGTAATGTGAAGTTAGTCCGGGCCGATCGTTGCTTTTGTTTACGATGACGACGGTGCGTCGGATATCCACAAACTTTGACAATGTCAGTTTTAGAGATAAGACGGGAAGAGAAGTTGAGGTGGGGAGAGGGGTTGTATAGAGAGATGTTTTTCTTTCATGCATTAATCATAATGTTTTCTTACAAATCTTCACCATTATATGATTACTTAATTAATAAGAATAAGATGTTGATTAGTCATTCCTCTTTATTTATTTCCCTTTAGCTTCTATTTATTTCCTTGTGGTCTTTCCATAAAGCAACCCATGTGATTTATGCAAACATTGCTCCTACTATTTTTTTTTTTCATTTGATTGTCAGGTTCTCTTCACCTAGTTTGATTCCCTTTAGGATAATAATTATCTAATTTTTACTTGGGGCTCTATTTTTCAGAATAATTAATAAATGAAACACGTCCCTTTTAATTTCTCTCGAGATCTAGGGACATTACCTCCAATCAGACGGTGCACAGTAGTATTTGGACATCAAGATATCTTAAACTATTCCAAATCTACTTTTGTTATCGGAATTGTGTATTGTCACGTCAATTTAATGTCTCATCCGTTCGATCATTCGATCGAACGGTTAAAGCTTTTAACCGGAGTGGAAAGGTTTTGTGCCGTCCGATTCATGCCGATCGGACGGCCGGAAAGGGTTAAAGCTTTTAACCGGCGGAAAGCGCCGTGAGATCTCATTCGTATAAGACAAAAAAGTATGATTATATTTTGTCCTATTCGAATGAGATCTCACGGATCTCATCCGTTCGAACGATTAAAGCTTTTAACCGGGGCGGAAAGGATTTGTGTCGTCCGATTCACGTCGATCGGACGGTCGGGAACGATTAAAGCTTTTAACCGGACGGAAAGAATTTGAACCGTCCGATTCACATCGATCGGACGGCCGGAAATGATTATCGCATTATCGCATCCAGCACGATATGGCATGAGATCGGTTCTCTCTATATATATATATATATATGCTAAAACGCGGCGTGCGGTGCATGCGGCGTCGCATCGCAGCCGTCTGATGCACCGCTGCGTGCATCGTACGCACCGCAGCGGTGCATCAGACGGTTGCGGTGCGACGCCGCACGCACCGCACCTTAGCATGCCTATATATATATATCAAGGGAAGGAGGTTTTGTGCTGACTAGGACAATATGGAACCAAATGCTAACTAGACAAAAGAAACAGTCATCACAACCATTCACTCTCTCTCTCTCTCTCTCTCTATATATATATATATATATATATATAATTATATTTATATATATATATATATATATATATATATATATATATATATATATATATATATATATATATATATATATATATATATATATATGCACGATATTAACTTCTTCCCTCATATATATGCACAACAATTAGCTCCCTTACACCATATGCGCTGTCTATATAACAAGGGAAGGAGGTTTTGTGCTGACAAGGACAATATGGAACCAAATACTGACTAGACAAAAAGAAACAGTCATACAGCCGTTCATTCTCTCTCTTCTTCCGATCTCTCTCGCTTCGTGCCAATCGGGGGGTGTCTTGCAGCTTCTTCGGCCCAACAGGTGTATTATCGCCGAAGGAGGCCCGCTGCAGTGCCGGCGGCCAAGTGTGTTGTCAAGGCGGCCCGCTGCAGTGCCGGCGGCCAAGTGTGTTGTCGCACCGAAGACTCCCGCTTCGTGCCAAACGGCACGGGCATGCCGAAGGCGGTCAAGTATGTTGTCGTCGCATACGACGGTGGGGGTGGGGGTGGTGATGCTCGGGGGGTGTTTTGCCGCCGAAAGCGGCCCGCTGCATTGCTAACAGATGTGTTGCCGTCGAAGGCGGCCTACTGCAGTGCCGACAGGCACGAGCATGCACTAGTTTAGTACATTACGGGTTATAAACAAATATATTGGCAGCATATACTGACCTCTACTACAAAATCTCACCGTATTGAATAGGTCCAACTGAACCAAATATGGAAAAACAATATTTCATATAATTAGTCTTCAAGAAATTGATTGGTAGATGGTACTAAACATCATCAACTAAAATATACAAAAAAAAAAAAACCCCTAAGCTATATATCATTGACTTCCAATGAATGAATTGTTGGGAAAAGAATCATCAACAAACAATGGGTTAGTTTTGAATCTATCAACAAAGTTTGCAGTGAGCAATGCAGTCAGAAGAGTCTCCCGGCAAACTCTGCAATGTCCTCTCCATCTTCACATGATGAAGAAGAAGCATAGGAAGCAAGGCCCTTCATCTCTGAAAGCCTCCGCCCGAGCCGCAGAGCCACCTTCATCTCGAACAGATCACCGTTCTCTCTCCTCTCCGCCTCTCCCTCCCCCAAGTTGGACTCGATCTCCTCCTCCAGCTGCCGGTAGAATCCAGCACAGTTGCGGCATAGCTCGAACACCATGCCCATTTGCCCCCCGTGCTCCAGGCTGTTCACCACAGTCGAGAGCGCCCCTCCGACCGCCCCAACCAACGCCGGCCACAGCCCGAGCGCCGGAGCTCCGATTAAACCAGCCCCGACGGCCGCCATGCCGGCGAGGAGAGGTCCCGAGATTGCTAAAACCTTGTTAGCTTGCAAGACTTGCTTGCCGAAGTGCATGTATTCCTCGGTATCCTTCGCCTTCACTACCCGAAGAACCCCCTTCATCTCCTCCTCAAGTTCTCTGCTCCAACCGTTCGTTCCGACCCCCTTCGTCGGCCTCCGGTTCGGTTTCGGCCACCATACCGTGGGCTCGACCGTCTCGGGGAACTTCTCGAGCATCCCTGGGAGCAAGGGGAGCGGGTACGCCTTGTCGAGCGCCAGCACTTTCTCCATCGCTTCCTCGACGTCGGCCTCTGCCGAAGCTCGGAGGGTGAGGCCGGTGCGAATCGATCCCTCGAGCTGCCGGAACAGGCGGGTGGCGTTCCTTTGCTCCTCGGCGAGCTGCGACGGCTGGATCTTGTTGGTGATCAGCATCATCCCCGTCGCGGCGGTGAACAGGAGTGCCGAGGATAGCTTGAGGGCTAGGAGGTGGGGCGCATCATCTTCAATGGCGGGGATTGCTGAGATGCCGACCATGATGGAGGCGGTGAGGGTGATCGAGTTGACGGAGTTGAGAAGGAGGTGGCCCCAGTTGTTCCGTTGCTCCCCGATGATATGGTGCATCTCAGCCCGGTCGGCTGCGACGTCGGCGATGGCGTAGAGCTTGGAGGTGACGTTATCATCTGGGTAGCAAGGGACGGGAAGTGGTTGGGTGCTGTGGGTGGCTGTTTGTTGTTCTCTGGAGCTCAGCTCCTCCAAGTTGATCTTGATGGGTAGCTTTTGGATGGGTAGTCGACGATTCTTGGGGGTATAAAGACTGGCGCAAATCCTTGGGCGACACGAGGATGAGGAGGATGATGATGGTGACGAGAAAAGATTGTGGACTTGTAGAGTCGCCATGGATTTGGTTCCCTTACTTTGAGCTGGTGAGAGATGTACGTGTGGGTGGTGTGTATTTATAGGCCGAGGGGGGGTTGAGACATTGAAGTTTCCAAGTCTACGGTTTGAACCCGAAAGCTTTATAAGCAGCGCCGGTCTGGATGAAACCGTCAAAATGCGAGCACAGGGTTGGACTTCCTGAGAGGTGAGGGGGTAAAGCTTTGCATGCTTGAACCGGACCGGGAAGTCTGCATTTTGACGAGTATTAACTATAATTAATGAATGGATATTCCATGTTTAAAGCCACCCTGATTTTGTAGGCTGCACTCTCAACCTCTTTTAGTACCACCCCCCACTTTAAGAGGTTGCACTCTCTTACGATTTTCAGAAACCTGGGTTTGTGATTGTGATGGTTGGTTGAGTAGGTTTAGTTGGTTGTACTCAGGGCTGGCTTGATGTAAGTTGAGGCCTAAGGAAAATAATAATAATAATAATGTGATTTTTTTAATATTAATATAGTAATATAAAAAAGAATAAATATTCAAGTAGAATTAAATTTTATCTTATATGGGTTCTTAGGTTTTTATTCCTCATGGCTCTTAGGCTGTTTAAATACATTGTGCCTTTCTTTTCGTATGGGCTTTTGGTAATTTAAGTGGCTTTGGGTTTTGGAAGGCCTTCTTTCACATGGGGTCTTAGGCGACCGCCTTAATGGCCTTATGATTGTGTCGGCCATGGTTGTACTCTTAATTTCTTAGCACTACCCCCTAAAGTAATAGGCTAATTGCACTCTCTCCTGAATTTTAGAAACACTAGCAAAAAACAAAATTTATCTGGCTCGATGCCATAAAAATAAATACGACATAAGCAATGTGCAGTGTTACAATTAACACATGAACTTTGAACAAAGTCTCAGAGGGACAATGCAAGACATGTCAACCGTTCAGACTTTGGCTTAATGTTTGTGCACGAAG
This sequence comes from Chamaelirium japonicum, assembly GCA_947650365.1. Taxonomy (NCBI): domain Eukaryota; kingdom Viridiplantae; phylum Streptophyta; class Magnoliopsida; order Liliales; family Melanthiaceae; genus Chamaelirium; species Chamaelirium japonicum. Next base: position 68,536,528 of record OX393556.1, on the reverse strand, counting down.
TTAAATTGATAAAAACTAAGTTATTATTGTGCTAACGGATTTCGGCTAAATGTTTGTGCACGAAGTTAAATTGATAAAAACAAAGTTATTATTTTGCTAATACTTAAAAAAAAATCATTTTTTTATTCGAACTACTAAAAATAATGTTTAAAAATTATGTACGCCAACATAAAACATAAATGAAGTGAATAAGTCATCATTTTCTTGCATCATCATTATAAATGATTATGACTCCGTTCATGCATCATCATAACTTTATGTATAGATCATCACTATGCATCATCGTGACTCCGTGCTCTATAAATTTTTTTTTAATTGTTAAACAAATTATACAAAAATATATTGATCATAGATTCTAGAACGCACATGGTCTTGAATATTTTCCTTGGCCAAATCCTGAAGTTAAATAAATCAATATCAATCTAAATCTTACATGATAATTAAATAGTATCAACGATTACCTGTGTTAATAGTTCTTTAATTTGTTGTATCGGTTTTCCAATAACCGCCTTTGTCGCCTTCCCAAATAGTAAAAATTTTGGAGTTGCCCATATATCACTAGCTATACTATGGTCTCTTGTCATTCGAGACTCAATGTGTAAATTAATCTTTAGCAAATTAGTTCAAATATAATCCTTCAAACATATTAAAGTTGAAGCCGATGATGTGAAACTCGGCCAATTAGCAGCTTACAATTCTTGAGCTGCAATGCAAATACTACAAGAAATTGCATCTTTAGCGACGCTTATCTGCGACGCATATCCTTTTTCGGCGCCGAAAGTTGCCTTTTCGCGACGCCATATATTATTCGTCGCAAAATTGTGTCGCTAAAGGTTTGCTAGCATAGTTGAGTTCGCGCCTAGGAGGATAAAGTTTTTTGGTGACGGTAAATGGCTATTTGGCGACGCAGTTAGACGTCGCTAAATTATTTACGTTTAGCGACAAAATAAATCATGTCATGAAAAATTAAAAATTTTGGCGACGAGACTAAGTATGCTGCTAGTTGCAATCGACGACATAGTTATGTGTCGCAAAATTTCTTATTTTTTTAAAACATTGTTTATGACGATGCAGATCATTTTTCGTCATCGAAAGTTGCCTTTTCGTGATGCAATATCTTATTCGTCGCAAAATTGTGTCGCTAAAGGTTTCCTAGTATAGTTGAGTTCGCGCTTAGAAAGCCGGATAAAGTTTTTTGGTGATGATAAATGGCTATTTGGCGACGCAGTTAAACGTCGCTAAATTATTTATGTTTTGCGACGAAATAAATTATGTCTCGGAAAATTAAAAATTTTGGCGACGAGATTAAGTGCACTGCTAGTTGCAATGGACGTAATTGTGTGCCGTGAAATTCATGTTTATGACATCGCAGATTCTTAATTTTTTATAGCGACGTTGTACGTGCGTCGCAGAATCATTCCGTAAAATAATAATTTTGCACCTATAAGGGGACTTTTTTGGCTATAATAAATAGCTATTTAGCGACACAATAAGATATCGCTAAATTGTTTACTTTTCGCGATGAAATAAATTTAGTCGCGAAAATTTAAAAGTTTTAGCGACGAGACTAAGTATGCTGCTAGTTGCAATCGGCGACATAGTTATGCGTCACAAAATTTCTTATTTTTGGAAACATTGTTTATGACGGCGCAGATTCTTAATTTTTTATGGTGATGTTTTTCATACGTCATAGAATCGTTAGGAGAATGCAATAATTTAAAACCCCACAACCGTCTTATTGGGTCTATCTGTTTTTAAACGGGTATGGTACGAGTTTAGGGTCTAAATAGAATTAGTTCACTATAACAGATCTAGGCACAAAGTTAGCAGGTCTAGGTCAGGTGTAATACCCGGAGCGTTCAAACTTAGTTTCACTAAGGGCAACCCAGTTTTATTATTATTATTATATTATTGCTGGAATAATTAATGTGAACCCCTGTTATGGTTATTGTATACAATTTTGATATTGCATGCTGTTGGTTGGACTTTAGTTGGACCGGACTGTGGATCCTGGGTCCAGGCGTGAGGTGACTGAAACAAAGCCGGTTGTGGTGGTCCTACAGTGTGTGCACGTGTGTAACAGTGCACGGTGATCAGTGTTAAATTGTTAACTTAAGGTGATTGTTATATTAGCTAGATGATCAGACTTGATGAGGTTGTGTGTCGGTGTATCCCGGCACGACGCGTGTTCAAGTGCGAATCACGTATGATAACTATTAAGCGATAGAAAAAAAAAGATCCCTTTTAAAAAGATCAGCTTCATTGGAGGTAGATTCAACCCCGCCTTAAGTATCAGATTAGCCCATAGTAGAGCTCGAAATCAACTCAAATTATTAATTTGAAGATTGGTTAATGTACTAGATCATAAGGGTTCCATAATGAGATTAGCAGTAAAAAATTGAGTTTTATTCTTGTTCAAAAAATCAATCTTCCATAACTGATGGCGTAACAATTCCTCACCTCTTTGAATCAACAGCACATGCATCTCTTTTGAATTAAAACTCAATATCTGCCTTGAATTGGAGTGAATAAAGTCAAATCTCTAAGATCCCACTGTGACCCTTGGATCCCCATCTTCCTTTAATCCCCGATTTGATCACCAAACCTTTCAACCAAAGCCATTCAAACCCTCTCATTCCCAACCATCCGATTGAGATCAGAGCTCTCTCTCAAGTCTCAATCCCTAAAATCCTAAACCCGAACCCAACCGTTTCCCTTCCTCTCTCTTTATCTCTCTTTCTCTCACTAACCCAACCCAACCCAACCCAACAAACGATTCCCTCTCTCTCTCAGATCTCTCTCTCAGATCTCATCGGATCTCTCACTCTCACCCGATCTCTCTTGGATCCCTCTCTATCTCAAACCCGATCCGATCCCTCTCATCTCCCCCAATGGCCGACCCCTCCTCTCCCCCTTTCCTCATAAATCCAAATCCCGATCCCCTCCCCGACAGCTCCGATCCTTTGCCCCTTCCATCTCAGCAACCCCGCCCTGCGCACCTCTTCGATCCCCTCTCTATCACCTAGAAATCCTGCGGCCCCCGACCCCCCTATAAACAAAGCTCTAAACCCAGCCCGATCACTCCTCACCTCTCTCCGATCTCCCCCATCATCCCCCGATCTCTCTCCTTTCTCTCTCTCGTGGTGGGGCTCTGCACGCGCGGCGCCAGAGATGCTCTAGCTCTGAAAATGACATTCTACCATGGAATTTTTAGATCAATCAAGATGCATAGAACTTACATGTTTGAAATAGGTTGAAAGCAGCGTGGAGATCAACGGCCTGGATGAGCGATTCACGAACGGGATGGAGTGAGATTAATCGACCGTTGGTGATTGCCGGCTAGGATGGGGTGATTCATATCCGATTCATATCAGAAAAAGAGAGAATTCTACCCGATTCATATCAGAAACCCAAGCCAGAACCTAAATGAGTATAGAGTAGGTTATAACAGCAGATAGTAGGTTGTAACTTGACTACCAAAAATTAAAAAAAAAACTACCAAAACATATCACCTACTAAAACCAATATAATAAAAATTGCACTTTTTTATTTTATAAAAATTTCTTAATATTGAACCTTATACATTGATTAATCTTTTTTATAAAAAAATTTTGCCGAATGCTGTGAAACTCGGCCAATTAGCAGCTTACAATTCTTGACCTGCAATACATATATCGAAGGACATCCTCTAACTCTGAAAATTGCATTCTGCCATGGAATATTCAGATCGATCAAGATGCATAGAACTTGTATTTTTGAAATAGGGTAAAAGCAGAATTACATTAATGCGTGAAGATCGATGGCCTTGATGAGCGATATTCACCAACGGGACGGAGTGAGATTACCCGACCGTTAGTGATTGCCGACTGGGACGAGATGATTCATATCCGATTCATATTAGATAAAGAGAGAATCTACCCGATTCAAATCAAAAACTCGAGCCAAAAACCAAATGAGTATGGAGTAGGTTGTAACAACATGCTAGGTAGTAGGTTGTAACTTGACTACCAAAAATTTGAAAAAAAAAAATCTACCAAAACATATCACCTACTAAAACCAACATAATAAAAATTACACTTTTTTATTTTATAAAAATTTCTTAATATTGAACCATATACATTGATTCTTTTTTATAAAAAAATTTTACACTTTGCCCCATGATGTTTAGGCCAAATTAAATCACCTAACCCGTTGAAAATTTTTTTTGTTCCAAATCCATCCTTATAGCTTTAGCTATTAGCAACACACCCACTTTTATCAACTAATTAATATATTTTCTTTTCTGGTAGTTTTCGTTTCATCCAAAATCTAAAGTGTAGTTTACCCATTGGCCTCCAAGAGTAAAAAGAGATAATTCTACCCAATAAATCTCGTGGATGGGCTTAATGCGGGGAAACCGACTACCTGGATTAGTGATTCATCAACAGGACAGACTGAGATTAACCGAAAGTTGGTGAATGTCGGCTGGGATGGGGTACGGTTCACCGATCGATGGTGCTGCCAGAAGGGACGTAGTGTAATTGTGGTACTGCCACCTGGACTGGGGACGCACAATCAATAAATTCAAGGCTTATATGGGGTTTTTTTCTAGTATGGAGCAGTTCGATTGGAAGGCACAATCTAACAATCCAAAGAACAAGTAGACCAGACCGGGTTTACATGAAAAAAACCCTTCTCAACGTCGAAGGGAAAAAAACCATAGGGTGGTGGCGAGAAATGCACTAATATTTCAAACTAATTACAAGCTCTCACCCTGACCCACTTACACCCAGAGAGGACCGGCCTTCCAAAGGCCGACCTCTCAAGTCTCTCTCTCTCTGGCTCTGAATATATAACCCGAAAGAGAATGGGCGAGAAACACGAGACGACACATGGAAGCACCGGATTTGCCTACAGCTAAACGACAAAGCGGAAAACACGAGACTTCAAACACTAAAGCGAAGAAGCATGACATGCGCTAGGACAAACGCCACGTGTCTCCAGCCTTCGACTGATCGACAGGCAGCCGATCGATCAAAAAACCAGCGGATTCATCTTCGACACCTGATCGATCGACAGCACCCGATCAGTCATCAGCTACATGACTTCGCCTGACTGACAGGCAGACGATTAGTCGAAAAACCAAAGGATTGGGCAAAAAACTTATATTTTCGCCCCATCATTCAAATCATGACCGGTTGAAAACACCCGATCAGTTGAAAACACCCGATCAATCACCAGCCACTACATGCCTTTGCCATATCGACAGCTAGACGATCGGTCGAAAAACCAAATAATCGAGCAAAAAAACCCATGTTTTTGACCGATCACTGGATCCTGACCAGTTGAAGACACCTACTCGGTCGACATTGATCGATCGATCACAGACACCCGATCAATCGACAGCATCCGATCGGTCATCAGCTACATGACTTCGCCCGATCGACAGGCAGACGACCGGTCGAAAAACCAAAGGATTGGGTGGAAAACCCATGTTTTCGCCCTATCACTTAAATCATGACCGGTTGAGGACACCTGATCGGTTAAAAACACCCAATCGGTCACTAGTCGCCACATGCCTTTGCCAGATCGATAGGCAAATCGACGATCGATTGAAAAACCAAAGAATCGGGTGGAAAACCCATATTTTCCGCCTGATCACTGAGATCCTGACCAGTTGAAGACACCCGCTTAGTAGAAGTCGATCGATCGGTCATAGACACCCAATCAGTCGATAGCACCCGATCGATGATCAGCAACCCGACTTCGCTAGATCGACAGGCAGACAATCGGTCGAAAAACCAAAGGATTGGACGAAAAACCCATATTTTCACCCGACCACTCAAGTCATGATTAGTTAAAGACACCTGATCGATCACTAGACGCTACATGCTTTCGCCAAATCGACAAGCCAACGATCGGTCGAAAAATCAAAGGATCGGGCGAAAAACCCATGTTTACATCCTATCATGGAGATCCTGGCCGGTTGAAGACACCCGATCGGTCAAAGTTGACCGATCGGTCGCAGAGACCCGATCGGTAGATAGCACCTGATCGGATACTAGCAACTCATATTCGACCGATCAACAGGCAGATGATCGATCGAAAAACTAAAGGATCGGGTGAAAAACCCATGTTTTCACCCGATCACTGAGATCCTGACCGGTTAAAGACACCCGATCGATTTAAGTTGACTGGTCGGTCGTAGACACCCGATCGGCCGCCAGCAACTCGCATTCGACCGATCGACAAGCAGACGATCGGTCGAAAAACCAAAGGATCGGGCAAAAAACCCATGATTTTGCCCGATCACTAAGATCCTGACCAGTTGAAGATACCCGATCAGTCGACAGGACTCGATCGGCCGCCAGTAACTCGCATTCGATCGATCGACAGGCAGACGATCGATCAAAAAACCAAAGGATCGAGCATAAAACTCATATTTTCGCCCGATCACTGAGATCCTGACCGGTTGAAGATGCCCGATCGGTCGACATCGACCGATTGGTCATAGACACCCGATCGGTTAACATCAACCAATCACTGAAAAATGATTGACTGGTCGACATCACTTGACGAGTAATCACCGACGTTGACCCTTGGCAGGGGGTTGGATTGATATCACCATGATGGAGGAGCACTGACCCCTGAATTTTGTACCAGAATTCCAAGTCAGCAAGATCAACCTCTAGCTAACTTAGAGGAGGTAATTGTGGGTGCAACATTTGGCCAACGCTCGGAGACGGGACCCACTAGCCTTGCCTGGGGGTCCACAAAGACTACGACAGGACCCACTAGCCCTGTTTGGGGGTCCGCAAAGATGACGACGGGACCCACTAGCTCTGCCTGGGGGTCCATAAAGACGATGGTGGAGCGCACCAGCCCTGCCTGGAGCCTATCGAAGTGACTGTAGAAACCGCCCCGGACCCCAGATATTTCCCAAACCTCTATAAATAGCAGACCAGACGAATATTCTAGATCGATCTTTTGATTTCCAGATCAGATTTTCGAAAACTAGAGCTCTGACATCCCTTTCTTCCTACTTCCTTCTAAGAAAGCTAGGCAAGTGACACTCGGCCTATTGAGGTCACTACATTTTAAGTGTTAGTGAATTTAGGTTGCTTTTTATAGCACGGAGAGGTGGGCTTCGGTTGAACTTTGAGACCACACCTTTGTCTACTCTTCTCTACTCAATCTCTCTACTTCTAAAACCAAGTCCACAAACTCCCAACTACTTCTAAACCTAAAGCTTGAACCAATGCCTCGAATGATTGATTATTGGGCAGAGTCCTCAAGACGGCACGAGGATCATCCCCCATAGAGTTCGGGACTCGAGTTGTCCACCATAAGTTTCATACTTCGGCAGGAGTGGACCAATGTGTTCTGGCGAGCTCCGGGCGATATCATGGGGTGGCAGAGGGACAAACAAGCTCGGGACCAACAAGCTCCTTCCTGACGTCATGTTAGGCGAGCTCCCTGCTAATGTCACCTTAGATGAGCTTAGGGATGGCAACGGTGCAGTTTCAGTGCGGTTTCGGGTAAAACCGCACGGCACCATGACGGTGTACCGTTATGTAAAACCAAATATCGCGGTTTATCACTATAATGGCCTAAATGGTGCAGTTTTGGTCAAAACCGAAACTGCACCACTACACCAAAAGTGAAAACCGAAACCACACCGCACCGCGAAGGTTTTGAATTTTGCCAAACCCAAACCGCACCATGCAGTGCAGTTTATCGCGGTTTTCTGTTTTAAACCGCACCACTGCCATCCCTAGATGAGCTTCTTCCTGACATGATACAGATGTCAGCTTAGGCAGCTCCTTGCGAGGTGGGACGATGAGTTCGAGACTCGAGTTGTCCACCATATATAAGTTTCATAGTTCGGCAGGAGTGGATCGATGAGTTCTAGTGAGCTCCGGGAGACATCATGGGGCCAAACATTAGTCAGAGGTTGGCAGAGGGACAAACAAGCTAGGGCTGGGACCAACGAACTCCTTGCTAATGTCACATCAGGAGAGCTCCCTGCTACCGTCACCTTAGATGAGCTCATTGTTGACATCATGCTGATCGACATCACCTCAGGCATTTCCCTGCTGATGTTACTTTTTGGCAAGCTCCCTATTATGGTTTCTCTGTGTGGGGGTACTCAAAGGGTTGCTCTGCTTGTCGGTCAGTCTTTTATACCAAGCGTGTGAAAAGGTCGCGAAGGTGCTATTGACCAAAGTTACCAGCGGGTCGCTTGGAGTCAGTGGACTCGGTGACTTTAGAGGTACCGGATACCAGAGTTACCAGCAGGGAATTTGGCGACGGTGGGCTCAGTAGCTTTGGCGACCATGTTGCCCTATCCCTCCTTAGATATTACCATCTCTAGTGGTATTGGGCGACCGTTTGATGCCCTCCGGCCTGCTCAACCACGTGGAGGTTGAGCGGTTGAAGCTCCGGGCGCCGACAACATCCATAGGAACTTCCCGACGTGCGGTAAGGTCCCGAGGTGAAGAGGAAAGAGAATGGTGATCTATTCAATATGGTAAATGCAGCAGCACGATGGCAGACGACCCGAAAATGAATCGTACTTTAGCCGACTGAATGCGATTGTGATGCGTGTCGTCGGGAAGAGATTTGAACTCCCTGGCCCGACTCGCATCACAGCCTCACAATGTTAGGCGACCCAAAAGTGCATGTATCCTATTCCAACCTACTGCATGCGGTGACTGGAGGAGATCTGACCTTCTGGCGTGGAAGATTTCTGATAAGCATTTGTAGTTTGACTCTACTTGACCAATTGAATTGATTCAACGTATTGAACAGGTCCAATTAATCATCAACAACTAAAACATCATTAATTGGAACCAATGAATTGTTGGGTCCATCAAAAAAAAAAAGTTCGGAAAAAGAATCATCAACAAACAAATGGGTCAGCTTCAAATGTATGAACAATTTGTAGTGAGAAGAGCTTCCCCGCAAACTCTACAACGTCCTCTCTATCTTCACACGATGAAGAAGAAGCATAGGCTGCAAGGCCCCTTATCTCTGAAAGTCTACTCCCGAGCCGCAGAGCAACCTTCATCTCGAACAGATCACCGTTCTCTCTCCTCTCCGCCTCTCTCTCCCCCAAGTTGTACTCGATCTCCTCCTCCAGCTGCCGGTAGAATCCGGCGCAGTTGCGGTACAGCTCGAACACCATGCCCATTTGCCCCCCATGCTCCAGGCTGTTCACCACCATCGAGAGTGCCCCTCCGACCACCCTAACCAATGCCGGCCACAGCCCGAGCGCCGGAGCTCCGATCAAACCAGCCCCGACGGCTGCCCCGCCGGCGAGGAGAGGTCCCGAGATTGCAAAAGCCTTGTTAGCCTGCAAGACCTGCTTGCCAAAGTGCATGTATTCCTCGGTATTCTTCGCCTTCACTGCCTAGAACCCCCTTCATCTCCTCCTCAAGTTCTCTACTCCAACCGTTCGTTCTGATCCCCCTTGCAGGCCTCTGGTTCAGTTTTAGCCAACAGACCGTGGGCTCGACCATCTCGAGGAACTTCTCGAGCATCCCTAGGAGAAAGGGAATAGGGTACGCCTTGTCGAGAACCAGCACTTTCACCATTGCCTCCTCGATGTCGGTCTCCGCCGGAGCTCGGAGGGCGAGGCTGGTGCGGATCGATCCCTCGAGCTACCGGAACAGGCAGGTGGTGTTCCTTTGCTCCTCGGCGAGCTGCGACGGCTGGATCTTGTTGGTGATCAGCATCATCCCCGTTGCGACGCTAAACAGGAGAGCCGAGGATAGCTTTAGGGCTAAGAGAGTGGGCGTCGAATCATCAACGGTGGGAATCACTGAGATGTCGGCCATGATTGAAGCGGTGAGGGTGATGGAGTTGACGGAATTGAGGAGGAGGTGGCCCAAGTTGTTCCGCTGCTCTCCAATGAGGTTATGCATCTATGTGCGGTCAATCGTGGCTTCGGCGATGGCATAGAGCTTGGAGGTGACGTTGTTATCTGGGTTGCAAGGGATGGGAAGTGGTTGGGTGCTATGGGTGGCTGTTTGTTGTTCTCTGCTCCTCCAATTTGATCTTGATGGGCAGTAGGTATAAAGATTGGCGCAAATCCTTCGGTGACATGAGGACAACTAGGGATGCAACTTGGGCAGGTTTGATCCGACCCAACCCGGCACCGATCCGAATTTTGGGTGGGTTTGGGTTGAGTATTTGAAAATTGGGTTGGGTTAGGGTTGAAAAAATACAACCCGAGTTGAATTTGGGTTGGGCACGGTCTGAGGGGTCGGGCAACCCGACCCAACCCGAACCCGAGTATATCTATGAGTCTGTGATATATAGGTAACAATTACAACCATTCCGAGTACCCATATGTTGAGGGATCACAGTCATAGTCACCTGTTTCACACAATCCCATATTATTTATTTGATTCTTGCTTATCAAATAAAGACATTATTGAATGATCCAGTAAATTGCATAAATAGAAATGCAACAAAATTGTATGGTAGTGTTAGCAACTATAAGTTCGTTTTAGATTTTGATCTTCAAAGTGTAAAAATTTTAAATCTATATCTATACTATATGCTAAAATGGAAGCCTTACAAGGAGCTTCCGCCATGTGGCACATCATTAATTTTAATTTAAGCCTCATAAGTTCATTGAATTCGATGGTAGTGATTTCTCCTATTTCTCCCGATGCCCATAAATGAAAATTAAAATCCATTTCTCTGCATGCCCATTAATGCTCTCATGATCTATTTCTTTCTTAGATGGTAGTGATTTTTCCCATTTCTCCCGATGCCCATGGCCATAAATAAAAATTTAAACACATTTCTCTGCATGCCCATTAATGCTCTTATGATCGATTCCTTTCTTAGTGGCATTTGAACCCCTTCTTGCATGCCGTTTTAAATTAAATGCTCTATCATCTGCAAACCATTTTCTCATATTTCTCCCGATACCCATTAGTGGAAAGTTAAACTCATTTCACCCGATGCCCATAAATGCTCATTTAAAACCCTTATGCCTTCAGAGAATCCCGTGCCGTTTCTAATCCCTCTTGCAGGCTTGAGACTTGAGATACCCTGCGCTTAATATCCGACACTTGGGGAGCTTCATTGACCAAATGTGAAAAGGATGGGTTTATTCCCAACTAAACGAAATATCAGAGTAATCCCAAGGGTTCAACTCCTATTCTGTAACAGCTCTCCATGAGATCTCAACGAGACTATAAATCACCTCCATCGGACCCTGCCGCTTCTTTAACTCCAATCCGGCCCCCACCTTCACGGTAAGAACCACTACGATGACAACCTCGACGATGAGCTCCACTTCTCCGTCGAACTTCGCTGACCTCCTATGAAGTTTATTATGGCGGTTTCTCATATAGTCAGTAAATACTCCTTCTGTATGAATATGTATTACCCCCAAGAATATCTGTTTGTGTTTGTTCTTAAATATTTAGGGGATATCATTTTATTTGGTTTACAAATTAGGTTGTTTTGGAATTTATTTCAGTTAATTTTAACACTATGTATCTTCTATTTTTTCTCTTAGGTACTTGGAAGTAAGAGATGTTGAATAGGTAATAATACATACATTAGTTTCTTGAAAATTTTATGATTTTTTTCTCTCGATATTTAGGTGTCCTGGGCTGCAATGTTTTTTGCCTGGAAAATCTTGAGGTATCTGACGAATAATTCTGTAAGGTGATCAATAAATTTGACATTCTTGAGGGCATGGGAGTGGACGGAGTTTCATCTACCATGAAGTACTCCAATATGTCTACCAATGCTGAGTGTACGACGTACTTCACCGAGCTGAAAGTCTTTACCGAAACAGTGGCTGAAGGTATGAAGTCTGTCATCTGTGATTGCCTCCTTCAAATCAAAAAGCTTGATACGATGTATTGCACGATGTCTAGGATAACGGCAATATAGAGTTGTGCACCTTGAATAACCGGGGTATTGGTCAGCATTCAAAACAATAGAAGGAAGTCCGAATGGGCACATGAGTTTTTTTAAATCATCTTATTTGTTGTACGGTTGGAAAAAATTATAATAATATTATTTTATTCTAGCTCTGTTTTGATTCTAATATCATTGATTACATACCAAACCTCACTGTGGGTTTGATTGGGATATCTGTTTGAAAAATTATCAATGTCAATTAGAAAATCGATTTTTAGTAAAACTGTGATGATTTACATGCCTTATCCTATGTTATATAAGTTGAGTTTTAGATTCCAACTTCTTAATTATATAGCACAATTATTGAAACCAGACCGTCGTTAAGTACTTTTTTTTTAAAGTATGCAACGGCTACATGCAGTATTCCTCTTTCACAGTCGTCTCCACAATTACTTATCCGATTTTTTTCCCTTTAAAAAATGTTGGCATGGCCGAATTTATTTCTATTTATTCCTTCAATCTATTTTTTTAATCATAAATTCTTTTTTTCTCTTTTATTATAATATATTATTATTTATAATTTTAATATTTTATTCTGTGCATTGCACGGGTTCAATACTAGCCATCTATACTAAAATAGAAGCCTCTCTCCTGTGTTGTGACACGTGGACGTCTTTTAAAGAGGTCGAATTCTTCTTCCATGTGTGAACGCGGCTCTCTTTTAAATCCATTTAAAAACCTATAATAAAGATGATAAATTTTCATTCAAGGGCATTTAATGGTCATTTGATGTTAATCTCTCTCTCTCCTCTCTCTCTTTAACAAGTAAGTCACACTCACTTCAGAACAATTGCAATGTCGTCTTTGCCAAATGGCATGCATCAAGCACATTCGGGCATTGCCCGGGTTTCTTATTAGTATATACTAAAATGGAAGCCTCTCTGTTATGTTGTGACATGTGGATGTCTTTTAATAAGCTAGAATTCTTCTTTCATGTGTGAACGCAGCTCTCCTTTAAATCCATTTAAAAACCTACCATAAAGATGATAAATTTTCATTCAATGGTATTTAATGGTCATTTGATGTTAATCTCTCTCTTTTTCTCTCTTTAATAAGTGAATCACACTCACTTCATATTTCACACTTCTTCGAACAGTTGTGATGTCGTCTTTGTCAAATGGCTGCATCAAGCACATTCGGGCATTGCCCGGGTTTCTTACTAGTCTATACTATATACTAAAATGGAAGCCTCTCTCCCATGTTGTGACACGTGGACGTCTTTTAAAGAACCATAATCATTCTTCCATGTGTGAACACGGCTCAGTTTTAAATCCTATTAAAAACCTACCATAAAGATAATAAAACACTCATTCAATGACATTTAATTATCATTTAATGTTAATCTCTCTCCCTCTCTATCTCTCTAACAAGCGAATCACACTCACTTTAGATTTTATACTTCTTCGAACAGTTGTGATGTCGTTTATGCCAAATGGTTGTGCATCAAGCTCATCTGGGTATTGCCCGGGTTTCTTACTAGTATATATACTAAAATGGAAGGCTCTCTCCCGTGTTGTGACACGTGGACGTCTTTTAAAGATCTAGAATTCTTCTTCCGTGTGTGAACGCGGCTCTCTTTTAAAGCCACTTAAAAACTTTCCATAAAGATGATAAATTTTCATTCAATGGCATTTAATGGTCATTTGATGTTAATCTCTCTCTCTCTCTTTCTCTCTCTCTAACATGTGAATCACGCTCAGTTTAGATTTCACACATCTTCGAACATTTGCGATGTCGTCTTTGCCAAATGATGTGCACAACACATTCGGGCATTGCCCGGGTTTCTTACTAGTATATATTAAAATGGAAGTCTCTCTCCAGTGTTGTAACACGTGGACGTCTTTTAAAGAGCGAGAATTCTTTATCCCTGTGTAAACACGGCTCTCTTTTAAATCCATTTAAAAACCTACCATAAAGATAAATTTTCATTCAAAGTATTTAATGGTTATTTGACGTTAATGCTTCTCTCTCTAATAAGTGAATCACCCTCACTTTAGATTTCACACTTCTTCGAACAGTTGGGATGTCGTCTTTGCTAAATGGCATGCATCAAGCACATTCGGGCATTACCCGGGTTTCTTACTAGTCTATACTATATACTAAAATGGAAGCCTCTCTCCCGTGTTGTGACACATTGACGTCTTTTAATGAGTTAGAATTCTTCTTCCGTGTATGAACGCGGCTCTCTTTTAAATCCATTTAAAAACCTATCATAAAGATGATAAATTTTCATTCAATGGCATTTAATGGTCATTTGATGTTAATCTCTCTCTCTCTCTCTCTAACAAGTGAATCACACTCACTTCATATTTTAGACTTTTTCAAACAGTTGCGATGTTGTCTTTGCCAAATGGCGTGCATCAAGCACATTCGGGCATTGCCCGGGTTTCTTACTAGTATCTATACTAAAATGGAAGCCTTTCTCTCGTGTTGTGACACGTGGGTGTCTTTTAAAGATCTAGAATTCTTCTTCCGTGTGTGAACGCGGATCTTTGTAAATCTATTTAAAAACCTACCATAAAGATAATAAATTTTTATTCAAGGGCATTTAATGGTCATTTGATGTTAATCTCTCTCTCTCTCTCTCTCTCTCTCTCTCTCTCTCTCTCTCTCTCTCTCTCTCTCTCTCTCTCTAATTGGTATGGCAATTATCCGGGTTTACCGGGGTACCCGACTCGACCCGACCCGATTGGGACGGGTTTGGGATGCTCAAAAATGGGTTTGGGGCGGGTTTGGGATTTGAATTTAAAACACGGTCGGGTTTGGATCGGGTTCGGGTTTTACTCCAACCCGCCACGACCTGACCCGAGTATATAACCTATCATATATTCATATATCTTAAATATTCTTTGATATGTTGGTTCTCAAGATCATATAATAAGTTGACTCGTGCTTATAACTGTGTGATCGAAATATAGGAAGAACATTTGTTCTGTACTTTTCTCTATGTAGAGCTGCGATTAGATGGGCCAAAGAAGCTAAATATGTAGTTTTTTATGAAGCCGATCCGACCTGACCCAATTCGACCCGACCCGCAATGCATAAACGGGACGAGACGGGACGGGCACAAGTTTTTCAATACTAATTGGTACGGGTTTAGAAATTATCCTTAAAACTCGACGTGGGTTTGGGACGGGTATGGGGCGGGATAAAATATAATGGGGCGGGTTTGGGGCAGGGCCGACCCGTCCCAAACCCGACCCGTTGCCATCCCTACTCTCTAACAAGTGAATCACATACACTTCAGATTTCACACTTTTTCGAACAATTGCGATATCATCTTTGCCAAATGTCGTGCATCAAGCACATTCGGGCATTGCCCGGGTTTCTTACTAGTATTACAATAATAGCCGAGCGCGTTGCATGTGCCCGTTAATCACAAAACATCATGTCTTACACTCTATTAAAACTTTAAATTATTTATTATTTATTTATTATTAAGTGTGATATTTACCTGAAAGTGACCTTTTATAAATATGGAATTCATCCGGTAAATGTCTTATGGTAGATATATATATTACGCGTTATTTGAAAAATATAAGATAAACAAAGTACTGGAAAAAAAAAATCAATTTTAAATTATTATAGATTTTAAAAAGTAGTCAAATAAACATCTAATTAAGTAAAAAAATTTTTTTAAAAAAAAACAGGCAATCGTGCTTAAAGCAAGGCTACTACATTTACACAATTCCATTGGTTAGATTGTGTGAGATCCAAATGTTAAATATCATCAAAGTAGGAATCTTAATAACTATGTAAAAGTACTCTATTCACTCCCTATCATAGTTTAATGGTGTTTTTAGTTACTATATTCGATGGTCCCAAAGTTTCCCCACATTAGGGATAACACCCTTCCAAGCAACAAAAACACAAATTTTAATATAACAGAAGGAAAACCATTAAAAAAAATCAGAATACTTCTCTCGCACTTGTGGCAGACATTAATAAATGATATATAAAAAGTAACATTGTATGTTTTTTAAACAAAAAAATAGCAACATGTTTTTTTTTGTGAAATCAAGATATGTGAGGGTGTTATAAATAACACCAAAAAAGTGAGGGATATCAATATTTGTTAGGGGTATATATGCAAAAGTTTCTTTTACATTTCGATATAATATCAATATTGGTTAGATGTGTATATTCAAAAATACTTTATATATGTGGTGTATACCGGTATATGTGTTGATTTATAATATAGTTGAAGGGACATCGGAGTTATATGCAGTATCAATAAGTGTTAGGGGTATATATATACAAAAATCCCTTTTTTATATAGTGTATATTTTTGCATATAACCCCCTAATCAATATTGATATTTTAAAAAATCACCTATTTTTTATTTATGGTTTTTGTGCCAAAGGGATGGTGTGCACAAAGATCGATTAGTCCATGGGCAAAATGATAAAAAAAAATCAGCTACATGATTTTTTTTTTGTTTGTAAAAATCAAGATACATGAAGGGGTTTTTAATAAATCCAAAAAGTTAGGGGGTTATGTATAATATCAACATTTGTTAGGGATGTTTTCAATTACTGTAGGGAAAGGTTCTCACTGATAGCTCAATTGGTAAGACATAGTACTGTAGCAAAAGGGAAACCAGTTTCCTTATATTAGGGATAAAATCCTACCATACAACAAGAACAAAAAAAATACTATAACCGGAGGGAAATTGGTTCCCAAGATTCCTGACACTCGTGCTAGGCTCTTGAGCCTTTCCTTGTTATTTTTTACCTAGCAATTTTCTTCGTTATTTTGAGCCCCCCTACAGTCGTGGATTTTTGCACTTGGCCTCCCGGGAGTAGTTGCAGGTTACTTCTCTCGCTCTATCTAACCAACGTTCCGGTTCTTTAATTTCTTTCGTGTGTGCGTGTACAGTGCGGTTTTGGTGTAGCAGTGCGGTTTCGGTTTTGACCAAAACCGCACCGTTTAGGCCATTATAGTGATAAACCGCGGTGCACTGCACCGCATCGCATGGTGCGATTTCGGTTTTACATAACGGTACACCGTTGCGGTGCGGTTTCGGTTATACCCAAAACCACACCGAAACCACGCCGTTGCCATCCCTAAGTGCAAAAATGCAACACTTCCTTCCTTACTTTCGTTTTAATGACCTAGGATCCAAATATGGGTTATATGTACACTATATATATGTCAAACTATATTATCTACACAAGTTAGAGAGACAATGGGTTTCGGGTGTCAAATATAGGTATTGAGGTACCCATACCCATATCTCTATACTTGACAGTTAATCCGGTAGAGCTCCAATACCCATTACCTTACCCATGCCTTGTAAAAAGTATTAAGCTACCCATACCCATACCCATACGTACCCTACCAGGAAGAGTTTCTATACCCATACCCTACCCAAATCTTGTACAACCCAAACCCATATCTATACCTAAAAGTACATTTGTACCCATACCCGTACCAAACATTTCGGGCCGGAGTTGGACCGGGGTATTCCTACCCATACCCATACTCAAAAGTTAATCGAGTAGAGTTCCAATGCCCATACCCTACCCAAACATTTTACTTGATGTTGTTTAAAAACATAGGATTGAGAAGGGTACAATGGAAAACAAAATGTAGGATGGAAGGAAGAATGGGTTAGAGGATTAGTGGGATTGCCCTTCCCATTATAGCCCTTGTTTTTTTATTGGATAAATAAGATTCAATTGATTAGTGCCAAAAAAGATAAGGACAAAATAGGAAAGAAAAAGTAGGATGGAAGGAAGAATGGGTTAGTGGGATTTATTCCCATAATAATCCTTGGTTTTTTAAATGGATACCAAAGGCCAGAAAAAACTCTTCAACTTGTACATGTCAACATAGATAATATCCCAACATTGAACATTAAAATAGCAAGAAAACCCATCTGGATCCTAAGCATTGCTCTAAGATTGAGAAGCGGCATAGAAAGTCAAGCATTTTATACTTCCTCCAAATTAGGCACAGCTATCAAACGATTATTATCATCATCATTCAGGATTACTGGGATACAATCCAGAAATAGTTGGTCCCTTCATATGATAGTTTATTCTGGAAATAAGTCTCAGCATCATTCTTAATTCGATATCTGAAGACCTTCGTCCTAAAGATCAATTTTCCTCATGGAAAAATGTGGAGTTCTGTTTAATTAACCATTTGGTTAATCTCTTCTTAAAGCACCAATTTGCTGTAATTCGCTTTAGCTGTCTGGAAATTTTCCCAAGTAGTCTCATTCCATTGGATTTCAAGATCAAACTCACACTATACTATACGGTCTCTCTCTGGAAAATCATTTTCTTTAGAAAGCGATCAGTACACCTCTCTCGTGGACGGATCTTCTTTGTTCCGAGCAGACACCTCTCGTGGCTCGGCCTACACGGGTGCGATAGTGTCGGCCGAGCCCTACGGATGGACACAGCAATTTCGGCCGTACCCAGCTGACACGGGCGCAGTACTGTCGGTTGAGTCCAACCAACACGGGTGCAATTGTGTCGGCCAAACCTAACTGACAATGGGACAGAAGAATCGGCCAAGAAAAGCCGACACGATAGCAAAAGTATCGGTTAGAGTTGACCGACATCAATGCACTCATATCGATTGTGTTTGGCCGTCATTACTGCACTCCTATCGGTTGGATTTAGACGACAATTAAAGCTAATGTCGGTTTCACTTGACCGACAGTTATGCTTCTATGTCGGTTAGATTGGCCAACATTACAGCATCTATATCGGTTTATCATAGCCGACATTAGTGGCTCATGTCGGTCCGATATACCCGACTTTACTGCGTCCGTGTCGGATTTATCCGGCCGACATTGCTGCGCCCGGTTGGGTGGTCGTGCTCGGCCGCGCGTAGATGGTTTGGCCGACACCTTTTTTTCTTTTTTCTGTTCTCGTATTGTACCTTTCCTTTGTTCTTTTGGCATTTTTTTTTGTTGGTTAATAAGTAGATTAAATCAAAATATTTATAATATTGTTTTATACATGATCTCTCTTTCCTAGTAACTCTTTGATACCAGCAGGTTCCGATTACTGATTGCTATCACGCATCTAGCTTGCCAATTTCTGAATGCTAACTTGATGTGGCATGATCACAATCGTTCATTTTTGACAATCATTCGTTGCATACAGCCACGACTGTAAGGCAAACGGACCACAGTGATCGAGCGCCACATCAAGTTGGCAACAAAACACAAGCAAGAAATGATTGAAGACACAAGTCAGTAATCGGAACCGACTGATGATGCATTGACTTTCAATTTAAAATTCAACTATGATTCACAAATACATAAAAGAAAATTACACTCACAAGCTGTCATTGCTGCAATGCTGTCGAGACCTACAGAGCTCCATCAGCAACACCACTGCTTCGCGGGGTCCAAGACAGACACCTTCTGAGTTGAAATATATAATCTGGATCGTTATAACAAGATTTGAATGTAGATTATGGGATGGAAGATTCAATTCTTTCTCCACCCGCCACAGAATCTAGTTTCGTCCCCGGGTAACGGGTGGTAAGTAGGCACACATGCCCGATATTACTTTGGATACGACGGAAAAGAATTTAGGTAGTACCTTGAATCTCATATTATTCATCTAGCCATTTCTCAACAAACCCGACATGCGAAACGCAAGGCGGATATAGTAGTAGTAGTAGAAGCCCTTTGGATAGTGGAAAGGTGAGTCAATTTAGGAATAATAGGCAGGCTCATTGTATTTTTTATCCTTTTATCCCCACCCAATAACAAAGCTATTTACCTAAAAATGAGCAAGCTATTTTGATCGATAAAATGGAAGCCTCTCTCCCGTGTTGTGACACGTGGACGTCTTTTAAAGAGCAAGAATTCTTCTTCCGTGTGTAAACTCTGTTCTCTTTTAAATTGATTTAAAACCTACCATAAAAATGATAAATTTTCATTCAATGACATTTAATGTTAATCTCTCTCTCTCTCTCTCTCTCTCTCTCTCTCTCTCTCTCTCTCTCTCTAACAAGTGAATCACACTCACTTCAGATTTCACACTTTCGAACAGTTGTGATGTCGTCTTTGCTAAATGGCGTGCATCAAACACATTTGGGCATTGCCCGGGTTTCTTACTAGTAATAAGTATATCCGAACCTACACAACTCGACCCATTTTAACAACTTGGGCTAACCCGAGCCCAATCCGAGCATAGAAATTTTTGCTTGGGTTGGGCTTGGGCTGGGCATCTCGGGTTGGGTTGGGTTAGGATTGGGGGTTTTAGTACTTGGGTTGGGCTTGGGTTGACCCCCAACCCGACCCAACCCGTCCGAGTTGCAACCCTAAGGACGACGATGATGGTGATGAGTAGAGATTGTGGGCCTGTAGAGTCGCCATGGATTTGGTTCCCTTGTTGTGGTTTGGATATCAGAGGTGGTTGAGGGGGGGGGGGGGGGTTGAGAAGCTGAATTTGGTTGGAGTCCACAGTTTGAACTAGTAAACTTTCAAAGCAGCGACGGCCTGGATGAAACTTTCAACTGCATAGGTTTGGACTTCTTGAGAATTGAGGGGAGTAAAGCTTTGCAGGCTTGAACCGGTCATGATAATGTAATTTTAGTAAGAGAAGTCTGCATTCTGTCAAGTATTTGATCAATAGCATATCTTCTTTTATTTGACTTTTTTGTAAAAAATTATTTATTCGGAAGGAAATGATCCAAAAATTTTAATTTAACAGCAACAGATTTATACGGTAGTTCAACTACCGTATAAGAAAAAAATAGTCGTTTACTTTTCGTGATACTACATGTTAGCCTTTATAAGGTAGTCCAACTGTCGTCTAAAGTCCAGCTAGCCGTTGGGGTCTTTATACGACAGTCAGACTACCGTATAATTAGTCATTGATCTTTATAAGGCAGTTAAACCACCATATAAGATTATAAGGCAGTTAAACTACAATCAGACTACCGTATATAAGGTTATAGGGTAGTCAAATTGTCGTATATTAGGGCACTCATCAATTAAACTGTTTATATATGTGATGACCAAGATACAATAGATCAAGAGCCAAGAGCTAAGACTCCTGAGGCTGTGATGCCAAGATGGATGAGGTGAGGTGTCCAAGGGCACCGAGTTATCCTCACATCGCTTGGAGAGAATGAGATCATGAACTGCTTATATAATTTTTCCTCCCAAACATAGAAGACATGTTCTAAAACCGTGCGCAGCTACGAATTTCGTAAGAACTTTGTAATTAAGTGTGCTCGGGTGAGAGTAGTACTAGGATGGGTAACCACTGGGAAGTCCTCGTGTGAGCGCAAAGCGAATAATATCTTGTGTGTTTGAGGTGGATGTTACAAAATAGTATCAGAGTCGGTTCTTCTTGTATTGGGGGGGGTCTAACGCTACACGTGTACGTATAGCTTTTAAGGGAGTTGGATTATGAGGACCAAGATCTATTAGGTCAAGAGCCTACACTCCTGAGGCTGTGATGCAAAGATGGAGGAGGTGAAGTGTCCAAGGCTATCGAGTTAGCCCCAATCGCCTTGAGAGAAAGAGATCATGTGCTACTTATTTAATTTACCCTCCTAAACATAGAAGATACGTTCTAAAACCGTGCTCCACTACGGATTTCATAAGAACTTTGTAGTTAAGCGTGCTCAGGCGAGTGTAGTACTAGGATGGATAACCCCCTGATAAGTCCTCGTGTGAGCACGGGCAAAGCGGACAATATCTTGTGTGTTTGGGGCGGATGTTACAATATGTCATTTGAACTATTGTATAAGTCCGTTGATGCTAAATTAAAAGTTTTGGATCCATTCTTTCCAAATAAATTGATTTTTAATCCGTTTTTTAAAAATTGATGTTTATAAAAAAACTTAAATGGCAGTTTATTTTTTTTATTTCAAGTGGTCCTCTAACATCATTTGGTGGGATGACACTCGGGTTAGCACTTAAAAGCACCCGCCACGTTGGCTGTAAATTTATTGGTGGGATCTCAATGAACACTGCATCCCGGATGCAATATTCATTAACACCGTTGAACCCTGGACCAAGACTGGTGTTAATCCACGGACTGAGATCAATATTTTGCAACTGGACAGAACATTATATCCATAATGTCAGAAAATTTTTCATTCTAAACTAACAAATTAGGACTTCCTCAAAAATTCTTAATGACAAAAATTTCTAATAGAAATTCCTTGCCAAGGTATTGCAGGTTCTATGGAACTGTCATGCACCTAGCCAAACTTTTTTAGAATAGAAAAAGATTTGTATTTGATCCTAAATAAATTATCTCAAATTATTTAGGATTTAGTATTAGATGCAAATCAATTTGATTTGATTAGATCTACTAATATGAAAAGAAGAGATAGAAACTCTACATGATGGTCGAATTGTGCTAGCTAGGCACTTTCCGAATAATCTTATTGCCTCCACTTATGCAGGTCTCTTGGCAATTGATCTCGAAAATGCGACGATCCGATCTTGCAACCTCCTTCTCGTCAGCACGGCTTCAACAAGACTTTGCGAACCTCGAACGACTTTGAGTAACCCTGCAAGAATCCAAAAAAGAGAAGAGATTCTCTCAGAATAGAGAGAGAGAGAGAGAGAGAGAGAGAGAGAGAGAGAGAGAGAGAGAGAGAGAGAGAGAGAGAGAGCACAACAATTCCAATTTTCATATTGTTCTTTTTCTATTGTTGTTCAGGGCCTTATATAGGCATTGCACAATTAATAGGAGGCTAAATGATGGTAGTTGTTCAAGGGCTACAGATCATTTCCATTTACTCCGGACGTTACAACTCGTGAAGAGTTCTCTCGTAACGGCTATCATTAGGGGTGCAAATCGGATCGAGTTGGTTCGGGTTTGAGTCGACCCTGAACCAAATCGAACTAGTTCGGTTCTACTATATTGAAACCCGAACCAATCCGACTTGGGCATAGACCCGAATCAACCCAACCTACACTAAGGTTGGGTTGGTTCGGGTCGGTTCTCTAGTTGATAGTTGGTCTAAAAAAAATAATGGCAATCGACTATCTATATAACAAGGGATGTCGGTTTTGTGCTGACTAGACAAACGGAGCAAAAAAGCTGACTAGGACAAGCTGACTGGACAAAATGAACCGAATAGATTTAACCATTCGTTCAAAAATCAACGCATGATCTCTCCTTGGTTTCAAATCCCAACCCATTTAAACTGCACTAAACCCCTAAAATCCCGGCACATTGAAACTGCATTAATCCTGACCATTCATCCCGTGATCGTTGTTCGCATCAACGGCTATAAACCCGCCTGCTGAAATTTCGGCCGTCCCAAACCATCGAGTCAATCTCGAGAAATCCGTTCGAACAGAGACAATTGTGATTGATCGATTATAAGGGGGAGGGGGAGTTGGTCGCGCCGAAGGCGCCCGCTTTGTGGCAATCGGCACGGGCGGAAAAATGGGTGTCCCCTATGAATGCAGGTGTTGTCGTCGAAAGTGTTTTGTTGCCGAACACGTTCAGGTGTGTTTCCACCGAAGGCGGCCCACTGCAGTGCCGATAGGCACGGGCATGCACTGGTTTACTAACAAGCTAGAGGTCCTCATTGGGCTTTAGGCTCTAGCCACCTGCTGAGTTCTCTTGCTAGTTGGTTCAACATTAGCAAACTACGTACTAACGTTTACTTGGGTTCTAGTGTGATGTAGCCCAAAAATCCAAATCCGTGACACATATATGTGGTCTAATATGTATTCGGTTCTCGGGTTGGGTCGGGTCTACTTTAGCCCCAAGAATTTTGGGGTGGCAACGGGTCGGGTCGTGTCGGGTTCGTGTTGTGTCTAGTTTCGGGTCATGTCCAAAACCCCTAGACCCAGAGCCGACCCATTTAACAAATCGTGTCTAGATCCTAAACCCGTACCCGACCCGTTTATAAATGGGTAGACCCCATAAGACCCGTTAAGACCCGTTTAACACAAAGGCCTATTCAATTGACCTGATCCGACCTAGTCCGATCTAACCTGACCCGATAGACCCGCTGGTACTACATATTACAGTATCGGATTACGGGTAGACCCGACCCGACCCGACACGACTAGTTGAATTTTAAACGGGTCTTCCTAGGTCTACCGTGTCCAGACCCTAAACCCGGACCCTACCCGTTTATTGAATGGGTCTATCGTGTCGACTCGTTTACGACCCGAACCTGTTTAGCCATGACCCAGACCCGCTAACTTCGTGTCGGGTCTGTTGTGTCAGGTCCGAAATTGCCAGCCTTATCCGGAATCGACCCATATTCAGTCGGGTCCACAAAACTTAGAACCAAACCAACCCATTTAATCAAAATACCATAACCAACCCAACCCAACCCATTTAGGTCGGGTTGGGTTAATTTTTGGTTTTACCCGACCCAAGTTGCACCCCTAGCTAGCATGTAGCAACGACTAGTAGCCTATATGGAAAATAATAAATATAATTAAAAGCAAAATCAATAATAGGATTTGTCGGGCTGAGTCATTTCGAAGGTGCTATTGTGTCCTAGTCCGCGGGTGCACACACATACGCCAGCTAATGCCCAAGCCCAAGCCCGGCTCAACGAACGCGTGTGTGCGTGCGTGTGTGTGTGTGTGTGTGTGTGTGTGTGTGTGTGTGGGCAGGAGCATCCCCCCCCCCCCCCCCCCCCCCCCCAGTCGTCACTAGTGAGGAGACCTTAGAGAGGAGGAGAGTAATGAGTAGGATTTCCTCTGGCCGATGTGGAACTAAAACCCAAATGGATTTTGCTGTGTGGTTTTAAAACACAGTCAACACATAATGCATTTTTGGGTTCTCGGCTCCATCTGGACTTATTGAGGAGGAAGATTGTGCAGCGTTGGTCCTGTGCCGGCAAGGTTCAGGTTATGGACCTACCGGCTGGATTTTTTTGCTTTCGCTTTGATTTGGAAGAAGACCTACTTGATGTTTGGGAAGGGAGCCGTGGGTGTTTCATGGGAGGGTTCTTACACTCAAAAGATGGACTCCTTTTTTCCAGCCGGCGGTGGAGAGTATTCACCGGAGTCCGTTGTGGGTTCGTTTCTCGGGAATGCCAATCGACTGTTATGACGAAGAGTTGGTGAAGGATCTGCAGCCGACTGGTCAAATAGAGTCGATATAAATTACTGTCAGGTTCGCAAGGTTTGTATGTGCGGGTTTGTGTTGAGGTCGATCTCACAAAAAGCCTCTCTCCGGGGATCAATGTTGACACCATGGATTCGAAGGTTCGCATCTACCAGCCTTTCGTGTATGAGAACCTACCGCAAGTGTGCTTTACTTGTCGTAAGGTCAGCCATTTCACGACGCAGTGTTCGAAGGCGGTTTCCCCACAAGGGGGTGTCGGAGGGCCGGGGTGCTCAGAGATAGGGGAGTGGCGAGTTGCCTTCCCGGGCGGAACCGGTTAGGGGGAGTGAAGTGGGAGAGGGGAAGGAGTTATCCAAGCAAGAGGCAGGTTCCGTAGGTGGGGAAGGTGGTACAACTTTTGGCCCCTGGATGGTGGCGGCCTGGAGTGTGGGGGAGGATTTTGGCCGCCGTACGTAACCCCCCACCAACAGTTGATTAAAGGGTTGAATCTTTGAGGTGTGGCACTGTGGGATGTCTAGCTGTTGTTTGCTTAGCTGTCACACAAACACTGTAGAGTAGAGAGAGATACAAAGAAGGATAAATAGAGAGATAAAGAAAGTTGACACAATATGTGGTGACGAAGTTCGACCGAAGCCTACGTCTCCTTGCGATAAAACGCAACCTTTGAATCCAGTAACTCTGAGAAAGTAGAGCTACTCTCGACAGGCTGAGGAGTGTTTCTTACAAGTAGACAGATGGTGGAGATGACTTGAAAGTCTGAACAACAGAAGGCTATGGGAGCTCTGGAAAACAGAAAGTGGAGTTAGGAGTAATGGAATTCGATCTGGATTGTTTACAGAATTGGCTATATATAGAGGTTTGGAAATATCCAAGAAATATTCTAGAGAATATTTCTGGGATATTCCAGGGAATACCCAGGGTTTTGAAAATTATCTAGGGATGTTTACCAGACCCGGGATAGTCTTGGGGGCCCCAGGCAGGACTGCCAATCCCAATATTGTCTCCGTGGGCTGCATGGCAGCAGGTCCCATTGTTGTCTCCGTGGGCCCCAGGCAGGGCTATGGGTCCCACTGTCGTATTCGTGGGCCCTAGGCAAGGCTGCGGGTCCCACTGTGGTCTCCATAGGCAACAGCAGAGCTACGGGTTCCACTATCATCTCCATGGACCCCAAACAGAGCTACGGATCCCACTGTTGTATTTGTGGACCCCAGGCAGAACTGCGGATCCCACTGTCGTCTTCGTGGGCCCCAGATAGGGCTGCGGATCTATTGACATAATCAGAAACCAACACTAATATATTAATTTGAGTTTATTTTGTGTATACCTTCCTTTTTTAAGGTTTTTTTTTTCCATGTATCAACTAGCTGCCAAACTAGGGTTGGCAATTCCGGACCCGACACGGCAGACCCAACATGAAGTTAGTCGGTCTGGGTTAAACGAGTTCGGATCGATAGACCCGTTGAATAAGCGGGTCGTGTCCGGGTTAAGGGTCTGGACACGATAGACTCAGGAAGACTCCTTTAAAATTCAACGGGTCGTGTCGGGTCCGATCTACCCACAATCCGATATTGTAGTATGCAGTACCAGCAGGTCATATCCGGTCAAGTCGGATTGGGTTGGATCGGGTCAACTGAATAGACCCGTGTGGTAAACGGGTATTATCGGGTCTACTCGTTTATAACCGGGTCGGGTACGGGTTTTGTCACGCCCTGAATTTTGGACTAAGAAGAGAGGGTCCAAAACTCAAGGGTGATATTTTGAAATAGAGGGAAATATAATTACAGAGATAACATAACGCGGAAGCAATAACTAATACTTAAATATCTATTCCATTAACAATAATCTTACAACGTCTTACAGTCCAAATACAATAACATGAAATGGTAAATAACTAGACAACTCCAGTTGTCACTCCTACCCTCGCAATCCGGTGATGAACTACTACTCCAACTGAAACTGCCACAAAGCTCCTAACGCTCCGCCCGAGAGAAAGAACCTGGAGGAGAAGAAAAAAAATAACAAAACAACTCCCCCTGAGTATAAAACTCAGTGGTCCTAAAGAACAAGTAGGAGAACGCAAGAAAGATATATTGGAGAAAATATACTACTATAGAAAAGTAAAACTGCAACCATAACTAAGTAACCAATAAAAGAACTACAACTACTACAAATCTATGCTAAGTGATCTATTATATTGTGTCCAGAAATCCCATATTATACGCTCAAGGTCCTAACCGATAATTCCCTCAAGAGGCATCCCATTCCACTTCATGAGAGAACCCATTTTCTATGTTGTGCATAGTGATGCAAAGTACTAGGCTAAGGAAAAGAACAGAAAGGAAAAGAAGGAGGGGGAAACAAGTGTGAACCCCAAGTTTGAGCTAGGCTCCCGACTTGGTGGCGTTACTATTGGGTTCCTTTTTCACAACAGGAGAACCACTCCGTTCCTTATGCTTGGCATACACCCTCGAGACATACTACCCTAGTGGCCAAAAAGGGGGCTTGGTCTTTCACCACGGGGCACTCACACCCAACTTGCTTTCTGTGAGGTCTAAACCCCATGATTAGGCCACTCCACCTCAGTTTTTCTGCAGGAAATAACCCGTGACCTAACCCCATGATCCTCCCTACTCGTTTCGGTCTGTGCACAACTAGGGTTTCACTTACCTACGATATGCACGCGGATCTATACCGAGAGCCAGTCGGGCAACTAGGTTGCCATGATGCCAGGACATTTCAGAAGTTGCTACAAACCCCATAAAATCATATAAATCAATGTTCTCCTAATCGACCAGTCTCTAAACAATTTATATTTAAATAAATAGAACAAAAAGATAATATCTACCAACTTGGCAAAACAAAAGGTATATGCCCATGATCTCTAACTAAGCATGCAACATATTACGCGAATAATTTATTTTTAATTAAAATATCTACATGCAGTTCGACTAACCTGTTGGAGCGTGTCTATCGATCGCAAGTCGCTCCGCTCCTAATCTGGAAATAGTCTGAACAAAGCAAAGAATTGTATAAGAAACTAAGGCTAAGGTGTTTGTGTTGGAATTGGATCCGCTTATCAGAGTCGCAGCGGAAGTAAAAGATAGATCCGAAGATCATACGGTGTATGTTTCATTACAATTAATTCTACAAAATAATCTACATGCAAATCTATGATCTTAGCATATGTGCGGATACCCTAGAGGCATACTACGATCTACGGAAGACATGCATGCATCTAGTTAGGTGTTTAGAATCATCATACCTTTTGGATCTATGATCCGGAGAGAACGGAACGATGATGAACCACACATGAATCGCAAGGGAAGCTGTCGGATAGCACCTTATCCTTTGCGAATTAAGGAATACTCGAAGTCCTACCTCTGAGTGCAAGGACTACGAGCCGACGGAGGAATTCGTTGTGAAGACGATGGCTAGCCGCGAGATATCCTCCTTCTCTTTCTCTCTTCTTCCTTCTCCTTCCTCCTTCTTCTTCCTTCTTCTTCCTCTTTCTTCCTTGGCTGAAACCTTAGAGAGGAAGAGACGGAGAGAGGTTTGGATTTTTTTGAGAGGGGGAGCACTAAAGACCGGCCCCTCCCCCTCCATTCTACATATAGGGCCGGTCTCCTAGTGCCATGCGCAAGCTAGGACCGGCCCTAATGAGATTAGGATGAGGGGGGGTCGGTTTTAGGGTTTCCAAATGTCTATCGTGGAGCCTGGACGAAAACGCCCTTCACGAAAAGTAAAAAACTGAAAGAGAGATTTAGTGAGGTGCGCTACTCGGAATCGAGTTCCGTCAGTGCCTATGAGCTCCTAGAATTATTTTGCTCATTCTAAGATCTATATTCAATATGTTCTGAGCCGTATTTCCATGTTTACCAAGATACCCCTATGGCCATTAACACATGTGAATTAGGTTCTTAGGCTCCGGGCTTGCGCTCCATCACGCTACTTCGTATCCAACATATCCAACCAAGTCGGGGAACAATTCCTATACACAACGATAGGGTGGAACCTTCAGGGTTTGGGATCTCTAGTTCCAATCGGATCCCTGATTAATTGTTCCAGTGACACACCGAAAGTTCCATTAATCAGCCCTAATCCGATTAACCTGTGTGGCCACCCAGAGTGCGATGCGAGTTGAACTCTAGTGATCCTAAACTTATGTTACTCCCTCGTAACCCTGTTCTTTACTATACTCTGATAATCCTTAGTCCCTCCTATTACTGGTGCCATGATACAACTCGGGCGATGGGGAGCACCGTCAGATCCCGATCGATCATCTGACTAGGGTTTGATGACTTGTCATCTATAACACCACACATCTTCCGGTGCTATGCCTAGCATCCGGAATATCATCAGTCATACTGACAACCACCAGACCTGGGTTAACTGTGTGGACAGATTGACTCATCAAAACGTACCCATCCAACACTAGACGTCGGATAACCTGTAGGGATTACATGTCACTCAAGCACCAGCCGGATAACCCAACATACCATGGTATTGGACTATGAAAGGTCTGCACACGTTGGCACATCAAAGCACCACACAACTGGTTGGCCATGTGTACATGGTCCCTCAGGGTTAAGGACAAATTATCTATAGTAGTAAGATGATTTATGCACCAGTGTCTGAATCACTAAACTGTGCACCGTCTTGGTTCTAGTTCAATACGATCATCGTGCTTGGTCAGGTGAATGGGAATCCCGTGTTTCCGTGGTGGAGACTTCACCACATCCTCTACCTGCCAACAGCTTGCTCTCGGTGAAGCGACCGGCATTACCTAAGTTGTGAACTAGTTCTAGGTCTACACATAACTGGTCCACTGGGTCTCCCAAGCATGGATCCACCATACACCTCAGTGGCCTACTGTGTTCCCTAGGGTCATTTATTATTTGTGTATTAACATATACCATAGTAGTATTCTAATTAAAACAATAACCAAAGGCATCTTTATTAATGTTAATAAAGAAAATCCAAGCTAAGGACACACGAGCTACAACAATCTCCCACTTGGCCTAGCGGGGAACAATAGTCTTAACTCCCATGACATCCATGTGCTTCTCAAAAGCCTTGGTCGGTGATGCCTTTATGAAAGGGTCCGCCATGTTATCTGCAGACGCCACCTGAGTCACTGCAACCTCCCCTCACTTCTGCAAGTCCCGGATAATATAGTATTTCCGCTCGATATGCTTGCTCTTCTGGTAATATCTTGGCTCCTTGGATTATGCTACTGCTCCACTATTATCACAGTAAAGGACAATAGTATCTTGAGCTCTCGGTACGTATCCTAAGTCCGTAAGAAACTTCTTGAGCCATACCGCCTCCTTAGCTGCTTCACACGCCGCAATGTACTCAGTCTCTATCATCGAATCCGCGATGCATCCCTGCTTCACGCTCCTCTAACTGACAGCTCCTCCTCCTAATGAAAACACAAACCCTGATGTCGATCACTTGGATTCCGGATTTGATGCAAAGTCAGAATCCGTATATCCAATCGGTATCAGTTCCTGTGAAGAATAAACTAACTCAATCTCTCGTCCTACGGAGATACTTGAGTATACTTTTCACAGCAGTCCAGTGCCCTGGACCCGGATTTGACTGATACCTGCCCATCATGCCAACTGCATAGCATATATCTGGTCTCGTGCACTATATAGCATACATCAGACTCTCTACAGCCGAAGCATAAGGTATATTCTGCATCCAACCCTCTCCTCAGGAGTTTTAGGACCCTGATCCTTGGACAATTTCATTCCATGTTTGAATGGAACCAGTCTTTTCTTGGAGTCAAATTGATCCCTAGAACATAACTCACTTCACCCAGGTTTTCCATGTCAAATTGAGAGGATAACCACACCTTCACTGTAGACAACGTTCCAACATCGTTTCCAATGAGCAGGATATCATCTACATAAAGCACTAGAAAAACTACTGCAGTCTTATCGCTTCGTTTATAAACACATGGTTCATCCACGTTCTGCTCAAATCCATAAGATTGGATAGCCTGATCAAAACACATGTTCCAACTTCTGGATGTTTGATTCAGTCCATAAATGGACCTTTGCAACTTGCACACCAGACTTTCCTGATCTTTTACGATAAAGCCTAGAGACTGAGACATATAGATGTCTTCTTCCAAATCCCCGTTGAGAAAAGCGGTCTTGACGTCCATTTGCCAGATCTCCCAATCATAATGGGCTACAATGGACAAGAGAATCTGGATAGACTAAAGCATAGCCACTGGCGAAAAGGTTTCGTCATAGTCGATCCCTTCTCGTTGGGTTTAACCCTTAGCGACTAGTCTAGCTTTGTAAGTCTCAACGATACCATCCGGACCTCTTTTTCTTTTGTACACCCACTTACACCCAACAGGTTTAATGTTGTGAGGTAGTGTTATAAGTGTCCAGACCAAGTTTTGGGACATCGATGTCAGTTCTGCCTCCATGGCTTCCTGCCAATGTGCATGGTCAGTTGATATCATCGCTTCATTATAGTTCAGAGGATCATCCTCCTGAAACTCTGGATCTACCATGAAGGCTTCTCCAATGTATCTATCAGGAGTACTTGTGGTCCTCCCACTGCAACGAACTTGCGGTAGTTCCATAGGAGTTGATTCTACAGTATCATTTATTTTAGTGGTATCGGCTCCCACTATGTTTTCTGTCTGCGTACTTCCATCTGTACCAAGCAATTATTCAAGAACTACTTTACTGGTGGGCTTATGGTCTATTAAATAATCCTGCTCCAGGAATACGATGTTCGTCGAGACGATAACCTTTCTATCCTCAGGATCATAAAATAAACCATCTTTTGTCCCTTTTGGATACCCAACGAACAGACATACCTTAGTCTTTGACTCCATCTTATCTCGCTTGTCCTTCCGCACATGTGCTGGACAACCCCAAATCCTAAAGTGCTATAGGCTTGTCTTTTGCTTCAACCGCAGCTCCCAAGGAGTTAGAGGTACTGACTTTGATAGAACAAAATTCAAAGTATATGCTGCCGTCTTTAGGGCATATCCCTAAAAACTAGGTGGCAATGTTGCATAAGTCATCATAGTCCGAACCATGTCTAACAAAGTTCGGTTTCTTCTCTTAGATACACTGTTTTGTTGTGGTGTCCGTAGTGCAGTCAACTGGGATACAATCCCATGCTCACGCAGGTACCCAATAAATTCATCCGATAAGTATTCGCCTCCTCGATCCGATTGAAGAGACTTGATACTTTTATCCGTCTGTTTTTCTGCTTCAGCTCTGAACTCCTTGAACTTATCAAAGGATTCAGACTTCCGCCGTATTAGGTATATGTATCCAAACCTCGAGTGATCATCCATGAAGGTGATGAAATACTCGAAGCCTCCTATGGCACGGACACTTATGGGCCCTCATACATTAGTGTGTACCAACTCTAACACCTCCTGAGATCTGCTACCTTTGGCTCAAAAAGATCTTTTAGTCATCTTGCCTTCCAGGCAAGACTCACACGTCGGTAGGCTTTCTGAAACATATGGACTTAAAAGTCCTACCTTAACCAACCTGTGAATCTTGTCTGAGGCTATGTGTCCAAGCCTTAGATGCCAAAGAAGTGTTGGATTATCTGAGGGATTTTACTTTTAGATGAATTAACCACACATGCTTCAGTTATATTATCCTACTTATGATTGGAGTTAATTACATAGAGACTATTCTATGTCTTTTTCTTAAAAACAAAGGAATCATTCAATTTAATTGACACACCAGAAGTATCAAATAAAACTGAAAAACCTTTATTATTCAATAAGGAAACAGAAATTAAGTTTCATCTCAAGGACGGTACATAAAGTATGTCTCTAAGTAATAAACTTCTTCTATCAAGAAACTGCAAGACGATATCTCCAACTGCTTCAGCCTCTGCCACGGCCTCAGTTCCCATGCTTAGGATTATCTCCCCATCACCCAGTTTTCTTATCTCCTTGAACCCCTGCAAATTATTGCAAGCATGGTTAGTGGAACCAGAATCCACAATCCATGAAACTGGAGAACAACTGGATGCTACAAGGGATTCCACTATGTGGATTTGAGATATACCTGTCTCAGCCTTCTTGGGAGCCGCGCGGCAGTCGGCCTTCCAGTGACCCTTCTTGCCACATCGGAAATATTTTTCTTTGGGCTTCACCGGACCATTCTGCTTAGGAACCTGTGACTGCACCTGGCCCATCTTCACGGGCTTCTTAGACTTTCTTTTCTGAAACTTGCCTTTGGCTTTCAGAGAAGAATTCTGCTCTACGTTCAGGGATTGGGTTCTTGCCTTCATCCCGTCCTCTGCTGCATGGAGCGCCGCTAGGAGCTCTGCATTAGACATCTCCAACCGATTAAGGGTAAAGTTGGTAACAAAGCCCTCAAACGCTTCAGACAGAGACACGAGAAAAATATCGGTCTAGATCTTTGCATCCAAGATGACATCGAAGGAACTAAGCTCATTCACATAGCCAAACAATTTTAGCAAATGATCCTAAACTAAAGTCCCCTCTGCCATCTTCGTGGACACCAATTTCTTGAAGCGAAGGCCATGTCTTCGACTTGCTTCTGAAGGACGGTCTGCAAGGATGCCACTATGTAATACTTGCATATCTCATCAGCATCTAGCCAGTCTTTCCATTCCTTCATCTGAGCCTCAGTTGCACTTGGTCCCGGCAGGGCTGGTTGAGGGGTACTTAGGGTAATTGTATGTTTGCCAACCCTTAGGATGAGCATCAGGTTACACTTCCAGTCCTCGTAGTTTGGTCCCGAAAGTTTGTTATCATTAAGGATGGAGGCAAGGGGGTCGAGCTTGGTCATGATTTCTGTAAACAATGGTTTAAAGCAAAAGTTAGGGTCTACTATAATTTATTTCATGGAATTTAGAAATAGATAATGTTTACTCCAGCCGCTATGTCTTCACTACCTCAAGTGGAGACATCCATGAATCTAAATTCTTTGGGCTCGAGCACTGAGGCTATCAGTCTTGAGTTGGAGACAGTATCTCGGTGAGAGCATGCAACCGCTTCTACCAATGGGGTTTTTACGACCCAATCTTCATCAGAATTACCCATGGCAAACTGAAAGACCTCCCAGTCTCCTTTTGGCCAGCTTTATGTGACCCGCGTGCGCAGCAACAATGGCTTCACACAAGCTTTCGGATGCTTCCCACAAATCTAGGTAGTGTCAGTAGGGGGGTTTATAGGCTCCCGTGGTGTAGAAAAAAAACCGTCACCCACTGCCACCGGCATCCTCCATGTCCCGAAAGAAACCACTAGGCGAATTGAACCAGCATGAAAGGAAACACATCTCTCACCCGGTGGGAATATCGAACTGCGTACCTCCCACCCAGACCCTTAGCCGATTGATTGTGGAGGCCAGGGGCTCCCCTTTGGAGGGAACCTCTTACACATCCCTTCTTTATGAGGTTTTATGTATATCTAGAAAGGTCATGACCTCCTAGACTTAGACCCTGGTCTACCACACTCCCACTAGGATTACAAACCTTCTCGCAAAGCATTAGTATCCTCGAAAATATCATAGTCCCTATCTTGAATACTCAACTTTCGCCTTTCTTGCAAAGATCATATTATATAGATTCTAAGGATCCCGATACTTTACTAGTTTGCCTATAATCCTAAGATCTGGAGTCTAGCCTAAGGTCAATGTGGAAAGGACTCCACTAGAATGACGCCTCGTTCACAATTTGATGCCTGATGTCATAGTAGACCTTATCTCATTATAGGTTTCGATGCTGGCCAAATAGGGACATCCGACAACCTTCATCGGACCTCAACCTAATGGTGGCATAACCAAATCGTGATGAGTTCATACTACCATCAAATGTCATCTAGAAACGGGTATCACATAGTGAAATCCTAACCTAACTTGGTCGCTAGGACCACGTGGGGAAATGGCATCCCACTAGGGTTATCATACTTCTTATGGAGACATTAGTTATCTCTAAACAAATCTATACTGCGTCTATCTCGGTGCACAGTACTTGGCTACCTGAACTACCACGAGGGCGGTTACCAGCTTTCCTTTTAGCTAGCCACCGGATTCGCACGTGTTAGAACCATATAGAGACACCGATGAATCCATAAGCCAAGTACTAACCCTAAGCATGATCTAGTGACAAACTCACAAGCAAGATAGATAATCACAATTATCATCGGGTTCTCTAAACACTAAGAAAAGAGAATCAACAGAAATAGCATCCAAACTGAATCAAGTCCAGGGTTCGACCCCTGAACCTGAATAGCACAACCAAGATATCCTACTCTTCTGTTCTGCACGATCTCTGACGACGATCCCCATCTTCGCCAACGTGCATGCTTTCGCCGAGTCTTTGCATATCATGGTACCGCTTGCTCGAACCGTGGATGTAGCATCATCTCCTTCTTCTTGTGATCGAAAAACTAGCACGCTCCGAGCAAGTGCTCGTTCATGTACAATTTCGCTAGAAAGAAAAAAGAAACAATCCTAGAAAACATGGCCAAGGAACTGAGGGTGGTCAACCTCCACCCTCGCCCATCTAGAGCCTTAAAATCCACAAGCACAATAATAATCAATGCAAAATTAAATCCGGGGTCCGACCCCCGGAGGCATACAATCACAGATTACTATTCAGCACGGCACCTACAAAAAGATGATACATAGCACAATCCATATGCATGATCTACGCCAAACACCGACGAAAACATATGCCATTATATATTCAGATGATATTTTCACGAATTCATACATGAAACATACACCAACGCGTGCTCTGATACCAATTATTGGAATTGGATCCGCTTATCAGAGTCACAGCGGAAGCAAAAGATAAATCCGAAGATCATATGGTGTATGTTTCATTACAATTAATTCTACAAAATAATCTACATACAAATCTATGATCTTAGTATATGTGCGGACACCCTAGAGGCATACTACGATCTACGGAAGATATGCATGCATCTAGTTAGGTGTTTAGAATCATCATACCTTTTGGATCTATGATCCAGAGAGAACGAAACGATGATGAACCGCACGTGAATCACAAGGGAAGCTGTCAGATAGCACCTTGTCCTTTGCGAATTGAGGAATCCTCGAAGTCCTCCCTCTGAGTGCAAGGACTACGAGCCGACAAAGGAATTCGTTGCGAAGACGATGGCTAGCCATGAGATCTCCTCCTTCTCTTTCTCTCTTCTTCCTTCTCCTTCCTTCCTCCTTCTTCTGCCTTCTTCTTCCTCTTTCTTCCTTGGCCGAAACCTTAGAGAGAGAGAGAGGTTCAGATTTTTTTGAGAAGGGGAGCACTAAAGGCTGGCCCCTCCCCCTCCATTCTATATATAGGGCTGGTCTCCTAGTGCCATGTGCAAGTTAGGGCCGGCCCTAATGAGATTAGGATGAGGGGGGGTCGGTATTAGGGTTTTCAAGTGTCTATCGTGAAGCCTGGATGAAAACGCCCTTCACGAAAAGTGAAAAACTGAAAGAGAGATTTAGTGAGGTGCGCTACTCGGAATCGAGTTCCGTCAGCGCCTATGAGCTCCTGGAATTATTCCGCTCATTCTAAGATCCATATTTAATATGTTCTGAGCCATATTCAATATTTACCAAAATACCCCTACGGCCCTTAATACATGTGAATTAGGTTCTTAGGCTCCGGGCTTGCGCTCCATCACGCTACTTTGTATCCAATATATCCAACCAAGTCGGAGAACAATTCCTATATGCAATGATAGGGTGGAACCTTCAAGGTTCAGGATCTCTAGCTCCAACCGAATCCCTGATTAACTATTCTGGTGACACACCGAAAGTTCCGTTAATCAGCCCTAATCCGATTAACCCGCGTAGCCACCCAGAGTGCGACGGGAGTTGAACTCTAGTGATCCTAAACTTATGTTACTCCCTCGTAACCCTATTCTCTACTATACTCTGATAATCCTTAGTCCCTTCTATAACTGGTGCCATGATATGACTCGGGCGGTGGGGAGCATCGTCAGATCCTGATCGATCATCTGACTAGGGTTTAATGACTTGTCATCTATAACACCACACACCTTCCGATGCTATGCCTAGCATCTGGATAGATTAACTCATCAAAACGCACCCATCCAACACTGGACGTCGGATAACCTGTAGGGATTACATATCACTCAAGCACCAGCCGGGTAACCAAACGTACAGTGGTATTGGACTATGAAAGGTCCGTATACGTTGGCACATCAAAGCACCACACAACTGGTTGGCCCAGTGTACATGGTCCCTCAGGGTTAAGGATAGATTATCTATAGTAGTAAGACGGTTTATGCACCAGTGTCTGAATCACTGAACTGTGCACCGTCTTGGTTCCTGTTCAATACGATCATCGTGCTTGGTCAGGTGAATGGAAATCCCGCGTTCCCGTGGTAGAGACTTCACCACATCCTCTACCTACCAATAGCTTGTTCTCGGTGAAGTGACCGGCATCACCTAAGCTGTAAACTAGTTCTAGGTCTACGCATAACTGGTCCACTGAGTCTCCCAAGCATGGATCCACCATGCGCCTCAGTGGCCTATTGTGTTCCCTAGGGTCCTTTATTATATGTGCATTAACATATATCATAGTAGTATTCTAATTAAAGCAATAACCAAAGTCATTTTTATTAATATTAATAAAGAAAATCCACGCTAAGAACACATTAGCTACAATAGTTTGGATCCAAAATCGAACCGGGTTTGGTTCAGCTTGGATCGGGCTTGGGTCAAGTTTAGATTCATGGGTTAGGTTTAGGTTGAGTCAGGTTTGGCATGGGTCGGGTCGAGACATAGCCTAAATGTTAGTCCCAATCTATTTACAAAAGGTTGGGGTGCTCAAAAGAAATTACTAAGGATTGTATTGGAAATCGGGGTGCTCTAATAAATAGGGTTGTAATACATAAAAGGGAGGATAATGAGTTGTAGGTGCATTAAACAAAGGATATGAGTGTAGGGGTATAACTAGTTAAAGGCTAGGTGGGTACAACTTGAGGTACAAAAAAAGAAAAAGAAAAAAAGAAAGAGAGCTTCTAACTACGTTGCATGGAAAAAGGGTTGGATGACCCACCACTACAATGCATATGAAAAGGGATGGATGGTTGAGTTGGATTCTGTATCAAACCCAATTTCCAACTTCTCTTCTTTTGCTATCAGAATCAGAAACAGAAGACGGGTTCCACATACGGCCCTCTATCAGAGCTTCCGGCTTGCAGCCAATCGCTAGAGCCATCGGGTTTAGAAGTTCAGCATGTCTGCACAGCCACTAAGCCCTAGCTGGCTTGGCAGGGAAAGAAGAGAAAACGAATGGGCTCTCAGGTGGGTTTGATGGTGCACAAACGCAGCCGGTGTTGGTCGGATGATTCCTTACAAGGATCATGGTAAGGTCGTCAATGGAGGTGGGGTCAACGGGTGGTTTGTATGCATACGGCTATGGCCGCATGGTTGCTGTGCTGATGTATTTAGGAGGGGAGAAATAGAGGAAGGAATGAAGGGGTTGACCTATCTCGATGGGGAAGAGGTCACTGGGGCCTCGTTTGCTCCTCTCCTCTTCTCTCGATCTCGATCACTTCTCCTCTCTTGATCCCTTGACAACTCCTCACGATCTCACAATCGTAACCGAAGAGGAGATGGGTTTTCGGCCAGATAAAGGGGAGATTAATTCGTGCATGACTTGGGGTAGTTAATAGCTACTTGAGGGATACGTTGATCATGGGATGAGATTAATTCATGCATGACTTGGGGTAGTTAATAGTTACTTGAGGGATACATTGCTTATGGGATGAGGAGATTAATTCGTGCATGACTTGGGATTGTTAATAAGTACTTGAGGACTACGTTGCTTATGGTATGAGGAGATTAATTCGTGCATGACTTGGGATAGTTAATAGGTACTTGAGGGATACGTTGCTTATGGGATGAGGAGATTAATTCGTGCATGACTTGGGATAGTTAATAGGTACTTGAGGGATACGTTGCTTATGGGATAAACTTGATTACCAGACTTGGAAATGTTTCAAATCTTTGGAAATCCATAAAGGCAATTAAAGAGGAGTGGTCAACTTGGGCCTCCCTCTCTCTAAGACCAATCCCAACAAAAGAGAGGAATCGACCTGCCTCACAAATAAGCCAGGTTCAAAACTGGAGATCTTCCCAATAAGAAAACAAAACGGCTAAGGAAAAGCCCCGTCTAGAAACCAATATAGGAAATAAAAAATAAAAAAATAAATAAATAAACCCGGATTGCTACAACATAACCCTCTAAAAGAGAACTTCGTCCTCGAAGTTCAACCAGAAAACCCTTCGAAAAGATTGGGATACTGAATCTTCATCTCCGACTCGAGCTCCTTAGTAGCTTCCTCGGGAGTATGGTGTTGCCACAACACCTTGACCATACGGATGGTCTTGGTGCGCAATACCCGATCTTCAGCTACTAAAATTAGCATCGGACGCTCCTCGAAAGTCACGTCCTTACTGAGACTCAACCCCTACCAGTCAAGAACGTGTGACGAGTCCGGCTCATACTTTCGGAGCATCGACACATGGAAGACCTAGTGGACACTGGAGAGCTGAGGTGGCAACGCTAAACAGTATTCGACATCCCCAACTCTGTCAAGTATCTCAAAGGGACCAATAAATCGGGGTGCTAGTTTCCCCTTCCGCCCGAACCTAACGTGACCTCGTCACGGGGAAACCTTTAAGAACACCCGGTCACCTGCCTCAAACTCCAATGCTCACCACCGAGTATCTGCGTAGCTCTTCTGCCAGCTCTGAGCTGCCCGCAGACGCTCTCTGATCACCTGGATCTTCTCCGATGTCTCCTGGACCATCTCTAGTCCTAGCAAGCTCTTCTCTCCGACCTCAGCCCACAAACCGGAGAACGACACGGTCTCCCGTAGTGAACCTCAAAGGGAGCCATACTGATGCTGGCTTGGAAGCTATTGTTGTAGGCGAACTCCACCAGGGGAAGGTGGCGCTCCCAACCGTCTCCAAAATCCATCACACAGGCTCGAAGTATGTCCTCTAGTGTCTGGATTGTACGCTCTGACTGACCATCCGTCTGAGGGTGGTAGGCTGTGCTGAAGTGGAGCTTCGTCCCCATAGCCTCCTGTAAGCTTTCCCAGAAATGTGAGACAAACTGAGGATCTCTATCTGAAACAATAGTGATGGGGACTCCATGGAGCTTCATAATCTCTCTCACATATAGCTCACTGTAATCCTTCTGCACCATCGTCTTGCGAACAGGGATAAAGTGCGCTGACTTCGTCAACCGATCAACTATCACCCAGATCGAGTCATGGCCCTTCCGAGTAGCAGGTAAACCAGACACAAAATCTATCGTGATGTGCTCCCACTTCCACTCTGCTACTGGTAAAGGTTGCAAGAGTCCTACTGGCCTCTGATGCTCTGCCTTGACCTGTTGACAGGTCAAACAACGAGAAACAAACTCTGCCACGTTCCTCTTCATGCCACTCCACCAGAACTGCCTCTTCAGGTCTCGATACATCTTGGTGGCTCCAGGATGTACCGTAAATCGAGAGCGATGAGCTTCTGTCAGAACCTCCAAGATGAGCTCCCGATCGGTAGAAAGGCATAACCTTCCTTGATACCTCAAGCCAGTATCTGCACCTATGGACTAACCATCCACTATATCTCCATGCCTCAGACCAGCTCGAATATCCTCCAATTTTGCATCATCTCTCTGTGAGTTGATCACCCTCTGAAACAAAGAAGGCTGAGCTCGGATACTACATAGGATGGTGTGAGAAGGCTACTTATGAACACGCAAGTCAAAACCCTCGACCGTCACTAGGAACTCCTGTCGATCTGCCATCAAACAAGCCAATCTACTACGGGACTTCCGGCTGAGTGCATCTGCAACCACATTGGCCTTCCCGGGATGGTAGAAGAAATCATAGTTGTAGCCCGTCAGAACCTCAACCCATCTCCTCTGCCTCTGGTTCAAGTCCTTCTAAGAGTGAATGTACTTTAGGCTCTTGTGATCACAGTACATCTCGAAGTCCTCGCCGTAGAGGTAGTGCCTCCAAATCTTCAGCGCGAACACAACAGCTGCATGCTCCAGGTCGTGTGTGGGATAATTCTTCTCGTGAGGCTTCAACTATCGGGAGGCATAAGCCACCACTTTACCATCTTGCATCAATACCGCACCAAGGCCTGCTAAAGAAGCATCTGTGTACACCACGTAGCTCCGACCGCTGATAGGGACGGTAAGCACTGGTGCAGTAGTGAGGCATTTCTTCAACTCCTGGAAAGATGCCTCATACTCGTCTGTCCACTCGAACTGAACTCCCTTCTTTGTCAGCTGGGTCAGGGGACCTGCTAGACGAGAGAATCCCTCAACGAACCTCCGATAGTATCCTGCAAGACCCAGGAAACTCTGAATCTCAAAGACGTTCTTGTGATGCTCCCAATCCAAGACTGCCTCGACCTTTGCAGGATCCACTGATATCCCATTCTTCGAAACAACATGTCCAAGGAATTTCACCTCCTGCATCCAAAACTCACATTTACTAAGCTTGGCATAAAAGTGGTGATCCCTCAAGATCTGCAGTGCCTTCCGTAAATGCTCCTCGTGCTCACCCTCTGACTTGGAGTAAATAAGAACATCATCCACAAATACAATAACAAACTGGTCAAGGTACTCTCAGAAGACTCAATTCATCAAGTCCATAAAAGCTGCGGGGGCGTTCGTCAGACCAATCATCATCACCAAGAACTCATAGTGACCGTAGCGGGTCCAAAATGTCGTCTTCTAGATGTCTTCTTCCCTCACTCTTAGCTGATGGTAGCCCGTCCTCAGGTCAATCTTTGAGAAACAATAGGCTCCCTGCAACTGGTCGAACAGATCATCTATTCGAGAAAGAGGATACCGGTTCTTCACAGTCACAGCATTCAACTTCCGGTAGTCGATGCAGAGCCTCTTCGATCCATCCTTCTTCTGAGAAAACAACACTGGGGCACCCCAAGGAGAAATACTAGGGCGGATGAATCCCAATGTCGTAAGTTCCTCTAGCCGAGTCTTCAACTCCCTCAGCTCAGCTGGAGCCATCCAGTAAGGTGCCACCGAAATAGGGGCGGTGCTCGGTACCAACTCAATACAGAAATCAACTTCCCTAGCTGGAGGCAAGCCAGGAAGTTCCTCGGGGAAGACATCGAAAAAGTCTCTCATAACTAGTGCAAACTCTAGGGACGCTCTATCGTCTGCTGCACTCGAGAGTCGAGCTAAGAGACTAAGACTGAATCGCTCCATAGGAGGCGGACATAGAATCGCCATCCGATCTCCATCGAAAGAGAACATCGGGACTCCTAGCGGGCGCAATGTCACCTTCTTGGAGTAGCAATCCAGAGAAGCATGATATGCTGCTAACCAGTCCATACCCAAAAGGACGTCAAACTCATCCAAATCCAACACGATCAAATCCGCTAACAACTCCCGGTCTCCAAGTCGAATGATACACTTCCTACAGATGCGGTCTACAACAGTACTGGTCCCTAGGGGTGAGATCACTGATAAGGCATGGTCCAATGGTTCGGTTTCTATCCCTAGTATGGATACGAATCTCGGTACAATATAAGAGTGTGTGGAACCAATGTCAAGCATCACATAGGCTAAGGTGGAAAAGACAAGAAGAGTACCCTCAATAGCGGCTGTCGAAGCTCCTGCACCCCGATCCACCAATGCATATGCCATGCCCTGAGTGCGCTGACCACTGCCACCCTGGAGAGTCGGAGGCCTCTGCTGAAGTGGCTGAGGTGCACGGTACTGCTGAGAGCTCTGCTGCTGAGGCCTCTGCAGCTACTGGGGCTGTGGCTAGGGGTGGTATGTCAGTGCTGGGCAAGGAGGTGGTGGTGGAAGTAGTCCAACCTGCGGGCAGTACCTCCGAATGTGGCCAGTAGCACCACACTCAAAGCACCGCACCGTCTGAGACCCAATAGCTGCAGGACCATGAGGAGGCTGCTGCTGTGGACGTGCCTCTGAGGTCTTATGCTTCTTCCAGAAGTTTTGACGGGACCCTCCATGGCTACTGCTGCCCCTCTCCGTGATCTTGCGTGTCTCCTCCATTCCACG
This sequence comes from Chamaelirium japonicum, assembly GCA_947650365.1. Classification (NCBI taxonomy): domain Eukaryota; kingdom Viridiplantae; phylum Streptophyta; class Magnoliopsida; order Liliales; family Melanthiaceae; genus Chamaelirium; species Chamaelirium japonicum. Next base: position 68,493,467 of record OX393556.1, on the reverse strand, counting down.
CTCTGCCACTAACGCCCTCGTCACTACATCTGCATAGGTCTCCAACATCAAAACCTCTACTCGACTCCGAATGCTAGGCCTCAAGCCCTGCTCAAATCGTCTGGCTCTTAAGTCCTCTATCGTCACCAAGTATGGAGCATATCGGGAAAGCTCCTTAAACTTCACCTCGTACTATGCAACAGTAAGCGTCCCCTGAACTAGAGCCAAGAACTTTGCCTGCAAGCTGCTACGAACGCTAACTGGGAAGTATTTATCCTGGAACACCCGCTTGAACTCCTCCTAGGTCCAAGCTGGCTGGTCAGCTCCTTGGGACCTCTGAACCATGTCCCACCAATAGTCAGCCTTAGCCTCAAACTGGTAAGAGGCTAAGGTGACCCGTCGCTCTCCAGTCACCTCCATTGCGTCCAAGACCTTCCCGATCTACTTCAGCCAACGATCGGCCTCCATGGGGTCTAGCTCTCCTTTGAAAACAGGGGGCTTCATGCCCTTGAATTCCTTCATCCTACCAACTTGTCTATCGCCATCTTCCCTCATCTGCCCTGGTGGAGCTTGAGGTGGCGCATGAGCCTAAGCTAGCACAGCCTGAAGCAGCTCAACTTGCTACCGCTGAGCAGCTTCCAGCTGCAGCCTGACAGCCACCTGCTGCTACTGAGCAACCGTCTGCTGTTGCTGGATCATGGCCTGCTGCTGACGAACCATCTCCGCCAGCCCACGGATCATCTCTACCGTACTCTCAGGTCCAGAGGAAGAGGCGTCATTGTTGCCATTCCTCGTAGTCACCATCTGCATAAATGACTACGCATATCAGACAATGATAACTCGATCCTAACCTAAATCCCTAGAATCATATCCCCGCTCTGATACCAAGTTGTCACGCCCCGAATTTTGGAGTAAGAAGAGAGGGCCCAAAACTCAAGGGTGATATTTTGAAATAGAGGGGAATATGATTACAGAGATAACATAACACGGAAGCAATAACTAATACTTAAATATCTATTCCAATAACAATACTCTTACAACGTCTTACAGTCCAAATATGATAACATGAAATGGTAAATAACTAAACAACTCCAGTTGTCACTCCTACCCTCGCAATCCGATGATGAACTGCTACTCTAACTGAAACGGCCACAAAGCTCCTAACGCTCCGCCCAAGAGAAAGAACCTAGGGGAGAGGAAAAAAAACAACAAAACAACTCCCCCTGAGTATAAAACTCAGTGGTCCTAAAGAACAAGTAGGAAAATGCACTAAAGATATATTGGAGAAAATATACTACTATAGTAAAGTAAAACTACAACCATAACTAAGTAACCAATAAAAGAATTACAACTACTACAAATCTATGCTAAGTGATCTATTCTATTGTGTCCAGAAATCCCATATTATACGCTCAAGGTCCTAACCGACAATTCCCTCATGAGGTGTCTCATTCCACTCCATGAGAGAACCCATTTTCTAGGTTGTGCATAGTGATGCAAAGCCCTAAGCTATGGAAAAGAACAAAAAGGAAAAGAAGGAGGAGAAAATAAGTGTGAACCCCAAGTTTCAGCTAGGCTCCCGACTTGGTGGCGTTACTATTGGGTTTCTTTTTCGCAACAGGAGAACCACTCCGTTCCTTATGCTCGGGATACAGCCTCGAGACATACTACCCTAGTGGCCAAAAAGGGGGCTTGGTCTTTCACCACGACGCACTCACACCCAACTTACTTTCTGTAGGGTCTAAACCTCAGGATTAGGCCACTCCATCTCAGTTTTCCTGCAGGAAACAATCCGTGACCTAACCCAGTGATCCTCCCTACTCGTTTTGGTCTATGCACAGCTAGGGGTTCACTTACCTACGATGTGCACGCGGATCTATACCAAGAGCCAGTCGGGCAACTAGGTTGCCACGATACCAGGACATTTCAGAAGTTGCTACAAACCCCATAAAATCATATAAATCAATGTTCTCCTAATCGACCAGTCTCTAAACAATTTATATTTAAATAAATTAAATAAAAAGATAATATCTACCAACTTGGCAAAACAAAAGGTATATGCCCATGATCTCTAACTAAGCATGCAACATATTAAGCGAATAATTTATTTTTAATTAAAATATCTACATGCAGTACGACTAACCTGTTGGAGCGTGTCTATCGATCGCGAGTCGCTCCGCTCCTAATCTGGGAATAGTCTGAACAAAGCAAGGAATTGTATAAGAAACTAAGACTAAGGTGTTTGGATCCAAAATTGAACCGGGTTTGGTTCAGCTTGGATCGGGCTTTGGTCAAGTTTAGATTCATGGGTTAGGTTTAAGTTAAGTCAGGTTTGGTATGGGTCGGGTCTAGACATAGCCTAAATGTTAGTTCCAATCCATTTACAAAAGGTTGGGGTGCTCAAAAGAAATTACTAAGGATTGTATTGGAAATCGGGGTGCTCTAATAAATAGGGTTGTAATACATAAAAAGTAGGATAATGAGTTGTATGTGCATTAAACAAAGGATATGAGTGTAGGGGTATAACTAGTTAAAGGCTAGGTGGGTACAACTTGAGGCACAAAAAAAAAAAGAAAAGAGAGCTTCTAACTACGTTGCATGGAAAAAGGGTTGGATGACCCACCACTACAATGCATGGGAAAAGGGATGGATGGTTGAGATGGATTCGGTATCAAACCCAATTTCCAACTTCTGTTCATTTGCTATCAGAACCAGAAACAGTAGACAGCTTCCACACACGGTCTTCTATCAAAGCTTCCGGCTAGCAACCAATCGCCAGAGCCATCGGGTTTAGAAGTTCAGCATGTCTGCACAGCCACTAAGCCCTAGCCGGCTCGGCGGGGAAAGAAGAGAAAACGAATGGGCTCTCAGGTGGGTTTGATGGTGCACAAACGTAGCCGGTATTGGTCGAATGATTCCTTACAAGGATCACGGTAAGGTCGTCGATGGAGGTGGGGTCAAGGGGTGGTTTGTATGCATACGGCTATGACCGCATGGTTGCGGTGCTGATGTACTTAGGAGGGGAGAAATAGAGGGAGGAATGAAGGGGTTGGCCTACCTCGACGGGGACGAGGTCATCGGGGCCTCGTTTGCACCTCTCCTCTTCTCTCGATCTCGATCTCTTCTCCTCTCTTGATCCCTTGACAACTCCTCACGATCTCACAATCGTAACCGAAGAGGAGATGGGTTTTCGGCCAGATAAAAGGGGAGATTAATTCGTGCATGACTTGGGGTAGTTAATAGGTACTTGAGGGATACGTTGCTCATGGGATGAGATTAATTCATGCATGACTTGGGGTAGTTAATAGGTACTTGAGGGATACGTTGCTTATGGGATGAGGAGATTAATTCGTGCATGACTTGGGGAAGTTAATATGTACTTGAGGACTACGTTGCTTATGGGATGAGGAGATTAATTCATGCATGACTTGGGGTAGTTAATAGGTACTTGAGGGATACGTTGCTTATGGGATGAGGAGATTAATTCGTGCATGACTTGGGGTAGTTAATAGGTACTTGAGGGATACGTTGCTTATGGGATGAACTTGATTACCAGACTTGGAAATGTTTTAAATCTTTGGAAATCCATAAAGGCAATTAAAGAGGAGTGGTCAACTTAGGCCTTTCTCTCTCTAAGACCAAGCCCAACAAAAGAGAGGAATCGGCCCGCCTCACAAATAAGCCAGGTTTGAAACTGGAGATCTTCCCAATAAGAAAACAAAACGGCTAAGGAAAAGCCCCGTCTAGAAACCAATATAGGAAATAAAAAAATAAATAAAAAAATAAAAAAACCCGGAGTGCTACAGGTTTAGGGTCTAAACACGATTAGTTAAACGGGTCGGGTCCGGGTCTAGGGATTTTGGACACGACCCGAAGCTAGACACGACAAAAACCCGACCCGACACGACCATTGCCACCCCTATGCTAAAATCAAGCTTATTTTGTAGACAGCTAACTATGATTTGTGAACCACATTTGATCGTGGTGGGGACCATAGCCCAAGCCCGCACCGATTTCCAAAGCCCAAATCAGCAGGCAACCCTTTAATTTGAGTTGTCTAATCACTATGTGAGATTATGTGATCCGATGTAGGTTATGTGCATCAATGGTGATGGAGAAGCAACCCTTTTCCATGTTGGTATCCATGGGGACTTCTAGATGTACGTGATGTACATACGATGCCAGCTCAACAAAAACCTAGGAAGTACATGGCTGAATTTGAAGCCAATCAAGACAAGGGTTCAATTGAAGTTTGATTGTGTGTATGCATGCGTGTGTGCATGAAGTGATATTTTTAGGAGAGAGAGAGATTCTTTTTCTGTCATGTTTAATGATAATGGTTATGAATCTTCACCATTATATGATTCCTTAATAACAATAAGAGGTCGATTAGTTATTCCTCTTTATTAATTTTCCTTTAGTCTATGTTCATTTCCTAGGAATTAGATAATTTTCAGAAAATGGGTCCATTCTCATGTTCTTTCTATAAAGTCGCCTATGCGTCATTTATGCAAATACTACTTCCACTATTTTTCCAAACTATCAGTGTCCATTCATATGGTTTGATTCGCTTTAGGATAATAATTATCTAATTTCTAATTAGGGTTCTATTTCCTATACTAATTAATGGATAAGACTCATCCATTTTAATTTATCTCGAGATCTAGGGACATTGGTTCCATTCAAACAGTGCACAGTTGTATTTGGACATCAAGATATCCTAAATTACTCTAACATCTATATTTTGTTATCGGTATTGCGTATTGTCATGTCAATTCAATATTTTTGTATAATGTAGTTTTGAACAAAGATTTGTAGCATACTTGTAATGGAAAAGTTTCATGGCAGTATATACCGACGTCTACTACAAAATCACATACCAATAAACATTCTTTTGCGGCAATTTACTAGAAATGCTTCTTCCACGTAGGAATAAAGAAGATGCCATGTAGGTAAGGAGGATCACCTCATTGGATCACTTTTATGTTTTATGATCTGCCGTATTTGTTCAATGGTTGGTAACAATTATTTTTGTTCTTTTTTATTTGTGTGTGTGTGTGGAAGAACTAAGTATTTTCAAAGGAATAACACTGGGTTATGTGAAGTTGGTCTGGGTCGTTACTTTTGTTTACGATGACGACGGTGTGCAGTGAGGTGGTGCGTCAGATATCCACAAGCTTTGATTGCATTATTTTCAGAGATAAGAGGGGGAAAGGGGTATTATTTGTGTGGTGGGGAGATAGCTCAACGGCAGCCTAGGAGATCCATGACTTGAATTTGAAGCCATTCAAGACAAGGGTTGCAGTTGAAGTTTGATAGTGTGTATGTGTGCACGCGCTTGCGTGCATGCGTGATTGATTGAAGTGATATTTTTAGGGGAGGGAGAGGGAGATAGATATATTCTTTTTCTTTCATGCTTAATCATAATGTTTTTCTATAAATCTTCACCATTGTATGATTACTTAATAGCAATAAGTGGTCGATTAATTATTCCTCTTTATTTATTTTCCTTTAGCCTATTGTGGGCACCGAATTAGCCCACGAATCGAACCCGACCCACATATGAAACTTGGCCGGCACACAAAGGCCCACATGTGAAACTTGGCTCGCACACAACGACCAACATGTGAAACTGGGCCCGCACACAACGGCCCACATGCGAAACTTGGACCACACACAACGGCCAGCATGCAAACCCGGCCAACATACAATAGCCCACATGCAAAACTTGGCCCACACACAATGGCTCGCATGCAAACCCGTCCCATATACAACGGCTCGCATGCGAAACTTGGCCCGCACAAAATGGTCGCGCACGAAACTTGGTTTGCACATACCGGATCGTAAAGATAGGACCCGAACCCGACTTAAGCGCACCCATTAGCCTCCGTTTGGAAAACTGTGCCACCTCCCCATGGGGAGGTGCGATTGGCTCTAAGGGGAAAGAAAGAAAAGAAAAGAAAAAACAGAAAACCGCCATGTGCGGGGGAGGTAGCCCGGACGTCTACACAAACCGGGGGGGATCCATGCTGATCCCTCGATTCGATGGATAAGAAACGAAGTCGTGTCGTCATCTATTAGAATGTGCAAAGATGACTCATATCTCAAAAGATTGAGCCATATCTTACCCATAACTATCCCCATAAAATAAGTAAAGAAATTAAGGTTGTTTCCCTGAAAGAGGGATCAATATCTTGAAGGGAATGGGGAGAGATATTGGAAAGATGTACTAAATTGCAGCCATATCCCTCCATTCCCCCCCCTCCTTTTGCCTATAAATAGAGGGGGTGGGGGAAGGCATAAAAGGTCGATCAAAAGTCAGATGACGAAGACAAGGAGGCACCAAGACTCTACAAAGGAAGAGACTCTTCTTCAACGACCCAAGACTTCACAAGGCTCAGGCAAGCGCGTCCTACAGGAACGCTTGGCCCATAAAAGTCCTCATCAACGTGAAGACCTTGCACACGAAGATCAAAGCTTCGACTCCTCGCATAAAGAATAAAACTTGGAGAAGAAGGCTCGGAGTTGGCATCACCCCGTCGTCTCCAATCATCTTCTACTTCGAAGATGCCAAAAAGCAAAGGCCGAGGAAGAAGATCGAAGCGAAGCCACACCTGTTGTCATCAACAAATATATGCTCCATTCATGATGAAAAAAGCTTAGAGAAGGATACTCGAATCGACGCTACACCCATTACCTTCAAAAGAAGCCTTCGACTCTGATCACGCCAAAGAAGCCCGGAGAAAAAGAAAAGTCAAAAACTAACATTACATCCATCGCACGGAGATCGATGCTACACCCACCATCTTCATCAATAAAAACTAATGCTATAACCGTCGCATGGAGATCGATATTATACCTGCTATCTTCACCAACAAAAGCCGATAGTACAACCATCGTATGGAGATCAGTGCTACACCCCCCATCTTTAAAAAAGCATTCGATTCCGATCACACCAAAGAAGCCTAGAGAAGAAGAGAAGCTAAAACAGATACCACAACCATCGGTGCCAAAGTTCCATCCCAAAATGAGGAAGCCATAAGAATAAATAAAGCTTGGAGATCGGTGCTACACCCGCCGTCTTCGTCAATAAAAGCTAACGCTACACCCGTCACACAAAGATCGGTACTACACCCACCATCTTCAAAGAAGCATTCGACTCCGATCATGCCATAGAAGCCCGGAGAATAAGAGAAGCAAAGCCGACACCACAACCGTCATTGCCAAAACCCACCCTAATAAAGCCGAAAGAATAAAGAAGACTCGGAGACGTCACTATCGTCATTCGAGTTAAAGATCAAGCCAAATCCAAAAGCTAAAGCCAAGCAAAGCAAGAACGACACCTACGCTAAAGCCACACACGTGCTGAAACTAAGAAACTATAAAGGATCACGAGTAAAGCAACACACTTTCTAGCCGGTACGACATAAAGAAGAACAAAGCACCGCAAGCCTCTACCCCTTCTACGTTCAAGCGCTATACGCCAAAGCAACGCCAAAGCAACGCCGGAGCCAGACGCAAGAAGCTAAAGTCAAAGCTAAAGCTAAGCCGAAACCAGACGCCAAAAGCTAAAAGCTAAAGCCAAAGTTATACCCGCATTAAAGCCATGCATGTGCTGAAGCCAAGCAACTACGAAGGATCATGAGCAAAGCAACGCACTTTCTAGCCGATACTACGCGAAGTCCGGAAGAACAAAAGCACCACAAGCCTCTACCCCTTCTATGTTCAAGCGCTAAATGCCAAAGCTACACCGACACCAGAGCTATGCCAAAGCAAAACTAGAGCTAGATGCCAGAAGCCAAAGCCGAAGGTGAAAGCAAGATCGACACCGCGAAACTGACGATCAAGGAAGCCGAGGTCTAGTAAGAGTGGAGAGAGACACGAAGATCAAGCAAACAACACCGAAAGCCCCCTAGCCGAGAAAGCGTGAAGAATGAAAGGGACAAAAGCAAAGACTAAAACCCTCGACCTCTCAAGAAACCCGAAACCTTGTAAAGACCTCTGTCCTGGGCAACCCCTTCTAAGCTCTCGCATGAAGTAAGATAGAGACGCGGATCAAAGGGACCGTATAAAGGATCTCTTCCACAATCTCCTGATCAAATCTTCGTCGTACCTGGCTCACCACCCCTGAGTACCAGGGTCCCGGCCTTGTAATCTCCATGTGCTCGCAATAAAGACTACTCGAATCTTTTTTCCGCTCATATAGATTTCTGGCACACCCGATGGGACCATCCTCTCCTTTCATCCATATGTCTGAAGGAGATGCCTCATGTTTCGCTATGGCCGGGATAAACAATAATATGTTTGTTCCAAGCCTATCACCCATTGCTAAGTCTCCACTACTCCTATACGGCGATCCAGAAAACCACGAGGATGACGTTTCCCCAGTAGTACGCGACTACACTCGACGTACTCGAATTTCTGTGGACATCTTCACGCCAGAAACTACTACCGAAGATGCTCGCAAAAGCGTCAACGAGGCCTTGGTGCATGAAGAAACGAGCCTCGATCCTAGAATTCATGTTCAGAAATTTAGGGAGATCCAGTTCCAACCCCAAGCCCAGTTGGGTTCTCCAACGGACCTTGCACCTCTTGTGTAGGGGGCAAATATCCGTCATCAAACAGAAATGAGTCGGCACAACTAAGTCTCTGATGATAACGTCGAGGATGCAGGCGCGCAACACCAAGACATCCTACGTCATCATCCTCCATCCACTCTTCAGCTCCAAATCATGCAAATGGGTGAACACATGACACAAATCACTCGACTGATAGAAGAGAAGGATCGTCACATCAATGCTTTGCTCCAAAGGCTAAGTACGAGAGATGCTCTGGTAGTCGATCAAACATTGACCCTTCCAGTGGCTACTCCAATGCCATCAATGACTATCGCTCCAGCGGAGGTCATCTCTCCGGTACTAGTTCTGGTGGCTACACAACCACCGACGACCGTGACTATAACTGTACAACAAATATAGTTGTTATCACTGACATTGCACGCTCTCAAAGTGGTGGACTTCCTCCAATCACAGCTTCCTACTCGAAGCCTTACACCGTGAGGATCTAGCAGCTGCGCTTCCTTACCAGGTTTCAGCTACTAAAGTTTTAGTACTTCGACGAGAAGGGCAACCCAAAGTAACATATTGCCCACTTCGTTAAAACCTGCAACAACGCTGGTACATACGGCGACGAGATGGTGAAGAAGTTCGTTCGCACCCTCAAACTTAATACTTTCGACTGGTATGTTGATCTTCCTCCAGGATCCATCGACAGCTAGGATTAATTGGAGAGGGAGTTTCTCAACCGCTTCTATAGCACTCGGTGCATTATCAGCATGGTGGCGCTTGTCGCTATCAAGCAAAGGAAGATGAGTCATCGATTGACTACATCGATCACTGGAGGAATCTCGTGCTAAACTCGCGGGATCGCTTGTCTAAAGATTCGGCTATCGAGATATGCACCCAAGGCATGCTATGGGGCTTGCTCTACATCCTCAGAGGGATCAAGCCTCAGTTTTTGAAGAACTAGTGACTCGGGCTCATGACATGAAGCTCAGCCTAGCAAATTGCGGAGACTCAAAGTCCAAAGATTTACTGAAGGTGGAAGAGAATATCGAACCGGTAGCATCAAAGCAGGTCAACATCACCGACCTCACTTCAACTTCCAAAAGCGCTCAAGATCAAGGGCAAGCCGGACAAAGGCAAGGCCATCACAGCACCTTCGTCACTTCAAAAGCCACCAAGGATGACTCTCGAGGAGCTTGAAGCCAAGGAGTATCCCTTCACGAACTTCGAAGTTTTCTCCATGTTTGATCAGTTGATGCAAGAGAAGATGATCGAGCTCCCTCCACCAAAAAGGTTGGAACAAGTACATCGAGTCAACGATCCGCTCTTCTACAAGTACCACCGGATGGTCAGCCATCCTATCGAGAAGTGCTTTGTCTTCAAAGAAAAGATCATAGCACTCGCCAGGCGAGGGATGATCGAGATCGACTCTGGTGACATCGTCGAGACAAACATGACGTCAATCACATTTAGCTCCTTCCCACCAGTACTGATTGCTTTACAACGTACTTTAGCAAAGGTCTATCGAAGACCGATGGCAAAACCAGCTCCAAGAAAAAGATGATGCATGATCCTGCAATGCCCAGAGCCAAATCCTCACTGCCTTGGGGGTAGCTGCCTCTCATGCAAACACTCCCTCTTCTAAATAAAACTATGTACCAGCACGTGCTCAAAGCAAGAGAAGAGTAAAGAGACCACAAAGTCAGCCTGCTAGGCCAGCCATCAAGCAAGTTCGACTTCTACGTCTTATACTCTAAGCCTCCTTTGATTCCAATGAAAAAAATCAAGCCAACCGATTGGAGATCAGAAGATGAGTTGGTAGAGTATCCAGAAGAGCAAGTCCTTCTGATCAAAGAAGAGCCTTCGATCGCAGCACCAATTCATCACCCTGGTGAGGAAGATCTTACTGACGAAGACGCATAGATCATGATACCTCGAGGGAGAAGGTCACGATGGTCAAGCTAGAGGATAGCATGTCTGGCCAACCACGAGCAAGATCGGGTGATAAGAAAACTCCCCAAAAGAAAGACATGCAAGGAAAAGAATGAAGCTCTAGAAAGAAAGGTGTCTCCAAAGTGTCTCCAGTAAGTCCAGACAATCTTCTTCAGCAAATATGTCCAAATATGATGACACTCCAAGAGCTCTTTCCGAATCGCTTCCTCGAAGCTGATCAAGACCTCAGGGTCTCTTGCTGCATGATGGAAGTTCACCAAGTGCTCTGGGAAGATGATGAAGAAAGCGGCTCCAATATCGAAAGCATGAAGAAAAGCATCATCGCCAATGATAAGCCGTTCAACGAGGCTAAAGCTCACCTTACTGATGCTAAGGCCAAAGATCTCATTGCGGAAGCTCCTTTAATAAAAGCTCCATGAGTCCAGAAAGTCAAAGCAGTTGCGAGGGACAAAACATTTCCACTTGCAAAACCAATGCCATCTTCTAGCCAGATAGTGCACAATGACAAAGGAGCGCCAGCACTGAAGACAAAAGTTCATGTCAACTTCAAATCAAGCTCGATGTCACACATTCTGTTGCTTGCTCAAGCTGCTTCAGTCCTATGACTCTCACCTCAGTGGCTTCACAAGCCAAGAAGATCGCCTTCCACTTCAGCAAAGGAGCTAGCGTCACTCTTCTCTGAGGCCAATTTTGTCACTTTGCAAGGGAGGACATTGCCACTGCATGGACAACTACACGTCTCAAGCTCAACCGGATTTGCTGAGTACACCAACTATGAGCGACTCATGATCAAGATAGAAAACACTCAGGGAAAAAACGCTACCGAGTTGATGTTCGAAGCCAGCCGTAACAAAAAAAATGTTGTGCACGTGGGTTCACTACCCTCAGCTGCGATACCACATTGCCCGACGAAAACTAAAGTTCGTCTCTTCCAAAGCGATGAGCAAATCCTTCCAAATCGCCAAGACATCGGCTCCAGTCAAACTCCTGCAAACATTAAAGTTCCAGTCAAGAAGACCTACACTTCTGACTACATTGAAGTGAATAAGGCGGGCGACAATTATGAACCAGTGACGACTCTGCCTACCAGCGGCAACTCCCTCAAAAGGTATCATGCCTAGCGCAAGGTTACCCCCCTTGCTCCCCCCCCCCCCCAAAAAAAAAAAGAATAAATGAATTATGTATGACTTGATCCCTCTCAGTAGGGTACGTAGGCAACCTGAAAAGGTTAAGTTCAAACAAAAAAAAAAAAACACCCAAACATCATCCCAGAAGGCCAATCTTGAGAAGAAAAGGTGCAAAACTACCAGTCCAGTTAGCAAACTAAAAATGACAAGAAAGCAAAGGAAAAAGGCGACACGACTGATAAAGCAAGTCGAAGTCCTTGAGGCGCTGAAGCAGCTCGCCTCCTATGGCCTACACACGCTGCAACTCCATGGGTCAAGAGGTCGTCAACTCCCAATATATCGCCAGCTCTGCACACTGCTTTGCAAGGTCCGCTCCGGAAGCCATCTCGATCACCTCAGGTCTCTAAAATAATGCACGAGCAGCCTACAGCTTCTTTCGTGCCCAAACTAAGCCTGCCATAGCAAGTGAATGTTGCTCCTCTAGTCGACACTCCTCGTCCTTGGCCTTTGCCAACACCAAGGAAGTGTCCTCCTTCAGTGAAGCTCATTGCAAGCAATGAGCCTTGCTATCTGCCAGAAAGGTGCGCATATGCTCCTCAAACAAGGAGCCATCCACCTGGAAAGCTACCAGACTCCCACAAAACTCTGGTCCCTAAAGAACCCACCAGCGACTCAAAGTGTCGAGACCCTCCTCCTGGAAGGGTGCGAGCATTGATCGGATATACTTCTGGCAACTCTCCAGAAGAAGCTCAGAAAGAAGGCTTCGCGATCTACACTTTCGCTTGCAAGCCTCTGAGTGCGTAGACAAACCATGATCCTGTTCTAAAGACCCAAGCAAGGGAACTGCCTCCTGATCCATTACCGTGACGACTGCCAAAGACGCTACCGGAGCTGACAAAGAAGCTACGGTAAAAACAGCCGATGGAACTGACTCCTGAATGGCAACTCCGGACTTGGTCGAACAATCTGTCGCGAGGATCCCTCGTCAGTAAAGGTGCGCTCGTCCAACTTCGATACACAATAAGAGTCATCCGTAACACCATCCTCTTTATCTGCACGTGGATCAAAACTTGGAGAATTGATAATCAGTTATCCTTCCTCAAAGTATGGCTATAAAGACTTGTGTAAAAGGAAAACGAAGATGCGTACTCCCATGGGAGACCGCATCGATGACCCATCCAGATGACGAAAAGCTCTTGTAGTGGCGGACCCTGAAGAAAGAAAGGAAGAAAGGCATATGTCAGGCACGCATACGAGCACAAGCAAATCAAGTCAAGCGAAAAAAAAAATACAGCCCCAAACAAAGGGAGCCACAGCTACTTAATCCCCAAAAAAATAATAATAATAAATAAAGAGAACCTGAGAGGGGGGACGCAGCCCCCTTCCTCTCCTTCAAACCCATGACCCCCATACAGGGCTGGAGCCCAGACCAATCCAACCCGGGTCTGCTCTCGTGCCCGCACCCGACCCGCCTGCGCGCTAGAGCCAGCTCCCCGTGCCGGCCGCCACAGCCCACCAGCGCCCCGTGCTACACCGCCTGCGCTCGCTGACGCACTTGGCCCGCGCCCTTTGCCTACACCCTCTGCCGCCCCGCGCTGCGCTGCTTACGCACGCTATCGCGCCCGGCCCATGCCGCCTGCGTGCATGGCACCAGCACCGCCCACGCGCCACCTGAGCCAGATCCACCCGTAATCGCTGCTTCGCCCGCCTGCACACAATGCCCGACCATCTCCAGTCTGTACCCAAGCCTACGCCGCCCGTTGTTGCTACTGTCTCCACAAACCAAAAAACCCAAAAAAAAAAAAGAGGGCCCCACAGCCCCATTGCATACGACGAGGCTCGTGACCCCATTACACACAGGGGATCACGACCCCCCTTTCTCTGCACATAAAACAATAGAGAAGAAAAAAAAGAAAAAGAAAAGATGAAATAAAGGAACGGATGGAAAAAGAAAAGAAAGAGGAAAAGAGAAACCAGAGAATGAAAGAAGGAAACCAGGGAAAGAAAAAAAAAGAAAGAAGAAAGAAAAGAAAAAAAAAAGAAAGAAAGAGGTCACAACCTTTGGTCGTGAAGATCCGCCTTCACCATCACGCTTCCGGCCTAAAGAAGAGGCAACAACCCTCCGCCAAGACGCACCGCGGCCATCCTAGTGCACTCGTCGCCCTCGCGCCTCCTCCAGACTCTGCGCAATGGTCGCCTTCGATGCACGAGCCATCTCGGAGCAAGGTATCCTGCAACAGGGAAGACGATCAAAACCCTAGTGGGAGTCTTCGCTCGTAAGCCGCCGAAAGCCCTTTGTCTCCCACGCTAGAAATGATGAGGGAAACGAAAAGGGAGGTTCCTTATAAAGGCATCAATTCCACGCAAACACGTGATTAAGGCCAAGTGCTACGTGTTTCCCGCGGGTGCACTCGACCTTGAGGGGGCATTTATGGCACTACAGGAAATAGGTTCTTTACCGACGGACATTTTTATTTTCGTCGGTAATAATATACTTTTTACCGACGGCGACAATAATTTTCGTCGGTATTATAACTTCGATTTTTTTTAATTTTTTTACATATTTATTACCAACGGTTATATATAATCCGTTGGTAAAACGTTTTATACCGACGGAACATATATTTCCGTCGGTAAAATAACTTTATACCGACAGAAAAATAATGTATGTCGGTATAAAGTCACGACGTTACTTTATACCGACGAAAATTATATGTCCGTCAGTAAAAAGTAGCGACAAAACTCAGGATTTTTACCGGGTCTCTGGAAAAAATGAAACCCTGAGTTTCGTTATCGCTTTTTACCGACGGAGATATAATATCCGTCGGTATAATGGTTTTATACCGACGGACAAATAATGTCCGTCGGTAAAATGTCACGACGAAACTCAGGGTAAAAACCGGGTCTCTGGAAAAAATAAAACCCTGAGTTTCGTCATTGCTTTTTACCGACGGATATTATTGTACCGTCGATAAAAATGTTATTTTTACCGACGGAAGTAAAAATTACTGTCGGTAAAAATCCTACGATAAATTAGTTTCAGCGATCCCCTTCTGTTCTGTTTCGATCTAAAGCCTCTCCCCGCCCCTCTCTCTCTCTCTCTTTCTCTCTCTCTAAATCTGCCCCATCCTCGGCCTCCCTCCCCCCCTCCCCGGCCTCCCCCCCTCCCCGGCATTCCTCCCCCCCTCCCCAGCCTCCCTCGCGTCCCTCCGGTCGGCCACCCCTCCCCTCTCTTGCGCCACCGATCGACTGGCGGCGAGCTCCTCCTCCTTCTCCTCCTAGTGGGCTCCGGTGAGATCCTCCTCCTCCTCCTCCTCCTCCTCCCCCCGGTGAGCTCCTCCTCCTCCTCCTCCCTCTCTCCCCAAACTAAATCACAATTGTTCTTTTGCAACTGGTTGGGGCTAAGTGTGATTCACCAACTGGGGCAAGCTAGCTGTAACGAACGGTTGTGTTTTGTTCAAATATCTAATTACAAATCGCTCGCAAATCCGAAATACGAAATAATTCCAAGTACGAATTATTGGATACCGATCCGATGACGATCCGATCGAATCCAAACCTATTTCAAATCCGAAACACGCTAACTTATGATTTTCCAATACTTAGCCTCTAAATCGGTGAATCGGAGTGTAAATTGTTCAAATATCCAATTAGAACTCGATTACAAGTCCGAAAAATGCTAACTTATGATTTTTCAACACTTAGACTCTAAATTGGTCAATCGGATCGTAAATTATTAAAATATCCAATTAGAACTCGCTCGCAAGTCTGAAATACGAAATAATTCCACGTACGAATTATCGGATGCCGATTCGATGACGTTTCGATCGAATCCAACATATTTCAAATCGGAAACACGCTAACTTATGATTTTTCAACGCTTAAACTCTAAATTAGTCAATCGGAGGGTAAATTATTAAAATATCCAATTAGAACTCGCTCACAACTCCGAAATACAAAATAACTCCAAGTACGAATCATCGAATGCCGATCCGATGACGATTCGATCGAATCCAAACCTATTTCAAATCCGAAACACGCTAACTTATGATTTTTTAATGCTTAGACTCTAAATTGGTCAATCGGAGCGTAAATTGTAAAAATAACTAATTAGAACTCGCTCGCAACTTCGAAATACGAAATAATTCTAAGTATGAATTATCGGATGCCGATCCGATCGAATCCAATCCTATTTTAAATCCGAAACACGTTAACTTATGATTTTTTAACGCTTAGACTCAGTTATAGATATAAACCATTTTTTTAACAAATACATGTTAATTGCAGGAGCCGGGCGGCTTCAGGGGATGAGAGCACCAGCGTTGGTGGCGGGTCGCGTGGGGTGGTTAAGATAGGGCATGCTGATTCTCTCAGTTTTGGATTGTGTAAAAATTATTTTGTAATATGTGGTTATTTTTTATTCATGTCTATAATTATCGGGTATTGTGGTAATATTTGATAATTTGCTGTAATATTTTATAAATTTTGGTAATATTTGATAATTTACGGTAATATTTTATAAATTATGGTAATATTTGATAAATTGTGATAATATTTGATAAATTTTGGTAATATATTGTGGTATTGTTGTAAATCACAGGAATTAAATAACATTATTTTAGTAATTTTATTTTAAAAAAAACATAATTTTTACCGACGGAATTTAAATATTCCGTCGGTAATAATCTTTTTAATTTTTTTATATTATTAATCAATTTTCGACGAATAATATATATCCGTCGGTAATATATATATAATTACCGACGGTAGAATACAGATCCGTCGGTAATATATATAGAATTACCGACGGTAAATATAGTAACCGTCGGTAATAAGCTTATATATTACCGACAGATAGTTATTATCCGTCGGTAATAATATATTATATTTTTAATTAAGTATTTATATATTACCGACGGCTATAATATTACCGTCGGTATTAAGTATTATTACCGACGGAAATATTTAGTCCGTCGCATCTTTTTCCCGACACCTTTTTTACCGACAGACTAGCAACGAAAATATCTTCCGTTGCTATAAATTATTACCGACGAAATATTAATATTACCGACGGATATTGTCCGTTGGTAAAAACTATTTTTTTTGTAGTGTGGGCACCAAAATTAGTCCACAAATCGAACCCGACCCGCATGTGAAACTTGGCCCACATACAACGACCCACATGTGAAACTTGGCCCGCAAACAACGACCTGCATGTGAAACTTGGCCCGCACACAACGGTCCACATGCAAAACTTGGCCCGCACACAATGGCCCGCATGCAAACCCGGCCCACATGCAAAAGTTGGCCCACACACAACGGCCCGCATGCAAACTTTGCCCATATACAACGGCCCGCATGTAAAACTTGGCCTGCATACAATGGCCACGCACGAGACTCGGTTTGCACGCACCAGATCGCAAAGAAAGGACCCGGACCGGACTCAAGCACACCCACTAGCCCCTTTTTGGAAAACCATGCCCCCTCTCCATAGGGAGGTGTGGCCGGTCCTAAGGCGAAAGAAAGAAAAGAAAAAGAAAAAGAAAAAGAAAAACCACCATGTGCGGGGAGAGGTAGCCCGGACATCGACGCTAATCGTGGATTCGTGCTGATCTCTCGATCTGACGAACAAAAAATGAAGTTGTGTCGCCATTGATTCGAATGTGCAAAGATGACTCATATCTCAAAAGATTGAGCCATATCTTGCCCATAACCATCCGCACAAAATAAAGAAAGAAATCAAGGTTGTTCTCCCGAAAAACGAGAATTAATAATGGGAGAGATATTGGAAAGATGCACTAAATCACAGTCATATCTCTCCTTTCCCCCCCTTTTTGCCTATAAATAGAGGGGGTGGGGTAAGGCATTAAAGGTCGATCCGAAGTCAGAAGACGAAGATAAGGAGATGCCGAGGCTCTGTAAAGGAAGAGACTCGACTTCAACGACCCAAGTCTTCATGAGGCTCGGGCAAGCGCGTCCTACGGGAACACTTAGCCCATAAAAGTCCTCATCAACGTGAAGACCTTACACACGAAGATCAAAGTTTCGACTCCTCGCACGAAGAAGAAAGCTTGGAGAAGAAGGCCCAGAGTCGGCATCACCCCGTCGTCTCCAATCATCTTCAACTTCAAAGATGCTAAAAAACAAAGGCCGAAGAAGAAGATCGAAGCGGCGCCACACTCATCATCTTCAACAAACATCCGCTCCATTCACAAAGAAGAAAGCTTGGAGAAGGATACTCGAAGTGATGCTACACCCGTTGCCTTCAAAAGAAGCCTTTGACTTCGATCACGCCAAAGAAGCCTGAAAACGAAGAGAAGTCAAAAGCCGACACTACACCCACCCATCGTCTTCATCAATAAAAGTCGATGCTACAACTATCGCACGGAGATCAGTATTACACCCACCATCTTCATCAAAAAAAGCTGATGCTACAACCGTCGCACAGAGATTGGTGCTACACTCGCCATCTTTAAAGAAGCCTTCGACTCCCATCACGCCAAAAAAGCCCGGAGAAGAAAAGAAGCCAAAGCAAATGCCACAACCATCAGTGCCAAAGTTCCATCCCCAAAAGAAGAAAGCCAGAAGAATAAAGAAAGCTCAGAGATCGATGCTACACCCACTGTCTTCATCAATAAAAGTTGATGCACACCCATCGTACGGAGATCGGTGCTACAGCCGCCGTCTTTAAAAGAAGCCTTCGACTTCGATCATTCCATTGAAGCCTGGAGAAGAATAGAAGCAAAGCCAACGCCACAACCATCATTGCCAAAACCCACCCTCACAAAGCCGAAAGAATAAAGAAGACTCGGACACATCGCTATCGTCATTCAAGGTAAAGATCAAGCCAAAGTCAAAATCTAAATCCAAGCAAAGCAAGAGCTACACCCGCGCTAAAGCCACGCACATACTGAAGCCAAGCAACTACAAAGGATCACGAGCAAAGCAACGCACTTTCTAGCCGATACGACACGAAGTCCAGAAGAACGAAAGCACCGCAAGCCTCTACCCCTTCTACGTTCAAGCGCTATACGCCAAAACTACGCCAAAGCAATGCCAGATCCAGACGCAAGAAGCTAAAGCTAAGCCAGAACCAGACGTTAGAAGCCAAAAGCTAAAGCCAGAGCAAAGCCAAAGTTATACCCACGCTAAAGCCACACATGTCCTGAAGCCAAGCAACTATGAAGGATTACAAGCAAAGCAACACACTTTCTAGCCGAAATAAAGCGAAGTCCGGAATTATGAACGCACCGCAAACATCTACCCCTTCTACGTTCAAGTGCTAAACGACAAAGCTACGCAGACGCCAGAGCTACGCCAAAGCAAAGCCAGAGCCAGACGCTAGAAGCCAAAGCCGAAGGTGAAAACAAGATCGATGCTACGAAACCGACGATCAAGAACACCGAGGTCTATCAAGAGCCGAGGGAGACACGAAGATCGAGTAAACGATGCTGAAAGTCCCCCTAGCCAAGAAAGCGCGAAGCACGAAAGAGACAAAAGAAAAGGCTAAATCCCTCGACCTCTCAAGAAATCCGAAACCTTGTAAAGACCTCCGTCTAGGGCAACCCCTCCATACCTCTCGCACGAAGTAACATGGAGGCGCGGATCAAAGGGACCCTCTAGAGGATCTCTCCCACAATCTCCTGAACAAATCTTCGCCGCACCCGGGTCACCACCCCCGAGTCCCCAAGTCCTGGCCTTGTAATCTCCCTGTGCTCGCAATAAAGATGACCCGAATCTTTTTTCTGCGCATACACCTATTTTTATTTCCTAGCAATTACAGAATTCCAAAAAAATGGGTCAATTCCCATGTTTTTCTCATAAAGACGCTTATGCGTCATTTATGTAGACATTGCTTCTACTATTTTTCCTAACTATCAGTGTCCATTCACATGATTTGATTCCCTTTAGGATAAGAGTTATCTAATTTCTAAATAGTGCTCCATTATCCATACTAATTTATGGATAAGACGCGTCCCTTTTATTTTTTCTCGAGATCTAGGGACATTGGCTCCAATTAGACGGTGCATAGTAGTATTTGGACATCAAGATTTCCTAAACTATTATAATATCTATATTTAGTTATTGGAATTGCGTATTGCCATATCAATTCAATGTCTCTGTATAATGTAGTTTTGTATAAAGATTTGGGACATTATGAGTAATGGAAAAGCATCTTGGTAGCATATACTTACGCCCACTACAAAAACTCACATGCCAATAAACATTCATTTTTGTTGTGATTCACTAGAAATGTCATTTTCACATAGGAATAAATTAAGCAGATGCCACGTAGGAAATGAGCATTCCCTCTTTGGATCACTTTTTTGTTTTATGATCTGCCGTATATGTTCAATGTTCACTAATAATTATTTTTCTTCTTTTTTGTTTTTTTTTTTTTTTGAGAGGTAAAAAATGAATTTACTACTGGAAAATAAAGGCAGATACAGGACTTGGCTTATTCTTCTTTTTTGTTTGTGTGTGTGTGTGTGGGAGTAAGGGTTTTCAAAGGAATTACACTGGGTGACTTGGAGTTGGTTTGTGCTGTTACTTTCGTTTATGATTACAATGTTGTGTCATGAAGTGGTGCATCGGATATCTGCAAGATTTGACGGCGTTAGTTTCGGAGATAAGATGGAGAAAGAAGTTGAGGTGGGGGAGCGGTTGTACTTGTGTTTGATAATATGTGTGTACTTGCGTGCGTGATTGACTGAAGTGATATTTTTAGGAGAGCAAGTGGGAGTGGGAGTGGGAGTGGGAGGGAGAGGGAGAGGGAGAGAGAGATTCTTTTAATTTCATGCTTAATCATATTGTTTTCCTATAAATCTTCACTATTATATGATTACTTAATAACAATAAGAGATCAATTAGTTATTCCTCTTTATTTATTTTTTAGCCTTTGTTCATTTCCTAGGAATGGTAGAATTCCCATAAAGTAGGTCCATTCCTATGTTCTTTCCATAAAGACGTACGCCTATGCATCATTTATGCAGACATTGCTTGCACTATTTACCCTGACTATTGGTGTCTATTCACATGGTTTGTTTCCCTCTAGGATAAGAGTTATTTAATTTGTAATTAGAGCTATATTTTTCAATCTAATTAATGGAGAAGGTACGTCCCTTTTAATTTCTCTCGAGATCTTAGAACATTGGTTCCAATCATACAGTGCACAATAGTTTTTGGACATCAAAATGTCCTAAACTATTCTAACATCTATGTTTTGTTATTAGAACTAGCGCAAGCATGTGCCTGTCGGCATAGCAGCGGGCCACCTTCAACGGCAAGGCATCCCTCGGACTGGGCTTTTAGGCTTCGTTTCAGGCCGGGCTTCGAGCTCAAGGTGGGGCCCGAGCCTGGCCCATGGTATGTTCGGGCCAGGCCGGGCCGTTGACCGGGCAGGGCCAGATTCGGGTCGTTGGCCAGGTTCGAGTCGATGGGATTTTTTTTACACCCCTAATCCCATATCTGTCTTTACTATTTTCTCTCTCTAAGTCTGACCCTCTCTCTCACTCACTTTCCTTACCCGTCCAAACCTCCACTCGATCTCTTCATCACAGCCAACCCCTGATCTTTTCTCTCTCTTTCCTTACCCGTCCGATCCCCATGCACGTCGCCCCCCCAGTCCAACTCTCTCTCTCTCTCTCTCTCTCTCTCTCTCTCTCTCTCTCTCTCTCTCTCTCTCTCTCTCTCTCTCTCTCTTTCTTCGCCTCTCTCTCTCTCTTCTCTCATGCCTTATCTAATCCTAACCTCCAACAATAACCATGGATGCACGCCCCCTCGGCCATGCACAACTAATCCCAACCAACCCTTACACCCCTTATCTCAATGCCAACCTCTACCCGACTTGATCGCAGTCGTCCACACAAAGCCCTCACGTCCTCAGCCATCTCACGATCTCCTCCCCCTCTTCAGTGTGCCTCTCACCTCCCAATCCTCTCTCATTCCTTCCTTATCTGCACCAACCCGATTGTCTCTGTCTCTCTATCTCTATATATATATATATAAATTTCTTTCCTAATTTCTCTCTCTAACAACCTGATCACCAACCCATCATTCTCTCTTCACCCCATGTGATCTTATCTCTCTCTCTCTTATTCTTTTTCTCTAAAAAAGTGGCGACTCCCCCCTCTTCCCTCTTCTCTGTCTCTCTTTGATCTCTATCTAGGTTGCACCATCGTGAAATCCAGGCCATTAAAACCTAATCATAGACGTCCATGATCTTATATCCTCGGAGGAAGAGAGAGACAGAGAGAGATCGTGGGGAAGAGAGAGGGAGAGAGACAGAGAGAGAGATCAGGGGAAGAGGGAGGGAGAGAGAGAGACGGAGAGAGAGAAAGAGATCGGGGAAGAGAGAGAGATAGAGAGAGATCAGGGGAAGAGAGAGAGATCAGGGGACGAGAGAGAGAGATCGGGGGAAGAGAGAGAGATTGGAGGAGGAGAGAGAAAGAGAGAGAGGGGGGAGAGAGGGTGTTGAAGCATTTTTGTCTAGTCAGCATGCGTATTTGTCTAGTCAATGTTCTATTTTGTCTAGTCAGCATATAAACCACCATGCCATGTTATATAGATTGTATGTTGTAACGTCAATTCATCATCTATGTATAATGTAGTTTTGAATAAAGATTTTGGGCATTATGGCTAATGGAAAAGCATCTTGGCAACATATATTGATGTCTACTATAAAATCTCACATGCCAATAAATATTCTTTTACGGTGGTTCAATAGAAATGCCTTTTCCACATAGGACTAAAGTAGATACCATGTATGAAACGATCATCATGTATGAAACGATCATCACTTTGTTTTATGATATGTCGTATTTGTTCACTATTCACTCAAAATTATTTTTCTTCTTTGCCCAACAAAAAAAAAATTGTTATTTTTTGTTTGTGTGTGTGTGTGTAAAGAGCAATTAAGGATTTTCAAAGAAATAACACTGGTAATGTGAAGTTAGTCCGGGCCGATCGTTGCTTTTGTTTACGATGACGACGGTGCGTCGGATATCCACAAACTTTGACAATGTCAGTTTTAGAGATAAGACGGGAAGAGAAGTTGAGGTGGGGAGAGGGGTTGTATAGAGAGATGTTTTTCTTTCATGCATTAATCATAATGTTTTCTTACAAATCTTCACCATTATATGATTACTTAATTAATAAGAATAAGATGTTGATTAGTCATTCCTCTTTATTTATTTCCCTTTAGCTTCTATTTATTTCCTTGTGGTCTTTCCATAAAGCAACCCATGTGATTTATGCAAACATTGCTCCTACTATTTTTTTTTTTCATTTGATTGTCAGGTTCTCTTCACCTAGTTTGATTCCCTTTAGGATAATAATTATCTAATTTTTACTTGGGGCTCTATTTTTCAGAATAATTAATAAATGAAACACGTCCCTTTTAATTTCTCTCGAGATCTAGGGACATTACCTCCAATCAGACGGTGCACTGTAGTATTTGGACATCAAGATATCTTAAACTATTCCAAATCTACTTTTGTTATCGGAATTGTGTATTGTCACGTCAATTTAATGTCTCATCCGTTCGATCATTCGATCGAACGGTTAAAGCTTTTAACCGGAGTGGAAAGGTTTTGTGCCGTCTGATTCATGCTGATCGGACGGCCGGAAAGGGTTAAAGCTTTTAACCAGCGGAAAGCGCCGTGAGATCTCATTCGTATAAGACAAAAAAGTATGATTATATTTTGTCCTATTCGAATGAGATCTCACGGATCTCATCCGTTCGAACGATTAAAGCTTTTAACCGGGGCGGAAAGGATTTGTGCCGTCCGATTCACGTCGATCGGACGGTCGGGAACGATTAAAGATTTTAACCGGACGGAAAGGATTTGAACCGTCCGATTCACATCGATCGGACGACCGGAAATGATTATCGCATTATCGCATCCAGCACGATATGGCATGAGATCGGTTCTCTCTCTCTCTCTCTATATATATATATATGCTAAAACGCGGCGTGCGGTGCATGCGGCGTCGCATCGCAGCCGTCTGATGCACCGCTGCGTGCATCGTACGCACCGCAGCGGTGCATCAGACGGTTACGGTGCGATGCCGCACGCACCGCACCTTAGCATGCCTATATATATATATATATCAAGGGAAGGAGGTTTTGTGCTGACTAGGACAATATGGAACCAAATGCTAACTAGACAAAAGAAACAGTCATCACTCTCTCTCTCTCTCTCTCTCTCTCTCTCTCTCTCTCTCTCTCTCTCTCTCTCTCTATATATATATATATATATATATATATATATATATATATATATATATATATATATATATATATATATATATATATATATATATATGCACGATATTAACTTCTTCCCTCATATATATGCACAACAATTAGCTCCCTTACACCATATGCACTCTCTATATAACAAGGGAAGGAGGTTTTGTGCTGACAAGGACAATATGGAACCAAATACTGACTAGACAAAAAGAAACAGTCATACAGCCGTTCATTCTCTCTCTTCTTCCGATCTCTCTCGCTTCGTGCCAATCGGGGGGTGTCTTGCCGCTTCTTCGGCCCAACAGGTGTATTATCGCCGAAGGCGGCCCGCTGCAGTGCCGGCGGCCAAGTGTGTTGTCAAGACGGTCCGCTGCAGTGCCGGCGGCCAAGTGTGTTGTCGCACCGAAGACTCCCGCTTCGTGCCAAACGGCACGGGCATGCCGAAGGCGGTCAAGTATGTTGTCGTCGCATACGACGGTGGGGGTGGGGGTGGTGATGCTCGGAGGGTGTTTTGCCGCCGAAAACGGCCCGCTGCATTGCTAACAGATGTGTTGCCGTCGAAGGCGGCCTACTGCAGTGCCGACAGGCACGAGCATACACTAGTTTAGTACATTACGGGTTATAAACAAATATATTGGCAGCATATACTGACCTCTACTACAAAATCTCACCGTATTGAATAGGTCCAACTGAACCAAATATGGAAAAACAATATTTCATATAATTAGTCTTCAAGAAATTGATTGGTAGATGGTACTAAACATCATCAACTAAAATATACAAAAAAAAAACCCCCTAAGGTATATATCATTGACTTCCAATGAATGAATTGTTGGGAAAAGAATAATCAACAAACAATGGGTTAGTTTTGAATCTATCAACAAAGTTTGCAGTGAGCAATGCAGTCAGAAGAGTCTCCCGGCAAACTCTGCAATGTCCTCTCCATCTTCACATGATGAAGAAGAAGCATAGGAAGCAAGGCCCTTCATCTCTGAAAGCCTCCGCCCGAGCCGCAGAGCCACCTTCATCTCGAACAGATCACCGTTCTCTCTCCTCTCCGCCTCTCCCTCCCCCAAGTTGGACTCGATCTCCTCCTCCAGCTGCCGGTAGAATCCAGCACAGTTGCGGCATAGCTCGAACACCATGCCCATTTGCCCCCCGTGCTCCAGGCTGTTCACCACAGTCGAGAGCGCCCCTCCGACCGCCCCAACCAACGCCGGCCACAGCCCGAGCGCCGGAGCTCCGATTAAACCAGCCCCGACGGCCGCCATGCCGGCGAGGAGAGGTCCCGAGATTGCTAAAACCTTGTTAGCTTGCAAGACTTGCTTGCCGAAGTGCATGTATTCCTCGGTATCCTTCGCCTTCACTACCCGAAGAACCCCCTTCATCTCCTCCTCAAGTTCTCTGCTCCAACCGTTCGTTCCGACCCCCTTCGTCGGCCTCCGGTTCGGTTTCGGCCACCATACCGTGGGCTCGACCGTCTCGGGGAACTTCTCGAGCATCCCTGGGAGCAAGGGGAGCGGGTACGCCTTGTCGAGCGCCAGCACTTTCTCCATCGCTTCCTCGACGTCGGCCTCTGCCGAAGCTCGGAGGGCGAGGCCGGTGCGAATCGATCCCTCGAGCTGCCGGAACAGGCGGGTGGCGTTCCTTTGCTCCTCGGCGAGCTGCGACGGCTGGATCTTGTTGGTGATCAGCATCATCCCCGTCGCGGCGGTGAACAGGAGTGCCGAGGATAGCTTGAGGGCTAGGAGGTGGGGCGCTGCATCTTCAATGGCGGGGATTGCTGAGATGCCGGCCATGATCGAGGCGGTGAGGGTGATCGAGTTGACGGAGTTGAGAAGGAGGTGGCCCCAGTTGTTCCGTTGCTCCCCGATGATATGGTGCATCTCAGCCCGGTCGGCTGCGACTTCGGCGATGGCGTAGAGCTTGGAGGTGACGTTATCATCTGGGTAGCAAGGGACGGGAAGTGGTTGGGTGCTGTGGGTGGCTGTTTGTTGTTCTCTGGAGCTCAGCTCCTCCAAGTTGATCTTGATGGGTAGCTTTTGGATGGGTAGTCGACGATTCTTGGGGGTATAAAGACTGGCGCAAATCCTTGGGCGACATGAGGATGAGGAGGATGATGATGATGGTGAGAAGAGATTGTGGACTTGTAGAGTCCCCATGGATTTGGTTCCCTTACTTTGAGCTGGTTTGGATATCAGAGATGGATGAGTTTGTTTGTTTGGTGGTAAGAGATCTATGTAGGTGTTGTGTATTTATAGGCCGAGGGGGGGTGAGACATTGAAATTTCCTAGTCTACGGTTTGAACCCGAAAGCTTTATAAGCAGCGCCGGTCTGGATGAAACCGTCAAAATGCGAGTACAGGATTGGACTTCCTGAGAGTTGAGGGGGTAAAGCTTTGCATGCTTGAACCGGACCGGGAAGTCTGCATTTTGACGAGTATTAACTATAATTAATGAATGGATATTCCATGTTTAAAGCCACCTTGATTTTGTACGCTGCACTGTCAACCTCTTTTAGTACCACCCCCCACTTTAAGAGGTTGCACTCTCTTACGATTTTCAGAAACCTGGGTTTGTGATTGTGATGGTTGGTTGAGTAGGTTTAGTTGGTTGTACTCAGGGCTGGCTTGATGTAAGTTGAGGCCTAAGGAAAATAATAATAATAATAATGTGATTTTTTTAATATTAATATAGTAATATAAAAAAGAATAAATATTCAAGTAGAATTAAATTTTATCTTATATGGGTTCTTAGGTTTTTATTCCTCATGGCTCTTAGGCTGTTTAAATACATTGTGCCTTTCTTTTCGTATGGGCTTTTGGTAATTTAAGTGGCTTGGGTTTTGGAAGGCCTTCTTTCACATGGGGTCTTAGGCGACCGCCTTAATGGCCTTATGATTGTGTCGGCCATGGTTGTACTCTTAATTTATTAGTACTACCCCTAAAGTAATAGGCTAATTGCACTCTCTCCTGAATTTTAGAAACACTAGCAAAAAACAAAATTTATCTGGTTCGATGCCATAAAAATAAATACGACATAAGCAATGTGCAGTGTTACAATTAACACATGAACTTTGAACAAAGTCTCAGAGGGACAATGCAAGACATGTCAACCATTCAGACTTTGGCTTAATGTTTGTGCACGAAGTTAAATTGATAAAAACTAAGTTATTATTGTGCTAACGGATTTCGGCTAAATGTTTGTGCACGAAGTTAAATTGATAAAAACAAAATTATTATTTTGCTAATACTTAAAAAAAAATCATTTTTTTATTCGAACTACTAAAAATCATGTTTAAAAATTATGTACGCCAACATAAAACATAAATGAAGTGAATAAGTCATCATTTTCTTGCATCATCATTATAAATGATTATGACTCCGTTCATGCATCATCATAACTTTATGTATAGATCATCACTATGCATCATCGTGACTCCGTGCTCTATAAATTTTTTTTTAATTGTTAAACAAATTATACAAAAATATATTGATCATAGATTCTAGAACGCACATGGTCTTGAATATTTTCCTTGGCCAAATCCTGAAGTTAAATAAATCAATATCAATCTAAATCTTACATGATAATTAAATAGTATCAACGATTACCTGTGTTAATAGTTTTTTAATTTGTTGTATCGGTTTTTCAATAACCGCCTTTGTCGCCTTCCCAAATAGTAAAAATTTTGAAGTTGCCCATATATCACTAGCTATACTATGGTCTCTTGTCATTCGAGACTCAATGTGTAAATTAATCTTTAGCAAATTAGCTCAAATATAATCCTTCAAACATATTAAAGTTGAAGCCGATGATGTGAAACTCGGCCAATTAGCAGCTTACAATTCTTAGGGTCATTCAGGGCTGACATGTGTTTACCTATCCTTAAGACTAGGTACAGGTTGCGCTTCCAGTCCTCATAGTTGGGACCGATAAGTTTGTGGTCATTTAGGATAGCGGACAGGGGGTCTAACTTGGTCATCTGAAAATAAAAGACTGAATATATGAGATGCATGAAAACTTATTTTTATGGATTTTTAAAACAAGCTAATTATATCCATATGACAACGCTACCCTCAAGCGAAGCCATCTCTATGGATTAATTAACCATGTATGTAAGATCTCGGAGTAGGCTACACCTGTCCGAGGGGGCAGTGTGCAGGTCTTCCGCTTACACGGGTCTTTCCCTTGACCCTATCCAAATCTGCCAACTACGGGCTTTGATGGACCATGGTTATCTTTTGGCCAGTACCACGTGATCACCGTTGTCTTCGCAACGAATACCTCACGCGTACTTAGGATGCTTACCCACGAGCTTAGGCAATTACGGCACGGGAATTCTAACGGCCCCCACGAGGGTGAGTAAAGCCTGAACACTTGGCACCGTAACCGCCATATCCCGAAGGAGATCACTAAGTAGCTTGGCATAGAAAAACACAGCTCTCATCCGAGGGGGTTGTTGAGTTATGCCCTTCCACCCGAGTACGAAGTGATTAGTCGTGGAGGCCAGAGGATCTCTAAAAGTCCTCTATTACATCCCTTATAAATATATGAGGGTTATTTTGCGAGTATGAATTTATACAAATGCAAAGGTAGCGACCTCCTAAATTCTAGACCCTGGTCACACCGTGCTCCCACTAGCGTTCAAGCCCTTCGCATAGCATTAATCATTCTCGGAATATCATAGTCCCTGCCTCAAGTGGATTTCTCCATTCAAGGGTCACATTACATATTCCAAGAATATCGATGCTTTGTAAAATTGGTTATCACACTAATGCTCTGGAGCTAATCTTAGAGTCAGACTCACTGGAAAGGACTCCCACTAGTCATGGCGCCTTGCTTATAGATTTGACAATTGATGTTCAATGGATCTCCATCTCATCTTTGATTTCGATGCTGGCCAAATAGGCACACCCGACTAGTCGGGTGCTAACCTAATGGTGGCATAACCATATGTGATGGGATCCCACTAACATCAAAAATCAACTAAATAATAGGCGTCATCTAGCGGGATCCTATCCTCAAACAGTCGCTTGGACCGGAGGGGAAAGGCATCCCTCTGAAAACTGATAATTACATTATCTCATCGGGGTTCGATATGAAGCATAAAGAACTAATTAAAGAAAGCAACCATTAAAACTGAATTAAGTTCAGGGTCCGACCCCTGAACCTAATTAGCACAGCGCATGCCTCTAGCTCTCTTCGCAAGGTTCCTCGGTCCGGCTTCTTTGTCGCGCTTGCAAACACTTTGCCGGATCGTCTTCATCCTCCAGGGTTCCGCTTCCGCTCCCGATGGTGGTTTCTTTGGCACAATTTTCTTCTCGATCTGTAACCGAAAAAGTCTAGTACGGTTCGAGCAAGTGCTCGCTCGTACACAATTTCCTAGAAAGAAAAGAAAACACACCTAGGAAAAGACCATGGGAAACCGAGGATGGTCAACCTCCATCACTCGCCCAATCTACGGCTCAATTACATATCCACACACAAAAAGCAAATCCAGACAATTGCTAACTCGGGGTCCGACCCCCGGTAGCAAGCACAAAACATAGATCTAGATTTTTTATAGCGGCGCCCTGCAAGAATGATTAATAGAACAAGCACAATCTATACATATGCATGATCTAAGCGTAAGAACCCCGATGATCTCACGCATTCATCATGCGCACACATGTTGGTTTCATGAAAAAACGTGAAACGCACACCACTAATGCGGCTCTGATACCAATTGTTGGAAGTTAATCCGGGTCAGAGGCTCGCAGCGGAAGCGATTTGGCGGTCGAAAGACCGTTCATGGTGCACGTTACACTATTTAATTTTTCATAGAAACTAATCTACATATGTGTGCATGTGTATGCACGAGAATCGAAAACCCCTAACGGCAATCTAGCGTAATGATTAACTAGCATGCATGCAAATCATAATGCTCGCTAGATCTACATGTTAGATTACACATACCTTTCGTATGGATCTTTTAACCGTGGAGAATTGTCTTCTTTGTCGATGGAGACGGAAGATCGTTCGCGAAGATACCGATGGTACGAATGGAGATGTTACCTTCCTTGTTCACCCGATCTCACACGATGCACGGAACGTCGCTCTCGGATCTCTGAGTGCCTCCGAAGAACGACCCTTCTCCTTCTTCAGAACTCCACGCGAGAAAGACGAAGTAGCAAGCAGAAAACGGAGAGAGATTAGGGAGAGAACTAGAAAGATGAGAGAGGAGGGGGTTCGGTTTTTTCTGGCACATGGGGCCGGCGCCCATAGGTCCTTTTATAGGGCCGGCCAACCCCCTTGGATAAGGATCCAAGGGGATAATGACCCCCCCTCATTATCTCTCCATTATCTCCTTTTTATCTCTCGTTGTATTTATCCGTTTTCCCACTTTTTAGGGCTCGATCTTAACCGTTTTATCGCCCTATCCCTATCCATATGGCCGACCCTATAGATGAGGGATTCTTATCCCTACATCATAGGGCCGGCCCTAGCAAGGTGCCTCACTACTAGGGTCGGCCAACAGTGAGGTCCGGCAGAGTGAGGTTTTACCAAAATGCCCCGATGCCTCATTTTGACCATTTCTAGCGTGCGATACCTAGCGGCCACTTCTCAAGTGATCTTTACTAGTTACCTACTATTAACTGAGGCCACCGAAGGGTGCCTCTAGCAAAGTCAACTAGTCAACTCGCAACATACCCCGGTGCATCGCACCTATGCAGCGAAGTTCACTTATGGCTAGGGATTACTACATGCGACTCTGCACTAGTCTCAGGCTCAACCCTTAGTACTCGTGTGACGACCAAGATCCAATAGGCCAATAGCCAAGAGCCAAGACTCCTGAGGCGGGAATGCCAAGATGGATGAGGTGAGGTGAGGTGAGGTGAGGTGTACAAGGTCATGAGTTAGCCCCACATCGCCTGGAGAGAAGGAGATCCTGAGCTACTTATATAATTTCCCCTCCCAAACATAGAGACGCGTTCTAGGTGGTTCGATGGTAACCATGCTAGTGCAAAACCTTGAGGTTGAGGGTTCGAATACCCAAGAGACCAATAGAGGACAATATCTTGGGTTTGGGGGCTCACCACCTTTCCTGCCAAGACGCGTTTTAAAGCCGTGCGCTGCTACGGAATTCGTAAGAACTCCGTAGTTAAGCGTGCTCGGGCGAGAGTAGTACCAGGATGGGTGACCTCCCTGGGAAGTTCTCGTGCGAGCACGGGCAAAACGGACAATATCTTGTGTGTTTGGGGCGGATGTTACAAAATGGTATCAGAGCCGGTTCTCCTCGCTATGGGGGGGTCTAACCCTACACGAGGACGTGTAGCCCTAAGGGGGGTGGATTGTGACGACCAAGATCCAATAGGCCAATAGCCAAGAGCCAAGACTCCTGAGGCGGGAATGCCAAGATGGATGAGGTGAGGTGAGGTGAGGTGAGGTGTACAAGGTCATGAGTTAGCCCCACATCGCCTGGAGAGAAGGAGATCCTGAGCTACTTATATAATTTCCCCTCCCAAACATAGAGACGCGTTCTAGGTGGTTCGATGATAACCATGCTAGTGCAAAACCTTGAGGTTGAGGGTTCGAATACCCAAGAGACCAATAGAGGACAATATCTTGGGTTTGGGGGCTCACCACCTTTCCTGCCAAGACGCGTTTTAAAGCCGTGCGCCGCTACGGAATTCGTAAGAAACCCGTAGTTAAGCGTGCTCGGGCGAGAGTAGTACCAGGATGGGTGACCTCCCTGGGAAGTTCTCGTGCGAGCACGGGCAAAGCGGACAATATCTTGTGTGTTTGGGGCGGATGTTACAACTCGTATGTAGTTACGCATCTACCGTGCTCTAGTGCCAAGCACACACGGAGCGTATACTTCTTTCTTCCTTATGTTTATGGTGTTCCGAGGAGACGGTTCAAGAACCGTACATAATGTTGATAAGGTGGAACCATCAGGGACCGGGGTTCATGGCTTCCAACTCAAGCTCGATCGACACACTACCCGAGTGTACCATCGATCCTCTGAGCTCGAGTTAACCTGCGTAGACACCCAGAGTGCGACGCAGGCTGCACTCCAATTCACCCAGACTTACTATGTTCTCCATCATACCCCTGCTCTCCGCTTAGTAGTGGTAAACCTGTTGTCCCTCCACTTGATGCCATGATTCACTTCGAGCGATAAAGACTACCGTCAGACTCGAATGATCATATGACTTGGTTCCTTCCAGGTTGACCAATACATCGTACCTCTGATTACCCCGTCGAGTAATCGAACCCGGTCAACAGTCAAACTGATGACCACCAGGCCTGGGTTTGGTACAGTGTAAGTCACACCAAGGAACGCACCTCCCATCAGGGGTGTGGATGGCCTGCAGGAGTGACACGCTAATGCAACGCCAGCCGGGTAACCCAGTACACCGTGGTTTTGGATCACTGCATATGGATCCTCACACATTGGTGCGCCAAAGCACCACGCAACTGGTTAGTCCATCAGACATGGTTCCTCAGGGTTTAGGACCGTTTTACCCTAAGCAGAAACACGGCTTAGTGTACCAGTGTCTGCTCACTGATCTGTACACCGTGTTAGTTCCATTCAGCCACAGACACTGTGCCTGGTGATGACCATGGTGAAGACATCCCATGAACTGTCATCGCCAACAGCTTATCATGATGAGGCGACCAACCTGATCATAGCTGCGAACTTATTTAGATTATATAGGACGAATCCACTCAGTCTTCAACTCAGTGGACTACCATATAACCATGGCTCTCTGTTCTTAAAAGAACACGTAACTATGTTACGCACCTATATGCATCTCATATAATAATAACTATCAATCTTTATTAGACCAAAACATAAAGTTTTACAAGCTTAGAACACATCAATCCCAACAGTCTCCACCATGGGAACGTGGGATTTCCATTTACCTGACCAAGCACGATGATCGTGTTGAACAGGAACCAAGACGGTGCATAGTTCAGTGATTCAGACACTGGTGCATAAATCGTCTTACTACTATAGATAATTCGTCCTTAACCCTGAGGGACCATACGCACTGGGCCAACCATTTGTGTGGTGCTTTGATGTGCCAACGTGTGCTGACCTTCCATAGTCCAATACCACGGTACATTGGGTTACCCGGCTGGTACTTGAGTGACATGTAATCCCTACAGGTTATCCGACATCGAGTGTTGGATGGATGCGTTTTAATGAGTCAATCTGTCCACACAGTTAACCCAGGCCTGGTGGTTATCAGTATGACTGACGATGTTCCGGATGCTAGGCATAGCACAGGAAGGTGTGTGGTGTTATAGATGATAAGTCATCAAACCCTAGTCAGATGATCGATCGGGATCTGACGGTACTCCCCACCGCCCGAGTCGTATCATGGCACCAGTAACAGGAGGGACTGAGGATTATCGGAGTATAGTAGAGAACAGAGTTACGAGGGAGTAACATAAGTTTAAGATCACTTGAGTTCAACTCGCGTTGCACTCTGGGTGACTACGCAGGTTAATCGGATTAGGGCTGATTAACGGAACTTTCGGTGTGTCACCGGAACAGTTAATCAGGGATCCGGATAGAGATAGAGATCCTGAACCCTGAAGGTTCTAACCTGTCGTTGCGTATAAGAATTGTTCCCCGACCTGGTTGGATACGTTGGATGCGAAGTAGCGTGATAGAGCGCAAGCCCGAAGCCTAAGAACCTAATTTACATGTGTTAGGGGTCATAGGGGTATTTTGGTAAATATTGAAATATGGCTTAGAACATATTGAATATGGATCTTAGAATGAGCGGAATAATTCCAGGAGCTCATAGGCGCTGACGGAACTCGATTCCGAGTAACGCACCTCACTCAGTCTCTCTTTCAGTTTTTCACATTTCGTGAAAGGCGTTTTTATTCAGGCTTCACGATAGACACTTGGAAACCCTAAAACCGACCCCCCCCTCATCCTAATCTCATTAGGGCCGGCCCTAGCTTGCGTATGGCACTAGGAGACCGGCCCTATATGTCGAATGGAGGAGGAGGGGCCAGCCCAAGGTGCTCCCCCTCTCCTAATACCCGACCCCCTCTCCCTCTCTCCCTCTCTGAGGTTTCGGCCAAGGAAGAAAGAGGAAGAAGAAGGAAGAAGAATGTGGAAGGAAGGAGAAGGAAGAAGAGAGAAAGCGAAGGAGGAGATCTACCAGTACGCCGTCGTCTTCGCAACGAATTCCTCCGTCGGCTCGTAGTCCTTGCACTCAGAGACGGGACTTCCAGGATTCCTCAATTCGCTAAGGACAAGGTGCTATCCGACAGCTTCCCTTGCGATTCAAGTGCGGTTCTTCATTGCTCCGTCCTCTCCGGATCATAGATCCATAAGGTATGATGATTCTAAATACCTAACTAGATGCATGCATATCTTCCGTAGATCGTAGTATGCCTCTAGGGTGTTCGCACATATGCTAAGATTACAGATTTGTATATAGATTGTTTTGTAGAATTAATTGTAATGAAACATACACCGTATGATCTTCGGATCTATCTTTTGCTTCCGTTGCGACTCTGATAAGCGGATCCAATTCCAACATCAGACTCATTTTAGATTTCACACATCTTTGAACAGTTGCGATGTGGTCTTTGCCAAATGATGTGCACAACACATTCGGGCATTGCCCGGGTTTCTTACTAGTATATATTAAAATGGAAGCCTCTCTCCCGTGTTGTGATACGTGGACGTCATTTAAAGAGCTAGAATTCTTTATCCCTGTGTAAACACGGCTCTCTTTTAAATCCATTTAAAAACCTACCATAAAGATGATAAATTTTCATTCAATGGTATTTAATGGTTATTTGATGTTAATCCTTCTCTCTCTAATAAGTGAATCACCCTCACTTTAGATTTCACACTTCTTCAAACAGTTGGGATGTCGTCTTTGCTAAATGGCATGCATCAAGCACATTCGGGCATTGCCCGGGTTTTTTACTAGTATCTATACTAAAATGGAAGCCTTTCTCCCGTGTTGTGACACATGGGCGTCTTTTAAAGAGCTAGAATTTTTCTTCTGTGTGTGAACGCGGCTCTTTGTAAATCTATTTAAAAACCTACCATAAAGATGATAAATTTTTATTCAATGGCATTTAATGGTCATTTGATGTTAATCTCTCTCTCTCTCTCTCGCTCTCTCTCTCGCTCTAATTGGGATGGCAATTATCCGGGTTTACCGGGGTACCCGACTCGACCCGACCCGACCCGATTGGGACGGGTTTGGGATGCTCAAAAATAGGTTTGGAGCGGGTTTGGGATTTGAATTTAAAACACGGCCGGGTTTGGATCGGGTTCGGGTTTTACTCCAACCCGCCCCGACCTGACCCGGGTATATAACCTATAATATATTCATATATCTTAAATATTCTTTGATATGTTGGTTCTCAATATCATATAATAAGTTGACTTGTGCTTATAACTGTGTGATCTAATAAAAGAAGAACATTTGTTCTGTACTTTTCTCTATGTAGAGCTGCGATTAGATGGGCTAAAGAAGCTAAATATGCAGTTTTTTATGAAGCCGATCCGACCTGACCCAATTCGACCCGACCCTCAATGCATAAACGGGATGAGACGGGACAGGGACGGGTTTTTCAATACTAATTGGGACGGGTTTGGAAATTATCCTCAAAACTCGACGCGGGTTTGGGACGGGTATGGGGCGGGATAAAATATAATGGGGCGGGTTTGGGGTAGGGCCGACCCGTCCCAAACCCGACCCGTTGCCATCCCTACTCTCTAACAAGTGAATCACACACACTTTAGATTTCACACTTCTTCGAACAATTGCGATGTCATCTTTGCCAAATGTCGTGCATCAAGCACATCTGGGCATTGCCCGGGTTTCTTACTAGTATTACAATAATAGCCGAGCGCGTTGCAAGTGCCCGTTAATCACAAAACATCATGTCTTACACTCGATTAAAACTTTAAATTATTTATTTATTATTAAGTGTGATATTTACCTGAAAGTGACCTTTTATAAATCTAGAATTCATCCGATAAATGTCTTATGGTAGATATATATATTACACGTTATTTGGAAAATATAAGATAAATAAAGTATTGGAAAAAAAAATCAATTTTAAATTATTATAGATTTTAAAAAGTAGTCAAATAAACATCTAATTAAATAAAAATTTATAAAAAAAAAAAGACCAAGCATTCGTGCTTAAAGCAAGTCTACTACATTTACACAATTCAGATAAGCCTCCTTTTGTACACATCTAATCCGATAGTATTCCATTGGTTAGATTGTTTGAGATCCAAATGTTAAATATCATCAAAGTAGGAATCTTAATAACTATGTAAAAGTACTCTATTCACTACCTATCATAGTTTAATGGTGTTTTTAAGGGGTAAAAAATGAATTTATTACTGGAAAATAAAGGCAATACAAGACTCGGCTTAACTCTGGATGAGTAAGCAGAAACTACGCCAAATAGGGCCACACTCAACCTCTAGCTAAAGGGAGAGGACACTATCTCACCATAGTGAGTTACAGGACTCCAGGCTTAAAAATAAAGAACAACTCCAAAGAAGCCCAGACCAGCACAAAATGACCTCATTCGCAGCACATCAATTCTGGATTGCCCCATCGCCAGCTAACTCTTCACTCTCAACACTTGGAGAAACAACAAAACACTTCAACCGACGAAATATCTCCCCAGCAGAGCCCAAACACTCCCCTACAACCCACCAAACAGTCCTACTACAACAAAAACTTAGTCCGCTTTGCTTCTTGTAGTTCGGTCGCAAGGGCCCTTCAGCTAACTTTCCTTACTACGCTTGCTTTTACGGGAAGAGCAAGACTCCTTATCTTCCCCCTCCTTCACCATTTTCTTCTTTAGAGCTAGTGATTCTAAATCTACTCCATCATTGACTCCACCTTTCTGCTGAATAGACTCCCCCGAATCTGGGGAGACTTTCACCCATAAGCTCTCATATGGCTCCACCGCCCCACCCTTATCCCGGAGTTCCGCTTCAAATTGTTCTTCCTTGATGCCAAGAAATTCATTGAGTTGACGATCAATAATAATAACATGGAATTCAGCTTGATCATAATCCCAAGCAAAATTCTTTTTGAAGTAAATTCTATCTCGAATATGCAAACGGAAATTACCCACGAAAACGCCATAATGCATTTGGAACATTTGCACAAAACGTTTAAGGTCCGCAATTCCCTCTGCATTCAAAGAGTCCCCTTTAATAAGCTTGGAACAATCAAAGCAAACATGATCTTCTTTGTTCCAATCAAAGGAGTCAATCTCAACAACTACTCCCATCTCACTAGTGTTAATAACTGAATGATCAGCCTCTAAAGTGGCAACCTCATCATGCGTCGAACCCTCACCCTGGTCTGCCAAGACAACAATACTGGAAACCCCAAGTACCTGTGAACTAACTGCCATGGCAGCCTCACATAACGTAACACCAGCTGTAGCCTCAGCCACTGCCGAGCCAACAACAATTTCTGCTTGGCCCCCATCAACCAGACTCACCTCCGCATCCTTCTCTTCTAAAATAGTAGAACTGGCATCGTCCCCCGCTCTAGCCCTTACTATTGTAACATCAGCTTCCGCCTCAGCATTCACCACAGCATTGAGTGCAACAACATCTGCTCCAGCCCTTACCTCAGCACTCCCACCAGCTTCAGCTCCAGCACAATCAGCTGTAACAGTATCATCAATACTAGCTGCTGGCTCTGTAACAGCAACATCTTCCCCAGCATCTGACTCTGTAACAAAAACTGCTTCCAGACCTCCTACAGTAGCACAAGAATGTGTAGCGTCAGCACTCCCAGCCTCTTCTGCTGTGCCAGCATCAGCTATCACTGTAACATCGCAATCAGCCCCAGCTCTAGGGAGCGTAACATCACCAGCAGTCACATCAGCAGTAACTACCCGAGAACCACCTATACCTCCAACAACTCCACCCTCTGCATCCCCTAAACTCGCCAAGACATCAAAACGAGAACCACTCCCAAGGCTAGTAGCACAAGGAGGTACATGATCTTTACCTTGCCTTTTCGAGGCCACATCCATCCACACATTAGGCCCAGGCACTTCAGCATTATTCCGAACTGGTGACACTGCTTCACTCAAAGAAGCTCTATTCAAACTAGGATCAAACGTATTCCCAGTCGGCTTCCAATTCTTCGTAACTGGTTCGGCTCCGTTCCAAGAAACAGATTTCCATCTATCAGAAATCTTCGGATGTCTCACACACGCATCCTCATTATGGTCGAAGGATTGACATGCACGGCACCTAGGGGGCCTCCAATCATAGACTACCGGCTGAACTGATAGTAATTTCCCTTTATTATCTTGAGCTTCGACCTCCAAAGGCAGTGATGCATCAATACTAATTTCAACACAGAAACGTGCATAACTAGCCCTAGACAAATCAGTCGTAGCCTGATCCATGTAGAGCGGTCGGCCAATGACACTTCCCATCCTACTCAGGAGTTCCTCATACCACAAATCCACAAGGAGATTGGGGAATTTCACCCAGATGGGAATATGAGTCAACAAATCCCGCTCACACTGCAATCCTTTAGTCCATTTCTTGAGCACCAAAGGCCTACCGAGAATATGCCAAGGACCGCCTTCCAGAACACGGACGAAATCCTCTTCAAGACTAAAACGGAAAAGAAATATACCCTTTTCTCTAGAAAATATCTCCAAACTTCCTTTGGGCTTCCACAGATTATTAATTCTCGACTTTAAAAGTTGATAATACGGTCTGTGGCCCAAAACATACCCGACTAGCGTTAGAGCCCACCTCTTTTGATTTTTTTCCATCTCCTCCGAGGGGCAAATAGCCACCTTCCTATCCCCAATCAAAGTCAGAGGAATGAATCTAAGCACCGAGCTCCGAACAGACTTGAAATTCCTCTCAGGCAAACCCTCATCCACCTGGTCTGCACTATGATGCACAGCTGCAGCATAAGAGGGATTTTGCAAACCTACAACTGGACACATCTCTGGCATATCAGCAGACACCTGGTGGTCTTGATGAATTGCTGCCTTACCTCTGTCCCTCATCTCAGCAAACACAGTATGTGAATCTGAAGTATCTTCAGCCACATCTCCAGTTGGAACACAGGATTTGGGACTGTGCGGGTTAAAGAAGAGAGGAGGGAGATCCCCTGCATTGCCCATATGCAAAGGATCATCTGTAGCAGTACTGCCCGATCCCCTACCATCTCGAAATTGAGATGGGAAAACATCATCCGCACCAGATCTGGGATCTGATTCACTAGATCGGGGATGTTTAGAATAACTAAGAGGCGGGAACTCCTCCCGCTGAGCAAAGCCCGACTGAGCAACATCAGTAGCTCTATAACCCGGTTCTGCAGAAACTCTGGGACCACCATCTCCAACCAACTTAGATCCCGAAGCTCCCCGTCCCTGAACCGATCTCCCACCGAGCGGCAAACCGGAAGATGAGGAAGAGGGAGACTTACCCTTACCTCCAGAACGAGATCCTACCCCTCCACAGCCGCTCACACCAGTGCCCCCCGGGAAGAAATCCTTCAAAATTGGAGCTCATGGAGGGAGAAATTCTGCCTCAGTCGCCAGCCTATCCTCCCTCACAACAGCTCCTAGCTCCTGGCCCCCACCTCGGGGGGAAGAAGGAAGGGAGGAGCCCCCCTTAAGGGGATCCCCCATGGCTGCCACCACCACCTCCTCCAAGAATCTAGAGAGAGAAGCTCTGGATCAGTTTAATGGTGTTTTTAGTTACTATATTCAATGGTCCCAAATTTTCCCCACATTAGGGATAACACCCTTCCAAGCAACAAAAACACAAATTTTAATATAACAGAAGGAAAACCATTAAAAAAAATCAGGATATTTCTCTCGCACTTGTGGCAGACAATAATAAATGATTTATAAAAAGCAACATTATATGTTTTTTAAGCAGAAAAATAGCAACATGTTTTTTTTTTAAATCAAGATATGTGAGGGTGTTATAAATAACACCAAAAAAGTGAGGGATATCAATTTTTGTTAGGGGTATATATGCAAAAGTTTCTTTTACATAACGATATAATATCAATATTGGTTAGATGTGTATATTCACAAATACTTTATATATGTGGTGTATACCGGTATATGTGTTGATTTATAATGTAGTTGAAGGGATATCGGAGTTATATGCAGTATCAATAAGTGTTAGGGGTATATATATACAAAAATCCATATTTTATATAGTGTATATTTTTACATATAACCCCCTAATCAATATTGATATTATAAAAATCACCTATTTTTTATTTATGGTTATTTTTGCCTAAGGGATGGTGTGCACAAAGATCGATTAGTCCATGGGCAAAATGATTAAAAAAAATCAGCTACATGATTTTTTTTTTGTTTGTAAAAATTAAGATACATGAAGGGGTTTTTAATAAATCCTAAAAGTTTAGGGGGTTATATATAATATCAACATTTGTTAGGGATGTTTTCAATTACTGTAGGGAAAGGTTCTTACTGATAGCTCAATTGGTAAGACATAGTACTGTAGCAAAAGGGAAACCAGTTCCTTATGTTAGGGATAACATCCTACCAAACAACAAGAACAAAAAAAATACTATAATCAAAGGGAAATTGGTTTCCCAAGATTCCTGACACTCGTGCGAGTCTCTTGAGCCTTTCCTTGTTATTTTTTACCTAGCAATTTTCTTCGTTATTTTGAGCCCCCCAACAATCGTGGATTTTTGCACTTGGCCTCCCAGGAGTAGTTGCAGGTTACTTCTCTCGCTCTATCTAACCAACGTTCCGGTTCTTTAATTTCTTCCGTGTGTGTGTACAGTGCGGTTTTGGTGTAGCAGTGCGGTTTCGGTTTTGACCAAAACCGCACCGTTTAGGCCATTATAGTGATAAACCACGGTGCACCGCACCGCACCGCATCGCATGGTGCGATTTTGGTTTTACATAATGGTACACCGTCGTGGTGCGGTGTTGCGGTGCGGTTTCGGTTATACCCAAAACCACACCGTTGCCATCCCTAAGTGCAAGAATGCATCACTTCCTTACTTTTTTTTTAATGACCTAGGATCCAAATATGGGTTATATGTACACTATATATATGTCAAATTGTATTATTTACACAAGTTAGAGAGACAATTGGGTTTCGGGTGTCAAATATAGGTATTGAGGTACCCGTACCCATATCTCTATACCTGACAGTTAATCCGGTAGAGCTCCTATACCCATTACCTTACCCATGCCTTGTAAAAAGTATTAGGTACCCATACACATACGTACCCTACCAGGAAGAGTTTCTATACCCATACTTTACCCAAACCTTGTACAACCCAAACCCATATCCATACCTTACCCAAACCTTGTACAACCCAAACCCATATCCATGCCTAAAAGTACATTTGGACCCATACCCGTACCAAACATTTCGGGCCGGAGTTGGACCGGGGTATTCCTACCCATACCAATACTCAAAAGTTAATCGAGTAGAGTTCCAATGCCCATACCCTACCCAAACATTTTACTTGATGTTGTTTAAAAACATAGGATTAAGAAGGGTAAAATGAAAAACAAAATGTAGGATGGAAGGAAGAATGGGTTAGAGGATTAGTGGGATTGCCCTTCCCATTATAGCCCTTGTTTTTTTAATGGATAAATAAGATTCAATTGATTAGTGGCAAAAAAGAGAAGGACAAAATAGGAAAGAAAAAATAGGATGGAAGGAAGAATGGGTTAGTGAGATTTATTCCCATAATATCCCAACATTGAACATTAAAATAGCAAGAAAACCCATCTGGATCCTAAGCACTGCTCTAAGATTGAGAAGCGGCATAGAAAGTCAAGCATTTTATACTTCCTCCAAATTAGGCACAGCTATCAAACGATTATTATCATCATTCAGGATTACTGGGATACAATCCAGAAATAGTTGGTCCCTTCAGATGATAGTTTATTCTGGAAATAAGTCTCAGCATCATTCTTAATTCGATATCTGAAGACCTTCGTCCTAAAGCTTAATTTTCCTCATGGAAAAATGTGGAGTTCTGTTTAATTAACCATTTGGTTAATCTCTTCTTGAAGCACCAATATGTTGTAATTCACTTTAGCTGTCTGGAGATTTTCCCAAGTAGTCTCATTCCATTGGATTTCACGATCAAACTCACACTGTATACTACGGTGTCTCTCTTTTTAGAAAGCGATCAGTACACCTCTCTCGTGGACGGATCTTCTTTGTTCCGAGCAGACACCTCTCGTGGCCCGGCCAACACGGGTGCCATAGTGTCGGCCGAGCCCGACGGAAGGACACAGCAATTTCGGCCAAACCCAGCGGACACGGACGCAGCACTGTCGGTTGAGTCCAACCAACACGGGTGCAATTGTTTCGGTCAAGTCCAACTGACAAAAGGGGCATAAATATCGGCTATGAGTACTCGACACGAATGCAAAAGTGTCGGTTTGATTTAACCGATATTTATAGCTTATTTCGGTTATATTTAGCCGTCATTAGTGCACTTGTATCGGTTATGCGTAGCCGACAATTATGGCTAACCTCGGATTAATTTGACCGATAATTATGGTCCATGTCGGTTAGATTTGGCCGACATTACTGGCTCATGTCGGTCGGATCTGCCCGACTTTACTGCTCCGTGTCGGTTTCATCCGGCCGACATTGATGCGCCCGGTTCGGTGCTCGGCCGCGCGTAGTTCGTTCGGCCGACACTTTTTTTTTTTTTTTGAAATTCACCTTTTTTTTTTTTTTTTTCTGTTCTCGTATTGTACCTTTCCTTTGTTCTTTTGGCATTTTTTTTTTTGAGAATTCCCACTCAGTGATTTTTTTTGTTTGTTGATAAATAGATTAAATCAAAATATTTATAATATTGTTTTATACATGATCTCTCTTTCCTAGTAACTCTTTGATACCAGCAGGTTCCGATTACTGATTGCTATCACGCATCTAGCTTGCCAACTTCTGAATGCTAAATTGATGTGGCATGATCACAACCGTTCATTTTTCACAATCATTCGTTGCATACAGCCACGACTGTAAGGCAAACGAACCACAGTGATTGAGCGCCACATCAAGTTGGCAACAAAACACAAGCAAGAAAAGATTGAAGACACAAGTCAGTAATCGGAACCGACTGATGATGCATTCACTTTCAATTGAAAATTCAACTATGATTCACAAATACATAGAAGAAAATTACACTCACAAGCTGTCATTGCTGCAATGCTGTTGAGACCTACAAAGCTCCATCAGCAATACCACTGCTCCGCGGGGTCCAAGACAAACCCCTTTCTGAGTTGAAATATATAATCCGGATCGTTATAACGAGATTTGAATGTAGATTATGGGATGGAAGATTCAATTCTTTCTCCATCCGCCACAGAATCCAGTTTCGTCCCCGGGTAACGGGTGGTAAGTAGGCACACATGCCCGATATTATTTTGGATACAACGGAAAAGAATTTAGGTAGTACCTTGAATCTCATATTATTCACCTAGTCCTTTCTCAACAAACCTCACATGTGAAAAGGTGAGTCAATTCAGGAATAATAGTCAGGCTCATTGTATTTTTTATCCTTTTATCCCCACGCAACAACATAGCTATTTACCTAAAAATGAGTAAGCTATTTTGATTGATAAAATGGAAGCCTCTCTCCCGTGTTGTGACACGTGAACGTCTTTTAAAGAGCTAGAATTCTTCTTCCGTGTGTGAACTCTGTTCTCTTTTAAATTCATTTAAAAACCTACCATAAAAATGATAAATTTTCATTCAATGACATTTAATGTCAATCTCTCTCTCTCTCTCTCTCTCTCTCTCTCTCTCTCTCTCTCTCTCTCTCTCTCTAACAAGTGAATCACACTCACTTCAAATTTCACACTTCTTCGAATAGTTACGATATCGTCTTTGCTAAATGGCGTGCATCAAGCACATTTGGGTATTACCCGGGTTTCTTACTAGTAATAAGTATATCCGAACCTACACAACTCGACCCATTCTAACAACTTGGGCTAACCCGAGCCCAACCCGAGCATAGAAACTTTTGCTTGGGTTGGGCTTGGGCTGGGCATCTCGAGTTGGAGGTTGGGTTGGGTTGGGTTAGGGTTGGGGGTTTTAGTACTTGGGTTGGGTTTGGGTTGACCCCCAACCCGACCCAACCCGCCCGAGTTGCAACCCTAAGGATGATGATGATGGTGATGAGTAGAGATTGTGGGCCTGTAGAGTCGCCATGGATTTGGTTCCCTTGCTGTGGTTTGGATATCATAGGTGGTTGAGTTTGTTTGGTGGTGAAAGGTGTATGTATGGGTGCTCTAATATTTATAGGCAGAAGAGGGGGGGGGGGGGGGGGGGTTGAGAAGTTGAATTTGGTTGAAGTCCACAGTTTGAACCAGTGAACTTTCAAAACAGCGACGGCTTGGATGAAACTTTCAACCGCATAGGTTTGGACTTCTTGAGAATTGAGGGGGGATAAAGCTTTGCAGGCTTGAACCGGTCATGCTACTGTAATTTTAGTAAGAGAAGTCTGCATTCTGTCAAGTATTGATCAATAACATATCTTCTTTTATTTGACTTTTTTTAAAAAAATTATTTATTTGGAAAGAAATAATCCAAAAATTTTAATTTAGCAGCAACGGATTTATACGGTAGTTCAACTAGCGTATAGGAAAAAAATAGTCGTTTACTTTTCGTGATACTACATGTTAGCCTTTATAAGGTAGTCCAACTGTCGTCTAAAGTCCAGCTAGTTGTTGGGGTCTTTATACAACAGTCAGACTGTCGTATAATTAGTCATTGATCTTTATAAGGCAGTTAAACCGTCATATAAGATTATAAGGCAGTCAAAATGCCGTATATAAGGTTATATGGTAGTCAAATTGTCATATATTGGGGCACTCATCAATTAAACTGTTCATACGTGTGACGACCAAGATCCAATAGACCAAGAGCCAAGAGCTAAGACTCCTGAGGCTGTGATGCCAAGATGGATGAGGTGAGGTGTCTAAGGGCACCGAGTTAGTCTCACATCGCCTGGAGAGAATGAGATCATTAACTGCTTATATAATTTTTCCTCCCAAACAT
The DNA here is from genome assembly GCA_947650365.1 of Chamaelirium japonicum. Classification (NCBI taxonomy): domain Eukaryota; kingdom Viridiplantae; phylum Streptophyta; class Magnoliopsida; order Liliales; family Melanthiaceae; genus Chamaelirium; species Chamaelirium japonicum. Next base: position 68,448,510 of record OX393556.1, on the reverse strand, counting down.
AGAAGACATGTTCTAAAACCATGCGCAGCTACGAATTTCGTAAGAACTTTGTAATTAAGTGTGCTCGGGTGAGAGTAGTACTAGGATGGGTAACCACTAGGAAGTCCTCGTGTGAGCGCAAAGAGAATAATATCTTTTGTGTTTGAGGTGGATGTTACAAAATAGTATCAGAGTCGGTTCTTCTTCTATTAGGGGGGTCTAACCCTACACATGTACGTATAGCTTTTAAGGGAGTTGGATTGTGACGACCAAGATCCATTAGGTCAAGAGCCTACACTCCTGAGGCTATGATGCAAAGTTGGAGGAGGTGAAGTGTCCAAGGCTTTCGAGTTAGCCCCAATCGCCTTGAAAGAAAGAGATCATGAACTACTTATTTAATTTACCCTCCCAAACATAGAAGACACGTTCTAAAACCGTACTCCGCTACGGATTTCATAAAAACTTTGTAGTTAAGCGTGCTCAGGCGAGCGTAGTACTAGGATGGGTAACCCCCTGATAAGTCCTCGTGTGAGCACGGGCAAAGTGTACAATATCTTGTGTATTTGGGGCGGATGTTACAATATGTCATTTGAACTATTGTATAAGTCCGTAGCTTCTATATGAAAAGTTTTGGATCCATTCTTTCCAAATAAATTGATTTTTAATCCATTTTTTAAAAATTGATGTTTATAAAAAAACTTAAATGGAAGTTTATTTTTTTATTTCAAGTGGTCCTCTAACATCATTTGGTGGGTCCGCACTCAGGTTAGCACCTAAAAGCACCCGCCACGTTGGCTGTAAATTTATTGGTGGGATCTCAATTAACACTGCATCCCGGATGCAATATTCATTAACACCGTTGAACCCTGGACCAAGACTGGTGTTAATCCACGGACTGAGATCAATATTTTGCAACTGGACAGAACATTATATCCATAATGTCGAAAAAAATTTCGTTCTAAACTAACAAATAAGGACTTCCTCAAAAATTCTTAATGACAAAAATTTCTAATAGAAATTCCTTGCCAAGGCATTGCAGGTTCTATGGAACTGTCATGCACCTAGCCAAACGTTTTTAGAATAGAAAAAGATTTGTATTTGATCCTAAATAAATTATCTCAAATTATTTAGGATTTAGTATTAGATGCAAATCGATTTGATTTGATTAGATCTACTAATATGAAAAGAAGAGAGATAGAAACTCTACATGATGGTTGAATTGTGCTAGCTAGGCACTTTTCGAAGAATCTTATTGCCTCCTCTTATGCAGGTCTCGTGGCAATTGATCTCGAAAATATGACGATCCGATCTTGTGACCTCCTTCTCATCAACACGGCTTCAACAAGACTTTGCGAACCTCGAACGAGTTTGAGTAACCCAGCAAGAATCCAAAAAAGAGAAGAGATTCTCTCAGAATATATATATATATATATATATATATATATATATATATATATATATATATATATATATAGAGAGAGAGAGAGAGAGAGAGAGAGAGAGAGAGAGAGAGAGAGAGAGAGAGAGTTATCTTGTAACGGCTATCATTAGGGGTGCAAATCGGATCGGGTTGGTTCGGGTTTGCGTCGACCCTGAACCAAATTGAACTAGTTCGGTTCTACTATATTGAAACCCGAACCAATCCGACTTGGGCATAGACCCAAACCAACCCAACCTACACTAAGGTTTGGTTGGTTCGGGTCGGTTCTCTGGTTGACAGTTGGTCTAAAAAAAAATAATGGCAATCGACTATTTACTAACAAGCTAGAGGTCCTCATTGGGCTTTAGGCTCTAGCCACCTGCTGAGTTCTCTTGCTAGTTGGTTCAACATTAGCAAACTACGTACTAACGTTTACTTGGATTCTAGTGTGATGTAGCCCAATGACACATATATGTGGTCTAATATGTATTCGGTTCTCAGGTTGGGTCGGGTCTACTTGAGCCCCAACCCGGAATTTTGGGGTGGCAACGGGTCGGGTCGTGTCGGTTCGTGTTGTGTCCAGTTTCGGGTCATGTCCAAAACCCCTAGACCTAGAGCCAACCCATTTAATTAAATAACTAATCGTGTCTAGATCCTCAACCCGTACCTGACCCGTTTATAAACGGGTAGACCCGTTAAGACCCGTTTAACACATGGGTCTATTCAGTTGACCCGATCTGACCCAGTCCGACTCGACCCGACCTGACCCGATAGACCCGCTGGTACTACATATTACAGTATCGGATTACGGGTAGACCCGACCCGACCCGACAAGACCAGTTGAATTTTAAACGGGTCTTCCCAAGTCTACCGTGTCCAGACCCTAAACCCGGACCCGACCCGTTTATTGAATGGGTCTATCGTGTCGACCCGTTTACGACCCGAACCCGTTTAGCCATGACCCAGACCCTCTAACTTCGTGTCGGGTCTGCTGTGTCGGGTCCGAAATTGCTAGCCCTATCCGGAATCGACTCGTATTTAGTCGGGTCCACAAAACTTAGAACCAAACCAAACCATTTAATCAAAATACCAGAACCAACCCAACGCATTTAGGTCGGGTTGGGTTAGTTTTTGGTTTTACCCGACCCAAGTTGCATCCCTAGCTAGCATGTAGCAACGACTAGTAGCCTATATGGAAAATAATAAATATAATTAAAAGCAAAAGTAATAATAGGACTTGTCGGGCTGAGTCATTTGATAGGTGCTATCGTGTCCTGATCCGCAGGGGCACACATATGCGCTCATCCCAGCTCATGCCCAAGTCCAAGCCCGGCTCGACGAAAGCGAGCTATGTGTGCGTGGGCTGGAGCATTATGTAGAACACTGATGCAGTGTTCCAAGCGAAAGACACTCAACGAAAACTGGTTTTTGAACCCTCATACTGGTTGTGGTGTTCAATGGAAAAAATCTTGAAATTCAACCCGATTGCAGTGTTCAATTGAAAGCCTTATCCGCAGCGTTCAAAGGCGGTTTCCCCACAAGGGGGTGTCGGAGGGCCGGGGTGCTCAAAGACAGGGGAGTGGCGAGTTGCCTTCTCAGGCGGAACCGGTTGGGGGGAGTGAAGTGGGAGAGGGGAAGGAGTTATCCAAGCAAGAGGCAGGTTCAGTAGGTGGGGAAGGTGGTACAACTTTCGGCTCCAGGATGGTGGCGGCCCGGAGTGTGAGGGAGGATATCGGCCACCTTACGTAACCCCCCACCAACAGTCGATTAAAGGGTTGAATCTTCGAGGTGTGGCACTGTGGGATGTCTAGTTGTCGTTGGCTTAGTTGTCACACAGACACTGTAGAGTAGAGAGAGATATAAAGAAGGATAAATAGAGAGATAAAGAAAGTTGGCACAATATGTGGTGATGAAGTTCGACCGAAGCCTACGTCTCCTTGCGATAAAACGCAACCTTTGAATCCAGTAACTCTGAAAAAGTAGAGCTACTCTCGACAGGCTGAGGAGTGTTTCTTACAAGTAGACAGATGGTGGAGATAACTTGAGAGTCTGAACACCAGAAGGCTATGGGAGCTCTAGAAAACAGAAAGTGGAGTTAGGAGTAATGGAATTCGATCTGGATTGTTTGCAGAATTGGCTATATATAGAGGTTTGGAAATATCCAAGGAATATTCTAGAGAATATTTCTGGGATATTCCAGGGAATACCCAGGGTTTTGGAAATTATCTGGGGATGTTTACCAGACCGGGGATAGTCTTGTGGGCCTCAGGCAGGACTGCCGATTCCATTGTTATCTTCGTGGGCTGCCTGGCTGCAGGTCCCATTGTTGTCTCTGTGGGTCCCAAGAAGGGCTACGGGTCCCACTATCATATTCGTGGGCCCTAGGCAGAGTTGCGGGTCCCACTGTGGTCTCCATAGGCAACAAGCAGGGCTACGGGTTCCACTGTCATCTCCGTGGGCCCCAAACAAGGTTACGGGTCCCACTGTTGTATTTGTGGGCCCCAAGTAGGACTGCGGGTCCCACTATCGTCTTCATGGGCCCCAAAGAGGGCTGCGGATCTATTCACATAATTAGAAACCAACACTAATATATTAATTTGAGTTTTTTTTGTATATACCTTCCTTTTTTAAGGTTTTTTTTTTCATGTATCAACTAGCTGCTAAACTAGGGTTGGCAATTCCGGACCCGACACGACAGACCCGACATGAAGTTAGTCGGTCTGGGTTAAACGGGTTCAGGTCGTAAACGGGTCGACACGATAGACCCGTTGAATAAGCGGGTCATGTTCGGGTTTAGGGTCTGGACACGATAGACCTGGGAAGACTCGTTTAAAATTCAACAGGTCGTGTCGGGTCCGGTCTACCCACAATCCAATACTGTAGTATGTAGTACCAGCGGGTCATATCGGGTCAAGTCGGATTGGGTCGGATCGGGTCAACTGAATAGACCCGTGTGGTAAATGGGTCTTATCGGGTCTACCCGTTTATAACCGGGTTGGGTACGGATTTAGGGTCTAGACACGATTATTTAAACGGGTCGGGTCTGCGTCTAGGGGTTTTGGACATGATCCAAAACTAGACACGACCCATTGCCACCCCTATGCTAAACTCATGCTTATTTGGCAGATAGCTAACTATGATTTGTGAACCACCTTTGATCGTGGTGGGGACCATAGCCCAAGCCCACACGATTTCCAAAGCCCAAATCAGCAGGCAACCCTTTAATTTGAAGCCAATCAAGACGAGGGTTCAGTTAAAGTTTGATTGTGTGTGTGTGCGTCTGCGTGTGCGTGCATGAAGTGATATTTTTAGGAGAGAGATTCTTTTTCTTTCATACTTAATCATAATGGTTATGAATCTTCACCATTATATGATTCCTTAATAACAGTAAGAGGTCGATTAGTTATTCTTCTTTATTAATTTCCCTTTGTCCTGTGTTTATTTCCTAGGAATTAGCGAATTTTCAGAAAATTGCTCCATTCCCATGTTCTTTCCATAAAGTCGCATATGTGTCATTTATGCAAATACTACTTCCATTATTTTTCCATATTATCAGTATCCATTCATATGGTTTGATTCGCTTTAGGATAATAATTATCTAATTTCTAATTAGGGTTCTATTTCTAGACTAATTAATGGATAAGACAACCATTTTAATTTATCTCGAGATCTAGGGACATTGGTTCCATTCAGACAGTGCACAGTTGTATTTGGACATCAAGATATCTTAAATTACTCTAACATCTATATTTTGTTATCGGTATTGTGTATTGTCACGTCAATTCAATATTTTTGTATAATGTAGTTTGAACAAAGATTTGTGGCATACTTGTAATGGAAAAGTATCTTGGCAGTGTATACCGACGTCTACTACAAAATCACATACCAATAAACATTCTTTTGCGGCAATTTACTAGAAATGCTTTTTCAACGTAGGAATAAAGAGGATGCCATGTAGGTAAGGAGGATCACCTCATTGGATCACTTTTATGTTTTATGATCTGCCATATTGTTCAATGGTTGGTAACAATTATTTTTGTTCTTTTTTATTTGTGTGTGTGTGGAAGAACTAAGTATTTTCAAAGGAATAACACTGGGTTATGTGAAGTTGGTCTGCATCGTTACTTTTGTTTTCGATGACGACGGTGTGCAATGAGGTGGTGTGTCAGATATCCACAAGCTTTGATAGCATTATTTTCAGAGATAAGAGGGGAAAAGGGTATTATTTGTGTGGTGGGGAGATAACTCAACGGCAACCTAGGAGATCCATGACTTGAATTTGAAGCCAATCAAGACAAGGGTTTCAGTTGAAGTTTGATAGTGTGTATGTGTGCACGCGCTTGCGTGCATGCCTGATTGATTGAAGAGATATTTTTAGGGGAGGGAGAGGGAGAGAGATATACTCTTTTTCTTTCATACTTAATCATAATGTTTTTCTATAAATCTTCACCATTGTATAATTACTTAATAGCAATAAGTGGTCTTGATTACTTAATAGCAATTATAACTGGTCGATTAATTATTCCTCTTTATTTATTTTTCTTTAGCCTATTGTGGGCACCGAATTAGCCCACAAATCGAACCCGACCCGCATGTGAAACTTGGCCCGCACACAAAGGCCCATATGTGAAACTTGGCTCGCACACAACGACCAGCATGTGAAACTGGGCCCACACACAGCGGCCCACATGCAAAACTTGGACCACACACAACGGCCAGCATGCAAACCCGGCCCACATACAGCGGCCCACATGCAAAACTTGGCCCACACCGAATGGCTCGCATACAAATCCGGCTCACATATAACGGCCTGTATGCGAAACTTGGCCCGCACAAAACGGTCGCGCAAGAAACTCGGTTTGCACATACCGGATCACAAAGATAGGACCCGAACCCGACTTAAGCGCACCCATTAGCCCCCTTTTGGAAAACCGTGCCACCTCCCCATGGGGAGGTGCGATCGGCCCTAAGGGGGAAAAAAGAAAAGAAAAAGAAAAAGAAAAGAAAAAACAAAAAACCGCCATGCGCGGGGGGAGGTAGCCCGGACGTCTACACAAACCATGGATCCGTGCTGATCCCTCGATTCGACGAACAAAAAACGAAGTCGTGTCGCCATCTATTTGAATGTGCAAAGATGACTCATATCTCAAAAGATTGAGCCATATCTTGCCTATAATCATCCCAGGAAAGAAATCAAGGTTGTTTCCCCTGAAAGAGAGAACAATATCTTAATGGTAATGGGGAGAGATATTGGGAAGATGTACTAAATCGCAGCCATATCTCTCCGTTCCACCACCACCCCTTTTGCTTATAAATAGAGGGGGTGGGGGAAGGCATAAAAGGTCGGTCAAAAGTCAGAAGACGAAGACAAGGAGGCGCCAAGACTCTGCAAAGGAAGAGACTCTCATTCAACGACCCAAGACTTCACGAGGCTCGGGCAAGCGGGTCCTATGGGAACGCTTAGCCCATAAAAGTTCTCATCAACGTGAAGACCTTGCACACGAAGATCAAAGCTTCGAGTACTCCTCGCATACAGGAGAAAACTTGGAGAAGAAGGCTCGGAGTTGGCATCACTCTGTCGTCTCCAATCATCTTCAACTTCGAAGACGCCGAAAAGCAAAGGCCGAGGAAGAAGATCGAAGCGGCGCCACATCCATCGTCTTCAACAAACATCTGCTCCATTCATGATGAAGAAAGCTTGGAGAAGGATACTCGAAGCGACACTACACCCATTACCTTCAAAAGAAGCCTTCGACTCTGATCATGCCAAAGAAGCCCGGAGAAAAAGAGAAGTCAAAAGCCGACGCTACACCCATCGCATGGAGATCGGTGCTACACCCGCCGTCTTCATCAATAAAAACCAATGCTACAACCATTGCACGGAGATCGATATTATACCTGCCGTCTTCATCAACAAAGGTTGACGCTACAACCGTCGCATGGAGATCAATGCTACACCCGCCATCTTCAAAGAAGCATTCGACTCCGATCACACCAAAGAAGCCCAGAGAAGAAGCGAAGCTAAAACAGATGCCATAACCATCAGTGCCAAAGTTTCATCCCCTAAAGGAGGAAGCCAAAAGAATAAATAAAGCTCAGAGATCGGTGCTACACCCACCGTCTTCATCAATAAAAGCTAATGCTATACCCGTCACACGAAGATCGGTGCTACACCCGCCATCTTCAAAAGAAGCATTCGACTCCGATCATGCCATTGAAGCCCAGAGAATAAGAGAAGCAAAGCTGACGCCACAACCGTCATTGCCAAAACCCACCCTAACAAAGCCGAAAGAATAAAGAAGACTCAGAGATGTCATTATCGTCATTCGAGGTGAAGATCAAGCCAAAGCCAAAAGCTAAGGCCAAGCAAAGCAAGAACGACACCCGTGCTAAAGCCACGCACGTGCTGAAACCAAGCAATTACAAAGGATCACGAGTAAAGCAACACACTTTCTAGCCGATACGACATGAAGAAGAACAAAGCACCGCAAGCCTCTACCCCTTCTACGTTCAAGCGCTATACGCCAAAGCAACGCCGGAGCCAGACGCAAGAAGCTAAAGTCAAAGCTAAAGCTAAGCCGGAACCAGACGCCAGAAGCTAAAAGCTAAAGCCAAAGTTACGCCCGCACTAAAGCCATGCACATGCTAAAACCAAGCAACTACGAAGGATCATGAGCAAAGTAATACACTTTTTAGCCGATACGACGCGAAGTCCGGAAGAACGAAAGCACCACAAGCCTCTACCCCTTCTACGTTCAAGCGCTAAACGCCAAAGCTACATCGACACCAGAGCTATGCCAAAGCAAAACAAGAACTAGATGCCAGAAGCCAAAGCCGAAGGTGAAAGCAAGATCGACACCGCGAAACTAACGATCAAGGAAGCTGAGGTCTAGTAAGAGCTGAGAGAGACACGAAGATCAAGCAAATGACACCGAAAGCCCCCTAGCCGAGAAAGCACGAAGCATGGAAAGGACAAAAGCAAAGACTATAACCCTCGACCACTCAAGAAACCCGAAACCTTGTAAAAACCTCTATCCTGGGCAACCCCTTCTAAGCTCTCGCACGAAGTAATATGGAGATGCAGATCAAAGGGACCCTCTAAAGGATCTCTCCCATAATCTACTGATCAAATCTTCATCGCACCCGGATCACCACCCCTGAGTACCTGGGTCCCAGCCTTGTAATCGCCATGTGCTCGCAATAAAGATGACCCAGATCTTTTTTTCGCTCATATAGATTTCTGGCACGCCCGGTGGGACTATCCTCTCCTTTCATCCGTATGTCTGAAGGAGTTGCCTCAAGTTTCGTCATGGCCGGGATGAACAATGATACATTTGTTCCAAGCCTATTACCCATCGCTAAGTCTCCGCTACTCCGATACGGCGATCCAGAAAACCTCGAGGATGATGTTTCCCCAATAGTACGCGACTATACTCGGCGTACTTGAATTCTTACGGACATCTTCACGCCAGAAACTACTACCGAAGATGCTCTCCAAAGCATCGACGAGGCCTTGGTGCATAAAGAAACCAGCCTCGATCCTGGAATTCAAGTTCAGAAATTTGGGGAGGTCCAGTCCCAACCCCAAGCCCAGTTGGGTTCTCCAACGGACCTTGCACCTCCTACGTAGGGGGCAAATGTCCGTCATCAAGCAGAAACGAGTCGGCGCAACTATGTCTTTGATGATAACATCGAGGATGCAGGCACGCAACACCAAGATGTCCTATGTCATCATCCTCCGTCCACTCTCCAACTCCAAGTCATGCAAATGGGTGAACACTTGACGCAAATCACTCGACTGATAGAGGAGAAGGATAGTCAAATCAACGGTTTGCTCCAAAGGCTAAGTACGAGGGATGCTCCGGTAGTTGATCAAACATCGACACTTCCAGTGGCTACTCCAATGCCATCAATGACTATCACTCCAGCGGAGGTCATCTCTCCAGTACCAGTTTTGGTGGCTACACTACCACCGACGACCGTGACTATGATTGTACAACAAATATAGTTGTTATCACTGACATGGCATGCTCTCAAAGTGGTGGACTTCCTCCAATCACGGCTTCCTACTCGAAGCCTTACACTGCGAAGATCCAACAGCTGCGCTTCCTTACCGCGTTTCAGCCACTAAAGTTCCAGTACTTCGACGAGAAGGGAAACCCAAAGTAACACATTATCCACTTCATCGAAACCTGCAACAATGCTGGCACATACGGCGATGAGATGGTGAAGAAGTTCGTTCGCACCTCAAAGGTAATACTTTCGACTGGTATATTGATCTTCCTCCAGGATCCATCGATAGTTGGGATCAATTGGAGAGGGAGTTCCTCAACCGTTTCTACAGCACTCGGTGCATTGTCAGCATGGTGGCGCTTGCCGCTGTCAAGCAAAGGAAAGATGAGCCATCGATTGACTACATCGATCACTGAAGAAATCTCATGCTAAACTCGCAGGATCGCTTGTCTAAAGATTCGGCTATGGAGATGTGCACCCAAGGCATGCACTGGGACTTGCTCTACATCCTCAAAGGGATCAAGCCTCAGTCTTTTGAAGAACTAGCGACTTGGGCTCATGACATGGAGCTCAGCCTAGCAAATTGCGGAGACTTGAAGTCCAAAGACTTCCAGAAGGTGGAAAAGAATGACGAACCGGTAGTATCAAACAAGTCAACATCACCGATATCACTTCAACTTCTAAACCGCTCAAGATCAGGGGCAAGCCGGACAAAGGCAAGGTCATCACAGCACCTTTGCTACTTCAAAGGCCACCAAGGATGACTCTCGAGAAGCTTGAAGCCAAGGAGTATCCCTTCCCGGAATTCGAAGTTTCCTCCATGTTTGATCAGTTGATACAAGAGAAGATGATCGAGCTCCCTCCACCAAAAAGGCCAGAATAAGCATATCGAGTCAACGATCTGCTCTTCTACAAGTACCACCGAATGGTCAGCCATCTTATCGAGAAGTGCTTTGCCTTCAGAAAAGATCATAGCACTCGCCAGGTGAGGGATGATCATGATCGACTCTGGTGACATCGTCGAGACAAACATGACATCAATCATATTCGGCCCCTTCCCACCAGTACTGATTGCTCTACAATGTACTTTAGCAAAGGTCTGTCGAAGACCGATGGCAAAACCAACTTCAAGAAAACGACGACGCATGCTCCTGCAGTACCCAGGGCCAAATCCTCACTGCCTTGGGGGTAGCCGCCTCTCGTGTAAACACTCCCTCTTCTAAACAAAGCTATGTCTCAGCACGTGCTCAAAGCAAAAGAAGAGTAAAGAGACCACAAAGTCAACCTGCTAGGCCAGCCATCAGGCAAGTTCGACTTCTACGTCTTCTACTCTAATCCTCATTTGATTCCAACGAAAGAAATCAAGTAAACCGGTTGGAGATCAGAAGATGAGTTGGTAGAGTATCCAAAAGAGCAAGTCCTTCTGATCAAAGAAGAGCATTCGGTCGCAGCACCAATTCATCACCCTAGCGAGGAAGATCTTACTGATAAAGAAGCATGGATCATGATACCTCAAGGGAGAAGGCCACGATGATCAAGCTATAGGATAACACGTCTGGCCAACCACGAGCAAGATTGAGTGATAAGAAAACTCCCCAAAAGAAAGACTAGCAAGGAAAAGAATGAAGCTCTAGAAATAAAGGCATCCAAAGTGCCTCCAGCAAGTCCAGACAATCTTCTCCAGCAAACATGTTCAGATCCGGTGACACTCCAAGAGCTCTTTCCGAATCACTTCCTCGAAGCTGATCAAGACCTCAGGGTCTCTTGCTGCATGATGGAAGTTCACCAAGTGCTCTGGGAAGACGATGAAGAAAGCGGCTCCAATATCGAAAGCATGGAGAAAAGCATCATCGCCAACGACAAGACGTTCAACGAGGGTGAAGCTCACCTTGCTGATGCTAAGGCCAAAGATCTCGTTGCGGAAAGTCCTCTAACAAAAGCTCCACGAGTCCAGAAAGTCAAAGCAGTTGCGAGGGACAAAACCTCTCCACTTGCAAAACCAGTGCCATCTTCTAGCTAGATGGTGCACGAAGACAAATGAGCACCAGCATTAAAGCAAAAAGTTCACGTCAACTTCAAATCAAGCTCAATGTTACACATTCCGTTGCCTGCTCAAGCTGCTTCAGTCTTGCGACTCGCACCTCAGTGGCTTCGCAAGCCAAGATGATCACCTTCCACTTCAGCAAAGGAGCTAGCGTCACCATTCTCTGAGGCCATTTTGTCACTTTCTAAGGGAGGGCATTGCCACTGCATGGACAACTACATGTCTCAAGCTCAATCGGATTTGCTGAGTACACCAACTCTGAGCTACTCAGGATCAAGATAGAAAACACTCAGGGGCAAAATGCTACCGAGTTGATGTTCGAATCCAGCTGTAACAAAAAAAGCATTGTGCACGTGAGTTCACTACCCTCAGCTGTGATACCACATCGCCCGACGAAGACTCAAGCTCGTCTCTTCCAAATCGGTGAGCAAATCCTTCCAAATCGCCAAGACATCGGCTCCAGTCAAACTCCAACAAACATTAAAGTTCCAGTCAAGAAGACCTTCACTTCTAACTATATTGAAGCGAAGAAGGCGGGTGACACCTACGAACCAGTGACGACTCTGCCTACCAGCGGCAAGTCCCTCAAAAGGTACTATGCCTAGCGCAAGGTTACCCCCCTTTCCCCCCCACCCCCCCCCCCCCCCCAAAAAAAAAAAAAAAAGGAATAAATGAACTACGTATGACTTAATCCCTCTCAGTAGGGTACGTAGGCAACCTGAAAAGGTTCAGTCCAAATAAAAAGAAAAACACCCAAACATCGTCCTTGAAGGTAAATCTTGAGAAGAAAAGGTGCAAAACTACCAGTCCAGTTAGCAAACTAAAAATGACAATAAAGCAAAGGAAAAAGGCGACACGACTGAAAAAGTAAGTTGAAGTCCTTGAGGCGCTGAAGCAGCTCGCCTCCCATGGCCTACACGCACTGCAACTCCATGGGTCGAGAGGTCGTCAACTCCTAATGTTTCGCTAGCTCTGCACGCTGCTTCGCAAGGTCCGCTCTGGAAGCCTTCTCGATCACCTCGGCTCTCTGAAATAATGCACGAGCAGCCTCCAGCTTCTTTCGTGTCCGAACTAAGCCTGCCATAGCAAGTGCATGCTGCTCCTCCAGTCGACGCTCCTCGTCCTCGACCTTTGCCAACACCAAGGAAGTGTCCTCCAGTGAAGCCCATTGCAAGCAATGAGCCTTGCTATCTACAAGAAAGGTGCGCATATGCTCCTCAAACAAGGATCCATCCACCTAGAAAGCTGTCAAACTCTCGCAAAACTCTGGTCCCTCGAGAACCCACCAACTACTCAAAGCATCAAGACTCTCCTCCTGGAAGGGTGCGAGCGTTGACCGGATATACTTCTGGCAATTCTCCAGAAGAAGCTCAGAAAGAAGGCTTCGCGATCTACACTTTCGCTTGCAAACCTCTGAGTGTGTAGACAAGCCATGATCTTGTTCTAAAGACCCAAGCAAGAGAACTGCCTCCTGAACCATCACCGTGACGATTGCCAAAGACGCTACCGGAGCTGACAAAGAAGCTGCGGCAAAAACATCCGATGGAACTGACTCTTGAATGGCAACTCCGGATTCGGTTAAACAATCTACTGCGAGGATCCCTCGTCAGTGAAGGTGCGCTCATCCAACTTCGATACACAACAAGAGTCGTCTGCAACACCATCCTCCTGGATCTGCACGTGGATCAAAACTTGGAGCATTGATAATCAGGCGTCCTTCCTCAAAGTATAGCGATAAAGACTTGTGTAAAAGGAAAACGAAGATGCGTACTCACGTGGGAGAGCACATCGATGACCCATCTAGACGACGAAAAGCTCTTGTAATGGCGGACCCTGAAGAAAGAAAGGAAGAAAAGCAAATGTCAGGCACGCATACGAGCACAAGCAAATCAAGTCAAGGCGAAAAAAAAATGCAGCCCAAACAAAGGGGGCCACAGCCACTTAATTCCCAAAAAAAAATAATAATAATAAATAAAGAGAACCTGAGAGGGGGGACGCAGCCCCCTTCCTCTCCTTCAAAGCCCGTGACCCCCATACGGGGCTAGAGCCCAGACCAACCCAACCCGGGTCTGCGCTCGTGCTCGCACCCGACCCGCCTGCGCGATGAAGCAAGCTTCCCGTACCGGCCGCCACAGCCCACCCGTGCCCCGTGCTACGCCGCCTGCGCCCACTGTCGTGCCTAGCCTGCGCCCTTTGCCTGCAGTCTTTGCCGCCCCGCGCTGCGCCGCCTACACATGCTATCGCGCCCGACCCATGCCACCTGCATGCATGGCACTGATGCCACCTGAGCCAGATCCACCCGTAGACGCTGCTCCGCCTGCCTGCACATACCGCCCGACCATATCCAGTCTGTACCCAAGCTTGCGCCGCCCACTGCTGCTACTGTCTCCACAAACCAAAAAACCCAAAAAAAAAAAAGAAGAAAAGAGAGGGACCCACGGCCCCACTGCATGCGACGAGGCTCGCAACCCCATTGCACACAGGGGATCGCGACCCCCCTTTCTCTGCACGTCAAACAAAAGAGAAGAAAAAAAGAAAAAGAAAAGACGGGACAGAGGAACGTATGGAAAGAGAAAAGAAAGAGGAAAAGATAAACCAGAGAAGGAAAGAAGAAACCAGGGAAAGAAAAAAAAAGAAAGAAGAAAGAAAAGAAAAAAAAAAGAGAAAGAAAGAAAGAAAAGAGAAAGAAAAAGAAGGAAGAAGAAGAAGACAGGCCAGACTTCGTCTTCTCCTCTCGCCTGCCATCGTCACCACCTTTGGCCGCGATGATCCGCCTTCACCATTGCGCTTCCGCGTCAAAGAAGAGGCAACAACCCTCCGTCAAGATACACCGCGGCCATCCTCGTGCACTCGTCGCCCTCGTGCCTCCTCCGGACTCTGCGCAATGGTCACCTTCGATGCACGCGCCATCTCAGAGCAAGGGATCCCGCAACGGAGAAGACAATCAAAACCCTAGCAGGAGTCTTCGCTCGTAAGCCGCCGAAAGTCCTTCGTCTCCCACGCTAGAAACGATGAGAGAAACAAAAGGGGGGGTTCCTTATAAAGGCATCAATCCCACGCAAACACGTGATTAAGGCCAAGTGCTACGCATTTCCCGCGGGCGCACTCGACCATGAGGGGCCATTTATGGGCACCGAAATTAGTCTACAAATCGAACCCGACTCGAATGTGAAACTTGGCCCACATACAACGACCCACATGTGAAACTTGGCCCGCACACAACGACTCGTATGTGAAACTTGGCCCGCACACAACAATCCACATGCGAAACTTGGCCCGCACACAATGGCCCGCATGCAAACCGGCCCACATGCGAAAGTTGGCCCACACACAACGGCCCGCATGCAAACCTAGCCCATATACAACGGCCCACATGTGAAACTTGGGCTGCTCACAATGGCCACGCATGAGACTCAGTTTGTATGCACCAGATCGCAAAGAAAGGATCCGAACCCGACTCAAGCACACCCACTAGCCCCCTTTTGGAAAACCATGCCCCCTCTCCATGGGGAGGTGTGGCCGGTCCTAAGGGGAAAGAAAGAAAATAAAACGAAAAAGAAAAGGAAAAAAAAAAAAGAAAACCACCATGTGCGGGGATAGGTAGCCCGGACGTCTATGCCAATCGTGGATCCGTGCTGATCCTTCGATCCGATGAACAAAAAATGAAGTCGTGTTGCGATCGATTCGAATGTGCAAAGATGACTCATATCTCAAAAGATTGAGCCATATCTTGCCCATAACCATCGCCACAAAATAAAGAAAAAAATCAAGGTTGTTTTCCCTAAAAGAGGGAATAATATCTTAATGGTTATGGGGAGAGATATTGAAAAGATGCACTAAATCGCAGCCATATCTCTCCCTTCCCCCCCTTTTTGCCTATAAATAGAGGGGGTGGGGGAAGGCATTAAAGGTCGATCAGAAGTCAGAAGACGAAGACAAGGAGATGCTGAGGCTCTGCAAAGGAAGAGACTCGACTTCAACGACCCAAGTCTTCATGAGGCTCAGACAAGCGCGTCCTACGGGAACGCTTAGCCCATAAAAGTCCTCATCAACGTGAAGACCTTACACACGAAGATCAAAGTTTTGACTCCTTGCACGAAGAAGAAAGTTTGGTGAAGAAGGCCCAGAGTCGGCATCACCCCATCGTTTCCAATCATCTTCAACTTCGAAGATACCAAAAAGCAAAGACCGACGAAGAAGATCGAAGCGACACCACACCCATCACCTTCAACAAACATCTGCTCCATTCACGAAGAAGAAAGCTTGGAGAAGGATACTCGAAGTGATGCTACACCCGTTGCCTTCAAAAGAAGCCTTTGACTCCGATCACGCCAAAGAAGCCCGAAAACAAAGAGAAGTCAAAAGCCGACGCTACACCCACCCGTTGTCTTCATCAATAAAAGCCGACACTACAACTATCGCATGGAGATCGGTGTTACACCCGCCATCTTTATAAAAAAAAAACCGATGCTATAACCATCGCATGGAGATTGGTGCTACACTCGCCATCTTTAAAGAAGCCTTCGACTCCGATCACGCCAAAGAAGCCCGGAGAAGAAGAGAAGCCAAAGCAAATGCCACAACCATCGGTGCCAAAGTTCCATCCCTAAAAAGAGGAAGCCAGAAGAATAAAAAAAGCTGAGAGATCGATGCTACACCCGCCGTCTTCGTCAATAAAAGTTGATGCTACACCCGTTACACGGAGATCGGTGCTACAACTGATGTCTTCAAACGAAGCCTTCAACCCCGATCATTCCATTAAAGCTCGGAGAAGAAGAGAAGCAAAGCCAACGCCATAACCGTCATTGCCAAAACCCATCCTCACAAAGCCGAAAGAATAAAGAAAACTCGGACACATCGCTATCATCATTCAAGGTAAAGATCAAGCCAAAGCCAAAAGCTAAATCCAAGCAAAGCAAGAGCTCCACCCGCGCTAAAGCCATGCACGTGCTGAAACCAAGCAACTATGAAGGATCACGAGCAAAGCAACGTACTTTCTAGCCGATAAGACGCGAAGTCCAGAAGAACAAAAGCACCGCAAGCCTCTACCCCTTCTACGTTCAAGTGCTATACGCCAAAGCAATGCCTGAGCCAGACGCAAGAAGCTAAAGCTAAGCCGAAACCAAACGCCAGAAGCCAAAAGCTAAAGCCAGAGCAAAGCCAAATTTACACTCGTGCTAAAGCTATGCATGTCCTGAAGCCAAGCAACTATGAAGGATCACAAGCAAAGCAACACACTTTCTAGCTGAAACGATGCGAAGTCCGGAAGAACAAAAGCACTGCAAGTCTCTACCCCTTCTACGTTCAAGCGCTAAATGCCAAAGCTACGCAGACGCCAGAGCTACAACAAAGCAAAGCCAGATGCCAGAAGCCAGAGCCAAAGGTGAAAGTAAGATTGACACTGCAAAACCAATGATCAAGGACACCGAGGTCTATCAAGAGCCGAGGGAGACACGAAGATCGAGTAAACGATGCTGAAAGCCCCCTAGCCAAGAAAGCATGAAGCACGAAAGGTACAAAAGAAAAGGCTAAAACTCACGACCTCTAAAGAAATCCGAAACCTTGTAAAGACCTCTGTCTTGGGCAACCCCTCTAGAGCTCTCGCACGAAGTAACGTGGAGACGCGTATCAAAGGGACCCTCTTGATGATCTCTCCCACAATCTCCTGATCAAATCTTCGTCGCACCCGGGTCACCACCCCCGAGTCCCCGGGTCCCGGCCTTGTAATCTTCCTGTGCTCGCAATAAAGATGACCCGAATCTTTTTTCCATGCATACACCTATTTTTATTTCCTAGTAATTGCATAATTCCCAAAAAATGGGTCAATTCCCATGTTTTTCTCATAAAGACGCTTATGCGTCATTTATGTAGGCATTGCTTCTACTATTTTTCTTGACTATTGGTGTCCATTCACCTGATTTGATTCCCTTTAGGATAAGAGTTATCTAATTTCTAAATAGTGCTCCATTTTCCATACTAATTTATGAATAAGACGTGTCCCATTTATTTTTTCTCAAGATCTAGGGACATTGGCTCCAATTAGACAGTGCATAGCAGTATTTGGACATCAAGATTTCCTAAACTATTATAATATCGATATTTAGTTATTGGAATTGCGTATTGCCATATCAATTCAATGTCTCTGTATAATGTAGTTTTGTATAAAGATTTAGGACATTATGAGTAATGGAAAAGCATCTTGGTAGCATATACTTACGCCCACTACAAAAACTCACATGCCAATAAACATTCATTTTTGTTGTGATTCACTAGAAATGCCATTTTCAGGTAGGAATAAAGTAGATGCCACGTAGGAAATGAGCATCCCCTCTTTGGATCACTTTTTTGTTTTATGATCTGTCGTATATGTTCAATGTTCACTAATAATTATTTTTCTTCTTTTTTGTTTGTGTGTGTGTGTGTGGGAGTAAGGGGTTTCAAAGGAATTACACTGGGTGACTTGGAGTTGGTTTTTGCTGTTACTTTTGTTTACGATTACAATGCTGTGTAATGAAGTGCATCGGATATCTGCAAGATTTGACGGCGTCAGTTTCAGAGATAAGATGGAGAAAGAAGTTGAGGTGGGGGAGCGGTTGTACTTGTGTTTTATAATATGCGTACTTGTGTGTGTGATTGACTGAAGTGATATTTTTAGGAGAGCGGGTGGGAGTGGGAGAGGGAGTGGGAGTGGAAGTGGGAGTGGGAGGGAGAGAGAGATTCTTTTAATTTCATGCTTAATCATAATGTTTTCCTATAAATCTTCACTATTATATGATTACTTAATAACAATAAGAGATCAATTACTTATTCCTCTTTATTTCTTTTTTAGCCTTTGTTCATTTCCAAGAAATGGTAGAATTCCCAAAAATTGGGTCCATTCCTATGTTCTTTCCATAAAGACGTACGCCTATGCGTCATTTATGCAGACATTGCTTGCACTATTTACCCTGACTATCGGTGTCTATTCACATGGTTTGTTTCCCTTTAGGATAAGAGTTATCTAATTTGTAATTAGAGCTATATTTTTCAAACTAATTAATGGAGAAGGTACATCCCTTTTAATTTCTCTCGAGATCTTAGAACATTGGTTCCAATCATACAATGCACAATAGTTTTTGGACATCAAAATGTCCTAAACTATTCTAACACCTATGTTTTGTTATTAGAACTAGTGCAAGCATGTGCCTGTCGGCACAGCAGTGGGCCGCCTTCAACGGCAAGACATCCCCCGGGCCAGGCTTTCAGGCTTCCATTCAGGCCGGGCTTCGAGCTCATGGTGGGGCCCGAGCCTGGCCCATGGTATGTTCGGGTCGGGCCGTTGACCGGGCAGAGCCGGATTCGGGCCGTTGACTTTCGGGCCGGGTTCGAGTCGATGTGATTTTTTTACACCCCAAATCCCATAACTGTCTTTCCTATTTTCTCTCTCTAAGTCCGACCCTCTCTCTCTCTCTCACTTTCCTTACCCGTCCAAACCTCCACTCGATCTCTTCATCACAGCCAACTCCCGATCTTTTCTCTCTTTCCTTACCCGTCCGATCCCAATGCACGTCACCCCCCCAGTCCGACTCTCTCTCTCTCTCTCTCTCTTCTCTCATGCCTTATCTAATCCTAAGCTCCAACTATAACCATTCATGCACACCCCACCCCCAGCCTTGCACAACTAATCCCAACCATCCCTTACACCCCTTATCTTAATGCCAACCTCTACCCGACCTGATCGCAGTCGTCCACTCGAAGCCCTCACGTCCTCAGCCATCTCACGATCTCCTCCCCCTCTTCAGTGCACCTCTCACCTCCCGATCCTTTCTCATTCCTTCCTTATCTGCACCAACCCGATTGTCTCTGTCTCTCTCTCTCTCTCTCTCTCTCTCTATATATATATATATATATATATATATATATATATATATATATATATATATATATATATATATATATATATATATATATATATATATATATATATCCTAATTTCTCTTTCTAACAACCTGATCACCAACCCATCATTCTCTCTCTACCCCATTTGATCTTATCTCTCCCTCTTTCGTTCTTTTTCATTAAAAAGGTGGCAACTCCCCCCTCTTCCCTCTTCTCTGTCTCTTTTTTGATCTCTATCTAGGTTGCAC
Organism: Chamaelirium japonicum; assembly: GCA_947650365.1. Classification (NCBI taxonomy): domain Eukaryota; kingdom Viridiplantae; phylum Streptophyta; class Magnoliopsida; order Liliales; family Melanthiaceae; genus Chamaelirium; species Chamaelirium japonicum. The sequence continues at coordinate 68,428,928 of OX393556.1, read as the reverse complement.
CATCGTGAAATCCTGGTCGTTAAAACCTAATCATAGACGTCCATGATCTTATATCCTCGAGGAAAGAGAGAGACAGAGAGAGATCGTGGGGAAGAGAGAAGGAGAGAGACAGAGAGAGAGATCGGGGGAAGAGAAAGAGAGACGGAGAGAAAGAGATCGGGGAAGAGAGAGAGAGAGAGAGACGGAGAGAGAAAGAGATCGGGGAAGAGAGAGAGATAGAGAGAGATTGGGGGAAGAGAGAGAGATCAGGGGAAGAGAGCAAAATCGGGGGAAGAGAGAGAGAGAGAGATTGGGGGAAGAGAGAGAGATCGCGGGAGGAGAGAGAAAGAGAGAGAGGGGGAAGAGAGGGTGTTGAAGCATTTTTGTCTAATCAGCATGTATTTTTGTCTAGTCAACGTTCCATTTTGTCTAGTCTGTTGGTGAAATGTTTTGGAAAAACAGTCAATGAGCTGTCACTGCTTTGCAGTACAGCTGTTGTCCATAGAGCATACCACCTTTTGCCCATTTGACCGTTGGGTATAGAGCAGACCACCTTTTGCCATTTGACCGTTGGGTATATAGCAGATCACCTTTTGCCTATTTGATCGTTGGTAACCATCAAAGCCTTTGATGAGTATAGCTTTTCATCCAACGGTCACATGGACTCAAACGGTAACCCATGCACCAAATGCCCAATGGTTTGATGGCCACTTATGGCTGCCCAATGGTTTGATGGCCACTTATGGCTGCCCAACGGTAAAACTTTGGGAAAAGCCTATAAAAGGCACTTGAGACCAATGCTTTGACATAGAAAAATTATCCTATTCCACTCTAAAAATTATGTGCTATCTCTTTCTCATATTTTGGTCAAGAAGAAGTGCTGCGGTTCCGCTTCTTCATTTTCGGAAATATTTCTTCTATCGGTTTTCTTTAGTGTCGCTGGGTTCCTGTAAGTCGATCGAGGTTCGCAAAGCCTTCTTGGAGCCGTGCCGACGAGAAGGAGGTCGCCTGACCGAGGTCGTCGTATCTCCGAGAACCATTGCCACGAGACCCGCACGAGGGGGGGCAATAAGTTTCTTAGGACAGTGCCTAGCGTGCTTCGACCACAGGCCAGAGTTTCTAACTCTACTCTTGTCCCATCACTAGTTCTAAATTAATCTATTTGCATCTAATAGAGAAATCTAAATAATTAGATATAATTTAGATAGATTACTTTTTTCTTTTAGAAAAATTCGGCAAGGTGAATGACGATTCCATAGAACCCGCTCTGTCTAGGCAAACAATTTCTAAAAGAATATTGTGACTTGTCTTTGCTTGCGTGAAAAATAATATTTGCTAAATAATCAATTATTTAATATAAAGTATTTAATTAATTTATAAGTTTGCTAATATAGAACGATTATATTTCCAATAATCCAAGAAACTTATTGATATAATTTAATCGTTCATAAGCATCCATATTAGTGAAAATGATTAATCATTATTTTCTTTTTAACGTGCTCACTAATCATCTGTTAGCCTACGTGATCATCTATTAGACATTATTCCGTGCTATCTATTAGTTACTACTAGTTACTAGTTACAAAATTATTTTTTACAAGGTTAATTAGAAGCATATATTTTAGAAAAGACTATAAGATGTCATTGGAATATTCCATTGCCTACGTTGTCTAGAAAGGCTTGACAAACCGGCATTAAATTGCCCAAGGTAGCTTGGTATTTGAGCGAGCCTAGTGCTCCACCTCCTACCTGGAGCCCATCTGACCGTTAGGATTTGGAAGTTTCATTTGGACTTCTAAAAGTCAAATCTATCTAAGTGTGCTTTAAAATTGACAAAACTTATTTTTCAATCCTCAGATTTCAACTCCTTACTTTGGTCCGAAATGACCTCACCAAACCGTGAAACCCTTAGTGCCAAACCCGAGAAGTTTGACGGGTCTAACTTCAAGAGGTGGCAAAACCATATGCGATTCTGGCTAACCACACTTGGATTACTGTCAGCCATAGGTGAAACCGCACCAGGAGTGTCCAGTGGGTCTAGTCAAACACGTCGTACCCGAGCCTCTACTTCACAACCTGAACCTGAATCAACTTCTGGCATTCCTACTAGGACCCCAGAAGAAATCAACTACCATGGCCTTCATAGGATTCTAGGGGCTTTATCTGATAGACTCTATGATATCTATTATACCATTCAAAATCCTAAGGACCTATGGCATACCCTAGAGCGTAAGTATGGCCTAGATGATGCTGGAGTAAAACGCTTCAAAGCGTCAGACTTCAACAACTTCAAAATGGTTGACTCCAAACCCATGAATGATCAGATTCATGAGTTTGAGAACCTAGTCCAACATCTGAAGACTAATGGTTCCACCCTTGATGAAACCTTCCAAATAGCCTGTCTTATAGATAAACTACCTGCTTCTTGGTCCGAGTTCTCTAAACACCTAAGTCATACCCAAGGTGACCTAACCCTAACTCAAGTTCTAAACTCTATTAGAATTGAGGAGCAACATAGGCTCAGAGAAAAGGGATCCTTTGAATCCAAACCTAAGGTCAACAACATAGAAAGTCAACCATCCAAGCCATTCTAAAAACCTAGTAAGTTCCAGAAGAAACCTTTCCACTCTAAGCCTAAGCCATATACCAAGAAGCCCTACCATAGCAACCATAACCCAAACCATCCCAAGGACCAAAAGAAGGAAGGAGTGCGTTGCTGCTATGTCTGCGGTCGGACCAATCACATGGCCAACCAATGCTTCTACAAGAAGACAGCACCACCTCCAAATCCAAGAAGGAATGATCCAAAGCCACCCGGCTCTCAAGTCAACATGATGACTTCTGGATCTGGCTCTTCTGGGACCGCTTTCAGGTATGTTCTCTTCACCCCTGAAGTTAGCATGACCTTTCAAGCATTTGATTGGTGGATTGACACGGGAGCTAACATTCATGTTTGCTCTGATCAATCTTTGTTTTTCACCTATCAGGTCTCAAGTGGAGGAGCTGTAAGCATGGGGAACAATACTGAGGCTCGTGTGCTAGGGATAGGACGGATCAACCTGAAGCTGACATCGGAGAAGACCCTAACCCTGCGCGGAGTCCACCACGTTCTGGAGATTAGGAGGAATCTAATTAGTGGGTCTTTGTTAGTACAATATGGGTACAAGCTTGTATTCGAGTCCAATAAAGTTGTAATAACTAAGGGAACAAATTTTATTGGAAAACGATTTCTATGTGATGGATTATTTAAATTGAATGTTTATAATCCTTCATCCATAATTTTGAATATTGAGTCTTCGGTCACTTGACACCAAAGACTAGGTCATGTGAACTATAATTCTATCAAGAAACTCATGACCTTAAACATTATCCCTAAATCCGATACTAGGAATCTCGACAAGTGCGAGATATGTGTAGAAGCCAAACAATTTAAGAAATCCTTTAAAACTATCGATCGAGACTCCAAAATACTTGAACTAATTCACAGTGATGTCTGTGATTCTGGGAGAACCTCGAGAGGTGGCAATAGATATTTTGTAACGTTCATAGATGACGCTTCAAAATATTGTCACCTATATCTTATTAAGACTAAGGATGAAGTACTCAGTAAATTTAAAATTTACAGAGCTCAGGTTGAGAACCAATTAGACGAAAATATTAAGATCCTTAGATCAGACCGAGAAGGGGAGTACACCTCAAATGAGTTAAGTGAATACTGTGAAGACTATGGAATACTCCATGAAGTCACAGCTCCTTACACTCCCCAATCCAATGGTGTAGCGGAGAGAAAAAATAGGACCCTTATGAACATGGTTAATTCCATGTTAATAAGCTCTGGAGCGCCAGAGAACTTATGGGGGGAAGCCCTGATGACAGCCTGTTTTATTCTTAATCGCATTCCCTTCAAACACAATGACTTGACTCCATACGAAGTATGAAAAAATAGAAAACCTAACTTAGAATATCTAAAAGTGTGGGGGTGCCTAGCTAAGGTAAAGATCCCTGATAACAAAAGAAATAAGATAGGACCTAAGACTGTAGATGCCATCTTTATCGGCTACGCTTCAGACAGTAACGCTAATCGATTTTTAGTGTTTAACTCTGAAATAAGCGAAATAACCAATAACACCATAATCGAAGCTAGAGATGCCTCATACTTCAAAAACGTCTTCCCTTATAAGGCTAGGATCAACACTAGGATTAATACCAATAACCAGGCCTCCAGTTCTAATCAGGTTACTCATATCGAATCTGAAGTCCAATTAGAACTTGAAGACCAGACTGAACTGGTAACCCAAACCGAACCTAGGAAAAGTAAACGTGCCCGTGTAGAAAAAGTCTTTGATGACTTCTATGCACTTCTGGTGGAGAACTCTCCATCCACCTATACAGATGCAATGAAGTCCAAAGACTCACCCTTTTAGAAGGAAGCCATAGATAACGAGATCCAATCCATACTTCAAAACCATACCTGGAAACTCACCAATTTACCTCCTGGTTGTAAAACCATAGGATGTAAATGGGTGTTTAAGAAGATGCTTAGACCCGACGGTACCATAGATAAATTTAAGGCACGACTTGTAGCCAAGGGTTTTACCCAAAAACCTAGGATAGACTACTTTGATGTCTACTCACCTGTCGCTATGATAACCACGATTAGGATCCTCATTGTCTTAGCTTCAATCTATAAGCTAGTCATACATTAAATGGATGTCAAGACTGCTTTCTTGAATGACGACCTTAATGAGGAAATATACATGGACCAACCCGAGGGATTTACTGTACCTGGACAAGAGGGAAAAGTGTGTAAGTTAATTCGATCCCTCTATGGACTTAAACAAGCCCCAAAACAATGGTACATAAAATTCGATGAAGTTATCTTATCCTATGGATTTGATATCAATACAATGGATGAATGTGTATACCATAAAGTAGATGGTAATAATGTTGTCATTTTATGTTTGTATGTTGACGATATCCTAATATTCGGTTCAAACATACAAATCATAAAAGATATCAAACATTTTTTGTCCCAAAACTTCGACATGAAAGATCTAGGACAAGCCGATGTTATTTTGAACACTAAGATCATTAGGAAAGACAATGGTCTAGTGTTATCCCAATCCCACTATGTCAAAAAAATCCTTAGAAAATTTTACAATCCCGATTGCCAACCGGTATCCACACCATATGATCCAAATACCCATCTGACAAAGAACACTGGACTTCCTAGACTACAGAGCGAGTATGCTCAAATCATAGGATCGCTAGGTTTTCTAGCGAACTATACTCGACCCGATATCGCTTACGCGGTAAATAGACTTAGTCGTTATACGTCTAACCCGAATGAGTCCTATTGGAACGCGTTAGAAAGAGTCTTTAGATACCTTAAGGGAACCATATCATATGGTCTCCACTATAGTGGATATCCAGTTGTATTAGAGGGATACTCTGATGCGAACTAGATTAGTGACTCGATAGATATTAAATCAACAACCAGGTTTGTATTCTTACTAGGAAGTGGAGCCATATCTTGAAAATCCACCAAACAGACCGTTATAGCTAGGAGTACCATGGAATCAGAAATGATAGCGCTAGATACCACTAGCACAGAAACAGAATGGCTTCGAGATCTCCTATATGAGATCCCATTGATAGAAAAGCCTTTACCGGCTATATCTATCCATTGTGATTGTCGATCAGCTATTGATAAATATAATCAAGAGAATGCTGATGTAAAAATAAATCGACATATGAAAGTGAGACATAGATCTCTCAGATATAAGATAAAAAATTAAATAATTGCCCTAGACTTTGTTAGATCCGAAAAGAATTCGGCGGATCATCTAACTAAGGGCCTTTCTAGGACAGTGATCTTAGAATCGTCGAGGGGGATGGGATTAAGCCCATAAGAAAAATCACCGCAGTGGGAACCCAACCTCACGGAGGTTCAATGGGTAGAAACAAACTGTAGTAGTGATTGAAAATGAGGAGCACTGAATAATGCTCTCGTCCCTATGACGTCAGTGCTTATTAAAAGCAAGGGGTAGGATGAGTTTAAAACTCTTAATAAGTCCAAGACCCATGAGGCGGGGTGTCGCCTTGCTCACACCCCTATTAGGACTTACCTATATGTATGTCGTTGTGAGGCCGCAACTCTGGGACCAGGGCTGCTCTCTAGAAACATACACGAAAAGATATCTACGCAAGGCCATTAATAGCGCAACCCGCTTAGAACCATCGAAAACTGTACTACGTGTACAACCTGTAGAAACCCAAAATAAGACTGGTTCAAGGCGCAGTCCACCAAGTCCTCACGGATGTATACAATTGTACTAAGTGAAGGTTCAAACCGGAAGGTATCTACACCTACTGCGTAGTATAAGGAATCCAGCAAAAGTCTTTATTTATTTGAATTTAATTTTTCAATATCTGATGTTTTTAAAAACATATGGGGGATTGTTGGTGAAATGTTTTGAAAAAACAGTCAATGAGCTGTCACTGCTTTGCAGTACAGCTGTTGTCCATAGAGCATTCCACCTTTTGCCCATTTGACCGTTGGGTATAATGCAGACCACCTTTTTCCCATTTGACCGTTGGGTGTATAGCAGATCACCTTTTGCCCATTTGACCGTTGGTAACTATCAAAGCCTTTGATGAGTATACGTTGGCTTTTCATCCAATGGTCACATGGGCTCAAACGGTAACCCATGCACCAAATGCCCAATGGTTTGATGGCCACTTATGGCTGCCCAATGGTTTGATGGCCACTTATGGCTGCCCAACGGTAAAACTTTGGGAAAAGCCTATAAAAGGCACTTGAGACCAATGCTTTGACATAGAAAAATTATCATATTCCACTCTAAAAATTCTGTGCTATCTCTTTCTCATATTTTGGTCAAGAAGAAGTGCTGCGGTTCCGCTTCTTCATTTTCGAAAGTATTTCTTCTATTGGTTTTCTTTAGTGTCGTTGGGTTCCTGTAAGTCGATCGAGGTTCGCAAAGCCTTCTTGGAGCCGTGCCGACGAGAAGGAGGTCGCCTGACTGGGGTCGTCGTATCTCCGAGAATCATTGCAACGAGACCCGCACGAGGGGGGGCAATAAGTTTCTTGGGACAGTGCCTAGCGTGCTTCGACCACAGGCCAGAATTTCTAACTCTACTCTTGTCCCATCACTAGTTCTAAATTAATCTATTTGCATCTAATAGAGAAATCTAAATAATTAGATATAATTTAGATAGATTACTTCTTTCTTTTAGGAAAGTTCGGCAAGGTGAATGACGGTTCCATAGAACCCGCTCTGCCTTGGCAAACAATTTCTAAAAGAATATTGTGACTTGTCTTTGCTTGCGTGAAAAATAATATTTGCTAAATAATCAATTATTTAATATAAAATATTTAATTAATTCCTAAGTTTACTAGTATAGAACGATTATATTTCCAACATAGTCAGCATATAAACCACCGTGTCATGTTATATAGATTGTATGTTGTAACGTCAATTCATCATCTATGTATAATGTAGTTTTGAATAAAGATTTTGGGCATTATGGCTAATGGAAAAGCATCTTGACAACATATATTGACGTCTACTATAAAATCTCACATGCCAAGAAATATTCTTTTACGGCGGTTCACTAGAAATGCCTTTTCCACGTAGGACTAAAGCAGATACCATGTATGAAACGATCATCACTTTGTTTTATGATATGTCGTATTTGTTCACTATTCACTCACAATTATTTTTCTTCTTTGTCCAACAAAAAAAAATTATGTTATTTTTTGTTTGTGTGTGTGTGTGTGTAAAGAGCAATTAAGGATTTTCAAAGAAATAACACTAGTGATGTGAAGTTGGTCCGGGCCGACCGTAGCTTTTGTTTACGATGAAGACGACGGTGCGTCGGATATCCACAAACTTTGACAATGTTAGTTTTAGAGATAAGACGGGAAGAGAAGTTGAGGTGGGGATAGGGTTTGTATAGAGAGATTTTTTTCTTTCATGCATTAATCATAATGTTTCTTACAAATCTTCACCATTATATGATTACTTAATAACAATAAGAGGTTGATTAGTTATCCCTCTTTATTTATTTCCCTCTAGCCTTTGTTTATTTCCTCGTGGTCTTTCCATAGAGCAACCTATGTGATTTAGGCAAACATTGCTTCTACGAATTTTTTTTTCTTCTGAGTGTCACTTTCTATTCACCTGGTTTGATTCCCTTTAGGATAATAATTATCTAATTTTTAATTGGGACTCTATTTTTCAGATTAATTAATAAATGAAACACGTCCCTTTTAATTTCTATCGATATTTAGGGACATTACCTCCAATCAGACGGTGCATAGTCGTATTTGGACATCAAGATATCTTAAACTATTCCAACATCTACTTTTTGTTATCGGAATTGTGTATTGTCACGTCAATATAATGTCTCTATATACTATGATTTTGAATAAAAATTTAGTACATTACGGGTTATAAAAAAATATCTTGGCAGCATATACAAACCTCTACTACAAAAACTCACCCTATTGAATAGGTCCAACTGAACAAAATATGGAAATACAATATATCATATAATTAGTCTTCAAGAAATTGATTGGTAGATGGTACTAAACATCATCAACTAAAATATACAAAAAAAAACTAAGATATATATCATTGACTTCCAATGATTGAATTGTTGGGAAAAGAATCATCAACAAACAATGGGTTAGTTTCGAATCTATCAACAAAGTTTGCAGTGAGCAATGCAGTCAGAAGAGTCTCCCGGCAAACTCTGCAACATCCTCTCCATCTTCACATGATGAGGATGAAGCATAGGATGCAAGGCCCTTCATCTCTGAAAGCCTCCGCCCGAGCCGCAAAGCCACCTTCATCTCGAACAGATCACCATTCTCTCTCCTCTCCGCCTCTCCCTCCCCCAAGTTGGACTCGATCTCCTCCTCCAACTGCCGATAGAATCCAGCGCAGTTGCGGCACAGCTCGAACACCATGCCCATTTGCCCCCCGTGCTCTAGGCTGTTCACCACCGTCGAGAGCGCCCCACCAACCACCCCAACCAACGCCGGCCACGGCCCGAGTGCCGGAGCTCCGATCAAACCAGCCCCGACAGCCGCCACGCCGGCGAGGAGAGGTCCCGAGATTGCTAAAACCTTGTTAGCTTGCAAGACCTGCTTGCCAAAGTGCATGTATTCCTCGGTATCCTTCGCCTTCACTACCCGAAGAACCCCCTTCATTTCCTCCTCAAGTTCTCTGCTCCAACCGTTCGTTCCGACCCCCTTCGCCGGCCTCCGGTTCGGTTTCGGCCACCATACCGTGGGCTCGACTGTCTCGGGGAACTTCTCGAGCATCCCTGGGAGCAAGGGCAGCGGGTACGCCTTGTCGAGGGCCAGCACTTTCTCCATCGCCTCCTCGACATCGGCCTCTGCCGGAGCTCGGAGGGCGAGGCCAGTGCGGATCGATCCCTCGAGCTGCCGGAACAGGCGGGTGGCGTTCCTCTGCTCCTCGGCAAGCTGCGACGGCTGGATCTTGTTGGTGATCAGCATCATCCCCGTCGCGGCGGCGAACAGGAGAGCCGAGGATAGCTTGAGGGCCAGAAGGTGGGGCGTCGAATCATCGACGGCGGGGATGGCTGAGATACCGGCCATGATCGAGGCGGTGAGGGTGATGGAGTTGACGGAGTTGAGGAGGAGGTGGCCCCAGTTGTTCCGCTGCTCTCCGATGATATGGTGCATCTCGGCCCGGTCGGCCGCGGCTTCGGCGATGGCGTAGAGCTTGGAGGCGACGTTGTTATCTGGGTTGCAAGGGACGGGAAGTGATTGGGTGCTGTGGGTGGCTGTTTGCTGTTCTCTCGAGCTCAGCTCCTCCAAGTTGATCTTGATGGGCAGATTCTGGATGGGCAGTCGACGATTCTTGGGGGTATAAAGACTGGCACAAATCTTTGGGCGACGTGAGGACGATGCTGATGGTGATGAGAGGAGATTGTGGGCTTGCAGAGTCGCCATGGATTTGGTTCCCGTACTTTGAGCTGGTTTCGATATCAGGGTGGTTGAGTTTATTTGGTGGTGAGAGGTGTACATGTGGGTGTAGTGTATTTATAGGCAGGGGGGGGGGGGGGGGGGTTTGGAGACATTGAAAGTTTCAAGTCTACGGTTTGAACCGCGAGCTTTCTAAGCGGAACCGGTCTGGATGAAACTGTCAACCGCACAGGGTTGGACTTCCGGAGCGTGGAGGGGGTAAAGCTTTGCATGCTTGAACCGTACCGGGAAGTCTGCATTTTGACGAGTATCAACTATTATAATAAATGAATGGATATCCCATGTTTAATGCCACCCTGATCTTAACTAATGTTACCCCGTTTCACACTCACATTTTGTAGGCTGCAGTCTTAACTAGGGGTGGCAATGGATCATTTCGTGTCAAGTTTCGGGTCGTGTCCAAAACCCCTAGACCCGGATCCAACCCGTTTAACTAATCAGACCTTAAATCCGTACCCAACCCATTTATAAACAAATAGACCCGATAAGATCCGTTCACCACACAAGTCTATTCAATTGACTCGATCTGACCCAATCAGACTCCTGACCTGATCCAATAAGACCCGTTGGTACTACATACTACAGTATCGGATTGCGGGTAAATCCGATCCGACACGACCCGTTGAATTTTAAACGGATCTTTCCGGATCTACTATGTCCAGATCCTAAATCCGGACCCGATCCGTTTATTAAATGGGTCTATCATGTCGACCCATTTATGAACCGAACCGTTTAATCCGGATCCGCTAACTTCGTGTCGGATCTGACATGTGGGGTCAGAATTGCCGGCCCTATTCTTAACCACTTTTAATAGCACCCCCCACTTTAAGAGGTTGCACTCTCTCCCGATTTTCAGAAACCTAGGTTTGTGATTGTGATGGTTGGTTCTTGGTTGAGTAGGTTTGGTTGGTTGTACTCTTAATTTTTTATTACTACCCCAAAAATAATAGGTTGGACTTTCTCCCGAGTTTTAGAAACATGGGTTTTTTTTTTGGAAATCAGAAAAATGGGTGATGGGTTTGTGATTGTGGGTTTGGCTGGCTGGAGGGTTGGTCTCATCATTATATCCGTGGTACAGAGAAGAAAAGAGGATGAGATGCAGATCAGAGAAAAAATTAGAAGAAAATTCAGATGTAAATCACAGGAGAAATTTGCTAACAACATTTATATTCCTCATTGAATCACCCCACAGAGTTAAAATACACATTTATAGGTGAGTTTTTATGTTATAACATAAGGTGCATGTTAATGTTAATTGTCCATCTAGTTTGTGGGTGAGTAAAAGTCGTCGCTCAGAATCCCTGCATGGTGGGAGGACGAGCTCAGTGCTCGAGGTGTCCACCATATGCTTTGGATTCGATAAAGGTGGAACGTCGAACTCTGGCAAAGATAGGAGAGCTCCCTAATGTTGTTTTTGGGGGTCTCGTTGATGAGACACTTGGCCAAGATAGACGGGCACACTCCATGCGAGGTGGGACGACGAGTTCGGGACTCGAGTTGTCCACCATAAGTTTCATAGTTCAGCATGAGTGGACCGGTGAGTTCTGGCGAGCTTCGGGCGACATTAGAGGACCGCCAAACATGAGTCTAAGGTTGGCAGAGGGACAAACAAGCTAGCTAGGACGGGACCAACGAGCTCCTTGATGACGTCACGTCAGGTGAGCTCCCTACTAATGTCAACTCGAATGAACTCATTGCTGACGTCACCTTAGACAGTACCCTGGTAATGTTACTTTTAGGGGGGCTTCTTATTGTGGTTTCTACGGGCGGGGGTAATTAAAGAGTTGCTCTGCTTGTTGGCTAGTCTTTTATGCCAAGCTTGTGAAAAGGTCGCAGAGGTGCTGTTGACGGAAGTTACCACCAGGGAATAATTTGGCGACAGTGGGCTTGGTAGCTTTGGCCATGTTTCCCTCCCCCTCCTAGTCCTAGATCAGATGTTACCTCCTCTAGAGATATTGGGCGACTGTTCGATGCCCTCCCACTCAACTACGTGGAGGTTGAGCGGTTGACGGTCCGAGTGCTAACAACACGCACAGGAACTACTCGACATGCGGTAAGTTTCTGAGGTGGAGAGGAGATAGAAAGATCTCGCAAGATGCATATGGTAGATGATCTGAAAGTGAATCGTACTCCAGCCGACTGTATATGGTTGTGATGTGTGTCAGGCCCACCTACTGGGGCCGACGAATTGGAGGAGATCTGAACTCCCTGGCCGGCGCGCATCACAGCCACACAATGTCAGGCGACCCGAAAGTGCATGTATGGTACTCCAACCGCCTGCATGCGGCAACTGGAGGAGATCCGAACTCCTTCTAGTGTGGATGATTTCTGATAAGGATTTACAGTTTGATTCCAGGATTTAAACAGGAAAGAGCTGAACCCACGTACCCCCTGACCAGACTCTACTTTCGACCAATTGAATTGTTTCAACACAGGCCAGATTGAACAGGTCCAATTTATCAACAACAACTAAAACATCATTAATTAATTGGAACCAATGAATTGTTGGGTACATCAAAAAAAAAAAATGTTGGAAAAAAGAATCACCAACAAACAAATGGGTCAGTTTTGAATGTATGAACAGTTTGCAGTCAGAAGAGTTTTCCGGCGAACTCTGCAACATCCTCTCCATCTTCACACGATGAAGAAGTGGCATAGGACGTGAGGCCCTTCATCTCTAAAAGGCTTCTCCCGAGCCATAGAACAACCTTCATCTCGAACAGATCATTGTTCTCTCTCCTCTCCGCCTCTCCCTCCCCCAAGTTGGACTCGATCTCCTCCTCCAGCTGCTGGTAGAATCCGACGCAGTTGCAGCACAGTTCGAACACCATGCCCATTTGCCCCCCGTGCTCCAGGCTGTTCACCATCGTCGAGAGCGCCCCTCCGACCACCCCAACCTATGCCGGCCATGGCCCAAGCGCCGGAGCTCTGATCAAACCAGTCCCGACGGCCACCATGCCGGCGAGGAGAGGTCCCGAGATTGCGAAAGCCCTGTTAGCCTGCAAGACCTGCTTGCCGAAGTGCATGTATTCTTCGGTATCCTTCGCCTTCACTACCCGAAGGACCCCCTTCATCTCCTCCTCAAGTTATCTGCTCCAACTGTTCGTTCCGACCCCCCTCGCCGGCCTCCGGTTCCGTTTCGGCCACCAGACAGTGGGCTCGACCGTCTCGGGGAACTTCTCGAGCATCCCTGGGAGTAAGGGGAGCGGGTACATGTGGTTGCTCTAATATTTAGAGGCAAAAGGGGGGGGGGGGGGGGGGGGTAAAGTTGAAGTTGGTTTAAGTCTATGGTTTGAACCGGTGAACTTTCAAAGCAAGGATGGTTTGGATGAAACTGTCAACCGCACAGGTTTGGACTTTCTGAGAATTGAGGGGGGTAAAGCTTTGTAGGCTTGAACTGGTCATGCTAATGTAGTTTGAGTGATAGAGAAGTTTGCATTCTGACAAGTATTTGATCAATAACATATCTTCTTTTATTAGATTTTTCTTAAATAATTTATTTTAAAAAATTGATTAAAAAAATTTATTTGGAAGGAAATGATCCAAAAATTTTAATTTAGCAGCAACGGATTTATATGGTTGCTCAACTGCCGTATAAGTAAAAAATAGCCGTTTACTTTCCGTGATACTACCCGATAGCCTTTATAAGGCAGTTCGACTATTGTCTAAAGTTCAGACTAACCGTTGGGGTCTTTATACGGCAATCAGACTGCCATATAATAAGTCATTGATCTTTATAAGACAGTCAAACCGCCGTATAATGTTTTAAGACAGTCAAACTGTCGTATAAGGTTATACGGTAATCAAACTGTCGTATATCGGGGAATGCATCAATTAAACTGTCTATACGTGTGACGACCAAGATCCAATAGGCAAAGAGCCAAGAATCTTGAGGCTGTGATGTTAAGATGGATGAGGTGAGGTCAGGTGTCCAAGAGCACCAAGTTAGCCCCACATCGCCAAGAGAGAATGAGATCATGAACTACTTATATAATTTTTTCTCCCAAACATAGAAGATGCATTCTAAAACCGTGCGCTGCTACGGATATCGTAAGAACTCCGTAGTTAAGTGTGCTCGAGCGAGAGTAGTACTTGGATGGGTAATCCTTTAGGAAGTCCTCGTGTGAGCACGGGCAAAGCGGACAATATCTTGTGTGTTTGAGGTGGATGTTACAAAATGGTATCAGAGGTGGTTTTCTTCACAATGGGGGTTCTAACCCTATACGTTGATGTGTAGCCCTTAAGGGGGGTGGATTGTGATGACCAAGATCCAATAGGCCAAGAGCCAAGACTTCTGAGTCTGTGATGCCATGATGGAGGAGGTGAGAAGAGGTGTCCAAGCCCACCGAGTTAGCCCTAATCGCCTGGAGAGAATGAGAGCCCTAGGTACTTATATAATTTCCCCTTCCAAACAAGATCAAAGCGGACAATATCCTGTATGTTTGGGAGATGTTACAATATGATAAATGAAATGTCGTATAACTCTGTTGCTGCTAAATTAAAAGTTTTGGATATGTTCTTTCCTAAATTAATTTTTAAATTATTTTTAAAAAATTGATGTTTATAAAAATACTTAAATGGCAGTTTATTTTTTTATTTCAAGTGGTCCTCTGATATCATGTGGCGAGTGAGCACCCGAGTTAGCACCTTAAAGTGCCTATCACATTGGCTATATTATTTGGTGGGATCTCAATGAACACTGCATCCTGGATGCAATTTTCATTAACACCGTTGAACCCTGGATCAAGACCGGTGTTAATCCATGAGCTGAGATCGGTATTTTGTAACTGGACAGATCATTGTATCCATAATGTTGGAAAAAATTTCGTTCTTAACTAACAAAATTAGGACTTTCTCAAAAATTCTTAATGGCAAAAATTTTTATCAGAAATTCCTTGTTAAAGTAAAGCGGGTTCTATAAAACCATCATACAGCTAGCCAAACTTTTCTAGAATAGAAAATGATTTATATTTGATCCTAAATAAATTATCTCAAATTATTTAGGATTTAGTATTAGATGCAAATCGATTTGATTTTATTAGATCTACTAATATGAAAAGAAGAGAGATAGAAACTCTACCTGATGGTCAAATTGCGCTAGCTAGGTACTGTCCCAAGAATCTTATTGCCTCCTCTCGTGTAGGTCTCGTGACAACTGATCTCGGAAATACGACCCGATCATGCAACTTCCTTCTCGTCAATACGGCTTCTACAAGGCTTTGCGAACCTCAAACGTCTTTGAGTAACCCAGCAAGACTCCAAAAAAGAGAAGAGATTCTCTCGGAACAAAGAGCTAACAACGCAACACAGTCTTGATCCGAGCGAGAGAGAGAGAGAGAGAGAGAGAGAGAGAGAGAGAGCACAACAATTCTGATTTTCACATTGTTCTTTTTCTATGGTTGTTCAGGCCCTTATATAGGTATTGCGCAATTAATAGGAGACTAAATGATGGGGCTACAACAGATCATTTTCATTTACTTCACATGTTACAGCTCGTGGAGAGTTTTCTCGTAATGGCTAGTATGCAGCAATGGCTAGTAGCCTATATAGAAAATAATAAATATAATTAAAAGAAAGAATTAAAACAAAATTAATAATAGGACTTGTCGGGCCGAGCCATTTCGAAGGTGCTATCGTGTCCGGATCAACACATAATGCATTGTGTAGATGCAGTGTTCCAAGTAAAAGACATTCAACGAAAACTGGTTTTTGAACCCTCATGCTGGTTGTGGTGTTCAATGGAAAAAATCTTGGAACTCAACCCGATTGCAGTGTTCAATGAAAGCCTTAGGGTGTGTTTGGCATTGGTTTTGGAGGCTTAGTTTGGCGTCAAAACTAGTTCTGCTTGCCAAACTGGTTTTGATATAAGATTTTAGTGCGTTTGGGATTCGATTAAAAATTTGGTTTTCCAAAACCAAAACCAAATAATCATCAAAACCCAAAAGCAGAAATTTTCTGGTTTTGGGTTCTTCTTTTGGGTTCTTGAGGCAAGAAGGCAAAACAATAATTGAAAGAAAATATTGTGAATAACATATATGTTGTAGAGAGAAACTATTGTAAAGAGAAAAAATTAAAACCAGGAGAATATATACATATCATATTGTAGAGAGAAAAAATTATTATAGAGATAATACTTTAGAGTAAATATATGATAGATATAAAAATATTACAGAGAGAAAATTCTAAAGAGAAGAATATAGATAGAGAGTATTAAATTAACAAATATATAGTGAGAGAAAATATTAAAAATAAAAAATATTATAGAGAGGAAATATTATAGAGAGAAAATATTGTAGAGAGAAAATATTATAGAAAAAGAAAATATTGTAGAGAGAAAATGTTATAGAAAGAGAAAATTTTAGAGAAAGAAAATATTATAGAAAGATAATATTTTAGAGAAAGAATATGTTATAGAGAGTAGTTTAGATAGAAAATATTATAGAGAGAGAAAAAAACATAGAGAGAATAAAAATATTAATAATAGAGAGAGAAGATATCATAGAGAGAGAAAATATAATAGAAATAGAATATTTTAGAGAGAGAAAATATTATAAAAAGAGAATATTTTAGAGAGAAAAATGTTATAGAGCGAAAACTTTAGACAAATAGGATATTTTAGAGAGAGAAAATATTATAGAAAGAAAATATTTTAGAGAGAGAAAATATTATAAAGAGAATATTTTAGAAAGAAAAAATGTTGTAGAGAAAGAAAATATTGTACAAAGAGAATATTTTATAGAGATAAAATATTATAGAAAGAAAATATTTTAGAGAGAGAATATATTATAGAGAGTAAAATTTGGAAAAGAAATATTATAGAGAGAGAAAATAACATAGAGGGGAGAAAAATATTAATTATAGAGAGAGAAGATATCATAGAGAGAGAAAATATTCAAGAGAGAATATTATAGAAAAAAAAATTTAGAGAGAGAAAATAGTATACAAAGAGAATATTTTAGAGAGAGAATGTTGTAGAGAGAAAACATTGTAGAATATGATATTTTAGAGAGAAAATTTTATAAAAAGAGAATATTTTAGAGAGAAAAAATATTTAGAGAGAGAATATTTTAGAAAGAGAAAATATTGTAGTGAGAGAAAATGACATAAAAAGGAACAAATATTATACAGAGAAAATATTATAGAGAAAAAATGGTATAGAAAAAAAATATTGCTGAAAGAGATTGAAGATATTGCAGATAAAAAACATTTTATAGAAAGATAATATTTTATAAAGAAAAAATATTGCAAAAAGAAAATATTGTAGATAGAGAATATTATAGAGAAAGAAAAAATATTGTACAATAAAAATATTTTAGAGAGAGAAAATATTGTAAAGATAAAATATTTTAAAGAGAAAATATTTAAAAGAGAAACTGAATGAGAGTAAATATTATAGAGAGAAAATATCATTGAGAGAAAAAATGGGGTAAAGAGAGGAGAAACAATATTGTAAAGAGAAAATATTAGAGAAAGTGTTATAGAGATAATATTTTTAGAGAGAGAAAATCTTATAGCAAGAGAATATTTTAGAGAGAGAAAATATTATAGAATGAGTATATTTTAGAGAGAAAATATTGTAGATAGATAAAATATTACAGAATGAGAGTATTTTAGATAGAAAATGACGTAGTGAGAAGAGAAAATATTATAAAGAGAAAATATCATAGAGATAATGTTTGAGAGAAAATATTGTAGAAAGAGAAAATATCGTAGAGAGAAAATATTGGAGATAACATTTTAGAAAAATAACTGCAAAACTAGTTTTAGGCTCAAAATTGGTTTTATTGCCAAATGCTCAAATGTTGATAATTCTAGAACTGGTTTTCGATAAGTTAAAACTGGTTTTGCACTAAACTAGTTCTTGTTATTTCAAAATCAAAACCTAAAATTTCAAAACCAATGCCAAACGCATCCTTAAAAGCAGAACACTTCGTACTGCTTATGGTATTCAATAACTTTTGGAAAAAAATTAGAATGACATTTAACTAATTTTTTGTTTTTAAAATATTATTTTGATGAAGAAAACCTCTATTTTATTTGCTAACTTACACTGACCTCCCTTGAGGTTGCCTAATTTATATAGACATCCCCCATTGTTCTGGTATTTAAAATAACCTCCCCTTTGCTTTAGTACTCATAAACATATTCACTCCTCCATTAGCGAGTCATCAGTATCTCATACCAGAAATACTCCTTTGACTTAAGGTCATTTTGGACATTTTCCTATTTCATTAATGGAGTTAAGGGTAGTGCTAACAATAGAGGCCAATCAACCAAAGGTGTCGGCTGGAGCTCACAGTCTGAGGATTGCATCCTCCACTAAAGGTAAATCTATTCTTGAAGAAGGGTGGCAAACAGTTGGAGTGGTTCACAAAAGGGTACCTCCAACACCTGTGGTGGGTCCTAGCACCATGGCTTCTAAATCTCGGTTTGCTATTTTAGAGGATGTTGGTCAGGAGGAGCAGGAGGATGGAGCTGTAGGAGCTGCTGGAGAGATTCTAGTCCAAAGCGATATTGGCATTGTTGTTGCTGATGCAGCAACTGTCAGAAGTGTTGTAGCTGTAGAGGCAGTACCTGATGCTGTAACACAGCCTGGTGGCGATGTTACACAGCTTGTGGGGGCTACTGTTGCCACAGTTGTTGTTACGCAGAGTAATGCTGCTATTACACCTGGGTTCTGCAGTGCTGTTGCTGCAAAACCTGATGGTGTTACACGAGTGGGTGCTGCTACTGAGGCTGTTAATGTTGGTGTTACACCTGAGGTCTGTGAGGCAATTGCTGCTGTTACAACTGGTTTCAGTAGTAATGTTGCTGCAAAACCTGATGTTACACGAGGTGGTGCTGTTGCTGAAGCTGTCAATGGTGTTGTTGCTATTGTTGTTGCAGAAGAGTGTGAGGCTAATGCTGTTGTTACACAGGCGGGTCAGGAAGGGAGGGCTAATGTTACGCAGACTATAAGGTCTAATACTGAACAGCAAGAGGCGACTGTAACACCAAATGTTGCTGATGCAGTACTTGATGTTACACTGCCTAAGGATGCTGTTACGCAAGTAGAGGCTGCTGATGTTGATGCCTTTGCTGGCTCCCATTTTGGTGTACTAGGTGAGGCTCTTGACCCAACGATGAAGTCAAGGAATCAGAGAAGCCCAACTCCTACCTCAACCCAACGAGGCATTCTGAGGGTGGCTGGGGTGTCAGTTGCAGACCCGAACATTGGCCTTCTCATAAGTTTGGAGACTCCCACCACTACCTCTAGCATCAATGACGCTAACGTAGACACTCAGGACGTGCATAACGAGGAAGAAACTCCGATCATGGATGGAGTAAGAAACAGCACGGGTGGTAACGGCATTGTGTTCGATCGGAATTACTTGGTGGGCATCCCCAAAAGGGAACACAAGAGCGTCAATTTGGCTATCGCGGCAATCATGAATGATTTTGGTGACAAAATTTCCTGTGATGGCGTCTACGAGTTGAACCCAATGAAAGAGGGGGCGGATTGCCTCCACTCGATGGCAATTAAGTACCGAAATTGGCCCCCAGATACCCCCTTGCACTTCTTCCAATTGCATCAGGACCTTATCGATCGATTCCTCGCCAATCAGGTTAAGCAACTCAAGTCAACAATGGAGAGCGATCGTATAACCAGAAGTGGGGTGAGGAAGTGATCAACCCCTGATCTAGTCCATGTGGAGCGCATGTTTTATGATGCTCGCTTGTTTGAGATCGTATTCCGATGAGATCTTTTAGTTAGAGAGGTGTTAAGATGTCTGCGCACAGTTGTGAGTCTAGCTCTTTGGGAGCCTTTCGCTTGCTCATCCTGAGTATAGCCTGGATCTGTAATTTTCCTTCTTCCCACTTTGTGGGTTCCTAATGAAATCTTACTTACCGTTCAAAAAAAAAAACAATAGAGGCCAATGTAAATATCAACACTATATGATAGATCCGCATAATTTAGGCAAACCTCAAGGGAGGCTAGGTGAACGTAACAAAGCAATGTACTTCAATGACACATACGGGCTCTTGGCCTGGTGGTACTTCCCCTCTCCCAAGTTGGAGAGGCCAGTCCCATGTTTCCTGGCCATTGATGTCATGTCCACAAGATTATGAATGTCGTCCCACCCCCCCTCTGTTCATGTCTTCATGTTTCTATCTACGAACCTCCTTGAGCCCTAGCTCTTGCACCATATCCTCTGACCCCCTGGTCGGTCAAGCACAAATAAAAAAAATCAAAAACAGATCCAAGATAATGATATTTTAATAAATGGACCAATAGTTTAAAAACTATCAAAAAAAGATTCTTTACGCCAATTGAACTAGCATATATCTATGGGTTTACTCCAGTTCAATTGGCTTAAAAAAGAGGGTTGGACTTTTGTGACCAAAATTTCATTTCTCGCACCTTCTGAGTTGAGAGTATTCTGATCTTAGTCAACCTCATCAACATCACCACTTCTTTAGTTTTTTCGGGTGAAGTGTCTTCTCACGAGTGTTTCTTTTCTTCTCCTCCTGACTAGATATGCTCCATACCTTCTGATGGACATGTTTTGTCCTCCTCCCACATCACGACTTCACGAGGCTATTTAAAAGGGCAACTAAGTATGTCCTTTTGGGGATCAGTGTTGAGCATAAGAGATATCGTTGCAATGACCTATTGAGTCGTCATTTTTGCATCTCTCACCATGTCTCATTTATTGAGGATGCCCTTTATTACTCTTCTGCGGCTCAGGATATCACTTTTCTGGAGACTCCTCCCACTTAGTCTCTGACTCTTGAGCCACTTTTTCTATTTATGTTAATCCCACATGCTCTCCTTTCACCCCTTTTCTTATCTTCAGTGCCGCCACCCACCTCTGTCACTCCCTGTATTTTCGAGGACTCTTCTAGGGACTCCTCTCCTCCTTTCGTGTCATCTATTTGGTTATTGCAAGTTTTGAACCATGGTATCTCTAGTGAGTGGATACGAACAGACGATGCTCAAATTGAATAGGCATGTCCTGAACAAAAAAAATAGGGAGAGAAAAGAAAGAGATGTGAAAAGGGTTACCTAGCATGGAGAGAAAGAGGCTATGTCTTGGGGAGAATGGATAATGACTCTCATTAGGCCATGGCCAATATAAGGGCAATACATGTAAGTCCTATATACACTAAGTGTATGAATATATATGAATACATCTTAACAACCACCCCTCAAATTCAAGGTAGATCATACACCAAGAGTTTGCCAATCAAAGACTGAAAGCTTGGCGTAAGATATGACTTCGTGAAAAAGTCAGCTATCTGCTCTGCTAAGGGAACGAATAGTAATGAGATTGTATTGGCCTCATACTTCTGTCGGACGAAGTGACTATCAATCTCAATGTGCTTTGTCCTCTCATAAAAAACCGGATTGCTAGCAATCTGAATAAAACTCTGGTTATCATAGTAAAGTGGAGTAGGTCCGGAGAAAAAAACACTGAGATCACTGAGAAGACACCAAATATGGACTCTCTCCTTGGTCGTGGAGGCTATGGCCCTGTACTCAGCCTCAGTGCTGAAAATAGATACCACTTTCTGCTTCTTGTTACTCCAGGATATCAAAGAGTCACCAAGAAACAAGCAGTAACCAGTGGTGGAGTAGCATGTAATCGGTTCTCCAGCCTAGTCTGCATCTGAGTAGGCTCGAAGACTGAGAGAAGAAGACGACGACAAAAAAAAGAAGCGAGTAACTGTCCCTCTATGGTACCGAAGGATTCGAAGAAGAGCACCATAGTGAACTGAGTGTGGAGCTGCAACAAATTGACTGACAATGCTAACAGTATATGCAATGTCAGACCGAGCAATACAGAGGTAGACAAGCTGTCCCACAATTTGCCTGTATCGAGTGGGATCTAAAAGAGGGACTCCATCTATAGAACATAGCTTCGAGTGAAGCTCAATAGGGGTGTCTACTGTGCGGGTATCTAAGAGGGTAGCACGGCTAAGGATGTCAGAAAGGTATTTCTGCTGAGAAAGAAGAATGCCATCTACATTATATGCAACCTAAAGACCGAGAAAGTAGTGAAGAGTGTGGGGGAAAATCTTCGTGCCGACCCGAAGATTCTTGCAGCACCAGTCAATTGGAGTCGAAGTTGATGTCGAAGATCGTTGATCGATCTGTTGATTGAAGTCGAAGCCTTTTGATATGCAAACAGAGGAATGCAATCAGAGAAATTGTGACACGAGATGTGATCTCGGAGTTCAGCCGAAGCCTACGTCTCCGTGCTATAGGGAGCAACCCGAATTCACTAACACTTCTGTTGAAGTGACCTCGACAGGCCGAGTGTCACTGGAGATCTTCTGATCCCTTCGAAAGAGAAAAGAAGATCAACGAGAGATGGTAGATCGGAGTTAGAAAATCCCAGAGCTCTGGTTCTGAAAGTCAGATCTCAGAGTGGAAATCAGAATTCCGGATCTTCGATTTTCGATCCTTTTACATTCGAAGGCTCTGCTATTTATAGGATTCTCTGGTGGCAAATGGCGGTTTTCTGCTGTTGTATCTGGGGATTCTCCAGACTCGTGAGCCTACCGGGCAGGGCCGGTAGGTCCCGTGGTAGTTCTCGTGGGCCCAC
The DNA here is from genome assembly GCA_947650365.1 of Chamaelirium japonicum. Classification (NCBI taxonomy): domain Eukaryota; kingdom Viridiplantae; phylum Streptophyta; class Magnoliopsida; order Liliales; family Melanthiaceae; genus Chamaelirium; species Chamaelirium japonicum. The sequence goes on along the minus strand of OX393556.1, from coordinate 68,406,320 downwards.
CAGGCAGGGCCGGTGGGTCCCGTGGTAGTCTTCGTGGGCCCACCAGGCAGGGCCGGTGGGTCCTGTGGTAGTCTTCGTGGGCCCACCAGGCAGGGCCGGTGGGTCCTGTGGTAGTCTTCGTGGGCCCACCAGGCAGGGCCGGTGGGTCCCGCGGTAGTCCTCGTGGGCCTACCAGGCAGGGCCGGTGGGTCCCGTGGTGGATTTATGCCAAAATTTGCACCCACAGTTACCCCCTCCAAGTTAGCTAGAGTGCATTCTGGCTGGCTTGGACTTTGGTGCAAAAAATAGCAACTTCCTGTTTTGAAAAACGGACACGAAGAAACTTGTCGCATGTTAGAGGAAAAAGGGACTGATCGGTCAATTTGGACCGATCGGTCAAATTTGACCGATCGGTCAAAATTCAACCGGTCAAGAATCGGGTGATCGGTCAAAAAACAGGGTTTTTTGACCGATCCAGTAGTAAATTTGACCGATCAGCTGAAATTTGACCGATCGGTTAAATTTTGACCGATCGGTCATTTTTGACCGATCGGTCAAATTTTGACCGATCGGGCAAAATTCAACCGGTCAAGAATCGGGTGATCGGTCAAAAAACACGGTTTTTTGACCGATCCAGTAGAAATTTGACCGATCAGATAACTTTCGCCGATCGGACATGTTTTTCCGATCGGTGAAAAAATATCCGGTCAAGGTTCGAGTGATCGGCAAAAAACCTTGTTTTTGCCAGATCCAGTAGAAATTTGACCGATCAGATAACTTTCGCCGATCGGACATGTTTGTCCGATCGGTGAAAAAATATCCGGTCAAGGTTCGAGTGATCGGCAAAAAACCTTGGTTTTTTGCCAGATCAAGTAGAAATTTGACCGATCAAATAACTTTCGCCGATCGGACATGTTTGTCCGATCGGTGAAAAAATATCCGGTCAAGGTTCGAGTGATCGGCAAAAAACCTTGGTTTTTTGCCAGATCCAGTAGAAATTTGACCGATCAAATAACTTTCGCCGATCGGACATGTTTGTCCGATCGGTGAAAAAATATCCGGTCAAGGTTCGAGTGATCGGCAAAAAACCTTGGTTTTTTGCCAGATCAAGTAGAAATTTGACCGATCAGATAACTTTCGCCGATCGGACATGTTTGTCCGATCGGTGAAAAAATATCTGGTCAAGGTTCGAGTGATCGGCAAAAAACCTTGGTTTTTTGCCAGATCAAGTAGAAATTTGACCGATCAAATAACTTTCGCCGATCGGACATGTTTGTCCGATCGGTGAAAAAATATCCGGTCAAGGTTCGAGTGATCGGCAAAAAACCTTGGTTTTTTGCCAGATCCAGTAGAAATTTGATCGATCAAATAACTTTCGCCGATCGGACATGTTTGTCCGATCGGTGAAAAAATATCCGGTCAAGGTTCGAGTGATCGGCAAAAAACCTTGGTTTTTTGCCAGATCAAGCAGAAATTTGACCGATCAAATAACTTTCGCCGATCGGACATGTTTGTCCGATCGGTGAAAAAATATCCGGTCAAGGTTCGAGTGATCGGCAAAAAACCTTGGTTTTTTGCCAGATCCAGTAGAAATTTGACCGATCAAATAACTTTCGCCGATCGGACATGTTTGTCCGATCGGTGAAAAAATATCCGGTCAAGGTTCGAGTGATCGGCAAAAAACCTTGGTTTTTTGCCAGATCAAGTAGAAATTTGACCGATCAAATAACTTTCGCCGATCGGACATGTTTGTCCGATCGGTGAAAAAATATCCGGTCAAGGTTCGAGTGATCGGCAAAAAACCTTGGTTTTTTGCCAGATCCAGTAGAAATTTGACCGATCAAATAACTTTCGCCGATCGGACATGTTTGTCCGATCGGTGAAAAAATATCCGGTCAAGGTTCGAGTGATCGGCAAAAAACCTTGGTTTTTTGCCAGATCAAGTAGAAATTTGACCGATCAAATAACTTTCGCCGATCGGACATGTTTGTCCGATCGGTGAAAAAATATCCGGTCAAGGTTCGAGTGATCGGCAAAAAACCTTGGTTTTTTGCCAGATCCAGTAGAAATTTGACCGATCAAATAACTTTCGCCGATCGGACATGTTTGTCCGATCGGTGAAAAAATATCCGGTCAAGGTTCGAGTGATCGGCAAAAAACCTTGGTTTTTTGCCAGATCAAGTAGAAATTTGACCGATCAAATAACTTTCGCCGATCGGACATGTTTGTCCGATCGGTGAAAAAATATCCGGTCAAGGTTCGAGTGATCGACAAAAAACCTTGGTTTTTTGCCAGATCCAGTAGAAATTTGACCGATCAAATAACTTTCGCCGATCGGACATGTTTGTCCGATCGGTGAAAAAATATCCGGTCAAGGTTCGAGTGATCGGCAAAAAACCTTGGTTTTTTGCCAGATCCAGAAGAAATTTGACCGATCAAATAACTTTCGCCGATCGGACATGTTTGTCCGATCGGTGAAAAAATATCCGGTCAAGGTTCGAGTGATCGGCAAAAAACCTTGGTTTTTTGCCAGATCAAGTAGAAATTTGACCGATCAAATAACTTTCGCCGATCGGACATGTTTGTCCGATCGGTGAAAAAATATCCGGTCAAGGTTCGAGTGATCGGCAAAAAACCTTGGTTTTTTGCCAGATCCAGTAGAAATTTGACCGATCAAAGTAAAGTTTTGAACCTGCCCTTCAGAGAAGGTTTACTGCTTTGTTCTCCGATATTTTGGCAGAGTTTTGAACATTGATGGAGCTTGATTCTTCTTGTTTTGAATCCTTGGTTGGCTTGATGGTTGCTTTGAACCGGCGGTCCGGTTTACCCAGACCGGTGGCTTGCTTGGACCGTTGGTTCATGTGGACCGGTAGGTCCGACGTTTCGCCTGGTCGCGACTGTTCGCCTGGTTTTGCGCTTGCTACGGATGGATGCCACGTGTACCTACAAAAACACGCGATTTGATATGGTGAAGACACGTGTCTTCTTGATTTGCGCACCTGTTTTACCCTGGGTACAAAAGTTTTCACCGGCTGTCATTTCGCCTCACGCTTCCAAAATTTTTCGAAGTCCAGACCCTTGTTCTCCTGATTTCTGCTCTTGTTCTTGTTCTCGTTCGATCGGTCCAATGGCTTCATCTGGCAGTTCGAAGAAGTCTGGTACTGCTCCCTCGAAGAGAAAGGGGAAGGAAATTGTCGAGGTTCAATCTCCTTTGAGGGGCCGTGGCAAAGGCAAGGCTGCTCTCGCTGAACTTGGCCAACTGGGCAAGAGGCACCAAGGGGTAGGGTTTGCTTCGGCGCAATCAAGGCCAGAGTTCATCCCTAAGGTCAAGTTTGTTCTGGGCCCTCTCATGCCCCTGACAGAGGAGACGGAGTACATGTACAATGTAGGTGGTGAGTTCACGGATACGAAGAGACAGAAATGGCAAGCACTGCTCTCTTTCTTCACAGAAGGGAAGGGGGCACAGCCTTCACTCCCTAGCATCCAGACGGCTTTCGGCATCGACAAGAAGACCGTCTTCACCAGCTATGCCAGCAACGAGAAGGTCATGGGAACCATCGTGACCATCGGCCAAATGAACTGCGGTCTGCGTTTACCGCTGCCACCCTTTGCGGCAAGGTTGCTGAATACATCTGGCCTTTGCCCGGGGCAGGTCACAGGAAACGCCTGGCGAATAATCTACGCATTCTGCCGCGTGGAATCAGATTTCCAGGAAGATTTGAGGGCATGCTACTCCAGCATCCCGGAAGGAGAAGTTGCCAGGATCGAACTTGGATACTTCTTCTTCCACTACAGATGGGCCTACAGAAGGGACAGCCCGTTCTACAATTTGACTGGAGTATCTCCGCTGCGCCCACTCACCGATACAGTCCCTTCGGACAAGTTGTATACGGATTGGCCAATCTCTGTATCTGGCGCCTGGACATCCATGTCAGTGCCCGACACCCCCCGAGACAGCGTGCACGATGCCGTGAAGATGTACAGTGAGGGAGGCATCTTCGCCTGGAATTCTGAGAGGGCTGGAGCCATAGACAACTTATTCCTCGAGCTGACTTGTGGAACGAGGTCGTGGAAGCAGTTCTCCAACTGCCCAGTGAGATACGGTAAGGCCAATCTCCTCCACCGATCAAAGGATAGATATGAGGACAACGAAGTCCTATACTCTGACTATGAAGAGGATCCCCACTCGGGCAAGGTCATTCGAAAGATTCGGGCCGAGAAGAAGATCTACACTGCTAGGCGCCGATTGCCCACTTTTGACGAGAAACTGGTGCTCCAAAGAGGCCCAGTGAAGAAGAAACGAAAAACCCTTATCAAGCAACAGGAGGGTGAAGACCAAGGGAAGAAGATCGAAGAGGAAGAAGAAGGGAAGAAGAATGAAGAAGAAGAGACTGAGAATGCCAGCCACGACAACAGTGGCAATGGCGAAGATGAGGACGCCGACGGCGAGGATGATCTGTCATCGACTCCTTCTGGTGAAGATATCGAGAATGGGGGTGGTGAGGAAGAAATTCCTCCCACCCCCACTGTTGGTGTAACAGGAGAAGATTCAATTCCTGTTCCCATTGACGAGGCTAAGGCCCGTCAGATGGAAGGAGTTATGGATGCGGAAGGCGATGGCCAAAGAGTGGTTCCCGCCTATAAATTTGATGAATTGAAGAGGCCGACGCGCCTGATAATAAAGCTGTCGAGGAGTGGTGGGGTTGGAAGCAACCCCACACCCCTCGATCAGATTCCCCCCGACGTTCCTCGTATTGAAGGAGCAACAACGAGCGGGGGTGTTGAAGTAGAGCAACCCCCACTCCCCTCTCGCTCTCTAATTGAGGAGGTGGAAGCAATGGTGGCAGGGCTCAAGCCTGGCGGATCACAAGAGGAAGAGAGAGTCTCTCCTCTGAGAAATGCTTCCTCCCCTACTCATTTGGAGAGGGGAAGTCGAGTGGGTGATGGGGCTCCTCCACCTCAACCAGCACCAACCCCGATTCAGGAGAAGTCGACCCCTCAGGGTGGCTCTGATCGCAGGAAGGGCAAAGAGCCGAAGGTCGAAACCTCAGGTAATTGAACTAACTCGCCTTGAATGCCTTGTCTCTGAAGCTCGAAAATAATCTAACACTTTGATCTCTTGTTGATTGTAGGTGCACCTGCTGGATTGACTCCGACAATAAGAAGCTTGGGTGACGTTGATATTAACCGCCCCACAGCTGCGATCAGGAAACTCATCAACCTCCCAGGGGCTACTCTGGATGAAGCTTTTGAGAGACTTGATCTGTTGGTAGGTGCATCTGCTCGATCAATCATCTGATTTGTATCTTTATAATAATTCTAACTCTTTTGTTCTTTTGCAGAACTCAGCGGTTATGAATGTCGCAACCAAACTCTCCATGAGGGCGGGAGCAAAAGAAGCTTTAGCTGAAATATCTCGCTTGACGGCTACACTGGAGGCTGTAACCGCGGAGAGAGATGAGCTGAGAGAGCTCCTGACTTCGAAGAAAGCCTCTCTCAAAACCAAAATTGAGGATCTTCGCAAGGGGAAACTGGAGATCAAAGGGCTGCAGGATCGATGTGAGGCACAGAGTCACGAGCTCGAATCCTTGAAGACTCGACTCTCCAAGGTTGAGGACGTGTCCTGTGGTCGCACCATCGAGATCCAAGAGCTGAAGCAACAACTTGCTACCCAGCACGCTGTCTTCACTGCCAGAGAAGAGACTTCGAAGAAGGCACTGGAGCACGCGTTGTCTGAGTGCAAGGTTTACAAGGAGACAGCAGAGAAGGCGGCAGAAGCGCTCAGGGCCCATGTTTCCAGTGTCCGATCCTCCAAGGCATCAGTGGCGAGTAAAGCTCGTCCTGGATCTGAAGGGGAGAAGTCGCATGCGAAGAGCGTGGCCAAGCCCTGAGACTTTTCTTCTTCTTCGTTGTTGTACTTGTAAATTTTTGAAATGTAACAACTCCTTGTATCTGACATATTTTGATAATAAAAGATCTTCTTGGTGTTTGAAAATTGAATGTCTCTTGAATTGAATGCCTTTGACTATCATGATCTCAATAGTATTAGAATAGATACAATCTTTTGAATGTAACTTTGAAAATTGGACTGGAATTCGTATAACACTTGAATGTGAGGGGTTGAGTCGCAACTCAAGCACCCAAACCTGTTAAACGATGTAGAAATTGATTGAAATTGAATATTGAAATTTGAAAGTCAGTTTAACATTTGCCAGTAAGGGGTTGGGTCGCAACTCTAACACCCAAACTTGTTAAGACTTGATAACTTGAATGCGGTCAGTTTTTAACATTTGCTAGTAAGGGGTTGAGTCGCAACTCCAACTCTCAAACTTGTTAAAAGACCTGGTAACTTGAATATGGATAACTTGAAACTGCTTCAGAACTTGAATTGACAAATTGAACAGTTGCATATTTGAACACTTTGAAAGAGAACTTTATTCATCACAAAAATTTACATCATGGGTAGAACATCTTAAGGTGTCTAGAATTCCAAGCTCGAGGCAATCTATCTCCTTCTGGTGTGATCAGTCTGTAAGAACCTTTGCTTCCTACTGATTCAATGATATATGGACCTTCCCAGTTGGGAGCAAGCTTTCCACTGCTGTGCTCTTTGGTATTGTAGAAAACTGCTCTGAGAACTAAACTACCCACTGGGAACTGTCTCTTGTGGACTTTCTTGTCATAGGCTCTTTTGATCTTCTGTTGATACTTGGCTACACGAAGAGAAGCTTGATCTCGTAGTTCTTCAGAGAAGTCTAGATCATTGATCTGAAGTTCTTCATTGACTCCTTCTTCAACAGCTTTGGTTTTCAAAGTACTTGATATATTTTCTGTTGGGAGTATTGCTTCCGATCCATATGTTAGACGAAAGGGTGAGAACCCTGTGGATCTTCTCGGAGTTGTGCGATACCCCCAAAGAACTTCAGGTAGGACTTGCTCCCACAATCCTTTCTTGTCGTTGAGTTTCTTCTTGAGTATATCAAGTATAGCTCTGTTTGAGGCTTCAGCTTGACCATTGCATTGAGGATATCTTGGAGTTGAATAGAATAGCTTGATACCGTTGTTCAGACAGAACTCTCGGAATTTGTCTGAGTCAAATTGAGCTCCATTGTCAGCAACAAGAACTTGAGGTGTGCCAAACCTTGAGAAGATGTTGTGCCGAATGAATTTGATCACTTCGTCGTCAGTCTCTCGAAAAAGGGGCACAGCTTCAACCCATTTGGTGAAGTAATCAGTAGCCAGCAGTAGATATTTCTTCTTGCTTGGAGTTGGAGGGAAAGGACCCAAGAAATCTAACCCCCATTGATGGAAAGGCCAGGGGCTTGATAATTGATGAAGTTCATCTGCAGGGAGATGGATAGCTCGAGCGTGTCGTTGGCAAGGCTCGCATCTTTGAACGACTTGTTGAGCATCCCTTGCCATTGTTGGCCAGTAGTACCCTTGTAGCTTCGTCTTGGCTTCAAGAGATCTTCCCCCCGAATGATTTCCACAAGCTCCAGAGTGGATATCAATCAGGATTGACTGTGCTTGCTCTGGACCAAGGCACTTGAGCAACATCCCGTTGTGAGATTTGAAGTACAGATCTTCTCCTTGAATAGTGTAGCATGGGAGCTTCCTTTGAAGTCTTCGGGCTTGATTTGGATCTTCTGGCATTTTGCCATGTTTGAAGAAGTCAAGAATTGGTCGTCTCCAATCTTCAAGCTGATCTCCACCCCCAGATCCTTTTGTAGTAGTAAGGATCTGTTGATCGGGGATGGTCTTGGGCATTTCTTGATAATTGATCTGTACTTGCCTTCCTCCAAGCGAGTCTCCCAGAACTGAGGCAGCATTAGCTAAGGCATCTGCTTCTCGGTTTTCTGCTCTTGGAATTTGAACGAACTCAATTGTAGTAAAACGTTGTTGAAGACGTCGTACTAAAGCTAAGTAGAGTTGCATTCTTTCTTCACGAGCTGTGTACTCTCCATTGATTTGCCTTATGATCAACTGGGAGTCGCTATAGATGATGATTCGATCTACCCCCAGGGATTCTGCCATTTCGAGTCCGGAAATGAGTGCTTCGTATTCAGCTTCGTTGTTGGTGGCACTAAATCCAAGGAGAGTGGCCTTCTGGAGATGATCAAGTTCGGGGGATATTAAAACTATCTCAGTTCCCGAACCGATCGAACTTGATGCTCCATCAGTATAAAGCTTCCAAGGAGGAGTTGCAGCAATAACTTCAAGACTTGGATCAATTTTTGTTGCAGGATTGATCGGAGGATTATCCTCATCTTCCAAGCGCATGTCGACATCCTCTTCCCAAGTGATGGGGTCTTCAACTGGAAAGTCAGCTAGAAAATCAGCAATTGCTTGACCTTTGATAGAAGTGCGAGATTCGAATTGAATCCCCAGAGCACTCATTTCGATCACCCATTTGGTCATTCGACCAGCTCGACCAGCTTTGTCAATGATATCTTTGAGTGAGTGTTCTGAAATGACAGTAATCTGGTGAGAGACGAAATATGGTTGGAGACGACGCGATGCAGTGAGCAAGGCCAGGATGACTTTCTCAGTTTTCGAATAGCGAGTTTCAGCCGGAAGAAGAGTGTGGCTGATGTAGTAGACTGGATGTTCGACGCCTTCTCTTCTACTGACTAAGACCGCGCTGATTGCTTGATCGGTCACGGCCAGATAGAGCCACAAGTCTTCTTTTGGCAATGGAGCAGTCAGGATGGGAGCTTGCACCAGATATTTCTTGATGCTTTGAAATGCCTCTTCACAGATTGGACTCCAGCCGGATGTATCCGCCTTTCGTAGTTTGTCGAAGAGGGGTTTGCATTTGTCGGAAGATTTTGAAATGAATCGATTGAGTGCTGCTAACCTTCCAGTGAGGCGTTGAACTTCTTTTCGATTTGTAGGTGAAGGCATATCGATGATGGCTCGAATTTGATCAGGATTGGCTTCAATACCCCTCCTGGTCACAAGATGACCCAGGAATTTGCCAGATTGAACTCCGAAAGCGCACTTGGCTGGATTGAGCTTCATTCGATACTTTCGAAGGACTTGGAAGGTTTCAGCCAGATCAGATAGATGTTTACTCCGAACGGAACTCTTGGTGAGGAGATCATCGACATATACTTTGACGTTGCGACCAATCTGATCTTCGAACATTTTGGTGACTAGCCTTTGATAGGTGGAACCAGCATTTTTGAGGCCGAATGGCATGACATTGTAGCAATAAACGCCTCGGCTAGTCACAAAACATGTCTTCTCTTGATCATCAGCATGGAGCGGAATTTGATTATATCCGGAATACCCATCCATGAAAGACAATAGCTCGTGGCCAGCAGTGGCGTCGACGAGTCTATCTATCCTTGGCATGGGAAAAGGATCTTTGGGGCAAGCCTTGTTGAGATTAGTAAAGTCGATGCAGACTCTGACTTTCCCATTCTTCTTTGGAACAGCCACTATATTAGAGATCCAAGTTGGATACTCTACTTCTCGGATGAATCCGGCTGCGAGTAGCTTGGTAATTTCTTCTTGAACAGCAACTTGCAGCTCTGGTCGAATGGTGCGAGGCTTTTGCTTGACAGGCTTCACCTCTTCTTTGATCGCAAGTCGGTGACAAGCGTCATCTGGATTGATACCAGGCATGTCTTCGAAACACCAAGCAAAGACGTCGATATTGGACTGGAGGAAGGATACTATGTCTTGCGCTTCTGCGTCGCTAAGACCGGTACCAATAAATGTTTGTCGAGGGAGATCTCCGCTGCCTATGTTGATCGGGATGATTTCTTCAATTGAAGGTGATGCTTCCCATTCGATTGGTGGAGGTTCGGTCAGCGGAATCTCCTTTGATTGCTATTTGGAAGAGGGACCAGCTTCATCTCGTGGCCGCTTTGGAGGAGCAATGTTAATCTTTCGATTTGTCTTTGCCGCAGCAGCTTCACAAGACCTTCCAGCTTGCTGATCGCCTCGAATGCAGACAATGCCTTCTCCAGTTGCAAACTTGAGTAGTTGATGGTAAGAGGAGGAGATGGCATTGATCTGATGGAGGAATGGTCGCCCAAGAATGGCGTTGTAGCTAGACATTCCTTCGATGATTGCAAACCTCACCGAGACTCGAGTCTCTCGGCTGAGGTCGATGGTAAATCTGGATTCGCCCACTGTGATGCTTTGTTCACCATTGAAGCCGGTGATCACAGTCGGGACGACGTCGAGGCTTTGATACTTATGTCCCAGACGTTTGAAACAGTCTGAGAACATAATGTCGATGGAGCTTCCGGTGTCGATGAGGATCCGGTTGACAGTGCTGCCGTCGATAATGAGTTTCAAGACCAGAGGGTCTCGATGTGGAGTATGGACTCCTTGAAGATCAGTGTCGTTGAAGACGATTGATGGCCAAGAAAGACCTTCGATGGGTTTCTCGATCCAGGTATCTTCTTTGCTCGCAGTAGAACGAACGTGGAAGATGCGTCGAACTTGGCGATCCACCTCTTTCCCAGTCAGACTTTGATTGTGCAATGTTCCATGAATACCAAAAACATTGGCATTCACAGAGATAGTTTGCCGGTTAGAGGAGATTTGATGTATCCAACACACTTCTTTCCCCTTTGCAGAGGTCCGATGTTGATTGTGTCCGCCTCTAACGAACTCTTGAAGATGGCCTTCTCGCAATAGGTCTTCAAGATGGAATTTCAGCCGAAAACACCGATCGGTGGAATGGCCATGACTTCGATGGAAGTCGCAGTAGACTGTCTTGTCTGCTGTGAATTTGGAATTCGGCTGAAGAGGATTAGGCCTCCGAACGAACTCTTCGTGTTAAATGCGGTCGAGTATCTGTTCGACCGGCATATTCCACTCGGTGAAAGTGGTCTTCGTCGGAGATCGACGCCCATCATTCTTTGATCTTTTGTTGGCCGGAGGGGCTGCTGCTTCAGCGTTGTGAGCCTTTGCAGCATACTTAGGAGCTTCTCTTTCAGCAGGCCTTCTCTTAATTTCTCGCCCTTTCCGAGCGACTTGATCGTCTTCTACCTCAATCTCCCTCTGGATTCGGTCAAACATTGCACCCAGAGAAGGAGGGGGATTGCGGATGAAGTCGTTGTAGATGTGTAGATCGAAGCGGAGAGCGTTCTGGAAAGCCAACATGATGGCTTCATCATCCAGATGTCTTCCAGAGAGAGCAGCATGCTCGTTGCGAAACCTCCTCGTGAAGCTGCGGAGAGTCTCGTCTGCACCCATCCTCAGTCGGTAGAGAGAGTCGAGCTTCTTCTCTGGCTTTAGATTGAGTTGATAGTGCTGCACAAAAAGGTTAGCCAAAACACCGAACTGGGTGATGGACCCAGCTCGGAGATTGTGATACCAGTCGAGCGAAGGCTCATCGAGACTTCCCGCGAAGGTGCGGCAGAGCACGTTGTTTTCCTCTTCGTGTGGCGTTAGAGCTTGCTTGAAGGCAAGTATGTGGAGGCTTGGATCTCCTCTGATGCAGTTGAATTTGGGGAGGATAGGAGTTCTCCATCCTCTTGGAAAGGTGGTCTCGAAGAGACTTCGATGTAGAGGCCCGGCAGAGGAGTAACCGTCCCTACGACCGTGTCCTCGACCTAGAGGCGGGTCAAGAGGCAAGATCGCAAGGTCTTGCTCAGGCATTGAAGTATTTGCCGGTTGAAGTCGGTGTCGAAGGTCCGATCCAAGTCCACGTTGGAGTGGAATGGAAGGGGAGACTCTGCTCTTTGAAGGAGCGCCTTTCATTTGGTGCCTCCTTGGTGCATTGAGATTTGATGGAGCCTTCTTGTCGCAGTTGCGGCCGGAAGATGATTGGGAGGACTCGTCTTCAAGGCGATCCCAAACACTTTGCTTCCAAGGAGCAGCAGAGGGAGTTGGGTCGCGTCGAATCCTCTCGAGAGCATCAGTGCCCATTGACCTCCGTTGTTCAGAGTGAATTGAATGTCGAGGAGGATCAACCCTCTCACTTGCGGAGGGGATCGGAATAGCAATTCCAGCTTCGGAAGCTGCCTTCTTCAGAGCATCCCTCTCAGCAGTGAGGGTGGCGTTTTGCTTCGCCAATTGGAGTAGTTGGAAATCGATTGCAGAGATCTGGTAAGTCGATGGAGGATCTTCAGCAGGAGCAGGGACAGTCTGCCCAATTGATTGATGAGGATGAGGGGCGATTGGTCGATCGACTGATCTCCCGCTTCCTGAATGAACCCCTATCTCGGGGACAGCAAGGGGCTGCCCGAAATTGAGCCTTTGACTCATTGAACGAGTCTCAGGACGAGGTTGATGTTGAGTGTTACTTCCTTCTGGTTGACCCTGGTATTTGGTTCTCGCCATTCAGAGTGCGAAGGGTACAACGAGATTGCTGACGTCCGATCAGTTGTCTGATCAACCGAGGGGGCGAGGAAGTTTGGCTATTGATCTGGTAGTCGAAGTAGAGAGGACACGGCTTCTCGCTCGGATCCCACAGACGGCGCCAAACTGTGGGGGAAAATCTTCGTGCCGACCCGAAGATTCTTGCAGCACCAGTCAATTGGAGTCGAAGTTGATGTCGAAGATCGTTGATCGATCTGTTGATTGAAGTCGAAGCCTTTTGATATGCAAACAGAGGAATGCAATCAGAGAAATTGTGACACGAGATGTGATCTCGGAGTTCAGCCGAAGCCTACGTCTCCGTGCTATAGGGAGCAACCCGAATTCACTAACACTTCTGTTGAAGTGACCTCGACAGGCCGAGTGTCACTGGAGATCTTCTGATCCCTTCGAAAGAGAAAAGAAGATCAACGAGAGATGGTAGATCGGAGTTAGAAAATCCCAGAGCTCTGGTTCTGAAAGTCAGATCTCAGAGTGGAAATCAGAATTCCGGATCTTCGATTTTCGATCCTTTTACATTTGAAGGCTCTGCTATTTATAGGATTCTCTGGTGGCAAATGGCGATTTTCTGCTGTTGTATCTGGGGATTCTCCAGACTCGTGAGCCTACCGGGCAGGGCCGGTAGGTCCCGTGGTAGTTCTCGTGGGCCCACCAGGCAGGGCCGGTGGGTCCCGTGGTAGTCTTCGTGGGCCCACCAGGCAGGGCCGGTGGGTCCTGTGGTAGTCTTCGTGGGCCCACCAGGCAGGGCCGGTGGGTCCTGTGGTAGTCTTCGTGGGCCCACCAGGCAGGGCCGGTGGGTCCCGCGGTAGTCCTCGTGGGCCTACCAGGCAGGGCCGGTGGGTCCCGTGGTGGATTTATGCCAAAATTTGCACCCACAAAGAGTACCCAAGTCCTTCATTTGAAACTAGCTCCTCAAGTGCTGCTGAAGACAAGCAATCGTAGCAGAGTCATCTCCAGTGATGATCATGTCGTCCACGTACAATAGTGGGATCGCCCGGCCCTATGGGGATGACCTCACAAACAAAAAATGGTCCTGATTGCACTCTAAGTATCTAAGCTCCCGGATAGCACGATGGAACCGCTCAAACCAGGCACGAGGAGCCTGCTTGAGCTTATAAATGGCCTGACAAAGACGACACACATGCTCAGGAGGAACATGAAGATCGGGAGGAGAATCCACGTAGACAGTCTCAGACAGGCCACTGTGAAGAAAGGTATTCTTTACATCCATCTGAAGAAGGGGCTAGCGACGAATGGTTGCAATCGCCAAAAGAGCTCGAACGATGGTCATCTGAGTTACTAGAGCAAAGGTCTCCTCATAGTCAATGCCATACTCCTGAATAAAGCCACAGGCCACCAAGCGATTCTTGTGTCGCTCAATGGATCCATCAGGTCGGTGCTTGACCTTATAGATCCACTTGCAGTTGATAGGCTCAACACCAGAGGTCAAAGGGACAACATCCCAGGTCTAAGTCTACTGAAAGGTATGGAACTCCTAATCGATAGCTTGACGCCACTGAGGAAACTAAACTGTCTCAAAGTAGGATCGGGGCTCCTGATCTGCATGCGCAGTAGTAAGAAAGGCAGTAAATTGAGGTGAGTAACTGAAGACAAGGGTAATGCCAAAATGATCAGGAGACCCAGTGTCGTGGCTAAAGTGGTCAGGAGGGTGGTGCTGGCATTGAGGGTAACGAGGTGGGCACGGATCCACGACTGTCGAAGATAGAGCAGCGACAATAGGCAGAAAATCAGGAGTAAACTCAACAGCAGGGGAGCCGACATCCTCTGAGAAGGAAGGAAATAGAGACACAGGGGGAGTCCGACAAGAGTAAACCTGAGGAAAGGAAGAGACAACCCGAGGAGGAGAGAGAGGCATGTACATAGAGGAAGAAGCCTCGAAGGAGTTTCCTGGAGAAGATAGGGAAACAACTGGCAAAGGAGCCAATGGTGCCAGGCGAGCCGGTGGTGGGGAAGGAGCTGGTGAAGTCGGGGGGCTCGGAGAAGTCGACGGAGGATTGAGGATAGAGGAGAAGAAAACTCGAGGAAGGTAAGATCCTGAGCCTCAAGAGAGTAGTAGGGTGTATCCTCGACGAAGGACATATGTCAAGAAATATGTAAGCGACAAGCAACAGGGTCATAATAGCAGTATTCCTTATGCTCAATGCTGATCCCAAGAAGGATGCTCTTAGACACCTGAGCAGACAGCTTCGTGCGTTCATGGGAAGGAAGAAGGACAAAACAGGTGCACCCAAACTTATGAAGAGAGCTATAGTTGGGAATGGTAGAGAGGAGGCGCTCGTGAGGAGACAAGTCATTTGGAAGAACTGACGAAGGAGTGATGTTAATAAGCTGGACCGATGCCTAGAACCACCGAGGGATAGAACCGGAAAGGAGGAGAGTACGAGTAGTCGCAAGAATATGGTGATGCTTTCTCTCAGCAATGCCATTCTGCTCGTGGATGTAAGACACGAGTACTGAAAAATCATCCCATGGGACTAAATAAGACTGCACATAGCTGTAGATAGATACTCAAGGGAACAATCAGATCGAAAGATCTTGATGCGCTGATTGAACTGTATGTGAATCATGGATGTGAAATCCTGATAGGCTTGGAGAATATTCGGGCGATGACGAAGCAAATAGACCCACATGTAGCAACTAAAATCGTCCTCAAAGGAGACATAATATAAATACCCATTCATAGAGGAAAAAGGAGAAGGTCCCCAAATATCAAAGTGAACAAGATCAAGGGGAGCAGAGCTCTTAGACGTATTAGAAGAAAAGGGAAGGGCTGCAGCTTTTGCAAGCTTGCAGCTAGTACAAGTAGACAGAGACGGAAAAGGACCACGACCGAGAGCCCCAGAAAGAAATAACCTCTTAAGCTATAGTTCTGAAGCATGACCCAAGCGCATATGCCACAGATCGGCATCAAGAGAAGCATCCCCACAGAACCCAGAGGAAGACAGAGTCGGAGAATGAAGAAATTCCACCTGGTACAACTCGCCTGTCCTACGACCTACTCCAATATGTCGACCTGTACGTAAATCCTGCACTAAACAAGAGGAGGGTGTAAAGTTCACTGAGCAACTAGAATCACATAGAGAACTAATAGAAATGAGGTGCATGTGTCGTGCGGGAGCGTGAAGCACAAAGGGTAAGGGGAGATGGCCTGTGGGATCTGAGGATATAGTAATAGATCTAAACTGCGAGATGGCCAAATGAGAGCCATCCACACTGTGGATCGGTGGAATATGCAACGCAAGTTGGCAAGAATTGAGTAGAAAGACATCTGGAGTCATGTGATGTGAGGCTCCCGAGTCCAGTATCCAGACAGCAGAGCTACCAGGTGAAACTGAGAGGGATTCATCTGTAGTGCTGAGAGAGCTGAAACAATGGAAGGGAGAGGAAGAGCAGTAGACTATTGAGAGAGTAATTGGGCAATCTCCTCGTGAAGCGACTGAAAATCCGAAGTAGTGATTGGTCGCTCACATTCCCGTCCTTAGTGAGACGGACATGAGATTGTAGCAGCAGGTGGAGGGGCCACGCCCAGAATTCCTTATGGACTGACTGGGAGAGAGAAGACCCTGGAGGTGATGTCGTAGGGGTCCACGATCGATGGGATCGACGGGGTCATCTCCGAGAATGAGGACATCAAACCGAAACTATAGGCAGTTGGCCGGAACTGGCGGCAGCCGGATCTAGAGGCAGCTGGATGGCTGAACTACAAGGATGACCGAAACTGGAGGTAGCCGGATCTTCAGGTGAGGAGACAGCGGCAGCGGCTGCAAGTGGCAACGATGAATCTACATGTGCACAGTGAGGAGACCGTCGTTCCAAGCGAGAGACCCAAATCGAGATCGGTGTGCACCACGTAATGTCCTTAACAAGTGGTTTGAGCTTGAGGTCGAATCTGGAGATAAGGTCCATCGGAGGTTTGTCGGAGACGGAGAAGATGAGCAAGTCTGGCAAGGGTGCACGAGTAGATCTATCGGATAGATCAGGTCGACGAGATCTAGGTTGGAGGGAGCGGATGTTGCAATCAAATCTCAGATCTGTAGGTGAGGCTCACTGGAGGTGATGCAGATCTCATAGATCTTGTCAGAGGCTCGTTGAAGGTGTCGCAGATTGAAGATCTCGGACCGGAGTTGATGCAGATCAGGGAGAATGGCGAGGAGTGGTGGGATCTGATAGCAGTCGATGTAGATCTGCAACGTTAAGATCTGGAGGTTGCCGGATGCAGCGATAGAGCAGAAGATCTGCAGTGATCAGATCTGAAATATGAGAGAGGAGCAGGTCTGCAATGATCAGATCTGGAAGTCGCTGGATGTAGAGAGAGAGGAGCAGATCTGCAGTGAGTTCGCCGGTTGGGAGCAGCTGGGAGGATGCGAGCAGATCTGGAGGCTGTCGGATGGCCAAATCTAGAGCCAACAGAGCTCGTCGGAGCTGTTGTTGTGGGCTAGATATGGATGTCGCCGGGAGGGTGGAGCAGATCTATGGCAAGGTGGCGACAAGGTCCAGATCCAAGGGAAGCTCGAGATCGGTTAGGTGCTCGCGTCATCGATCGCTGATCGGAGGGGTCCTCGAGGTTGAAGCCGAGTATGAACCAGCTCTGATACCATGTGACAAGGGTTACCTAGCATGGACAGAGGGAGAGAAAGAGAGAGAGAGAGAGAGAGAGAGAGAGAGAGAGAGAGAGAGAGAGAGAGGCTAGGTCTTGGGGAGAATGGATAATAACTCTCATTAGACCATGGCCAATATAAGGGAAATACATGTAAGTCCTATATACACTAAGTGTATGAATATACATGAATACATCTTAACAAGAGGAAAGTTTTGTGTTTGTTAGAACGTGTTGTTTTCTCTTAGGCCTAATTTGGTAACAATAAGGTTTTAGCTAAGGAAGGTGAAAGGGATTGCTAAACTGAGAAATAGAATTCCTCTTGGTGAAGAGATCAGGAATGCGATGCCGATCACTTTCGCACCGGTTGGCTTGTTTTAGTACAAGATTGGATTTGGTTTGTTTTTGTACTAGATTGGATTTACTTTTCAATTTCTTAGTTAAACTTTCCATGGTTACCAAACCGGCAAAATAGGGTTCACACGAGGGAACATTACTTTTTGCTTAGTTTAACTTTTTGCCCACCAAACAAGAATTTAGGAATTCCATTCCCAAGTTGAATTCCAAGTCGACCCAAACAAGCCCATGGTCCATAGGAATAAGAATCCCATTCCTACGTTGTGTATTCAAAGTCATGTTGATTATAGTGAGGTTTTGCTCCGGACATAGGTCCTATGGTTTTTTTTTTTTTCCTGCGAAGGAAGGGTTTCCACGTAAAAATATCGTGTGTGCTTCTATGATGTGTTGGATTCTTTTTCCTGTCAAACTCTTTCTCCCCCTCAACTCCCTAATTCATGGGCCTTGAGATCCATGGGGTGATCGTCAACAGAGAAATCACTGCACACCATCCTTTACAAAATTCATTAATTATAATAAGTCATCCCATCCACACGACCCAAAGGACTTCATACCAATGGCTTAGGAATCTCAAAAGATAAAAACTATTATATTAGGATCTTTAGATTCTTTATGAGGATACTAAACTACTGGACTGGACTGCTTGTCACACGAAAGTAAACCAATTGATCACATATATTAAATCTCTCATCCAGTCATTTCTTTAGTGTTCCATTATTTGATGTATGCATGATTAGCATGATTTTCCTAATTGTTATTGCATGAATTTTACTTCGTCCTAACCATAAATTATAACATTCAAGGTTTATTGTGGAAATTTTGATCTGATGATTGACACTTTTCTTATGCTTCTTTGGCTGTATCACAAATTGGTAATAATTCCACTTCTTAAACAGCAGTAGAGTAGCATCAAAGTAACAATGATTATTGTAGCTTGATAGGTAGTCTCATTCTTTTCTTTTCCTTTTAAAGATTTTCATTGGTCCTTAACATCTATGATCTAGGTGTGATATTTTGATTGTATGAATGAAAGTTATAAAAGTGGATCAATGAAATATTGGAGCAAACTAAAGGAATGATCGACGGATGCGGCTGCGACTGCGGTTGCGACTAATGAGGTGTTATATGAGTTCCCATGGCTGTGTACTTGTGTAGAGGAACTGCAGGCTCCAATTCAATGGTCGACAGCATCGGCAGAGCAACTTACAATGGTACGTACTCTACCTACTCGTAATGAGGAACTCTGGGCCCCACATTCATGACACTCCAGAGTGCAGCAAAGGAGAAACAATGGTTAGCTGGAGTTAATGAAAGATCATAGAAATTTAGATCAACCGTATAGAAGCATATCCCAGCCCTGACAATGACTCCTTCACCTTGGGCACATCCACGAACTGCCAACCGGTGGGAGAAGCAAGAGCAGCCAGCTGAACGAGGGGTCGTTGGGGTCAACCCTCCTCCAAATTTGGGTACCCCAAGGATGATGAGAGACGGGGTCGTGGTGGGAGAAAACAAGAGCAGTGACACAGAGATGGGACATGGGACACAAGCGGGTCAAGATAATTTTGCAAAATTATGGAGAGTGAAGGCGGCACGGAATCGAAAGGGGGCTGAGACTTGACATTGAGTCGATGGAGCCCTTTTGTTACACTAACACTAAAAAAAAATCAAGAACCAGTATTTATTTAAATTTTTTGTTCGGATACAATTTTTTGTTTGGATACAATAGGATCATAAATATACGAGTTTAACACTAAAAAAAAATCAAAAACCTGTATTTATTTAAATTTTTTGTTTGGATACAATAGGATCATAAATATATTCAATGCAGAGCTACGCTGAAACATCCTCACCATCTTAGCAGAGATGGAGAGCAACTTTCATCTCCAACACATCACCATTCTCTCTCCTCTCCCTCTCTCCCTCCCAAAAGTGTACTCTAGGGCAGTGACACATCTCGAACACCATGCCCATTTCCACACTCGCTGCTCCAAACTGTTCACCACCGTCAGAGCTGAGCGTCGGACCTCCAATCAAACCATCTCCGACGGCCACCACGCCGGCAAAGAAAGGTCCCGAGATTTCCAAAGCTGTTAGCCCCGAACTGCAGGTATTCCTCGGTATCCTTTGACTTCACTATTTGATGAAGAACACCCTTCATCTCCTTCTCAAGTTCTATGCTCCACCCGTTCGTTCCGACCCCCCTCGCTGGCCTCGGTTCGGCTTTGGCCACTAGACCGTGGGCTCGACTGTCTCCGGAAACTTTCTTGAGCATCCCCGCAAGCAAGGGGAGCGGGTACGCCATGTCGAGTGCCAGCACTTTCTCGATCCCCTCCTTGAAGTCAGTCTCTACTAGAACTCGAAGGGCAAGGGCGGTGGAGATCGACCGATCGAGATGCGAGAACAGGCGGGTGGCATTCCTCTGATCCTGGGCGAGGTGCGACGGCTGGATCTTGGAAGTTATCCTCGGTTAGATGTGGCTCTTTAGTTTAATAAAATAAAATTATAATTTGATAAATTCCTTAACTTACAATGATTATTTTAGTCTTTTATAGAAAGAGTTGTTGCATTTAATATGTTGGAACGTGGATCCAGACTTAGACGAAAAGATTGTCGAGATCTATCCTAAAATAAAACCGTTAAAAATAATTGTTTGCTATCCGTCCCAAAATTTTTTGTAGCTTTGGGATTTTCTTGCAGATGTTGAGCGAGGCATCTGGGTCGTTGATGGAAGAATAGAAAGTCGTCCGATTATATTTTACACAGCCACAATCCATGCACTACACTCATTCCCGTCCCTTTTCTCCTGTATATTAGGCAATGGTCCAGATGTCTCACTCGGCATCTGCAGCAAAATTCTCACACAGCAAAAAAAATTCCCCTAAAAGTATCTGCCATGTTGGGTGTAAATTTTTTTGGTGAGATGTTGATAGACACTGCAACCTGGATGCAATGTTCATTAACACCGCTGATCCTCGGTCTAAGACCGGTGTTAATCCATGTACCAAGATCCATATTTTGCAGCTGGACAGAACATTGTATCCATTATGCTGTGTGTAAAACATTGCGGGTGCGTTTGGCATTGGTTTTGAAATTTTAGATTTTGATTTTAGAATACCAAGAACTAGTTTTGTGCAAAACCAATTTTAGCTTATCGAAAACCAGTTGTAGAATTATCAACATTTGACCATTTGGCAATAAAACCAGTTTTGAGCCTAAAACTAGTTTTGCAGTTATTTCCTCGATTTTTAAATATTCTATTTGTAAAACATTATCTATATAACATACTCTATCTATCACATTCTTTTTCTATAGTATATTTTCTCTATATCATTTTCTCTCCAATAATTTCTCATTCTAAAATATTATTTGTGTAATACTCTCTCTGCTTATATTCTCTCTATATAATATTTCTTTTTAGAATACTTTCTCTCTCTATAATATTTTTTATCTACAATATTTTTTCTTTATAATATTTTTTCTCTATGATATTTTCTTCTTCTCTCTCTTATGTCAATTTCTCTCTACAATATTTTATTTTTTTAAAATGTTCTCTCCAATATTTTCTCTCTACGATATTTTCTCTTTCTACAATATTTTCTCTCCAACATTATCTCTATGATATTTTCTCTCTATAATATTTTCTCTTCTCATTACGTCATTTTCTATCTAAAATACTCTCCTTCTACAATATTTTATCTCTCTATAATATTTTATCTCTAAAATATACTCATTCTATAATATTTTCTCTCTCTAAAATATTCTCTTGCTACAAGATTTTCTCTCTCTAAAAATATTCTCTCTTTAACACTTTTTCTAATATTTTCTCTCTACAATATTATTTCTCCTCTCTTTACCCCTTTTTTCTCTCTATGATATATTCTCTCTATAATATTCTCTCATTCAGTTTATCTTTTAAATATTTGTTCTTTAAAATATTTTGTCTTTACAATATTCTCTCTATAAAATATTTTTTTTTGTATATTATTTTCTCTCTCTCTATAATATTTTCTCTTTCTATAACATTTTCTCTTTACAATATTTTCTCTTTATAAAATATTATCTTTCTATAACATTTTTTCTATTTGCAATATTTTTGATCTCTTTCAACAATATTTTTTCTCTATACCATTTTTTCTCTATGATATTTTCTCTGTATAATATTTTTTCCTCTTTATGTCATTTTCTTTCACTATAATATTTTCTCTTTCAAAAATATTCTCTCTATAATATTTTATCTCTCTAAAATATTCTCTTTCTATAAAATTTTCTCTCTAAAATATCATATTCTACAATATTTTCTCTCTACAACATTTCTCTCTCTAAAATATTCTCTTTGTATACTATTTTCTTTCTCTAAAATATTCTTTCTATAATATTTTCTCTCTTGAACATTTTCTCTCTCTATGATATCTTCTCTCTATAATTAATATTTTTCTCCCCTTTACGTTATTTTCTCTCTCTATAATATTTCTTTTCCCAATTTTACTCTCTATAATATATTCTCTCTCTAAAATATTCTCTTTCTATAATATTTTATCTCTATAAAATATTCTCTTTCTATAATATTTTCTCTCTCTAAAACATTTTTTCTTTCTAAAATATCCTCTCTATAATATTTTCTCTCTTTAAAATATTCTTTGTCTACAATATTTTCTCTTTCTAAAATATCATATTTCTACAAAGTTTTCACTCTATAATATTTCACTCTCTAAAATATTCTCATTTTATAAAATTTTTTCTCTCTAAAATATTCTATTTCTATTATATTTTCTCTCTCTTTGATATCTTCTCTCTCTATTATTAATATTTTTCTCCTCTTTATTTTTGTTTCTCTCTCTACAATATTTTCTATTTAAACTACTCTCTATAACATATTCTCTCTCTAAAATATTATCTTTCTATAATATTTTCTCTCTCTAAAATATTCTATTTCTATAACATTTTCACTCTCTACAGTATTTTCTCTCTCTATAATATTTCCTCTCTATAATATTTTATATCTTCAATATTTTCTCTTACTACATATTTATTTATTTAATATTCTCTATCTATATTCTTCTCTTTAGAATTTTCTCTCTCTATAATATTTTTATATCTATGATATATTTTCTCTAATGTAATGTCTCCATAATAATTTTCTCTCTCTACAATATGATATGTATATATTCTCCCGGTTTTAATTTTTTCTCTTTACAATAGTTTCTCTCTACAACATATATGTTATTCATAATAATTTCTTTTAATTATTGTTTTGCCTTCTTGTCTCAAGAACCCAAAAGAAGAATTCAAAAGCAGAAAATTTCTGCTTTTGGGTTTTGATGATTTTCTGGTTTTGGTTTTGGAAAACCAGTTTTCTAATCGAATCCCAAATGCACTAAAATCTTATACCAAAACCAGTTTGGCAAGCGGAACTAGTTTTGACGCAAAACTAGGCCTCCAAAACCAATGCCAAACACACCGTGCATTAGGAATGCAATGTCCAAGTGAAAGACATTCAACGAAAACTAGTTTTTGAACCCTCGTTCAGGTTGCAGTGTTCAATGAAAAAAATCTTGAAATTCAACCCGAAAGTAGTGTTCAATGAAAGCCTTAGAAATAGAAGACCATCCTGGTTGTAGTGTTCAATAATTGAATACTCTAGCCTAGTTGCATTGTTCAATCGAGATTTTATGGGAAAAAATTTTGTAACATTCTGCGCTCAATTCTGGTTGTGATACGAGACCCTTGCGTAGCGGAACACAGCGTGCGTAGAAGCACCACAGTGCAGATGACCACACAAAATTGAGGGAATGGATGAACACAAGCAAAACACCCAAGAAATTTCGGCAACGACCAATCGATGGATTTACTAGTATGAGGAAAACCCGAGTACAAGTACACTTGTCTCTAACCAATCCCTCATATACCCACAAAGAGATACCCCTAGTGAAAATAGATCCCGCAGTCCTACACCCCCAAGAACACAGAAGAAAACCCTCCCCGACACCTTCTAGTCTCAAATGGATTCCCTTCTCTCTTTCTTGATGATGACTACCTTCTAAATTCTCCCTTAAGTTGCTCTTGTGCCTCCATCATCCCCTAGGTTTGGCCTATGACCTCTCTTTCATAGGGTTACATTCGTATCCGACTTGAAGAACGAATCCCACAAGAAAATACAAATCGAACAGCCTCATCTGCGTGCTACCAGCCCAGATCATGCGAAAGACCTCGGGAGAACGTGCACACGATCTTCCGGTGCAAGTCATGCGCACGATCTTCCTAGCAGATTCGATCTTCTTCCTTTATGCTCTGTCTTCCGTCATTCCTTCGCACACGACCCTTGGAGTTGTATGCAGCTTGTTTGGAGCCACACCTTCAACAATCTCCACATTGGATTCATAAAAAGACACGAGCACCTCTACGAATCACGAACACCATCTCTTTGAGCCTGAATCTATCTCCTGATCGTTGTTGCTACCTTTTTGTTGGGATTGGTAAGGTCTACAACTCATAAAAACTTTTAGTTTAGCTGTATATGGTTGATAAATTATGATTGCACCTTGGTATGTACCTTAGTATATGTTCTGTTTACATAACAGAGAGCCTTTGCTATATGGTAATCCACTTGAGTAGAAGACTCAATGGACTGGTCTCATGTAACCTAAATTTGTTCATAGTTCTGATTAAGATTAGTCGCCCTATCAAGATAGGCTATTGGGAAGATAGAGCGTAGGTGTCTCCACCACAGTCATTACCAGGCACAGTGTCTGTGGCCGAACGGAACCAACATGGTGCACAGATCGGTGAGCAGACATCGGTGCACTAAGCTATGTTTCTTCTTAGGATAAAACGGTCCTAAACCCTGAGAAACCATGTCTGGCGGGCTAATCAGTTATGTGGTGCTTTGGTGCACCAATATGTGAGGGTTCAGTTACGTGACCCAAAATCACGGTGTACCTACCCGACTGGCATCGCATCAGTGTGCCACTCTTGCAAACCATCCATACCCCTAATGAGAGGTGCGTTCCTTGGTTTGAATTATATCATATTAAACCCTGACCAGGTGGTCATCAGTTGGACTATTGACCAGATCCGGTTACTCGGTAGGGTAATCGGAGGTACGATATATGTGGTTAACATGGAAGGAATTGAGTCATATGAGCACTCAAGTCTGACGGTATTCTCCACCACTCGAGTTGTATCAATGCACCAAGTGGATGGACAGCAGGTTTACCACTACTAATCGAAGAATAAGGGTATGCGAGAGAACATAGTATATCCGGGGGAATTGGAGTATAGCCTGCGTCACACTCTGGGTGGCTATGCAGGTTAACTCGGACTCAGAAAGTCGCTGGTACATTCGGGTAATCTATCGATCGAGTCCAAGTTAGAAGCCATGAACCTTGGTCCCTAAAGGTTCCACCTTATCCATATTATGTACGGTCCTTGAACCATCTCATCGACTCACAGGACGTAATTAGAGGAAGTAATTAGTCTAACCCAAATAACCGTACGCTCCGTGTATGCATCACATTAGTGCACGGTAGATGTGTAGGTGTGTGTGTATACTAGGAAAAATTCCGAAGTAGTATAGAGACATGCAATCATCTCCTTACCATAGTGGGCTTCGCTACACAGGCTGGATGCACCGATTCGTGTTGCAAGTTGACTAGTTGACTTTACTAGGGGCACCCTAGGTATTTTACTAAGGGCACTTCGGTTATAGTAGAATCACTAGTCATAACCCACATAAATACGTTATGCAAGTTCCCAAACGAGAGGAGCAACCAACTACGGCCATGGGGGTATTTTAGAAAACCAAAATATCACCATGCGCTAGGTTAGCTGCCCCTATCACATAGGTACACACATGGGCCGCACCTCCTTAGCTTCTAGGAGTTGCTAGCAAACTTCAAGGGGAGGGGGCTAATATCAAGGGGCTTTGACTTAGGGGCCAACCACACATGGCAATGGTGTGGCCGACCCATGATAATACACATGAGGGAGAGAGTATAGGGAGGGGCCAGCCATAACCCCCATATGCAAGGTATGGGGGCCCAGCCCCTACATATGGATGAGGAGGGGGGCCAGCCTAAGTGATGAAATCCTAGCTGTCATCCCTCTCTCTCTCTTCTTCTCCTCTCTTGTCTCCCTCATGTGTGCTAGGGTTCGAATGCGGTTCTTCTTCCTCATGTGGTGAATCGAAGACGGAGAAGGCTCATCACATAGAGGCACTCAGAGATCCATCGATGAGGTGTCATGGATCATGCGAGATTGGGTGAACTAGAAAGCATTTTCCGTAATCTTTTGCTGTCCATATTTTGCACAAAAGATCAATGACTTTTCTACTTTTGCAGGAGATGTAGAACTCCAAATGACCTCAAGGTAGATGCAAAAGTTGCATTTGAAAGTCCTATAGTTATAGTCCAAATTTTAGCCTAATCAGAGCTCAAGGTGAAAAGTTATATTGAGTAGATCCAAGCCCGTCTCCATCAACAAAGAAGAAATTTATCGCGGTGAAAGAATCCACATAGAGGTATAATTTCTAACATGCAGATCTTGTGTAGATAGAACATGCATGCATGCTAGATTGTTCTCTTCACGCTAGATCGATATTAGAAGGTCGCGTAGTTGCCATGCTAGATTTATGCATGCATTTGTAGATAGTTTTGATGAAAATTTTAATATGAAATACACACCAACTATGGTCTTCAGACCTAATCTTTGCTTCCACTGTGGGCCTCTAGATCCAAACAAATTTCCTAAGAATTACACATGAAATGACGCTGATTAGGTTCAAATGCGATTATTGATAAAAATAATAAATTGGACTATCGGGCTCTGTACTTTGCATGCATGAGATGTATGAGAGCAAACCAATATGCCGTTGGGTTCGTATGGAAGTCTACTATGTAGTGGTGCAAAGAAAATTATACAATTTATGTGTAGTATGAAAGTTTTATGTAGAAAAATGACGTTATATGCTTGATAAAGAAGGGATAATTCGCACCATTTGGATGCTCAACACAGGCCTCATCAAAGATGTAAGGCACATCCTTGGCAAGAAGAATACACAAGGGTTGGAAAATCTTGCTAAAGTCTTCGACAAAACGACGATAGAAACCAGCATGGCCAAGAAATATACGAATTTGCTTTGCTGTTTGAGGCGGTAGAAGTGTTGTGATCAAGTCAAATTTTGCTTTATCGACTTCCATTCCCCGATGAGAAATAATATGGCCGAGAACGATATACTCTTGGACCATAAAATAGTTTTTCTCCCAATTAAGCACAAGGTTCCTTTCTTCGCAATGTGTATGTACTAGATCTCAAATTTTTTCCACCATGTCCGAGAAGATGGACATCATGTATCATTGAAAAGTTGCAGGTGCATTACATAACCCAAACGGTAGTCGTCGGTAGGCAAAAGTACCAAAGGGCATTTAAATTTTGTTTTTTCTTGGTCATCAGGGAACACTGGTAGTTGATTGTACCCAGAATAACCATCCAAGAAACAATAGAAGCACTGACCCACAACTCGCTTTAAGATTTGATCAAGGAATGAGAGTGGAAAATGATATTTTCATATCATGGAGTTAAGTTTTCGATGGTCAATATATATGCGCCACCCGGTGGTGGTACGCGTGGTGGTGAGTTTGTCCTATGGGTTCTTGACAACTATTATCCCTGATTTCTTTGGAACCACTTAGGTGGGACTCATCCATTTGCTATCATAGATAGGATAGATGATCTCAACATCAAGTAATTTGACAACCTCTTTTAGAACAACCTCCTTCATGCTTGAATTTCACCTTCGTTGCATTTCACGTGCGCCCTTGGCATCTTCCTCGAAATGGATGCGATGCATACATACAAAAGGATCAATCGCTTTAAGGTCAGACACTGACCAAATGATCACCTTTTTGTGTTTCTTCAAGATATCCACAAGGTGATCTTCTTGGTCATTTAGCAAGTTTGCGACAATGATGACTAGGAGGGAGTCGTAAAAAGTTGTTTGAGTTCAATTACAGAAGATGAAATAATCGACAGCATGGAAGGTTTTTCAGGGGGTGTCGGGAGGTTTTCGAATTTGATTCTCCACGGTAGATTGTATAATGAGTTTGTAGTGTCCATAGAGGCGATTATTTCCCTCATGTTGCCTGCTAGGCTCAAGTCAGATTGGTTGAAGTGGGAGAGAGAGGCTTCTAATGGATCATTGGCTAAGATGTAGGGGAGTATCTCCTCTACCAATTCATCGAAGATATTGATCGGATAGCATTCGATATCTTGCGGCCCTTGGTTAGCTGAGTTGAAAATGTTTAATTTCACTCGCATGTTTCCAAATGATATGTCCATAACTCCACTGCCGTAGTTGATACATGTGTTTGCTGTCGTAAGGAAAGGATGACCGAGGATAACTGGGATTTGACGAGAGGGGTTCCTGATCGGTTCCATGACTAAAACTAGAAAGTCTACCAGGAAATAGAATTTATCCACTTTGATCAGAACATCTTCGATGATCCCCCAGGGTGTTTTGATGGAATTATCAGCGAGTTATAATGCAACTATCATGGGTTGTAGTTCTCTTAGGTCAAGTTTTTTTTATACTAAGTAGGGTAGTAGGTTGACACTTGTTCGGAGATCTAGAAGTGATTTGTCAATTAGTAATCTCTAATGACACAAGAAATTATGGGGGTGCTTGGATCTTTTAATAATAGGGGTGTGTCTTTCATATACAAAGAGTTCACTTGCTCAGTGAGGAGAATAATTTTGGACACAGTTGATTTCGATTTATGCTTATACATGTATATATCCTTGAGGAACTTTGCATAAGTGGGGATTTTTTTGATGGCTTCCAGGAGAGGTAGGTTTATTTTGACTTGCTGGAAGGTGTCCATATATGATATCCTCTATTGACGCTCCTTTCCTTTCGGCCGAGATTGGTTTCTTTAGGCTTTGAGGGAAAGGAGCTCGTGGCGCGTACTGGTTGCTAGCTGGTTCGGGAGTCGGAGTGGCTTGTGTGTGTTGAGTTTCATTAGGTTCTTCATGTGATGTTTCAGTAGGACGTTCTAGAGCAGTTTCTTTTTTGAGATGGTCAATTTTATTATCCACCATCTTACCACTTTTGAGGGCTGTTATACCCTTTGCTTGTTCATGGAAGATATTTTTGTGGATCTCGTCAACGTGATTTTGGCTCCTTGGATTCGGTATTAGTTGGCTAGGAAGTTTTCCTTCCTCATGACGGTTAAGGGTGTTCACTAGCTGCCCCATTTGGGACTCGAGTTTTGAGATAGATTGGGTGTGGAAATGTAAGTTGTGTATTTACCTTGAGGTTTTGCATTTAAGGGTGTGGGAATGTAAGGGTTATAGGTGTTAGAATATGAGTTGTTCCCCTAATAGATGTCCAGAGTATTTATTTGCTCTTGCACAAATTCAGGATACTGGGGTGCCAAAGCGCAATTACTAATGTGATGATTGGGCCGAGAACATAAGGCACAGACTTCAATTTGGGAATGGGGGGGGGTCAAACGTTGGACTGGTAAACACAGGTGGGGTCCCTATAGATAACAGTTGATCTAGTTTTCGATCTAGAGCATCCACTTTATTAGAGACATCGGGCATGTTTGAGAGTTCATATAGGTCTCCCCGTTTTGCTATGTCGGTAGGATTTGCCTTGGTCTCTCTACCAGACGAGGCATATTGTAGGGAATTATCGGAGAGGTTTTTAAAAAGTTCACATGCTTCGTCTTCTTTCTTTAACATAAAAGTTCCTCCATATGCCACGTTGATCATATGGCAATTGGAATCGATCAGTCCATCATAGAAGTTTCGGACGATCTGCTATTGTGGTACAGTATGGTGGGTTCATTTTCTCAATAGGTCTTTGAGCCTTTCTCAAGTTTCGTGAAATTATTCACCATCTAATTGGGAGTAGCTAGTGATAGCTCTCCTATATTAGTTGGTTTTTTCAATTGGAAAGTACTTTTTTAGGAATTCTTGTTGGAGTTGTGCCCAAGTGTTGATAGTGGTGTTTCCTAATGTTTGAAGCTAATGTTTGACTTTATCTTTGAGCGAAAAGGGAAATAGCTACAATTTTGTTGCTTCGTCGTTTAGGGTTTGTAATTTGAAAGTTATGCATAATTCTAAAAATTCATCCAAATGTTTGTGTGGTTCCTCGTTGGAGAACCCGTGGAAAGATAGAACCATATTAATTATACCTGACTTAATCTCAAAGTTTCCCGCCGCAGTGGTAGGGAGTCTTATGCATGACGGAGAAGTGTAGGCAGTGGGCGTGAAGTGTGGCCTAATTGTTCTGGGAGCTTCAGATGCAGGTGCCTCATGTGATGACCAAGATCCAATAGGCCAAGAGCCAAGAGCCAAGACTCCTGAGGCTGGGATACCAAGATGGATAAGGTGAGGTGAGGTGTACAAGGCCACAAGTTAGCCCCACATCGCCTGGAGAAAAGGAGATCATGAGCTACATATATAATTTTCCCTCCCAAACATAGAAGACACGTTTTAAAGCCGTGTGCCGCTACGGATTTCGTAAGAACTCCATAGTTAAGCGTGCTTGGGCGAGAGCAGTACTAGGATGGGTAACCTCCTTGGGAAGTTCTCGTGCGGGCACGGGCAAAGCGAACAATATCTTGTATGTTTGGGGCGGATGTTACAAAATGGTATCAGAGCCAGGTTAACTCCGTAGTTAAGCATGCTCGGGTGAGAGCAGTACTAGGATGGGTGACCTCCCTGGTAAGTTCTCATGCGGGCACGGGCAAAGCGGACAATATCTTGTGTGTTTGGGGCGGATGTTACAAAATGGTATCAGAGTCGGTTCTCCTTGGGGTGGGGGGGTCTAACCCTACACGAGCACGTGTAGCACTAAGGGGGGTGGATTGTGACAACCAAGATCCAATAGGCCAAGAGCCAAGACTCCTAAGGCTGGGATGCCAAGATGGATAAGGTGAGGTGTACAAGGTCACGAGTTAGTCCCACATCACCTGGAGAAAATAAGATCCTGGGCTACTTATATAATTTTCCCTCCCAAACATAGAAGACGCGTTTTAAAGTCGTGCGCCGCTACGGATTTCGTAAGAACTCCGTAGTTAAGCGTGCTCGGGCGAGAGCAGTACTAGGATGGGTGACCTCCCTGGGAAGTTCTCGTGCGGAGCACCCAATCACTTCACGTCCCTTGCAACCCAGATAACAATGTCGCCTCCAAGCTCCACACCATCGCCGAAGCCGCGGTCGATCGGGCTGTGATGCACCACATCATCGGAGAGCAGCGCACCACATCATCGGAGAGCAGCGGAACAACTGGGGCCACCTCCTCAATTCTGTCAACTCCATCACCCTCACCGCCTCGATCATGGCCGGCATCTCAGCGATCCCCGCCGTCGATGATTCGGTGCCCCACCTCCTGGCCCTCAAGCTATCCTCGGCTCTCTTGTTCGCCGCTGCGACAGGGATGATGTTGATCACTAACAAGATCCAGCCGTCGTAGCTCGCCGAGGAGCAGTGGAACGCCACCCGCCTATTCCAGTAGCTCGAGGGATCAATCCGCACTGGCCTCACCCTCCGAGCTCCGGCAGAGACCGACGTCGAGGAGGCGATGAAGAAAGTACTGGCGCTCGACAAGGTGTACCCTCTCCCCTTGCTCCCGGGGATGCTCGAGAAGTTCCCCGAGACGATCGAGCCCACGTTCTGGTGGCCAAAATCGAACCGGAGGTCGGCGAGGGGGGTTGGAACGAACGGTTGGAGCAGAGAACTTGAGGAGGAGATGAAGGGGGTTCTTCGGGTTGTGAAGGCGAAGGATACCGAGGAATACATGCACTTCGGTGAGCAGGTCTTGCAGGCTAACAGGATTTTAGCAATCTTGGGACCTCTCCTTGCCGGTGTGGCGGCCGTCGGGGCAGGTTTGATCGGAGCTCCTATGCTCAGGTCATGGCCGGCTTTGGTTGGGGCGGTCGGAGGGGCGCTCTCGACGGTGGTGAACAACCTAGAGCACGGGGGGCAAATGGGTATGGTGTTCGAGCTGTGCCGAAACTGTGCCGGATTCTACCGGCAGCTGGAGGAGGAGATCGAGTCCAACTTGGGGGAGGGAGAGCCGGAGAGGAGAGAGAACGGTGATTTGTTCGAGATAAAGGTTGCTCTGCGGCTCGGGCGGAGCCTTTCAGAGATGAAAGGCCTTGCATCCTATGCTTCTTCTTCATCGTGTGAAGATGGAGAGGACGTTGCAGAGTTTGCCAGGAAGCTCTTCTGATCAACTGCAAACTGTTCATACATTCGAAGCTGACCCATTTTTTTGTTGATGAATCTTTTTCCCAAGAAATTAATTAGAATAATTAGTGATTAATTCTTCATTCATTGGAAGTCAATGATGTATATTTTAGTTGTTTTTTTTTTTTTTTTGTTAGAAGTATATTTTAGTTGTTGATGTTCAATTGGAGTTGTTCAATTCTGTTGAGTCAATTCAATTGGTCGAACCTAAAGTCTGGTCAAGGGTTGGGTTAACCAGTTCGATCTTTCCTGTTTAAAACTAGGAATCAAACTGCAAATCCATGTCATAAATCATCCACGCGAGAAGCCATTATTAGGAGAGCGTCGGAGATGATTAAAGGCTGGTCGGATTCTCTTACTAGGTTTTTTTTTTTTTTTTTTTTTTTTTTTTGGGGGGGGCGGGGGGGGGGGAGGGGGGAGCTGGTGGTAGGTCCCTGCCATAGAATTTTATTAACCTAAATGACGTCATAATATCCCTATACACACCAGATCCTTCCCAAAACGTACGCAATTACAGCAGATCTCTCCATTGACTTTTATCCTCTTTAAATAATAAAAATATCCCTAATTAAAAACCCACTTTACTTTCAATGTAGCAAATGGCCAGCTACAGTACACTATGAATTGCTCCTCTTTAGTGGTAAATTGTTGCTCTTTTCTACAGTGAAATCACTGTAGTAATTTTTTTTTAAAAATCTATTTTTTTGCTACAGTGAAATCACTGTAGCAATTGTTCCTCTTCAGTACCAAATTGTTACTCATTGCTACACTGTAGCAAAGAGCAATAATTTGGTACTAAAGATGAACAATTCCTACAGTGAAAATCAATTGTTCTTCGGTACTGAATTGTTTCTCTTTGCTACTATAAAATCACTGCAGCAATTTTTTTATCAAATCTTTTTTATATATTAAAAAAAATTGCTATAGTGAAATCACAATAGCAAAAAATTTGCTACAGTTAAATCATTATTGTTCTTTGCCATTGTGCTGCTTTTCATTGCCAAAGTGCTACTTTTCACAGGATTTCTTCATGTACAGTATGTTGCATGTAGGGGGTAAAGTAGACATTTGTCAAATGGAAGGACCTAACATAACCGACCATATTTGGATATCATGTACGCTAAATGAAATGTTGTGTCATGGATTAGTCACCAATTATCACCCTTTTTTCAAGTGGCTCTCTGATAGCCACATGGCATATCAGCACCTTGGTCAGTGCCTAAAAGCACCTGCCACATTGGTTGTAAATTTTTTTTGGTGGGATCTGGATGAACACTATATCCCGGATGCAATGTTCATTTAAACCGTTGATCCACGAACCAAGACCGGTGTTAATCCACGGGCCGATATCGAGATTTTACAACTGGACAGAACATTGCATCCATAATGCAGTGTAAAACACTGCATCCATGATGCGGTGTTCATGGATGCAGTGTTAATTAGGAGGTTTGATCCCCACCTGTTATTATTTGTGGAGAGTCATGTGAAGGACTCTCAGCTAGTGCAGCTTTCTACACACTTCCAAGGTAAATATGGGATGGCTTTCATCCCTTCTAATGGGCTTTCTGGAGGCATTGTTTGTCTGTGGAAGACGGGTATTGGTTTAGTTACAGCTATTTATCAGCAGGAACAAATCCTACACCTAATCATCACTCATTCGAGATCTGAGTCTTTGTATTGTCTACGGTTTACACTAGCACATCGGCTAGAGAGAGTAGGCGATTATGGACAGAGTTGCAAGCTCTGGGTCGTTTGAACTACCCCTAGTGTTTCTTGGGAGACTTTAATTGTGTCATGGACCAAGAGGATAAGTGTGGTGGTCGGCCATTCGGATGGTCTGCGAGTACCTTTGCTTTTATGAGAGCTCTTCATGGAGGAGGACTAGGGATGTCGGATTTAGCGGAGGTGCTTTTACTTGGTGTAACAAACTTCAAGGCAAAGCTCGCATTTGGGAAATGTTAGATCGAGGATTTGTTAATTCTAACTGGACATTGGCTTTTGATGATACTTATGCGAGGCATCTTTCGAGATGTGTATCTGATCACAATCCCATTCTTCTGACTATTAAGGCAGATACTCATCTGCGTCATGTGCCTTGGCGATTTAATAATTTTTGAATTAGCCGTCCGGATAGCAAGGAGGTTATAAAAGGGGCTTTGATTACCGGAGGCAGTTGCTCGAATAATCTCCCTTTTTTTCTTCTGATAGAAGTATATTTTAGTTGTTGATGTTCAATTGGAGTTGTTCGACCCTGTTGAGTCAATTCAATTGGTCGAACCTAAAGCTTGGTCAAGGGTTGGGTTAACCAGTTTGATCTTTCCTGTTTAAAACTAGGAATCAAACTGCAAATCCATGTCAGAAATCATCCACACAGGAAGCCATTATTAGGAGAGTGTCCAAGATGATTAAAGGCTGGTCGGATTCTCTTTCTAGGGGGGGGGGGGGGGGGAGCTAGTGGTAGGTCCCTGCCATAGAATTTGATTAACCTAAAGGACATCATCATATCCCTATACACACCAGATCCTTTCCAAAACATACACAATTACAGTAGATCCCCTCCATTGACTTTTATCCTCTTTAAATAATAAAAATATCCCTGATTAAAAACCCACATTACTTTCAATGCAGCAAATGGCCAGCTACAGTACACTATGAATTGTTCCTCTTTAGTGGTGAACTGTTGCTCTTTGCTACAGTTAAATCACTGTTATAATTTTTTTAAAAAAAATCTATTTTTTTGCTACAGTGAAATCACTGTAGCAATTGTTCCTCTTCAGTACCAAATTGTTACTCTTTGGTACACTGTAGCAAAGAGCAATAATTCGGTACTAAAGATGAACAATTCCTACAGTAAAAATCAATTGTTCTTTGGTACTGAATTGTTTCTCTTTGCTATAGTGAAATCGTTGTAGCAATTTTTTTACAAAATCTTTTTTTTATATAAAAAACAATTGCTATAGTGAAATCACAATAGCAAAAATTTTGCCACAGTAAAATCATTATTGTTCTTTGCCAAAGTGCTACTTTTCACGGGATTTCTTCATGTACAGTACGTTGCATGTAGGCGGTAAAGTAAACATTTTTCAAATGGAAGGACCTAATGTAACCAACCATATTTGGATATCACGTACGGTAATGAAATGTTGTGTCATGGATTAGTCACCAATTATCACCCATTTTTTTCAAGTGTCTCTATGACAGCCACATGGTAGATCAACACCTGGGTCAGTGCCTAAAAGCACCCGCCACATTGGTTGTAATTTTTTTTTAGTGGGATCTCAATAAACACTATATCCCGGATGCAATGTTCATTAAAACTGTTGATCCACGAACCAAAACCAGTGTTAATCCACGGGCCGATTTCGAGAGTTTACAGCTGGACAGAACATTGCATCCATAATTCACTGCATCCAAGCGAAAACTGATTTTTGAACCCCATTCAGGTTGCAATGTTTAATGAAAAAAATCAAGAAACTCAGCCTGATTGCAGTGTTCAATGAAAGCGTTAGAAATAGAGCACTTCATCCAGGTTGCTATGTTCAATAACTGAACTCTCCATTCTGGTTGTGGTCTTCAATCAAGATCAGAAAAAAAAATAAAAATTTGAAACATTCCGCACTCAATTCTGCTATCAAGCTTAAGGCTATTTAACCGCATTAATGAACCGTGCATCCCAGATGCAGTGTTTATCAAGATTCTAGAAGAAGAAAAAAAGAAGTCTACAGTCAACATGGTGAGACATTTTTTGGCAATGACCCGCCACGTGGCTGTCAGAGTGCGTCAAAACACCACTTTTGAAAAAATTAGAATGACATTTGTGACAACACTCGAAACCCTCAAAAAGGCCAACCTTATAGAGAGAGGAGTGTGCAATGGGTTTATGAAAACAATGATCTCCACTCCATGTACTGTTGTGGGACTAATCGTTGAACACCCGCCCTCATGCAGAGCACGTTTCAATAGGGATCTACCCACAAGCAGAGAGAGGCATCAACAAGTGCATGGGGCCACTAAGGAGATGCTTCCGGAGCGGAGCCAACTCTGATCCCATATGATGCGAAAACACCCGAATTGCTCCAAAAAAACGACCATATAAAGAGAGAAGAGCACATAGGGTATTTGATGACAATGATTTTCGCTCCCATTACTGATATGGGACTAATTGCTCAACAACATTAAACTAACTGGTTGTTTTTAAAATATTATTTGGAAGAAGAAAAACTCTATTTTATTGGATAAATTAGTCTAAATTACACAGACCTCCCCTATAGTTCTAGTATTTATACTAATCTCCCATAGCTTCAGCACTCGGTAACAAATTCCCCCCTCCATTAGTGAGTCGTCTTTGTTTTCCAGCGGACTTCTTGGTTGAGGCTCATGACGATCGATCCTTGTCCCTCATCGGCCAACTGTTTGGTGTGGGTGTATCGTCGGCTTATCGCCGGTTCCTCTTGGCCGGCGGCTTGGTCCATTGGCACCCCTCGGGGGTCTGATCGAGCCTTCTCTTTCTTGTGTTTGCTACCCCGGCACCTGCGAAAGGAAATGGTGGTGTGCCTTCTAGGGCGAGCACCCGTCGAAACACTACGGCTTCTCAAAGTCTTCATAGGCACCGCGGTCGACTCATGAGGAGCTTAACGTGAATCTGGAACTGATTTTGACAGACCCTTCTCGTTCATGCTTTAAACGATTAAAGGAGGATGATCCTCCTGCTGACCCCTTGGTTGGAGACATCCTTCTAGGGCTGGCAATTTCGGACCCGACACGGCAGACCTGACACGAAGTTAGCGGGTCTGGATCATGGCTAAACGGATTCGGGTTGTAAAAGGGTCGATAAGATAGACCCGTTTAATAAACGGATCAGGTCCAGGTTTAGGGTCTGGACACGGTAGACATGGGAAGACCCGTTTAGTATTCAACGGGTCGTGTCGGGTCGGGTCTACCTGCAATCCAATACTGTAATATATAATACCGGCGGGTCTTTCGGGTCAGGTCGGGTCGAGTCGGATTGGGTCGGATTGGATCAGGTGGTAAACGGGTCTTATCTAGTCTACCCGTTTATTAGCGGGTCGGGTACAGGTTTAGGATCTAGACACAATTAGTTAAACAGATCAGGTCCGGGTCTAGGGGTTTTGGACACGACCCGAAACTAGACACGACACAAACCCGACCCGACCCGACCCATTGCCACCCCTACCTCCTTCCCTCCAAGACTGACTTACGCCTCCTTAGGAGTAAGGACGATTTTGTTTCTTGGCGGCTTGACTGGCAGGGGTTGATTGATGTTTGTTAGTTGGCATCATTCTGGCTGATATGATCTCCTTACGCCAATGTAGTGTAAACACTTTATACCAAAAAAAAAACAGATTAATTAGGATGATGACGGTGTTCACCATCTTTAACGGTGTACAAAATCGTTCTATATTGTGCCCAAAGCTGGGTGCAATAAACGGTTGTGATCATGCTAATTGATTGTTTGGTTTTCAGCAATTGGCACTATCCAGTGCAATGGGGATGCAACGCGTGCAGTTGGAACACAACATTTTGACTGCGTGTTCCAACTACACGTTTTTGTATTGGATTTTGTATAGGCGGGAGTTGAAACTGCTGTGGTTTTTGATAACTACAATAAACTAAACAACGGGCTATGCGTAATGTTGAGGCACGTGTTCCAACTACAGCTAATCGAATAAGCTGTAAGCCAAGTTGACGAAATGGTTTGGCAGAAAAAGGATGGGTGTAATGCACCAACACTTTGGAGGTCAAGTGTCAACACTCGGCCCTTTTAACTGGAGTTTAAATATCCACCGGTCGGTCGACCTCGGTCGATGGGCCTATGGGTGCAAAAATTATACCAGATCAGACCAAACACACGTGGGTCCACGCAACGGCCCAAGAAGGCAAGTCCAGACCCATGGACCTACTCCACAGTGCCCACAAATCAAGCCCCCACTTATTGGGTCTAGAAAATGGCCCAATAGGGGGCCATCGAGGAGGCCCAGAACCAGCGCCACCTCAGCACCGCCACATCATCACTGCCATATCGAGCACGTACCTCAAATATAAAAGGACCCCTATGGCTTACATAAAAGAGGGGGTTAATCTGTGGATCAGAGAAAGAGGGGATTCCAGAGCCAGAGCTCTCTTCTCTTCTTCTAGTTTTCTTCTAGTTGCTCCGTGCAACCCTGATTGTAATAAGCTTCTCTTGGCCTGTCGAGAGAACGCTAACCTCCATTTTCGCATTCATTATAGTGCAAACCAGGTGGCACCTCTCGCCCAGAGATGTAGGTCGTAAGATCGAACTTCGACAACAACTTCTCGTGTCATCTCTCTCACTACTCTCTAATCTTCTACAAACCATCCAACTAATAAAGAATTGTGGGGCAAGATCTCTGATCACGACGGCACGAAATTTCCCCCACAATCTTTGACGACGTATCTGAGATATCGTTAGAGGTTCTACCCACATCTCTACCGACTCCAACTCAACTTGTGGTAACGAGCCATAAGTCCTCCCTCAAGTCTACTTCAATATCTTCATCACACCGACATCAACACGCTCGATGGTGAAGGTCAGCACCAACCCTCTGAAGGTGGGTGCTGATCGGACAAACGATGTGCTGATCGAAGACAATCAAGAACTCTCTGCAGGTCATGACAGCATATGAGTATGAGAACCATGTCCTCTGTCGTATGTTTGCAGGAAGCCTTGAGGGACCTGCCCACGACTGGTACCACACTCTACCCACCAGTACGGTGCCCATATTTGAAGAGTTGGCAGAACTCTTCATGGACCACTATTAGCTGAACCTAAAGCCAGAAAAGAAGCTGAACACTTTTTACCGGCTGAAGATGGGCTCTAACAAGTCCTTGAGAGGCTTCACGACAAGGTTTCGCAACGAGCATTCTGAGCGCACCGGCCAGTCCTATAATGAAGAGGTCATCATGCTGGCATTCCAGAATGTCATCCGGCCGGAGCTCCATGTCTACACCGACTTCATCCGGGATTCTTCCTGTACCTTGGAGGTAATGTTCAAGCACGTACAGTAGGAGATAGAGGTGGAGGACAACCAATGGGCCAGGAGGCTACATGAGCCATGTGAGCTTCGTGACCCTCGGCACAAGCGGGTTGACAAAGCCCAGAAGGAAGAATGTTATAAGAAGCATGCCAACACCACGTACAACCAGTATAAACCGGCCAAGAGATGAAATAAAGAACCGAATGCTCCTCTAGCAGGGAAGTAGAGAACTCCAACAGTGTAAAGGGTGTTCACTAAGTTGAACTTCTCGATTGAAGACAACTTTGCCTACTTACTGTTAGAATTGGTGTGTTCTAAACTTGTAAAACTTTATGCTTTGATCTAATAATAAAGGTTGATAGTTATTATATAAGATGCATGTTGGTATGTAATATAATTACGTGTTCTTTTGAGAACAGAGAGTCATGGCTACATGATAGTCCACTGAGTAGAAGACTGAGTGGATTGGTCCCATGTAACCTAAATTAGTTCGCAGCTATGATAAATTTGGTCATCTCATTATGACAAGTTATTGGGGATGACAGTGCATGGGAAGTCTTCACCATGGTCATCACCAGGCACAGTGTCTGTGGCCGAACAGAACTAACACAGTATACAAATCAATGAGCAGACACTGTTATACTAGGTCGTGTTTCTGCTTAGGGTAATACGGTCCTAAACCCTAAGGAACCACGTCTGATGGACTAACCAGTTGAGTGGTGCTTTGGCGCACGAATGTGTAAGGATCCAGATACGTGATCCAGAACCACGATATACTGGGTTACCCGACTGGCATTATATCAGCGTGTCATTCCTGCAGACTATCCACACCCTTGACGGGAGGTGCATTCCTTGGTCTGACTTATACTGTACCAAATCCGGGCTTGGTGGTCATCAATTGGACTGTTGACCAGAGTCAATTACTCGACGGGGTAATCAGAGGTACAATGTATAAGTCAACCTAGAATGAACCAAGTCATATGAGTATTCGAGTCTGGCGGTGTTCTCCACCGCTCGAAGTGCATCATGCAACCAAGTAGAGGGACAATGAGTTTACCACTACTAAGCAGAGAGCAGGGGTATGCAGGAGAACATAGTAAGTCCGGGAGAATTGGAGTGCAGCCTGCGTCACACTCTGGGTGGCTATACAGGTTAATTTGAGCTCAGAGGATCGATGGTACACTCGGATAGTGTGTCGATCGAGCTTAAGTTGGGATCCATGAACCCTGGTCCCTGATGGTTCCACCTTATCCACATTATGTACGGTTCTTGAACCATCTCCTCGGAACACAGTAAGTGGTAAGAGAAAGTAAGAAGTCTATATCTATGCTCCGTGTGTGCTTCGCACTAGTGCACGGTAGATGCATAACTACATGCGAGTACTAAAGGGAAACCCTAGACTAGTACAGAGGCGTCTGTAGTTATCCCCCACCATAAGTGAACTTTTCTATATAGGTGCGATGCACCGGGACATGTTATAAGTTGACTAGTTGACCTTACTAGGGGCACCCTCTAGGAACCTCAGTAAATAGTAAAGTCACTTGTAAAGTTCACTTAAGGATAAGTCACTAAGTCTCGCACACTAGAAATGGTCATTTAGAGGCTTAAGGGTGTTTTGGTAAAATCACGCACCTTGGGCTTCACTAAGTGGTCGACCCTAGGTGTGGGAGACCTAGTCAAGGCCGGCCCCTATTTTTAGGGATAAGAATCCCCCAGTAATAGGGCCGGCCATAGGGATAAAGGGGTGGATTTGAATTGGTCAAATCAAGTCCTAAAAGTGGGGAGAAGATAAAAGATAATAGAGAGATATAGGGAGATTTTCCAGGGGTCAACCCTATCCCCTTTGGATCCTAATCCAAAGGGGGTAAGCCGGCCTTATTAAAGAGTAGAGGGGGAGGGGGGTCCGGCCACATATGCTAGCCATACCCGTACCCCCCTCTCCTATCTCCTCTCTAGTTCTCTCCATCATCTCTCTCGTCTTCCTCGCTTATGACTTCGTCTTTCTCGTGTGGAGTTTCGGAGAAGGAGAATGGTCGTTTATCGAAGGCACTCAGAGATCCGAGAGTAATGTTTCATGCATCGTGTGAGATCGGGTAAACAAGAAGGCATCGTCTTCTGGCATATAATCGATTTCTTCGCAGACGATCTTCCGTCTTCATCGACAAAGAAAACAATTCTCCATGGTTAAAAGATCCGCACGAAAGGTACACATATTCTAACATGTAGATCTAGCGAGTTTTATGATTTGCATGCATGCTAGATATTCATAACACTAGATTATCGTTAGGATGTTCGAATCATGTGCACACACATGCATGCATATATAGATTAGTTTCAATAAAAGTTTTAATTGTGTAACATGCATCGTGAACGATCTTTCGACCACTTAATCGCTTCCGTTGTGAGGCTCTACCATAGGATTTTTCCAACACTTGCAGAATGAGCCCTTTTGCAAATAACCACAACCTCCCCCTTCAAATTATAACCAGGCGGGGGATACGATAGCCTACTGCGAGTTCCATCACAGTCACGGTCACCCAACCTCAACCTGCCGAAAGCTACAGCATCACATCGAAGACCAGGTCCAAGAAAGGCGACTTGATTACTACATCGTCAATAAGGAATCAGTCCGAGAGAAGAAATTGCAACATCAGTAAAGAAAGGGATTCAACAAAATATGTGGATGCAAAATCCTCTAGGCAAACAATGTTCATGTAAACCTGCATAAGCAAGCACCCTCCGGCGAAGAGGTTAAGTGCTTGAAAAGGCGGGTTCATAACGTCCGCTAGGCAGTCTCTAAAAAATTATAACCACGAATTTGGTTTATCAATAAAATAGCTTATTTTCTCGAACCTAAACTCTCTTGAAATTATATTTCATCCATTCAAGGCACCTAAATGCTCCTGGAAACCCAGGTCAACCTAAGACTTTGATTCCGCCCATTCAAGTTGGAAACTCGAAGCAAAATCAGCTGCACCCTCTCGAGGCTAAAGCCTAGTGAAAAAACTCCTGGCAACCTAGGTCAACCAGAGACTTTGATTCCACTCATTCAAGTCAGAAGCTTGAAGTAAATTCTGCTACGCCCTCTCAAGGCTAAAGTCCAATAAAAAGGCTCCTAGCAACCCAGTTCAACCAAAGACTTCGATTTTGCCCATTCAAGTCGGAAGCTCAAAGCAAAATTGGCTAGGCCTTCTTGAGGCTAAAGTCTGATGAAAAGGCTCCTGGTAACCCAGGTCATCCAAAGACTTCGATTCCACCCATTCAAGACGAAAGCTCGAAGCAAATTCGGCTATGCCTTCTCGAGGCTAAAGTCCGATAAAAAGGCTTCTAGCAACCCAGGTCAACCAAAGACTTTGATTTCGCCCATTCAAGTCAGAAGCTTAAAGCAAAATCGGCTTCGCCCTCTCGAGGCTAAAGTCCGATGAAAAGGCTCATGACAACCCAGGTCATCCAAAGACTTTGATTCCGTCCATTCAAGTCGGAAGCTCAAAGCAAATTTGGCTCACCCTCTCGAGGCTAAAGTCCAATAAAAAGGCTCCTGGCAACCCAGGTCAACCAAAGATTTCAATTTCGCCCATTCAAGTCGGAAGCTCGAAGCAAAATTGGCTAAGCTCTCTCGAGGATAAAGCCCGATAAAAAGGCTCATGATAACCCAGATCAACCAAAGTCTTCGATTCCACCCATTCAAGTTGAAAGCTCAAAGCAAAAATGGGATAAAAGGATCCTAGCAATCCAGGTCAATCTAAGTTGTCAACGATACTTATCCGAGGCATTAAGTCAAAACAGCCCTAAAACTACGCCCTCTCAGGGCTAGTACCCTCAAACACATGAACATCAACAACTAAATTGTCAAGTTGGAGTGCAATCGCACAGATAAAGTCAAAAACGCAAATGCAAATAGTGTGATTTTATTAAGCGAGGTCTGCAACTACATCAAATGATTGATGACATGATAAAAAGAAAAGGGGTACAAGTCAAGAAAGCGAGGCTCAAGAGGGCCTCATAGCAGCAAGCGGAGCCGAAGCGCGCATAGCCTTGACAGCTGTGAGGGCATTCAATGACTCATGCCATCCGGTGTAGTACTCTCCGCAGTCTTGCTCAAGCTCTGCAACATGCCCGTGAAAACCGATAACCTCCTGCTCCCTAGCAATGGCAGACGACTGACTACTTTCCCCCAGATCCACGATCTGCCTTCAAAACTCGAACTCAATGCGGCAAAAGGCATATATCACCTTCTATGCATTGCTGCTCACTTGCCTAGGGCAGAGACCTGACACGGATAATAGCCTGACTGCGAAGGGAGGAAGCGGTAAACGAAAACTATTGTTCATCTACCCCATAATAACAATTGTCTCCAATATGTTCTCCAGACTCACCTTTGCTAAGAAAATGGCATCTCGACGGACGTCGAAGGTCGCGTACTCGCTATTGATCGATGGCCTCTCATCATCCTCCCAAAAGTATGGCAAAAGTTTCCACCATACCGCTTGCCTCTCATCCACACGAACGCGATCATGAGCAATTAATCTCATCGAGCTCATCATCCTCGATCGGCATCAATAGCCCTAGCTCACCATCTGAACTAGAGTCCTCCTGCCAAGGGGGTAGGACGTCGATCAACAACTTCTTGGGACAACTTGTGACACTTCCTGGAGCCGCTCACACCCGCATCAACCTCCATCATGAGAACGAACATAGATTGAGTACAAGAAAATCTGCAAGTAAAGCAACAACAGACTGTAAGCACAAGTCAAAGAAAAGAATGGGCATCCGATACTATTTTTAAACAAACGAAAATAGAAAAATTCCCCATTCATTTGGGGGTGGGCCTGCGGTAACCAGCATGTCATCACTAAGGCCCGACTGCAGTCCCTTGTGAACACAATAACTAGGTGCAGTTAGGTGCCGAATAGTGACGGATGAATTATCATGAGTCGATGCGTCTTAGAGGTGCGAGCCAAAAAACCAGGTCAGCATGCTCTTTAAATCCACCTTCTTATGATGATGAATATCGTAAAAGCCACAAGTCAAGGTGTACCATGCTTCATGTCCACTTTGATCGGTTTTTTAGCACCGACGCACTAGCACTTTATACATATTGATTCGACACAAGTATGA
This sequence comes from Chamaelirium japonicum, assembly GCA_947650365.1. Lineage (NCBI taxonomy): Eukaryota > Viridiplantae > Streptophyta > Magnoliopsida > Liliales > Melanthiaceae > Chamaelirium > Chamaelirium japonicum. The sequence goes on along the minus strand of OX393556.1, from coordinate 68,362,634 downwards.
AAAGTTATAACCGTCGGAAGTATTTGAAGCATTTTCCTTTGAAGACAAGCATTGGAAGTGTTACACATCAAAGTGTATGATGTTTCATGTCCACTTTGATTGATTTTTCGGCACCAACGCAATGACACCTTATACATATTGATCCGACGCACGCATGAAAAATTATGGCCGTCAAAAGTTTTTGAAGCCTTTTTCTCCGAAGACAGGCATCGGAAGTGTTACACATCAAGGTGTACGACGTGTAACATCCACTTTGATCGATTTTTCAGCACCGATGCAACGACACCTTATACGCATTCATCCGATACGCATATGAAAAGTTACGACTGTCAGAAGCTTTCTAGTCCTCTTCTCTCTGAAGACAGGCATCAGAAATGTTACACGCAAGGTATATGATGTTTCACGTCCACTTTGATCAGTTTTCGGCGCCGACACAACGACACCTTATACGTATCGATCTGATACCTGTATGAAATGTTATGGCTATCGAAAGCTTTCTAGACCCTTCTCTCTGAAGACCAGCGTTGAAGAAGTTACACGGCAACAACGATCACGCTCACGCCCTCAACCTGGTTCGCTATGCACCCAACTCACAGCAATCCGAACGTCGTGCATGCAGGAAGGGCTCACGCCTCCCCCTCGCGTGCACGTGCTTTTGGCAACAGCAGATCGGAACGGCGAGAGGGGGTCGGACGAACTGTATCCCCGCCTGCGCGTGCATTTGCCTTGCCGCCATTGGCACCGATCGGGGGGGTCGGGCGAACCCCTCATGTGACCGCCTCACCGGGGTCGGCACTAACTGACAGGGGGTTGTGACCGCCTCGCCATTGTTGGCTCGATAGGGGGTCGGATGAACCCCCCGCGTGGCTACCTCACCGCCTCGGCACCAACCGACAGGGGGTCGGGCGAACCCCCCGTGCGACCTCCTCGTAGCCGTCGACACCAACCAGGCCCTGCGCAATTGCCTCACAACCATCAGCACCAACCAGGCCCCCCGCGAGACCTCCTCGCTAGCTCTATCTCCCTCTCACTATGTCGTTCTCTTCCAAAAACCCTAGCTGCCTATGGTCCTATCATGGTATCAGAGCTAGGGATCTGGCCTTGACCTTCTCACCGACGAAGCCCCTCTCACCTTCTCATAGGTTGCAGCTCCAACTCACATCGTCGACGCTCGACGAGATCTGAGGCCCTCTTCTCCGTGTGCACCTCCGGCAAACCACCTCTGCGAGCACCTCCAGCGAGTCACCTCTCGAAACTGCAGATTCTTCGCGAGAACCACCTCCTCTTCTCCCTAACTCCGCACTGCTCTGCGTGAAGACGACCAGATCTGATCACCAGGTATCAAAGCCCAGTTCCCTTGCCAACTCTCTTCTGTGACTGCTTCTCCTTCAGCTACACCTTCGCGACGACGACCTCCTGGTCCATCTCCGGCTACCGTTGCACCCCACTGATGACCTCTTGCTCCATCTCCGACTGTTGTTGCACCCCCCCCCCCCCCCCCCGTGCGATCTCCTCTCGACCGAAGTATGGTGCATCAAAGCATGGCAGAATTCCAGTAAAAAAACTGGAACCACGCATCCCGAAGCATGGCACATCGAAGCATGGCAGAATTCTAGTAAAAAAACTAAGTCTAGAACACGCGTCCTAAAGTGTAGCGCACTGAAGCATGATAGAATTCAGCCAAAAAAAACTAAGTAGGGAACCACACATCCCGAATCATGGGGCACTGAAGCAGAGCAGAATTCCAGTAAAAAAACTAAGTCTGGAACGTGCGTCCCAAAGTGTGGCGCACCGAACATGGCAAAATTCTAGTAAAAAAACTAAGTCGAGAACGCGTGTCCCGAAGTGTGGCGAACCGAAGCAGGGCAAGATCTCAGCAGAAAAACTTAGTCCAGGAAGTCTACCACCTCGACCCGCGACTGAACTGACAATTTCGCTGGCTCGAACCTACCGACCCTATAGCACCGAGAACTATCCGAACTCAAACCACATCGCGCAGCAAAAACTTATTTGCACTAGGAGATCCCAGTCAACTCATAGAACCCTGGCCCAATTAGGAGGGGTAATTGTGGGTACAAAAATTATACCGGATCGGACCAGATGCACGTGGGCCCACGCAACGGCCCAAGAAAGTAAACCCAGGCCCATGGACCTACTCCACAAGGCCCGCCAATCAAGCCCCTCTTATTGGGCCCGGACAACAGCCCAATAGGGGCCCATCGAGGAGGCCCAGGACCAACGTCACCTCAGCACCACCACATCATCACTGTCATATCGAGCATGTACCTCAACTATAAAAGGACATATATAGCTTACATAGAAGAGGGGGTTGGTCAGTAGATCAGAGGAAGAGGGGATTCTAGAGCTAGAGCTCTCTTCTCTTCTTCTAGTTTCCTTCTAGTTGCTCCATGCAACCTTGATTGTAAAAAGCTTCTCTTGGCCTATTAAAAGAACGCTGACCTCCATTTTCGTATTCATTATAGTACAAACCATGTGGCACCTCTCGCTCGGAGACGTAGGTCGTAAGACCGAACTTCGACAACAACTCCTCGTGTCATCTATCTCTCTTCTCTCTAATCTCTAACTCTACGAACCATCCAACTCAATCAAGAATTGTAGGGTGAGTTCTCTGATCAAGATGGCACGAAAATTTCCCTTACAGGGGTGTATCACAGCCGCACAATGGCTGGCGACCCAAAAGTGAATCACACTCCAACTGATCATGTGAGTTATGATGCACACCGGGCCCACCATCCGGGGTCGACCAACTGAATGAGATTTGAACTCTTTTAATTGGCATGCACACGTCACTCATATTATGCGACTTGCACACTGAAAATTAGATCAGGATGATAACTTCAGATACATGTCAAGCCGGCTGGCTGCATCGAAAAGCTGAATACGATTCACCACTCAACAGCTGGCATTTGGTCATGGACAACTGCCTTGGACCCAAGCAGTGAATCCAAACAGTAATTTTTTAAGGGACATAGTGAGCCTAACAAAGATATTTGTTTAGTCTAAGGACTTTGAAATGCTGTGGATGAAAATGCCCTCGCAGCATTTAAAAATTTTTTTTGCCATGCCACCAAACCATTGAACCCGCTCGGCCTCAAAGAGCCCGTCGGATCTGCTCGCCGCCGTCGAACTAGAGCTACTCGCTGCCACCGAACGCTGCCGCCGACACTACTCGTTGCCGCCGTCGAACCGAACCTGAACCTAACCCTAACCTCGAGATCTACAGGCCATGGGATGAACCCTAGACGTAGGATCCTCAACCGAACCGAACATCATCGCCGAAGCTGCTCGCTGCTGTCGCTACCTCTGCTGCTCACTGCTACCGTCACAGAAGACACCGGCCGCCTCTGCTGTAACCGCCGCCGGAATTGCTCTGGAGAGATGGGAGAAGAAACCTGGGGGTAGTTTCGGGTTTACTAAAAAAAGCAGGGACCTTAGGCTAAATGAAACTTTAACGGGATGGATATGTTGTTAGGGACCTCTCACACATTAACCCTAATTTTTTGGGCAAATTGGTGGTAGGTCCTTAAAACCGGTCGTATTTAGCGATAAGAACGGACAAAAAGATGCTTTAGCAGTAAGTCCTTTCATTTGGAAAATATCCATTTTACCTTTACATGTAGCTCTACAAGAAAATCACATAAAGATTAACAATACAGTAATAAAACGTAACAATTTACGACAATAAGTTCATTTTAGTAATTTTTTTAAAACAAGATTTCAAAAACAATGCTGCAGTGATTTCACTCTAGCAAAGATAACAATTGCTACAATGATTTCACTATAGCAAAAAACTTATTTTTTTAAAAAAAATCTTGTTTTAAAAAAAAATTACTACAATAAAATTATTGTAGCAAAATGTAATAAATTGTAAAATACTATAGCTAAAGTGTAGCAATTGCATATTGTTATTTTTTACCACACTGAAATGTAGCATTTGTGAATTGAGTATTAGAGATAATTTTATTATTTAAATGAGAAAAAAAAATCAAAAAATAACTTCTTTTAAATGCATCTTTTATTTGGAGGGGCCTGTTGCAAAATCAACTTCTTGTCTTTGTCATTGAACCGATCTCCTCAGGACAAAGTCGCCTTTTTTTTTTCTGAAGAAAAAAACAGTCGACGTGGAGAGCTCCGTGGTGTCAGAAAAGGAAGACAAATCGCCTCGAAAATGGAGCCGCCGGGGCCCATCCCGCTCCGCTTCTAATCCCTTCTCCCTCCGCCCTCGCACACGGCCCGCCACACCCAACCAACGCCCGACAGCGAGCAGCAGCAGCGATGCCGGCGGGGCAGGAGCAGAACGAAAGCAGCGACAACGACACCTCGTCGTTCGCGGCGGCGGTGCCCACGTACCCGCCGCCGGAGTCGGAGGACGAGGAGTCGTGGGTGTGGGCCCAGATCAAGGCGGAGGCCCACCGGGACGCGGAGTCGGAGCCGGCGCTGGCGAGCTACCTCTACGCGACGGTGCTGTCGCACCCCTCGCTCGCCCGGTCCCTCTCCTTCCACCTCGCCAACAAGCTCGCCTCCTCCACCCTCCTCTCCACCCTGCTCTACGACCTATTCCTCCACTCCCTCTCCGCCCACCCCACCGTCCGCTCCGCCGCCGTGGCCGACCTCCGCGCCGTCCGCCACCGCGACCCCGCCTGCGCCTCCTTCTCCCACTGCCTCCTCAACTACAAGGGCTTCCTCGCCGTCCAGGCCCACCGCGTCGCCCACGTCCTCTGGGTCCAGTCCCGCCGCCCCCTCGCCCTCGCCCTCCACTCCCGCGTCTCCGACGTCTTCTCCGTCGACATCCACCCTGCCGCCCGCATCGGATCGGGTATCTTCCTCGACCACGCCACCGGTGTCGTCATCGGCGAGACCGCCGTAGTCGGCAACAACGTCTCCATCCTCCACCACGTCACCCTCGGTGGCACCGGCAAGGCCGTCGGCGACCGCCATCCCAAGATCGGCGACGGCGTCCTCATCGGCGCCGGCGCCACCATCCTCGGCAACATCCGAATCGGGGAGGGGGCAAAGATAGGGGCGGGCTCCGTCGTCCTCATCGACGTCCCACCCCGGACCACCGCCGTCGGAAACCCCGCGAAGTTGGTCGGCGGGAAGGAGAAGCCATCCAGGCTCGAGGACGTCCCCGGGGAGTCCATGGATCACACCTCCTTCATCTCTGAGTGGTCGGATTACATCATCTGACGAGTATGGTTCCCTTTCCCTCTTCCATGGAAGCTCTTGCTAATATTACTGATCGATGTTGCTGGTTGCTATATATTTGTATTTTTGTGATGAAAACATGATTAATTCTACCTTGTGAACCTTCTAGTCATATGAATTTTGTAGAATGAATTTGCGAGAATACCTCTATCCCAAAACCAAGATATTGAGATGAGGTCCCATCGTACATATAAGGATCCTTTCCGCCCTCTACTTTTTCGGTATGGGACTAATCCTCCTGCACTGCCGCTCACGTGCAAGCCAATCCTTTTGTGGTACTTGTCACATGGGTAATAGATGTGTGCGGACTACACCCGGCAAGTGAGTGATACGGTTAGGCTATGATACCATGTGGCAACCCAAGTTCCTCCCCAAAAGATACATAAGTGCTAACAATGGGAAAAGGCACGATATTATCAAATTATGATAACATTGCCCAGCCCGCTAGCCCAGAGGGGTCGATCATGTTTGTAACCGGATCCACCATTCCAGTTATTACAAGAGAATGCATTTGGGTGATAGGGCCCTGGTCAATGGATTTTTTTTTTATTTTCTACCATACAAAAACAGGGAATTCGGTTCAGGCTCAAAGCTCACCTTTTTAATGTGGAGGTCTTTTCTTTTAATCACGACAAGCAATTTCTTTCAGGTCAAGTATTCGATGAAACGTTGGCTTTGTTGTTTAATGAAGGTGGAAGAAGTGCTTTTTTTACCCTCAAACATTGGCTTTGTTGATAGTGGGAAGGGATTGGAGAACTAATAAGGGACAGAAAAAAGCAATCTGTCTTGACATAATAAAGAGTTTTTTATCATCTAATAAGGAGGCTGATTTTTGAACTTTTACATGGATGATTTCAGAAATTTGATGCCTTATAGTTCTTCTTTGAGCATGGGGTCATTTTTAAATCTGGTCTCTGTTGACCATGTTCTTTATAGAGTTCTGCCAAAGCCTTTCAACTAATCAATCTAATAAATTGACACTTTTATGATATGGGCAATTTAAGTAGTCAGCTCAATTTCGTTCGTCATAATGGGCTAATTGTTTTGGATACCATTTGTCTGTTAATAATCTAGAATTAGATGATACTAGTTCGTGAACTGGGTGGCTTGAGTCAAGAGCCTATGGATCTATGGTATAGAGAGCAAATGAATGTAAAGTGGCAGATGAGTGTCATCTGAGAAGATTTCTTACTGATAGTGATGCAGGACATTAGTGCAAACCTTAACAGATGATGCATGATTCAGCAAACTCTGCAAACAAATATTTCAAAATATAAGTTTCAATATTATGCGGAATTTTAAGCATGAGATAATATTGTATCACACAAGATAAATATTTAAAGAAGCTCGACCGTTTGGGAAATCAAGAGATTCTCGTTTGAAAGTTCAAGGATTAACTAAGAGATCAAGTTACTCGAAAGGACTTCAATCACAATTACGCTCAAATCAAAGTGAGAACGAGCACAAGTTTTATATTGTTCCCTATAACAAATCAGCAGTAATTAGATCGAAGCAATTGTGCTGATAATCAATTGCTAGTAGGAAAGATCTCACCAGGATTCTTATAGATATAGAATTTAGTGGATGCAACTGGGCACCAAAAGATGTATAAGATGAATTCAGGATGAACGCATCTTTTTGAGATCAACTCAAGCTCAAGCCATGCTCAAGTTGCCAAGAAATTTCAAGCCAAGCTTGTGCGGAGTTAGTGTGACGTAGGTCGGATCGGTGTGGTTGAAGCATAAGCATCAAAGAGGCCCAAAAGGGGGTTCAGAGTGGAGGATTTGAAAACTGACATTGAGTGTGTGCTGAAGCTCGAGTGTCAAAGAGACCGGAATAGGACACAGAATGACTCTGAAAGATCACCTAGAGCTTGAGAGTGGAACATTTGTAAAGCGACATTTAGCTAGATTAAAGGAAATAGCGCCAAAAGAAATCCAAAAAAGCCATGAACCCTTGAGGAAACAAATATGAAGTCAGAATTGCTACATAGGTCAGGGAAGATGAAAAACAAACACTTTGGATTCTAGAGAATCCAAAGACTTTGGATTCTAGTGAATCTGAAGTGATAGATCTTGAGTCTGAAAGATGACCAACTCAAGGACTATAAGAGAACCTAAGACCCTGTTTGTAATTCCTAGCATCAAAAAGTACATTTGAGTGAAAACTGCAAATGTACACAGACATATAATAATATTGAAAACTAAAGCTATTCATATTGCTTTGTGTGTAAACTGCAATATATTGCAACATGACTTGAGTTATTCACATTGGATGAGATTTTTAAAGTTTCGCTCAAATGTACTTTACTGATGGGAAAGACAAACTTACCCTAAGGTTGTGTTTGTATTCATTGGGGGTAAAGTGGAGTGAAGTAAATATACTGCTTTTTGGTAATTCCACCCGTTTGGCAAACCCCAAAGTTGGAAATTAAGTAAATATTGTACCTTCAATTCACTTACATTTGGCCTAAAAATTTTCCGTCATGAATCTGAAGTAAAACTTTCAGATGTTACGTAAACCTCTGGATTTTAAGTTTTTAACCCCTCTGGACTTTATATCTAGCCGAGACTCTCTATACAAACAAGTAAAACAATTGTAAAGTAAAATAAAGTTTTGTTATACTTCTGAATACACATATCCACCCGAAAAAGGGTTTACATCTATTCAACTTCCCTTTTCTCTTCCACGGCTGCTCTTGCTAATATTACAGATGTTGCTGGTTGCGATATATTTGTATTTTTGTGATGAAAACATTATTAATTCTACTTGTGAACCTTCTAGTCATATTAATTGTGTAGAATGAATTTGCGAGAATACCTCTATCCAAAACCCAGGTATTGAGATGAGGTCCCATCATACATATATGGATCATTTCCGCCCTCTACTTTGCCAATATGGGACTAATCCTCCAACACTTCCCCTCACGTGCAGGCTAATCCTTTTGGTGGTCCTTGTCATGTGGGTGATAGATGTATGGGGACTACACCCGGCAAGTGAGTGATACGGTTAGGCTCTAATACCATGTGGCGTCCCGATTTCCTCCCCAAAAGATACCTCAGTGATTACAAGAGAATGCATTTGGCTGACAAAGCCCTAATCAATGGATTTTTTTTCCTACCATACAAAAACAGGGAATTCGGTTCGGGTTCAAAGCTCACTTTTTTAATATGGATGAATTTTTCATGTCTTTCCTTTTAATCACGACAAGCCATTTCTTTCAGGTCAAGTATTCTATGAAACATTGGCTTTGTTGTTTAATGTGAGTGGAAGAGGTGCGTGATAATGGCATGAATGCATGCCATGCCAGAAACTCAAACACACAAAATGATTGAAAGGACTAGAAAATGAGAAAATCCTGCATAAAATTTAACTAATGCCAGTAAAAAATGGTTGAAAAAAGGCATAAAATAGCATACATTTGCAAAGAACATCATGGTACACACCAAAATAGGGTTTTTAAAGAGCTTAAGGGGAAAAATAACTATAGTTATTCAAGATTGTAAGGACAAATTATATGAAACCCTCTGAACTATAGCACATTTTTACGTTAACCCCCTGAACTAAAAAGTAAAAACTAGACAGAGTACCCTCTGAACTACCTAGATGGGTAAACCACTGACAAAAATCATGATCATTTAGAGGGGGGTTTAAGTTGAGATATTTCTCGAACTACCTAGGGGAGTAACGTGAAAATTGGCGATAATTCAGGGGGTTTCATGTAGTTTATGCTAATTATAAAGCAGGGGAACCGATATCAAATGAAAAAAAAAAACATATTCTTGAGCAAAAGTGAACTCTAGTCTCTTATTCGATAACCTCGAGCCTTGTTTATGCAGAAACGGATCAATATTTCCATGGATGTATGTTTCCACATAAATACCTTTTCTTAGTTTGATAACACGTAAGCGCGCATCATGGGGTCGTGTTTCCTTACTTTTGCGAAAATGTGCATCAGAGCTTTTAGGGAAGATGTTGTGGATGTGCATTTCCACATTATCAGACAATGGAAAATCAAGGAATGTACAAATGCGTGTTTGTGGAAGCTAGGATATGTGTTGTCAAACTAGGTCTAAATCTAAAAGAATAAGGGGTAAAAAGATCCAGAATGCCACACCTAACAGTTGGAGCAAGAAGAGAAGCAACCAAACCAGAATGGGTCAGCTTGTATCGGGATTTAAAATTGTGTTTGGAGTAGACTTCTGCAATTACCATGATACAAGTTGCTTTGCCACCCAAAGGGAAAGCAAACGAACCCCTCATTGAAACACTGTAAAAAACCACCATAGAAAGATGGATAGGTAGAAATCAACCATCCACAGGTGGTTGGCATCAAACGTAGTCGGAACATTAAAAATATCCATGAAAATGTGAGTAGAGCTTTGTTTTCCCATATCCTAAATGGTCATGTTCCCTCAATGATACCTAATCTCCCACCTCAAGCCTGAATAATGATGGATGACTATTGCCAAAGGTCGCGATGATACCAATCATACCATGTAACTTGAGGGGAAAATGTAGAAATGTTTGCCTAACATATTAGAGACAAAGCCAATGATGATACACTTAAAAGACACCATAGTGAGGCCACCCCACATGTAAGAGGTGTATGGACAAACCATGCAAAAAAATATTTATATCCATGTACGTATTCATACATAGTTAACTACAGTGTTGTCAAGGCGCGCGCCTAGGCTACGCCTAGGCAACAAGGCGCTCTGAAAGGGTAAGGCGCATGTACATAAGATGCACGTCTAGGCGCGCCTAGTCGCAGTCAATAAGGCGCGTCTTATGTTTTTTTTTTTTAGGAGTCAGTGCTTCTTTATCTATTTGTTTTCTTTTGACCTAGGATCATGATTCATTTGTGATATATCAATTGTTTACTATTATGTGATTATTTCAGTCATTTGATCATTTCAGCTTCACGTGCTTAATCGTTAACTGATTGTTTGTGATAGACTTCAATCATATCTTCATTTGTTGGTGGTTATGGAATCTATCATTATTTATTGCTCATTGTTATGCGACGAACTTCAGTCACTGTATTCATGTTATACAAATTTCATCATGCTAAGTTGCTAAAATTTCATCATACTTTGCATTATTGCATATTTAAATAATAACAGTATGATACGGGGGCAGATTCGACAAGCATGTGTTTTGAGGCTTGCACGCATCTTGTGGCTTGAATAAGAATAATATAATTATTTTCGGATTTAATAAATCTTAAAAATAGTATTTTCGGAATAAAATATAAAATTCAGAATAAAATAATTATCTTATTCTAAAATTATTATTTTAATCCGAAAATAGGTTATTTTCGGATTTATTAAATATGGTAGTTTTTAAAATATCTTTTAGGAAAGATTTGGATAGATTTAAGTCTTTTAATTTGGCAGTAGTTATCTTTATTTATGGGTTATTTTAAAGATAGGGATATGATGGATTAGGAAGTTAATTAGGTGAGATCTTTATCTCATCAGTGTTTATCATCTTTATCTCTTTATTTTAGGAAGTTGTTAGGAGAGATCTTTAACTCGTTATAAGTTTTCATCTTTATCTTTTTGTTTTCTCTTTAAAAAGGCATGAAAGCCTCCATTGTAATGGTATTGATTGAATGATGAAAGAAAAAAATGGCAACCATTTGCTTAGATTTCTGTGAGAGGTTTCGTATTGCGTTCCTAAGAGAGAATCGAAGAGCGAGAAGCTCGTCGGCATGAGGTTGGATTACCGTCGGTGCGAGGCCGGCAACCCCCTTCACCCTTCCACCTCCTCCCTTTCGTTGTCACCACGATCGTCCTGCATCACAATATCGTAGTTGGCTGTATTTAAAATAAATAACATAAGGCGCACCTGAGGCACATCGCCTCGCTTTGCCTTGCCGCCTTGACAACCTTGATTAACTACACCACAGATCTTAGAGCTGTGTAGATAGACCATGTACACAATATATAAAACATGTACATACTTAGATAGACCATGTACGCATTGTATACAAACACGTGCATACTCGTATATAGAATTTTATGAATAAATAATAGTATATGTATTTATGTATGTCTGTTGCGCTCAGACCAATATACCAACTACGTCCAACATTTGAGGGTTCAAATTTATCCAAAGAGAGGTCAAAATAAAGTGGAAAGGAAATGTTGATGAAATTTCCAAGTACGAGTTCGAGTGGTGGAGCAAATTCACAAGTGATACATCAATAGATTGTTTTAAGATTGTGGATGATGCCATTTTTTTTTCGGAAGCATCACCTAATGGTTTTCCATCAAGTATCTGCTACGTAGTAGTTTCATCAGCTAACACTATATCATTTGATTTAACCTTTACACCATGATTAGCAAATAAAAAATAAAAAAATTTACACCACCAAATCATGAGCAAGATCCTCTTTCTTAAATACCAAGTGTCAATTATCATAACCATAATGCTTACCAATTCTTAACTTACCAACTCATCTAAATACCCGAGCTATTAAAGAGGTGGCCAACAATGTATATCAAACCACATAAATGCATGGAAACAAATGGCCATCCAAGGAATCAAACACGTAACCTCATGCTCCGATACCGTGTTACCATGGGAGAAGATTGTCCGAAGGGCACACCATGGGGAGAAGATCTTGAGGGCCAAGATCTAAGGTATCAGGGCTCCAAGGGAAAATATAAAGGCATACATCTGGGTGTGGTCACCTATGGATGAGAATACCACAATATAATAAGAAGGAAAATACATGAAAAGGAAAGACATATAAGCTGAATATATGTGTATCTCTAATACTCCTAATCAATTTTCTATAATATCATAGACATAGCTATCTCTTGGGAGCCCATTCTTAAATGAATTTGCTTGGAGACTTTTTTCTTCTAGTTGTTGAGATTACAACTACTCTTGCTAGAAGTCAGGAGTGAAGAAGACTAAGATTCGCTAATATTTTATAGAATGTGTTTCTATCCATGTACTGAAACATGTACTCAAGGTTCAAAAAATTGCCAAAAAGTCATAAAAATAGAAAGATTTCAGAAATATGATATATCGCAAAAAGTGTAAATAAATCAACATTGCCCGGTGCTATGAACCGTACAACATTGTTGGCCTAATAGTAGTTTATAAAGGTTTCCTTTGAGTTCATTTGGTATGTCTACCGCCCAACACCCCAATAATGGCCCTCCACTTTTGACCCGTTCGTTCTAGTGCCTATTCAAAATATATAGGTCTATATATTTAATTTTAATTCCTTTTGTAACATGGAACCAAGATAATGAAAAGAGTCGCGTTGATGTATGCTTTGACCATTAATGTCTATTGTCTACATTTCTGCATGTTCGATCACTCTTATTCAGATTTGCATTCTGTACATATGTTTTGAATACTCGAGTTTGAGACCTTTATGAATTCATAAGTGTCCCTAGAGCACTTAAAAGACCTAAATATTGAATATAGTGACTAGTCAGAGACCACATACATGAATGCAATTTCATATATCACATTTTTCCTTCTATACTCTTCGTCAAGACTCTTTCCTAGTCAAGGGGAATGTAGGAGGGTTGCTCCCTGGTTGCATGAGCTTAAACCAATGCTATCAAACTCGGACCAAACATTGACCCGACCGAGGGTCTGGGTCACTGGTCTCCGTTTCAACCGTTGGCTCAACCGGTTGGACTAGTCTATAATATAAAATATTTAAATATAAATTCTTAAAATAAATTTTTATTAGAAAAATATCTTGGGAAATTCATAAACAAAATATATGAAATTATGAATATGCATCCACAAACTAATATTGAGTATATGTCGCACCTTATTATTTCATGATTTTTATCGATCCTAAAATAAAACTGTAAAATAAAGAAATAAGCACCATCGAATAAGGTTCTCACAAGTAAATGCCAATATGGCCATTTACACTATTTACAGAGTGCTAGAGGGGATTCAGGAGGAGTGTGGTCGGCGGCTATCCATCCAGTTTGGTGAACCGTGAGCGTTGAGGCACTACAGCAGAGGAGGAGAAACAAGAATAAGGGAGATGAGGAGAATTGAAGGAAAAAAAAATTCAAACACAATAGAGGAGTATGGGTAGGGAGGAGGACTCACCTAGATTTGGGAACTAGGAAGGGAGAAATCGAGAACTCAAGAAGAAGATTCCTCTCTCCGATTGCAAAAGTGTCGCCATTGTGCCTCTCAGTAAAAATTGAAAAGGGGCTAAAAAATCTTCACTGAGGATTTGATTTTAGGGTCACATGGTCTCTTTTGACCAAAATTGAGAACCACCCGGGTTGGTGAAAATGTCGGGTTACACAGGACGGGATAAAACCGGACAGATTGCACGACTTTCGCCGAGTCCCTATTATTTCCGATCCTGATGGTTTTTGGTACCAATCTTAGAGGGTTGACATTATGTTGGCAACCCGATTAGAAAAATCTTGCCAATCTTCCCTAGAGTTGAACCCATGTTAGTGGGATAAGACTTCAACAGGTGGCTAGTCGGATGCCGTTTAGGGATCATTAGGAAGTCATTTTGAGTCAATTTGATAGTTTCATAGGTTCTAGGTGTCTCCCATTTTAAGATTTTTATCTCTTTTTTTTTTTTGGATTATTCCAACATTATATGTTGTAGTTGTAATTTGTGTTAATGAGAGCAGTCTCATGACTCCTCTCCTGAAGAAGAAAAAAAGGTGAGCAGTTATATTAGGAAACCTGTAATTCTTCTCTCTTTCATGTTGTATTGATAAACAAATAAAATAGAGGGAGGTTGTTGTACTTGTGTCCTACACTATTGATGGTTGTCCTTGGGTCATTGGGACTTTCTAACGAGCGGTTCAAAAAAACTAGTGAGGATTTATATCAACCCAATGAGTCCTTTCCTTCACTTTTCATTCTCTTTTTTTTCTTTTATTGGCTTAAAAGTTCTACATTATATGATCAGAATTCATGTAGGAAATCAATAAAAATTTGCTTAGAAGAGCTTAACGACCGATATTCCTTATATTTCTTATTTGTCTTCCTAGATTATAGTTTGAGTCCTAGATGGGTTAGAATGTCTTGAATTGCCTATTTGAGGATGAGCTTCCACCCCTTTGTAACCAATTTATTATTTCAGTAAAGTTTGAGAATTCATTTATTGTTGTTTTGTTTTTTAGGAGATATGAAGCGGCCTTCTCTCTCTCCCCCCCATTTCTTGTTTGTTGTGGATGGCGTTGTTATTGGTCCGTATTCGCTAGGTTTTTATCCCCTAAGGCAATCAGTATTAAACTAGTGTTTTTCCTATTCTATCGAAGATTTTCATTCCATGGCAAAAAAGCGAGCGTGGATGCTAAAGGTCAATGTGAGGAATGACATGGATCAAGCCCAATAGAAGGAGATGACAAAGCCGTGGAATCAGATCGAGTAGCTCATGCAGGAGATTGAAATCATTGATTCCCAATTTCAGGTGTATTATCTTCGACAAGAGAACCAAAACCTGAAGGGTGAACATGCGGGAGAAAGGACCATTAATTTTTTGACCATCGTAAATTCAGACCCTCGAATTCACTGGAAGAGTAACTCCAAGGAAGACAAAGCACTGTACTCCGTAGACCACCCAAAGGGAGTTTCCAATTATCAATTGTAGTTCCCCTCTCCTCTACGACAAGAGTCAAAAGGGATGCCCTGATTGGTGTCTGAAGAAATCCACATAGGAAGCTGAAAAAATCTTCAAAGTTGATCTCCAGGTGGAATTCAAGGATGAATCCATGGAGGAGGAAATGGAAAGGCCCATGGAGGAAGCTGATGAAGCGTCAGAGGAAAAGCTTAGAGTTGGATGTGAGAAGATATTTTTGGAAGAGCCCAAGGAGCCCGTGATGAAAGTAGTGGAATTATAGTCACCATCGGAAGACAATCGTGCTATGAAGAGATCCCATAGTCAAATTTAGTTATCGAGAAACAATTTAAATTTAGCCTATGTTGTGGGAAAGCCTGAAGAGGAGCCCGTGATCAATGGCGTGGATGTGCACTCGCTTACGAAGGATATCACATGTTTTGATGAGGTTCCAGAGCCACCATCATCAATCAAGGAGGAGTCCATGATCCTTGGTCTCCTCGCTACAGAATCATTAATGAAGGAAGAGTCTATCATCTTTAATTTTTCATTCCAGCAAGATCAGATGGAGACAAAGCCTAATATCCTGATATCTGCAACCGATGATCACATTCTTCTGAAGCTGATGCTCGTAAGTCTGCACCAATTATGGATTTTGTTTGATCCTAACACTGAAGAGCCCGAGCAATTTATTCTCTATCATCTGTTCGGAAAGTTCAGGTACGGATGGCTAGAGGAAGTGCACTATTATTCTATGGCAACTAGTATGTAGTTCCAGCGACCCTTTGACATTGGCGTACACCATTAAGTGCTTCAGATTTACTAGTTACATCTAGAAAATTATCAAACATACTCGAGAAATTTCCCACCCGGTCAATTTTATGCATAAGCACTCCTAGGGAACAAAATATGCCTAGATTTTGAGTTAGAATGACTAGTTGGAGGAACATTCGTGTCATTAGGAGGTCATTTGGAGTAAACTTGATAATTTTATAGGTTCTAGTTGTTTCTCTATTTTTTACTGGTTTTTCCTAGCATTATAGGCATAGTTGTAGTTTGTGTCAGAGAAGCGGGGAGCAGGCATCCTCTTCTTGTGTTATGTGGTTTCCCAAAAAAAGGGTGTAAGAGGAAATTCAGAAAAGATGGCAATTCTTCTCTCCTCTTTCGCTTGGGCTGTTTATGGGGCATTAGGAGTCCTAAGGACTGATTTTGAGGAAAACTAGGGAGGATTAATCACCAAGTCGCATGAATCCTTTTCCGCACCCTGCTCTTTTCTTTTTTATCGGATTACAAAATTTATGCAGAAAATCCTAGGAGAGTAGCTTATAAGATCTTAAAATCAATATTCCTTACATTTCTTAATACGTGTTCCTATTATAATAATAATTTTAATTTTAATAATAATAATATATGTACTCAAGAGAATTGAGTACTGAAACATACTGGGTAAGTTTTAATCTTGGAACTGATGATCTCTATCAGGCATTAGAGATGATCTGTAGACTTTTTTTCCCACATAGCTGGAATTCTCAAAATTCTTTTTTTCCCCATCATTTCTCCTCGAAGAATAAACTTCGGTCCTTACCCATTTATATTAGGTCGGCCTTTTGG
The DNA here is from genome assembly GCA_947650365.1 of Chamaelirium japonicum. NCBI lineage: Eukaryota > Viridiplantae > Streptophyta > Magnoliopsida > Liliales > Melanthiaceae > Chamaelirium > Chamaelirium japonicum. The sequence continues at coordinate 68,346,211 of OX393556.1, read as the reverse complement.
GTCCAATTATTACATGTATAAGTTTCAAAAGAGGTTTACAACACAAGGGTGTTTACTGAAAAGGAATTAAGAAGATGGTAGTATAAAGGGCGAAGTTGCCCACCTCATGATATGCTGATGCTCACCTGTTTACATGATTCTATTTCTCTGCAGGCAAGTGGTCTCTGGGAAAGGCAATTCTCAGAATGTAGCAAGTAGTCTCTGGGAAAGGCAATTCTCATAGTGAAGCTGGAGGCACCATCCACTGGACCTGGGTCTATCACTCATGGTCCCTAGATTCACAGATGAGACCTTGGTGGTGTTGTTTTCCTGTATCTCTCTAGTACACGAAATTTTTTACAGTTAACTTGTATTCCCCCCCTCTTTACGCCTTTTGTGTGTGTTATCATCATGAAGGTGTATATCATACTGTAACATGCTGAAGATGTTCATCATGAATAAGAAAGAAAAGCATAAAATAGAGGCAAGAAGAAACATACAATGGTTGGATTGAATGACTTCAACATCTCTATCAAAACGTTGTTTTTAACTCAATATTTAGAAGTTGAGAAAAAAAGATGATACCAACGGACTATTCTGGTGGTACTTCCTCTCTCCCTTGTTGGGGAGGTTTCTTGTTCAACTCCCGGTATTGACTCCGTGGAGTGAACTTTCCCTCAAGGCCGAATCTGATACATGCTCTCTTACCTATCGAAGTGAATCATGAATAAGGTTATAGAATCTACACTAAACATGTTACTAATAGATGTATATTTTGAATATCGTGTTGGGTTGGTTAACCCAACCCTCATTGAGTCCGTCCAAATATTAATCAAGTTAGTTTTTTTTTAATTAAACACATGCTCCAATCAATCCTGTTGTTACTCAAGCCCAACCTAATGTAAGGTTGAAAACGAGTTGCTCGGGTTCGTCCGTCCAAGCGTCAGACCTCATTCGGTGATGAGAGCATTAAATTGAGACCAACCCAACTCTCATTAAGTCTGTCCAAATATTAAGGGGTGGATAGCAAACAATCCTTTTTAACGGTTTTATTTTAGGATAAGTTTCGATAACCTTTTTCACTATAGCTGCTGCCTGATACAGTGAAATCATTGTAGCTACTACAATAAAATCACTGCAGTAACTTGTGCCACTATTCTGTCACAAAAAAAAAACTATCACTATATCATCTACTGCTATTTAATGAGAGAGCATCTCATGGATATTTTGGGTATTTTTAAAAAACATCTTATCCAAAACAATTGGCAAAGGTTCTCTTGTGACTTGTGTGTACTAACAGCAAGAGAGGATCATCTTTAAAGATGATTTTGGTTCTGTGGACCTATACTTAATTGAAACTATTTGTTGTTCTGCACCTCCGTATGATGTTATATAGTGGATCTATACTTAATTTTTTCAAATATTAATCGGGCTCGTCTTTTCTAAATTAATCCATGATCCAATCTATCCTACAATTGCTCAAGGGGTTGAGCACGAGTTAGCTTTGTTTTGACCGGCAAGCCTCGCCATGTGGCACGAAGGCCATCGCAGCCGTTGTGACTCACGGTGGAATCCGATGGCAGGGCACACAACAGCTGAATCGCATTCAGCCCGACGGCTGCGATGCCCTTAGTGCAACGTGGCGTGCATCGGACGGCTACCATTCCTCCTGTAGGCAACTGGAACCGTAGAAGATTCGATCTCAAATTTCCGGCCAGGTCTCGCTCTGTGCCGTCAGTGCCCCTTTCTTCCTCCTGCTTCGTACAAACGCCATGGCGTCCCACGCCTCGTGCCAGATGCTCTTGAGACCGATCGCCGGCGGCGCCGGCGGTCTGATCGCCGCCGCCTTCTCGCCGAGGCGCGCGAGGTCTAAGATCGCGCGGCTGGGTGCGGTGTCGCTAGACACCGGCCTCACGGAGAAGGCCCTAATGCTGATGGATGCCGTGTCCGCCGCGCGCTCGGATGGAGTGAGGGAGGCAGGCGAGGAGCTGGTCTGCTTCATCAACCTCCACGCTCCAGCACCTGACCGACCTCGGCTTCGGCTTCGGCTTCATCTCTCTCCAATCCAAAACCCTAGCATCCGTGTTTCTTAGGTACCTACCCGCTTCTTGTGTCTCCTTATCTTTTGACAAATCTAAGTCTTGTGGAGATTATGACAGTCTCTTATCATTCAACGAATTTTGACGATTTAATGTCTCAAAACTAATAATCTCGAATATGCAAGCCAATCCTCCACAGTCCTGATATGTTATTAAAGGTCATCTCATTCTTACCACATTTAGGTTAAGTTGTGACGAATTTCTTCTCGTGGGACACCCTAACATTAAGAAAATTTATTTTTCGACTCTTTTTCTTCTTACAACTGTTAAATTATTCTCAAGCTTCGACCTTTTCTACCCAATTCCGGGTTTGGGACTAGCTTCGATAGTGAGCATAGTGAGAAGAAAATGCCGAGATGGATTTGTCGAAAAAAGAAGAAGGGTAAGGTGAGGGTTTCTTAACCTAGAGTAAGTGAATGAGTTGAACAAACTGGGAAAACAAGTGTTGGAGACTGGGGTTATGGAGTGAGGATCTTGTTGGCCTTATTTTAAATTAGAGCGTTGATGGCCCTTTAAAAAGCTTATTTTTTATAATTCTTGCGACCTTTTAGCTTCGTTGTCCATGTTTTTATTTGGTCTAAACCTATTTTTTCAGTCTTTGTACAGATCATCCAAAAGTGTGGTCTCACATGGACAAAAGAGAGGAGGGTTGAGCTGTTTATGGCAGTTCTCCTCCTCACCTTAGCTAAGAGGGTGGATTGCTAGACCGGTGCCTCACATAACCGAGTGGGTGGTGTGGGGTAATATTTAATTGTATAATAGATAGACGTGACATAATCGACGATAAATTGTATCTCAACAACAACAAACAAATGATTAAATGAAACACCACACATCATTGCATGTGGGTCTAGGCCATGGACGTGGCATATGTAATTATGTATCGTGCTCGTGAGTACGTGTATTGTGCGTGATTAGTAACCCTTTGAAATGTTTGTTCCATGACCTGGGATCGTGACCACGTAATTCCCAATCAAATCTCAACTTTAGGATGATCACTTTGAGCGTGATGTGGGACATGTGTCGCTTCCATGCTTTACATGGCAAAGGGACAATTGTCCTCTCCTTGTATAGTTGCATGGGACTGATGTCTTACAAATTGTTGCATAGTAGAGGTGACTCATGAAAGCCAACGGAGAGGTCTATAGAAGAGAGGAAACTCTCATTCACTTCTCTCCTCTCCAACTCCTAAGATTATAGAGAAACTCGATCTCATCTTATTGATTTTTTGTAAGATTCAATATTCTATGAAGCACGGACACGGGTACGGTGACACGACACGACACGGACACGGCGACATGATATTTCTTTACAAATGAAGGACACGACACGGCTAGGACACGGCAATTAATATTTATAATTTTATATAAATAATATATGATACATTAATACTATATAGAGATGCTTAATTTCGAAGAATAATTCATAAAACATGCTCCAACTAGATGGGAAATTACTTTATGGTTATGTCTAAGAATTTCAATGGTAGCATAATACCCAATTTAACAACTACTAAATTTTTTATTTTGGTAATTTCAACGATTCAATCTAATCAAAATTGAATTGAAGAGGGCAAAATGAAGTTTATTTACTATGGGGTCGGGTTTGGCACTATGGGACCCTCACTAGAGGACATAAGGGTAATGACAACTATCCAATAAAGTTTACAAAATCCACAAAGTTCTAGAATTATTGCTAAAAGATTATCTTAATATTTGTAAGAAAAACCCTATTAATTATATCCTATAATGTTATAACCTTAGAGGATTTAAGTTAAAGCCAAATCTTAATCACAACCGTCCATTACACCAAGCCCCAAACAAATCATCCAACTCATCCCTGATCCCATGCAAACAACGTCCCTGCCGTGTCCCAGCCGTGTCCTGGCCGTGTCCTAACAGTGTCCTGGACAAAAAAAAACCAGGACACTTCGGAGTCGTGTCCGACACGTGTCCGGGCCGTGTCCGAGCCGTGTCCGTGTCCGACACGTGTCCGACACGGACACGGGGCCCTCTAAGAAGTGTTCGTGTTTCATAGTCAATATTTAATCGAACCCACCAAATGGAATTTAAATTCACACGAATCTTGGGATTGAATTCGAATGAAGCCAGAAATGGATCTTAAATCTACTGAAGCTAGACTAGGCTGAGAATTTAATCGATCCCAGACTAGATCAGGCCATTAATTGAAAAGAACCTAAACTAGTTGACCCTTGAATTTAGCCGAAGCTAGATTGTGCCCTAAATACATACAAAACCATATATGGATCATTGTTTAAACCAAACTTAGCAGGCCCATGAACCTAGAAGTAGTAGGGTATACTTTTGACTATAGTTAGCTCATCGGTGCTTGAACCATTGGCCAACTTATTGAGCCCACTTGATTTAGGTAGGCTCTATGGCCTTATATGTGTTACATTCTTTTGTGTAAATGTATCTAACGAATTTGTGTGACCTTAGTAATGTTTAAAGGGTCATAACCCTCGATTATTGAACCCAACTAGAGTGTGATTTAACATGCTATAATCAATGACAGATGAAGGATGAGAAAAGGGTAATTAGACCTTCAATTGTTATCCTACATATTTTCCTCGTTAAATGGTGCGAGTCTTTTACCTAGACCAATACTAAGATATCGGATATATTCCGAAAATTATGGCATGATAGTATCTGTATGATTTACCCCATCACATGGAGGCATATGATGATGGAATCTTTGTTAAATCACGGTCTCTTATCTTTGTAAAGTTTGGCTGAAACACATGCACTCCCTAATTTGAACCAAAACATCCCTGAAATCCATCAAGATCCTAGTTTTTCATCACCAAAACGATCTTAAAGTATAACCCTTTCATTCTCCCAATTTTTCCACACAAGATCTGCCGCTTACCATCGCCAAAACCCCGCTATGAACCCAAATCCAATCTAGAAGGAATCAAAATCCAAAAAGTCAAAATCCGAAGGAATCAAAATGTAATTTTCTAGTTCCTATACAAAATCATACTCAAATTTTTTTGCTAAAAAAAATTAGTGGAACAAAAACCTTAAATTATTTTGAACCGGAAAAAATCTAAGAAATTTAGAAGTATGAGATCAACTTAAAAATCCAAAGTTGGTAAAATATTTTGAAACTATAAAAAATTTCTTTCACTAGAACCCTTTTTTCATCTAGTATTAGGTAAAATTCAGAATCATGATTTTTAGCTTTTTGACAAAAGTCGGGGTAAAGCAAAAGCCATACTCTTTTGAAAACAAGACCAATGTGATGTAGGTACCGATGTAATTATTTTAAATTAATTTTTTTAATTTATTTTTATATTTGTAATTATTTTGTAATTAAAAATAAAACGAAACCGAAATTACTAAAACTCCGATCCGAAACCTATCCTCAATGGATGGGCCGAAACCGAAACTACAAACCTTGGTAGGCTACAACTTGCATTGCATGAACTCTCTCCATCGATTCAAGTTTCTAACGACACATAATCCAAGGATGCATAAAAGGAAACATAAAATTCTTTGACGCCCTTGTTGGTCGTGTTTATAATGAATAGATCAACACAATCCACCAGTATAATTTCCTTGGACTTGGATTGTTGTCGACTATTAAATAAACATGGTAGCCTAAAGAGCGTATGCTATGCCTAGGCATTTCTAGTCAACAAATCCCCCTGCAAGCCTTGTTCATGAATTTGGTTTATCCCATGCCTATTAGATTAGCATTGTACCTCCGTTTGGCTTTTTTCAATGAACCTTGACCATTTCCTTGCCCATAAATCAAAATAGTGCTCCATAACTCTTGTTTTATTCTGAACTTTGCCATACCCATCATTAGATCTAAGTATTCATCATAATTGTCATCATATCAACATGCCCTTATCCCATTAAGATGGTGTTGTCGATGGAACCCACCCCTATTCATGAAGGATCTCGAAGGATCAAGCGGAATTTTATTATCTGTAGTCAACTTGATACCCAAATTCCTAGTGAAGACAACTTTGGACAGCAAAGGGACTTGCTATATAACATGTACGGTTGGTAAAAGGGTAGATGTCGGATGACCTATCTTATTGGTTACACTTTTTTGGTAATGCAACCAGGGTGCATGACTCTAAGGTACCGACAGATTAGTTAAATCTTGATGAAGAGGGTAGGTGACAAGGTTTGGTATAGCCCATCAAAGAGGGCCCATAGATATGACTCTGGAGTTCCTATGTTATCAAAGTAAAATTTGGTAAAAAATGGGCTTAAAACTCTCTAACTCCCATGCCTAAACACCAAATCAAATGACTTCAAAGCCTAGTGTTTGTACTCTCTGAATCCAGTGAAGTAACCTAAATTGAGTTAGTCTTGTTCTTAACTTCTTATAACTTTTTTTAGGCCAATGAATGAACCCCGAGTTAAATTGGTAAGGCCGTAGCGTTAATACTTAATTCTGTGTAGCCGTGCATGACTCTAAGGTACCGACAGATTAGTTAAATCTTGATGAAGAGGGTAGGTGACAAGGTTTGGTATAGCCCATCAAAGAGGGCCCATAGATATGACTCTGGAGTTCCTATGTTATCAAAGTAAAATTTGGTAAAAAATGGGCTTAAAACTCTCTAACTCCCATGCCTAAACACCAAATCAAATGACTTCAAAGCCTAGTGTTTGTACTCTCTGAATCCAGTGAAGTAACCTAAATTGAGTTAGTCTTGTTCTTAACTTCTTATAACTTTTTTTAGGCCAATGAATGAACCCCGAGTTAAATTGGTAAGGCCGTAGCGTTAATACTTAATTCTGTGTAGCATGGGTCAACCAACCCAAATTGGGTCAATATTAGACTTATAACCCTCTTGATCCCATAAATGAACCCCAACAAGTTAGTGATTAGGTCCATAACTCTATGGAACCTAGATGAACTAAACCAGACTAAGTCAATCTTGGACTTACAACTCTAAATCTAGATGGTTCTAAAGAGTCGGGCTCATAACTATCTAGTACTATGGTAGCTATTAGCTAACCCCAAAATGTTATCCTTATAATAAGCTCAAATTTGATGTGTCTCGGATTGGGTTTTGTAAATCTCTAGATTCCGCTCAAATTAGATGTGTCTCGACTTGGGTTTTGTAAATCTCTAGATTCCAGATTAGACCAACTTAAAATTGAATCAGTCTTTGACTTTGACCAACCCCAAAGTTTGTGTCAAGACACCAAATTATTAAATTGTAATGACCACTAGGTTTATTTGTTGAAAAGGACCTCCACGTCATTAAACTTAGATTATTCTTTCTTGTGTGCGTTCTCATGTTTTTGTGTCTTGGTTCTATGTTAGAAAATAATGTAATTCCGTGCTCCAACATCTGCTTAATAAATCATCTCCACTCTATCCAGATTCAGTTATGCGATTCTTGTTATGTTGGAAAGATGACTCAGAACTGAATGCACTTGAATCAATCTCATGTCCAAATTTCTATTGTGAAATTTTTAAGCTTTAACTTCCATGATAAATCATTTGCCGCAGACTCCGTCCTTGCCTTTGCACCTCGTCCTCCACCTCTTGCTCACGATCTTTACCTGTTGTGAACAAAATCATCCCAGTTAGTCTTTTGGTGTGGTTTGTGTAGCTGTGGTGATTGCTGGAGGCAGGTGTGTGTGTGTGTGTGTGTGTGTGTGTGTGAGAGAGAGAGAGAGAGAGAGAGAGAGAGAGATTACATCATGTCCGAAGAAAAAAAATTGATTTAAGAGGTAAATTTGAGTCTCAGCACATTGGCTCCAATGGCAGGCTGGTGGCCGTGAGGATCGATGGTGTCCAGGCAGTGGTTGGTGGTCATTGGCTCCAGCGGCAGCAGCGATGACCGGTGATGGAGATGGCAAAGGGTGCAGGCTACAAGGGCCAATTGGTGTAGTTCTTAAACCCAGCTTTTTATAGTGATTTGCAACTCTTACTAAAATCTTGTAATCTTGTAATTTGCACACAGTGAGTTTCACATATGCAGCAGTTTATTTGGCTGCGCACTCACATCATCCAAACAGTGGGGTTTGACCAATGCGTAGGAGTTGCAACCGATGCAGTTGCAACTCCTAGTCTCCTCCCTACAAAAGAGGCCATTAGTTGCTCTCTCTCTCTCTCTCTCTCTCTCTCTCTGTCTCTCTCTCTCTCTGTGTGTGTGTGTGTGTGTGCGCGCGCTACTATACTTATGACTTATGAGGCGTCAAGAGGGATGGCCAAGGGTCGGATTTGGATTAGATTATACATAGATCCCTACCTGGACCTGAAATACGATTGTTGGATCCAAAACTGCATCTTCTATGCTAAAATGGATCCAGATACATAATTGGATGCATGAAGGTTTTTTTTTTTTTTAACGAATATGTTGGGTAAAGTTAGAAGATTTGATGAGCATAATTATAATTTGTCCTTCCAAGTTTTATTCTTAGGTTTAATTGCCTACATGGTATGAAGTTGGATGTTGAAATTGAAAAGCCTGACAATTAAGTTGGGTTCAAAATCTGGCAATAGAGTGAAGCTACCAAGGTTCGTCTTTATGTTGTGTGTCAACACAAATGAATGCCATACTTACCATTACAATTCTTACATGCAGAGGGCTAAGACTCCAAGAATACCAATAAATTTAATGGAGGCTTAGTAATCGGTCCCTAGGTTTAGTGATCGGTCCCAAATGTCGTTTTACATTAGGTCCATGCGCAAAGAAATTGCTTTTGTCAGGGTCCTTGTTGTCTTTTTGGACCGTTTCACAGACAAATAATGTTTAACATCATTAGATGCATCTCGACCGTCGGATTAAATATAAAAACGGTATGGATGTGATGCATCTGTTGTGGCTGGGCGTAAAGTGATGGTATGCATCTTGATCGTTTCTATTGTTTACGGATGCATCTTTTAACAATCAGATTATATGATATCCAAAATAAACAAAAATGGGAAATTGGGGACGATTAGACGAATCACATCACAGCCGTCCGATAGCAGTCACAAGTGAGTCGCACATCATTACATTGATTCCCAACCAGACTCAGAATAAATCATGGACACCAACGAATCATGATTGGGAAATTATACTTAGAAGATTTTATTTGCACCTGACAAATTATTAAGGCCCCCAACTAATCTGAAAAAGAAATACCAGTTGTGACCCCAAATCCTCCAAGTCAAATTGACAGGTGTACCACCACTTATGCCAGACGCATGCACCTCACCATCACCGGTCATCCTCCTCCCCTTCCCTCCCCCCCCCCCCCCCCCCTTTCATGTTGGTTGGGAGAGGAGGGTGGATGCAGCAGCAGCAGCAGCAGCAGCAGCCAGAGCAGAGGTATGCGAACCCATGTGTGGGGAGCCCTATCAAAGTGGGGGCACTAGTAAGAAAATACAGGAATCTGCTGGGGTGTCGACCTAAAAATGGTGGCTCTAGTAATTCTGTGGGTGCAAATAGCAACACCCTTTATCATTAAACTAGACTCAAAGCAGCAGAAGGGATAGATGCAGGTACTTGCAATAGTGAAGCAAGCAAAGAATATGTAGTGGCTCAACTAAGCACAATGTTGCTCTGACTGCATCAAGCATAAGCTGATAGCAACAGCATGCAATGAAAAACCTGAGCAGTATTTAGTCACACCACACTCAAATATACATAACTGGGGTGAAAAGAAAAACAAAAGGAGAAAAGAGGGAAATAAAATCAAGAGCAGGTGGAGTCTGTCATTATTTCGCCGAAAATCCCGACAGCTCTTTCTAAATTAGAAGTGGATCGGGCATTGATACCACAACATGACGCCGATCCACAAACCTACTTCTCACCGAGTATGGGAAACTGTCTGGGGTCCTCGATCAAAGGGGCAGCGGCAGCACCGGGGGCTCGCGTCGCCCCAAAACCACCTCTGAACGATCCACGATCTCCTTGTCCCCTGCCACCACGGCCACGGCCACTGGGACTATAGTACCTCTCCCCCTCGGCCGGCTTTAAGAATTCGTTGATGCTCACAGACTTCCATTAAGAGCATCCCCCGATCCCATCAAGTAAAAGAGATAAACAGTAAGTACTGCAAGCTATATATTAAAAAAAAAAGGAAATTTATAAATTATTAAACCTTTTTGGCTCGATCAACTTCTTTCTTTTTCCCCGAATCCTTGTCAGAACCCTGATGAGGTAAACTTTCATATCAGAGCTGATTATATGTCCTAAAGGAAACTAGATGAGGCTCACAAAGGTATAGAAGAGAGAATCGTGACAGCGGCTGATGCCAAGCTTACCAGCTTAATAAACACTTCATCATCTCCTTTCTTCAGTGAAAGCTGTTGCATCGACTCAAACTCCTTATCGAAATCAACTTTTCGCTCTTCAGCTTTCAGAGCAAGCAGGGCTTTTCGTTTCTCCTCCCTTATTTTCTCATACTCATCCAAAGTCATCTCCTGTCCGACCAAAATCAATGTAGAATGAAGAACGAGTATAAAAGCATAACATTTATGACATTAAAAAATATATATATAACTTCGGATCGAAATGTCACAAAGGTGAAATGAATTCCAAAGAGCCGGTACAAATCAAGCCAGAAGCTTGAAAATTGTATTAAAGGGAAAATTAGGAAACTCATAAGTGGGGAAACTCGGCTGACAGAATGAATCCCAAAATTTATTTTTGTGATGCTCGACGGATAGTAATAAACATTCCACAAAACATACCTTTGATCATCCGTGACTTATACGACGACCCCACGAACATTACACGAGATAAATAGTGTCTCACTTTAAGGAATCAAATTCCAAATGAAAGTAAAAGAACTCTTGAACGTATTCCCTAATAAACTTACATCAACACTTATAAAGCAAATTATTCAGCCAGTAAAAAGCCACCATGCCGTGAAGCTTTACCCAATTTATTGCAGTTCAATGACGCGTGCCCTTCGTTGATTATCTTCCCCCCATTTGTCTCATGTCGTGAACGGATTCTTCGCAATTCGGGATTTTTAGGAAACCAAATTTAGATATAGCTCTCAATTCTCAAACTAGGATGAATATACATGTTTAACGTAATCAAATATGATTCGAGTGTTCATTCGTAACCAAATCAATTTGCTCATACAAGGTTCATATTTAGGCCTATCCGAAACACCTGAACCCGAACCGTTTTCGAGTTTTGGGCGATCTAAACCATACCACCACCCAAAACCTGAAATAAAGTTTGATTGAGATCCAGTCGATCAAATCAAATGGACCGGATCCGAAACAGGCTGAATCAGACCGATTTGGCCAAATCATCTCGACCGAATCAGGCTCGAATAGGCCGAATTTGATCCGTATTAGCATATGATCAAATTTGGCCTATTCGAGCCCTAACCAGCTGAATCGGTTCACTTTTGCTTGATCCAAACCGAAATTGTCAAGCCTTGGAATCAATGGCTATAACCTTACCAGACCAGACACAATCGAAAATACTTCAGTCTGCCAATTCAAGTCGTGTTCTTTGGGCAGGCGTTAAGTTGAGTGCACGGGTTGGACTAGCCCAAACATTATGTACCCAACACCATTTAAAATAGAACAAATAGAGCTCTGACACAAGTGAAGATCAAAAGAATCCAACCCTCTACAATAGTAGACTTGACAAAAAATAGTTCAAAATGTCTGCAAAGACCATGATCAACAGCCAAACATGAAATTGACCCAACAAACCCTAGGTAAGGGGGAAAAAACTGACTAAAAAGATAACCTCATACTAGTCAATAGCACGTGTACTAACATCAGTCACATCTATACCAACCTATGATCCAATTGTAGCCAGTAGCTGATTTTGTAGCCATGAAGGTATTCAAGTCTAAAAATATTGATATCTATTTTGGTACATTGAATCCCATTAACAAAGCCAGCGTAAACATTTATAAAACCATTAAATAGCCTTTGATAAATAATAATTGCTTGTTGCATCTAGTTTTCTAGGCATCAATAAATGCTCTAAGGGTGACAAGTCACCCTTATGAAATCTGCAATACTAAAGTTGAGCCATTAAACCGTCATTACATGACACATAGACATGCATGCATAACCATACATCAGCATTGGGCTATAGAACTACAGAAATTATTGAATAAAATAGATTCACTAATTAAATGAAGCATCTGAAATGCACTAAAATCAATCACGAATAAAAAGATGAGTACAGTTTTTACCCTAAAAAAATCAAGTGCACTGAAGTGTATGTTTAGAAACAAATTCAGCTCTATGAAGGACAGATCCTCAATATAACTTCCGGCATCAAGAACGGAACGATGGAGCATTTGCTTCTATATCATGATCTCACTTGGTCCCTTATATGTCATTAACTCGTTTGAAAGCAAACTTGTCACTTATGATTGCAACCCTTGGGTCTAGAGTTAAAAAGAGATAAAAATTAGGGATTTCTAGGGTTTAGGAAAAGGCCTATTATCAAATTTATTTGTTGTGTGTTCAGAAACTTCAGATAAGAGACTAAGGAGTGTATACTAGTATTCTATGCAGAAAACACTTAATGAAGTGATGACTAATCAATTTCCAGCACTAATATCTCAGATTTTCAGTAGCAATTATGATTCCATAAAAGATAAAGATAGAAAGAAATCAAGGTGGAAGCAACCGTGGAATACACCGCCAAATCAAACCACAAACTTCATTCATTCATCTTCATATATTTTGGGGTTGGCCTAACACAGTGGAGTAAATTAAAGAAACAAAACGATCGCACCAAAGTCCCATTCATGCATCAACACTTTATGCAGAGAAGTGTAGTTTTGTCCCTAACACATTAAAATGATGTCTCATACAGAGAACCAAATGCATGTATCAAAAGCCCAAAAGGGCCTCTTGGGTCTCAATCTATTGCCATGAAATTACGACTTTTTAGATGATTGAAAACTAGGAAATTTATTCCAAAATAAATACCAAGTACTCAACTATATTTTTAGATTCTCACCCATTAATGACTCAAACCACAACCGATGACTCAAACAATTTTTTTTTATTGGACTCGATTCAAAAGGAAAAATGATCGATCTAACAATGCATGTCAATTCGGCCCTCCCAAAAGGGCACCCGGCCCAGCCCGTAAAAGCTGTTCAAAAACCCGGCCCATTAAAGCCCTTCCGAAGCTTAGCCCAGCTTGGCCCGTTGGCAAACGAGTTGGCTACATCCGATAACCACCGCCTATAAATGGCCAACCACTGCATGCCAGCATCTCTCTCTCTCTCTCTCTCTCTCTCTCTCTCTCTCTCTCTCTCTCTCTCTCTCTCCTTAGGGTTTTCTAGATCCTTCCCCTAGGGTTTCCTTGCACATGTATGACAGTGAGCCTTCAATCTCACGAGGTGTCTGACCTCTGCTTCACCAAGCCGGCGCTACGATCATTGCCGCCCTCCACCACCATCAGCACCCTCCCGGACATCAAGCAATGCAGGGAGTCCTGCCTTAGCATGTGGAGCCTTGACTGGTTGGCTCCGGAGTGGAAGGTATTGATCTTGATATCCAATCAAAGTGTTTCCCCTTCTTGGAAAAAATTGAAAGGCTTCCCCTTCTTGGAAAAAATTCAAAAGCAGTTAGAAACAGAAAATAAATACATGACTCTAGCAGATCATCTTCACCGACTAAAAATTGAGGAATATAGCTGACACCAGGAGGCCAAAGTGATCTAGAAACAAGAATGGCACTTGTCAAAGGCATATATGGTAGAGCATGACTGCAAAAAGGTGCACAATTCCAAATCCCACTTCAATGAGCATAAATGAAACCAAAGCCAACAACAGAACAACCATTACAAGTTCAGCCACAACCATCTTAAGCCTACGGGTGGCATCAAGTCATCAACAACAAGTCAACAACAAAAGAAAAATTGTTGAATGATATGTTTGGCAAAAAAAGGGCCACTATTCGAGGGATTGTTGACATAAAAAAGGTGGTCGTGCTCAAACCAAACTTGTGGAAGAAAATTTTGTAATGGATGTTACTGAAGTACTTTTGATGGGTAAATATCGATGCCAGGAAACATATGAGAAGGTGGAAGGGACTGAATTTCCATGGGAAATTATGTCCCTGCTAGTCCCTGCTAAAATTGTGGTCAAGGAAAGGTCATTAGTTATCTTACATTCAGCAAGACCTTCATTCTTTCAGTTGTGCTTCGTGTTTCGCATATTCGCAAAAACAAATGGTTCCGGGTTACATAGTGAACAAGATTGGTTTTAAATTTGTTTTTAAAGCACCTAAAATTGTTTTGACCAAAAATGGTGTTTATAATGCAAGGGATACAAACGTGAAGGCCTTATCAAATAAAATCTATTTTCTGTCAAAAATGATAATTAAATGGATCTTTCTGTTTGTACTGTTGAGTCTTTTGATACTCAGCATCATAAATTAGGATATGCAAACTATAAAATCATGAGTTTGCGATGAATTTAGCCTTAATATCAAAATACATTAAAGAAAATGAAATATGTGGAATATGTGCACAATCTAAGTTTGCTAATAAACCTTTTAAATCGGTATAAAAAGATACAATGATATTGGAACTTATACATCTTGAAATTTGTGATCTTAAAATTATTCAAACTAGAGGTAAGAAATATTTTATAACTTTTATATATGCTTATTCAAAGTATGCATACTTTATCTTTAACAGGACAGAAGAATGAAGCATTGGTAAATACATAAACTAGGAGCAAATAAATTAGACAAAAATTCTTATATCTGATAGGCATGGTGAATACATTTACATTTATTTTCATAATTATTGTCAAATGAAAAATGTGGAATATGTGGACAATCTATGTTTGCTAATAAACCTTTTAAGTCGGTATAAAAAGATACAATGACATTAGAACTTATACATCATGAAGTTTGTGATCCTAAAATTATGCAAACCAGAGGAGGTAAGAAATATTTTTCAACTTTTATATATGATTATTCAAAGTATGCCTACTTTAACTTAACAGGACAGAAGAATGAAAACATTGGTAGAATTCCTAAACTAGGAGCAAATAAATTAAAAGAGGACCGCAATTCTTATATCTGATGGGCATGGTGAATACATTTACAATTTTACATTTATTTTCATAATTACTGTCAAAATTCCTGGCCAGGCACAAGACCCTAAAGTTAGAGCTCCTTATTCACCTCAACAAAATACAGTGGCTGAAACAAAACCTTGATAGATATGGTTAATTCTTTACTTAATAGCTCAGAGTTACCTAAGAACCTAGGGTAGAAGCCCTTCCAACATCTAATTATATATTAAATAGGATTCCTCAAAAACGTTGTGATAAGACACTTTTTTTTTTGTGTGTGTGTGGTGGGGAAGGGGGATGGGGGGGTCTAATTTAGGATACTTTAATGTGTGAGGGTGTTTTGCTCATGTATGCATTTATGCTCCCAAAAGAACTAAATCAGAGCTCAAAATGTCAAAAGATGATTTAATCGCTAAGATTACGAAATTGATCCAACTCCTGACAATAGTGTGTAACTAACAAAAAAATACAGGAGACAGTGCCTCACAATTAGTGTATTCTAGAATTATTGGCTCTTTGATGTATATGATGAATAAAATTAGACCTGATATATCTGTTCCAATGGGTAAATTAGGTAGACATACTAACGATCAAGTCCATGATCCTTGGAATGCTTTACTTAGAGTTCAAGTACTAGAGATATACAATTAAATAGTGTTTGCATTATTGAAGTGTTTAGATTGGTGAAAAGATGCTTATGTGTTCGAGGCATATTGCAATGCTAGCTGATTTCAGACTCGGATCAGTCAACGTCAACCAATGGGATAGATTTTGCAACCGCAGGAGAAATTATCACATGAAAATCTACGAAACAAACCTGTATTTCTAAGTCAGCAATGGCATCTAAATTCATAACTACAGCACTTGCAGTAGAAGAAGCGGACTTATTACAAACTCTATTAGCATATATTCCATTGTGGAAGAAGCCTATGCCACCAATTCTGTACATTGTGATAATCAAGCAGCCATAGCAAGTGTGAACAACAATGCTTACCATGGAAAATCATAGCGCTTCAGAGTTTGGCATAATTATGTCAAACATTTCATTAGAGATGGAATTCTTGCAATAGAATTTGTGAAATCCAATAAGAATTTAGCGGATTCGTTAACTAAATCATTGGCAAGAGAGTTGGTCAGAAGAACAATGCAGGAAATGGGGCTTAAGCCTATTATACCTGTCACCCAAACAAACACACAACCTCGATGACTGGAGATCCCAAGAGGAAGGTTCATTGTGTAAGAACTAAGTTGTCAAGGGGGACTCTATGATTGATACTAATGAAATAAAATTTCAAGTTCCACACCTACAACGAAATAAAATTTCAAGTTCCACACCTATAAGCTCGATTTCAAGTGGGATAATAGCATGATATTCCAGTATTGACTCACCTATATGCATAGTTACCAAGTCGGAAAACGGGAAAAAAACGGCAAGGGAAAAAAACGGAAAAATACGATGAAAACGGAAAAAAAGGAAAAAAAAAAAAAATGTGAAAACATCGGAAAAAACAAAAAAAATCTTAAAAATTATACCAAGTATGTATATATGTCATTTTCCAACATTAAGTAATCAAAAGTTCAAAACATATAACATATGCATTTATTAAGGACAAACAAAATAAAACCCGAACCCAATTTAAACCCGGACCAAATCCGACGTGTTCTATACGCGTTTTTCCCATTTTAAACGCTTATAAAACGCATACGGGCGTTTTTTTTTAAAAAATGAGTTTTTTCCTGTTTGCTATGACTTCGGATTGACACACGTTTTTTTCAAAAAAACGTCCGATTTGGTAACTATGCCTATATGAGTAAGAAAGCAAGGTCGCTTCCTACGAGAATTATAAGTTGTTCTGTAGGGCACTCATGAAACTCAGGGTCGCACAAGAGAGTTAATGTGCAAGTTTAGATAGGACTCACAGTCATAGGAATGTCTAGAGGACTAGAGAACTGTGTATTCCTTGGATCTGGTTAGTCAACAAAGGTCTCCAGTTCAAGACTTAGTTTGCTAGAGGATGAACAAAAAGGATTTATTGTTAACTATATAGGTTCAAGACCAAAAATCACATTTACTGAAACATAATCCTTCTAAGAGAAGTGAAACTTTTCTTAATATCAAAATTTGAAATATGTGGGGAACCTTAAAGGACCTTTTATCTTATATGTTTTCCAACTTTGAAAATTTTCCTTTCCTGGGATATTGTTAGATATTTACTAAACAAAATAATTTTTTTAAAAAGTTTTAAATAAGTTCTGTACTCTGGGCTTATTCAGTACCTAGAGTTTAGCCCAACACTCCTAGCCGGTGAAGGGGAGAGGGTTTTTTAATAACTCAGTTCTCTTTCCATCTTGAGCGGTGGTCACGGGTGCAGACACGCACGAGTCGGCTCTGACCTCGGTGCAGGTCGGGTCTTGTGGGGCTAGCTGGCAGGGTCTTTTCTTTTGTGTGGGATTGAACTTCGCAAGAGGGGTGGTCCCAAGCCGTTGCACGTGATTGTACTAATTCAAAGGGCCATAGGGTACTTATGTATCAGTTTGTTCGAACCAAATGGTGTATATGCACGTATTCAGTAGGCCAATGGGTGCATACACGCGCCCATATCATGACTATTTAAAGAGGCCCAATCCCTGTATCCAAGACACAGGGTTCTCTTATGATTAAAGAGGATTTAAGATCATTGTTGTCAAGGCGCGGGCCTAGACACGCCTAGGCACACTAGGCGCCCGGAGACAGCTAGGTCCCAGTGCGCCCAGGCGCACCTCACTAAGTGGCGGCCAAGGCGCACCTAGGCTAGGCGTGCGCCTAGTTTTAGACAATGATTTTTGTTTTTTTTTTTAAGTAAAACCTAACCTACCCCCATCTTCTTTATTCATTTTGTTGTCGTATACTTGTTTATACTATATGTTCATTGTGTTGCATGCATTTGATTAGAATATGCTCAATTTTATGTCAGCAAATGTTTGTATACTATTTATTCCTTTTGTTGTTTACTTGTTTATACTATGTATGTGTTATTGTATTGCATGCATTTGACTATAATATGTTCAATATATATACCCGTGCCTGGAGAATACATATGCACATAAGGCTACGCCTATGCACGTAAGGCCACGCCTAGGCTCCTTCCGGGCGCCTAGCCTCGCCTTGACTACTATGCTTAAGATACTCTTGTTTCATGGTCTTTTGCATCTTTCTTATCTTTTTTTGCATGGCAACTCTTGTAAGGGTCTTCAAAAGGTTTGAGGATTCTCCTCCTTATTGTATGCACCTTAAGGAGAGAGGCCCATTGTGCGGAGAACGCAAATCCTAGGAGTGAATTCCCCGTTGTAGGCCAGTGAATCATTGGAAGCAATTTCACTGAAGGATGGTCAATTTATAGTGAGGTAACTCCGCATATTGGAAAAAAGTCATCATTATCGTTTATTGGATTTCTCGTTTCATTTTCTCTATTATTTTACCAACAGAAACCTTGTAACATAGATGTCACCCACATCCAACCCCACCTTACTCTCTTAGAAAGATGGGTAGGAATGAAAAAGCAGTGTTCTAAAAAGCGGTCTAGGCGGCCGCCTAGGCGGCGCCTAGGCGCTAGGCGGCCCCCCACCGCCTCGCCTAGGTCCTAGGCACTCCAGAAAAGCGGCCAAGCTCCCAAGCGGAGCTAGGCGACCGTCTAGGCGGGGCAAGGCGGTCTAGGCGGGCTGAGGCTGGCCAGGTGGACCAGGCGAGCCAGGCAGGCTGAGGCTGACCAGGCGGGTTGAGGCTGGCCAGGCGGACCAAGCGGGCTGAGGCTGGCCAGGCGGACCATGTTTGCTTTTGTTCTTGTTAATCACTCAATCTTGAATTATGGTTATATACTTGTTCTTTAAAATAATGTCTTGGGATAATCTTGAACTTATATTAATTTTTAAACATATATATATATATATATTATATAATATCAAAATAATAATTAAAATAATTAAAAAAAAGGCAAAACGCCTAGGCGCCGCCTAGGCCCCGCCTAGGCGCTAGGCGGCCCCCCACCGCCCGACTAGCGCCTAGCGCTTTTTAGAACCTTGTGAAAAAGGAGAAGGGAATAAGGAATGATAACAGGGTGACTAGTGAGGGAGATGCAGGGTGAAGGAGAGTCGAGAGTTGTGATTGTGACAATGATAGCTATGAACAGGAAGATCAGTAGATGAGGATAAAAAAAAAATTCGATGAAGGCAGCAATAAGTTTCAAGCTGCTCAAAGTTTGAACAATGAACACTTACCTTGTCCTCTACCTTTTCCTTTTCCTCAGCCTCATTAGTTGGACTCTCCTTGACATCCTTGCTCACCTCTGATGATGGTGCATCTTCCTGCTCTGGCTGCTTCTCAGGTGCAGCAATCTTGTCATGAATCTCCACATTATCCTCAGTTTCCCTACTCAATCAATCATTTCAACAGTCAGTTTGAGGGCAAGATCACACACCTTATTTAAAAGGTTGAAAAGTGAAATCAAGAAAAGGAGCTCAACTGTGCAATTGCATCTTCAGTCACACCTCCCCAGTTCCCACGCCCCTCACCATCTCGTTTGTTCTCATGACCACGGCCAGTACCGCTATGTCGCTCATACATTCTCCGCGGTGGACGCACATAATCACCTCCAGCTTCTCCATTCCCATACCCGCCACGACGACCGCCGCGAAACTGCTGACGCGGTGCACTGTAGGCCCCACGCTCCCTCTCAAGAGCCCTACTGGCATCATCATCTTCAGCACCACCACCACCACCACCATAGCCTCCTGAAAACTCGCTAGCATTCCCATTCCCGAGATCTGGATTTGGGCCCGTCCCAACTCCCCGTCCACCCCTGCCACGGCCGAATCCTCCTCGTCCAGCACCACCACGTATCGGTGCAGTGTTGCTTCTAGCCTCCCTCGCTGTACAAACCAATGATCAAAATTGGGGGAAAATACTCCCGTGAGTCGAGATGAAAGCAACAGATCGGATGGAACATGTCGCCTATCGGGATTGGTTGAGATAGGGTAGATCGAACTCACCAGCTTGAGCTGGAGGGACCGGCTTGGATGGGAGCTTCGCCGCTGCCGGGGGAGCTGCTGCGGTGGCAGCGGGCTTCTTGGAAGCGGCGGCGATCTTCTGCAGCTGAGCAGCGATCATCTGCGAGGGATCGTCGTTTTCGTCGTCTCCGAGGAGGTCGAAGGGGTTTGCGGTGGCCATTTCCGCCGCAAAAGGGATCGGATCACTGGCTCCGGGAGTGCCAAGGAAACCCCGAGGCTAGATCTTCCGCCACCCGATCGCCATGAAACTCATGGTTTTGACGAGAATACTAAGGCTTTGAGCGCGCGGAGAGGAGGCCAGCGGAGGGGAAATGGATAGAGCAGCTGAAAAAAAAAACCCTAGCCGCCCCTGGAGGCCGTTCAGAAGATTGATATTTTTCCGCCGGGTAGTTTATTGGGTAAATTGGTATTAGGCCCTTCAAACAGATCATAATTTAATAATAAGGACGAACAAAAAGATGCTTTAGTTCTAGACCTTTATATTTATAAAATATCAATTTTACCCCTACATACAAGGATACAGAAAAGTAACAATCCGATTTTTTACACAAATCACTTTAAGCACTAGATCATGTATGAAAAATATCAATTTTACGCCTACATATAATGCAAAGGTAACCATTTACAAGATTGTTACTCTTTGATACAATGATTTCACAATAGCAATTCATTTTAAGTACACCTGCTATTAAAAAGAATGTGCTACAATGATTTCGTTGTAGGAAAATTCTAAATCTATTTTTTTTAGAATTTTACTTTAAAAAAATTACTATAATGAATTCATTGTAGCAAAGGGTAACAATCTGTATAGTACTGTAGCTGAACAATAACAATTGAAGATTGTTACTCTTCGCTGCAAGATTGTTACAATTTGCTACAGTCAAATCACTTTAGCAACAACCTAGATTGTTTTTAAAGAATTTTGCTTTAAAAAAATATGTTAAAGTGAAATCACTATAGCAGAGAGTAACAATCCCCAAAGTGATGTAGCTAAAGAGTAATAATTGCATATTGTTGCTCTTCGTTGTAGTGAAGAGTAACATTTGTGATTTTAATATAATGGTCAGTTTTATCAATTAAATAGGAGAAAAAGTCAATGAAGGGATTTGTTGTAAATACATCTTTTTGGGAGGGACTTGGTGCAAAACCATCTTGTTCTATGTCCCTTTCACTAAATTGATCTCTTGTCACGAACCTAACACTAAGTCCCCCTTCTTTTTTAGCAAAATTGTACTTTTATTGGTTCCCCATTCGGGGGTGCAGATGAAGCCACCCATAGAGCCTAATTTCTATGGGAATCTAGAAGGGAAGGTAGGGAAGGTAGCTATTGATCTGGGTTCAGGGCCAGCTGGTGATTTCTCTCCCATTTCGGCTAGAGTTGGAGCTAAGGAGGATGCGGTTCTGGAGAGGAATGACTGTGATTTGCCGGTAAAGGGGGAGCCTTCTACCTTTTCTGCTGGGTCTGAGCGGGATCAAACAGGGGAGGTCGGTTCCCAGTGCGGATCCCCACTACAAGTTAGGTTGATTAAGGGGGTTGAACAAGGAGATCTGGAGACTGAAGCTGATCTCCTACATAAGTACTCACCGCCAGCTGCCCCGAGAATAGAGGAGTTTATTGAAAGGGTTGCATTGGATCATCACCTTGGTGTTTCTCCTTTGCAAGACAGGTGTTCGGCAGAAGGTCTAAAAAAGCAGGGTTCTAACAGAGTGAAACAGAGGAAACAGGGTGGTAACTTGTTTACTATTGATTGTCTAGAAGAATTCCCAATTCTACAATCCCCAGGGCGAGTTCAGAGAGAGGGTAGGATGGCAAAGCTGGAGAGAAACCAGTCTGGAGTTAATGGAGGATGTGGGGTAGATCATCTAGGCTTCAGAACCAGTTCTGGGAATGAGGGTTGTAGCCTGAGACCCAACTCAAATTTTGTTGAGACTGCTGGATTGGATGATGGGTCGAATATTGCTTGGAATTCTGCATGAGCTCCACCTAAACGTACGAGAAGTTCAATGCTTCGATACATTGCTCCAACGTTGGTGGGGACGAAGAAAGTGGCAGTTTGTCCTGTAGAGGAGGTGGTAAAAACCAGAAACAATGGGAATTGGCTTTGGTTGGGTATGTGTTGGGTAGAAGGACGTTTTACTTGCACCTTAAGGCGTAATTGATGCAGAAATAGAAGTCAGTTGGTAGTCTGGAGCTGTACTCTAGGGAGAATGGAGTGTTTCTCTTTAAATTTGGGCTTGAAGAGGATTATATGAAAGCTTTAGAAGGAGGTCCTTGGCATATTGAAGGCAGACCCCTTGTGTTGAAAAATTGGGTGAAAGGTATGAATTGTGAAAGAGACCTTATAACCAAAGTTCCAATTTGGATGTGTTTTCCAAATTTATTGGTTGATCTTTGGTCTGAAGAGATACTTAGCCGGATGGAAAGCACCATTGGGGTACCATTGTATATGGATCAAGCGACCACTGCTCAATCTCGGGTAAGTTATACTCGGTTTTGTGTGGAGGTAAATGTGGAAGATTCCCTACCTAAAGTAGTTGAAGCCCGGGACAATAAAGACAACCTTTTGTCCATTCAACCTGTTTTGTATGATTGGGTCCCTCAAAGATGTAGGGCTTGCAAATCTTTCGATCACTCTGAAGGCATGTGTTACAAATATCCTAAGTTTGGGGATAATTGGAAGAAGCTAGGGACAGGGCGAATGACTGCTGGTCAACAGGGCAACAGGTTTGAGTGGAGACCTATTTTCAAGGGGTCAAGAGGGATTGATAATCCTTTGGATAATTCAGTGGGGAGCACAGAAAAAATTCTACAACTGCTGATCAAGGCTGGGTTCAAGTGGGGGTGCAGTGAAGAAAGATAGAGGCAAAGGCAAGGAACAAGTGGGAGCTGATTTGTCTAATCCTTTTGAGATTCTATGGGAGCAAACTGAACGGGTAGAAGAGATTGTTTGTGTGTTGAATAGCCAGGGTGTAGATCAGATTTTGGTAGAACAAGAAGGTGATATTCTGGTAGAGGTGAGAGACCAAACTAGAGGGGGTGTTGAAGTCACTGTGATAGATGATGGGAATGGTTAGGAGGAAGAAGCCTATTCTGCGAATGGGCAGGGTGGTAGTGCTGCACCGGAGATGCTGGAACCTTTGATTACCGGGGAGGACAAACTGGAAGAGGTTAAGGGGAAAGCTCCAGTAGTAGCTCTAGCTAAGCACAGATTAGTGCGGATACCCAGTTTGAAGAAACGAGGGAGTGCTAATCGAATGCTCTTCGCAGCTAATTCTGGTGCTAATCATATTACCTTTCAGAACATAAGGAGGATTATGATATTCTAGCATCAGATGAAGTGATGGTGGGCATTTTCGGTGACGTTCAATTGGAGTCTTCAGATCAGGTAGGCTACGATCAGACTGTAGGTGGGACAGAAAAATAGGGGATGACAGGAAGTAGAGGGGAAGGACCTACTGTTCAGATTCCTGAAGTTATCAGCAATCACCCTAACCCACTTACTGTTGATGCTGTTCACTCAATTAAACGTGGCAGGGGAAAGTATAAAATAGCTACAAGATCGGGAAGACATACAAGGAGTTAGTCTATTGGGTCAGATGAAGCCCAAGCTAAATCTGATCAGTCTGATCCATGACGATTATGAGCTGGAATGTTCGAGGTATAAGTAAGCGGGGCAATCAAAGGAAACTTCTGTAACTCTTTAGCATTCATTCCACGGATTGCTGTGAACTTATTGAAAACAAAATCAAAGGTAAAAATGTTAAGATTCTGAAGCATTTGATTCCACGAGAGTGGGGCTGGCAAGGTAATGGGATAGGGGAGTTGCGTCATCGGATTCTCGTCCTATGGAATAAAAATCGGTAGAAATTTGACAACTTCACCATTCATCATCAGCATATTACTTGCGAAGGGTAGTTTATTATTTCTGGACAAGGGGTTATCCTATCGTTCATCTATGGAGCAAATATTGAAGCAGAGCGTCAGGATCTTTGGAAGGAGTTAATTAGATTGGGAAGTTCTTGCTTAGATAAACCCTGGGTGCTGTTGGGGGATTTCAATACAGTTCGATTCCTTGAGGAAAAGATTGGAGGTCGTTCGATCCCTACCCCATATCTTCAGAGATTCAACGAAGCGCTTAAGGCGGCTCATCTCACTGATATTAAGGCTTCCGGATTTCAGTATTCTTGGTCCAATCGTCAGGAAGGGGGTAATAGAATCATGGGAAGATTGGATAGGGGCCTTGCCAATGATAACTGGATCAATAAATACCTGAACTCTTATATTTCAGTTTTACCTACAGGTTCGAGCGATCATTCGCCTATTATTTGTCATTAGGGTATTGTGTCCAGTTGGGGCCCAAAGCCTTTCAAATTCTTCAACAACTGGAGAACTCAGAGTGGTTTCTTGTCGACTGTTAGCAAGATTTAGGGGTTCAGACCGTACGGGGTGCCTCAGTTTTGCCTGGCTACCAAGCTCAAATCTTTAAAACAGGGTCTCCGGGATTGGAACAAGCTCTGCCTGAATGGTGAAAGTAATGCTGCTGATCCGGCTAGAGTGGTGAAATTGGAGCTGGATGCCATTCAGGCTCGAATCCAAGTAGATCCTTTTTCTGTGGCTTTAGCTAAATAAGAGAAAAGCCTGATGGAAGAATTTACTATTCTACTAGAGGAAGAAGAAGCCAATGCGAGACAGAAATCTAGAGCCCGATGGGTGAAATTGGGTGATCGGAACACCAGGTTCTTCCACTCTCGTGTCAATTCTAATTGTAATATTAATGGTATTTCTTCTTTGGTGACTCCACAGGGGAATACACTCACTAGCTACTCTGATATCCAAGCGGAAGTCCGTCGTTTCTTTTCAGATCTCTTTAATTATGAGGAAGAAGTGATTACCTATAAGAAAATTCCTTTTAAGAGGGTGCTTTCAGTGGAGGCTGCTGCTTGGGTTGTGAGTCCAATTACTCGACAGGAGCTTGACTATGTGGTTTTAAAGTCTGATGGTGAAAAGGCTCCGGGTCCGGATGGATACACAGGTCATGTCTTCTAAAACTGTTGGCATATAATCAAGGATGATGTTTGGGAGGCAGTGTCAAACTTTTTTGAGTCTGGTCAGATGCTTAAAGAAATCAATCATACCTTTATTGCTCAAATCCCTAAAGTCTCCAATTGTTGTCAGCTAAAGGATTATCGCCCTATTTTGCTTTGTAACTCCATTTACAAGTACATTGCTATGATTCTAGCCAATCGACTTCAACTCTTTATTAAGGAAATTATTTCTCCTTATCAGTTGGCTTTTATTTCGGATCGAAGCATCACAGATAATATCTTACTTGCACACAAGTTGGTCAGAGGGTTTGAAGTGAAGCGAAGCCCAAAACGTGCATGTGTGAAAATTGATATAGCAAAAGCTTATGATAAGGTGAGCCGGCCTTTTATTTTGCATTCTTTACATTGCCTGGGTTTCCCTAGAAAATGGATTGGTTGGATTAGAGAATGCATTTCTACTGCTACTTTTTCAGTGCTAGTGAATGGGACTCCGACTGGCTTTATTAAATCTAATAGAGGATTGAGACAAGGAGACCCCCTTTCTCCTTATTTGTTTTCTATTGTGATGGAGGGGCTCTCTTTGTCTTTGGAGGATGGGTTGGTGAATCAGGTGTGAAATAGCTTCAGTGTGGGATCAGCTCCATGTGTCTCTCATCTTTTATTTGCAGATGACATCATGATTTTTTCTAAGGCTTCTAAGTAGTCATTTCTCAGAATTGCTCTTCTCCTTAAGGAGTTTGGACAAGAGTCTTGGCTTCAAGTTAGTACACTTAAAAGCACTATTTATTTGTCAAGGGATGTGACCAACGGTGGGGATTTGGTTGAGGATCTGGGTTTATCTATTGTTTCTTTACCGGTTCGAAACTTGGGCTTTCGTTATTCCTGGCGTGTAAGACTCTACGTCTATTCTATCCACTGGTAGAAAAATTTTGGGGAATTTTCAAAACTTTCATTTGGAGGTCGACTGCAGCTTATCAAGACAGTTTTGTATGCCTATCTGTACTATTGGGCTGCTGTGTTTGTCATTCCCACCTGTATTCGAAACTTACTTGAGCGATGGATGTGCAAATTCCTATGGGGATCTGCTACGGTTCATGTGAAATGGTCAGAAGTTTGCAAACCATTTTCTGAAGGTGGGCTGGGGATTAGAAGAATTGATGACATCAGCAAGGCCTGTTATATGAGGCTTGGCTGGAAGCTATTACAGGACCCGGAGAATGTCTGGTCTCAATGGATGAAGGGCAAATACCTTGGCAGTCAGTCGTTTTGGGAGGCGTCACCTATTCAATCTTCTTCAAGTATATGGCGTGGTATCCTTCAGAGTATGATAGACTTGGCACCGAATTTAACCTTTTGCGTTGCTAATGGTAAAGACATAGATCGATGGAGGGATCCTTGGATTGATGGGAGGAGTCCGCTTCAAATTATTGGATTTCACTCTATTCCGGATGTGCACTTGGGGTGGCCGAATCTTAGTGGATGAATCGTTGATCGTGCGTGGCAGCTTCCAAATCCCACTAATTCAGCGCTTTTGCATCTATTCGGTATGGTTCGTGATATTCCTATAGATCCAGAGGCGGGTTCAGATTCTATTAATTGGAACAAATCTGGCAATGACTTATTCTCACTCAAATCTGCTTGTGACTCTATTAGGAACTCAGGGTCCTTAAAAGAATGGGCTAAGGTTATATGGAATTCGCTTTCTCCTCCTAATCACAGTTTTTGCACTTGGCGAGCGGTGCGTGATCGATTGCCCATAATTCTATGGATTCAAAAGAGAGGAATTTCATTTGGCAACATATGTTTTCTTTGCGAGAGGGCAGCAGAGGATGTTAAACATTTATTCTTCAAGTGCTCCTTGTCGGAAGCGATTTGGAAAAAATGTTGCCACATTATGAAATGGCCTATAGGGACAGTGGGGTTCTAGTTGCTTGTTCATCAAGACTATTCCTGGTGGATCCAATAAACTGGTGGCAAAGACTCTTCTTACCACCACTGTGTTCTCGTTATGGGTAGAACGGAATAGTCGGATATTTGATGATAAAGCTTGCACAAAATCGAAAATTCTGTCTAAAATTGCAGCTCGGTTTATTTAGATAGTGCAGAACAGCAATAATCAAGATGTGTTGCTTTCTGCTGAAGCTATCATTGGGGAGTGGGCCCCTTTCATCCATCCAGGTGGTTCAATATCTGACCGGGAGGTGACGGAGCCTATGAGTGATTCTGTTGGTGAAGGCTATAGCTTAGTATGTTAGCTCCTTGGGGGTGTATTTTATATTTGCTGGGGAAATTTACCTGGGGAAACTTTACCTTGGATATCTTCTTGTTCAATAGCTGCTGGTATTTTCTTAATGGTGGGCATCCAAAGCTGGAGTATGGCGAGGTTCGTATGGAACCAGTGAGGAGGCTGCTGTGGAGCTTTAATCTGAGAATTGATGGAGGGCCCAAGCCCTTCTAGATCCTCGGTTTTGCGATTGGGGGGATGCAAATCGTTCGGCTACTGATTTTGTAAATTGTGGGTTCCTAAAGCTGGAGTTTGGCGAGGCTGACGTGGAGTTTTTCTTCTGAGAGTTGATGGAGGGCCCAAGCCCTTCTAGATCCTCGTTTTTGCATTTGGGGGGATGTAGATTGTTCGTGTTAGCTCTGCTATATTTTGTTGCTCTCCTTTTTGGTGCTTTTGGTTTTGGCTTTGGGTTCAGAAGCTTATGGTAGCTACCATGTTGGTCTGACTACTATAAGGATCTGGCACCCTATGACTCTACTTACTCATTCTGAGTAAGTCGTGCTCTGTAACCAGTTTCCTATTTATTTATTCATTTTTTACTCGTCAAAAAAATTGTACTTTTACCGTTCAAAAAAAAATTTGTACTTTGCCCACATAGTTTCACCTGAAAAATCACTTTAACCCTCTTCAAAAAAAAATTAGGGTGGGGCTATAAACAGCACACGAAATATCAAAGGGAGCTCTCATCTAAAGGCAATGCACATTTTTCCCGTAGGCAGTCCTTGTCTATAGAACACCCATTTTTTCCCTCCATAATGCTCGTGCCGCCCACTACTCATCTTCGCCTGCCACCCACCGCCGCCCATCCAACCCATTGTCATCGTCACCATCTCCTCCTCATCCTTCCTCTTCCCCTTCTTCCTACTCCTCCTCTTTCCACCTCCCCCCTTCCTCGTCCATCTTCCTCCTTCCTTTTCTTCCCCTTCTTCCTCCTCCTCTTACCCCCCTTTTCCTCCCCGAAATCATATGGTCGAATGCATCTTTTGTGAATTATAACAGGGTGGTCAAATGCACAAAAGGTGCATATCAGACTGTTATGGCCAAACACTACGATTTCATGGAGGAAGAAGGGAAAAGGGAGAAGGAATAAGAGGAAGAAAAAGAAGGGGAGGAGGAGGAAGCAACGGTGGAGGGATGCCGGCTGCGGAGGTGGGCAACAACCTACACATGACATGTGACAAAGGCGGCGGGCATAGACTACCATCAACAAAAGAGTAAGGCTAAAACAGGGTCACATCGAGTATTTTTTCAAATTTACTTTAAGGTTGCCTTAGGTATTTTGTAGGCCATAAGTAGCCCCATCTTTTTTTTTGTTTCAAACTAACACTAGTAGTTTCGTAAAATAACACTTAACCTTCATCTTCGAGATATTTGTGGTGCATTTAACAAAAAACTAGCACTTATAACCATAGAGCTATTACAAACACATGATTTAATCCGCCCCTATGAGTTATCCATTATTACATTTAACAAAAAATTAGTACTTCTAATTGGAATTGAAAGGGACAAACAATCATTTTTTTATTTAAAGATAGTTAAATGATTTCACGTGAAACTATAGGGGGCAAAGTGTTTTTTTTTATAGAGTTATTTTGACTTTGCCCTCCCAAATTTTGGGAAATTTTATTCATACCCCAAAAATCTGTAATTAGCCCCCGCTCCCTATCGTTTCTCAATAACTGACTCAACAATCCTTTAATACCAACAATGCCCTTTTTTTTTTTTTGTACCCCAAACCCCTAACTCAGCCTCTTTTGTACCCCCAACCCAACCCAAGGTTTGTTTAAACTTGGCCCAAGCCCAACCCGTCGGGTTGGCCGGGTTGTGCGGGGTGAGTTCGGGTTAACCCGCCCAAAGTCGGGTTGGGTTCGGGTTGGCCCGCCCAAGTTGCAGCTAGGGGTGGCAATGGGTCGGTTCGTGTCGGGTTCGTGTCGTGTCTAGTTTCGTGTCGTGTCCAAAACCCCTAGACCTGGTCCCGACCCGTTTAACTAATCGTGTCTAGATCCTAAACTCGTACCCGACTAGCTAATAAACGGGTAGACACGATAAGACCTGTTTACCACCCATATCTATTCAGCTGACCCGATCCGACCCAATCCGACTCGACCCGACCTGACCCGAAAGACCCGCTGGAATTATATATTATAGTATCGGATTGCTGGTAGCCCCGACCCGTTGAATACTAAACGGGTCTTCCCGGGTCTACCGTGTCCAGATCCTAAACCTGGACCCGACCCGTTTATTAAACGGGTCTATCGTGTGGACCCGTTTACGACCTGAACCCGTTTAGCCCAGACCCAGACCCGCTAACTTCGTGTCGGGTCCTGTCGAGTCCTGTCGGGTCCGAAAGTACCAGTCAACGACATGGGGTTTATTTAAAAGTGGGGTGTATTCAAGAGTGCATATAATTGGGGTATATTTAAGGGGGTATGTGTTTGATTGGGATATAATCAAGTTGGGGCGGGCCATTTAACTGGGGTGTATTGATGGTGGGGTGTAAGGGGTAAGGGTATTTTTGGGACAGGAATGGGGTATGAAAAAAAAAAAGGGGTGTGTTCAAGTTTGTTGGAAATGGGGGCTAATTACAGATTTATGGGGTATGAATAAAATTTCCCCAAATTTTGCCTTGAATTAGACTTTACCCCTATTATTTCATTAATTAGACTTTACCCCCCAAAACTAACTGTTCCGTCAGCTCAACCCCCAGAACTTTATTTCTTTTCCGTCAGCTCACCCTTTCTCTTAGATGGTGAGCTGACGAAGCAGTTAGTTTTTGGGGTAAAGTCTAATTAATGAAAAGTGGGGGGTAAAGTCTTATTCAAGGTAAATTTTGGGGGCAAAGTCAAAATAACCCGTTTTTATATTTACATAAGGAATCGATTTTAATCTGTTTGATCTTGCCTGGCACCCCCTTAACCCCAATGCTAGTTGCTACCTTTTTTTCTCAAAAATGCCCTACAAATTTCATCTTGGCACCCCCTCCCCCTCTCTCGTGTCATCCTTCACCTCACACCACCTTCGACCCGGTTGTCCCCTTCTTCGACGCTGCCCCCAACCCTCCCTCATCTTCCTCTTCCTTTTCCCTCATCTCCTCCTCCTTATTCTTCTTCTTTCGGATGCTACTACCCCGTCCATGCCGATGTTGATAATTGCATGCCAACATCGACAATTGCAATGTTGGTTGAAACCTATCGACATTGACATTGCAATGTTAGCTAAAACCTAGCAACATTGATATTGCAGTGTCGTGGGGACGGGCATTAACCGTCCCCTTCTCAATATCCTTGATATTCAATGTCGTTTGGCATCTCTCGACATTAATTGCAATGTCCATTGTCACCTACAAACATTGATATTGGAGTGTTGGTAGGGTCCACTTCCAAATAGCATTGCAATAATCAATGTCGGCATGTAGCCATCGGCTTCGACGAGGATGGGTTAAAGCTACAACATGAAAGAAGAAGGAGAAGGAGAGAATTGAAGAGGAAGAGGGAGAGGAGGAGAGAGCAGGGATGGGCGGTGGTGACGACCTATTCGTGGACCAGTTAGTGTTTCAACTGGGAGGAAGATGGAGGAGGAGGATAAGGAAGTGGGAGGAGGAAAAGGAAGAGGGAGGGGGAGGAGTAGGAATAGAAGAGGAAGAGTGAGAATTTATGCACTTCCATCTCTTTTAAATGAACATATCATAAACTGGGAGTTCATGATAGGCCATTGTTGCAATACACCCCTCACCATTTGGAGTGCTTTATGGAAAGTCAAATGTACTACTACAGTTCGGACTTTTGATTGGAAGCTCCGTTAACAAAGGCTTCTAACTAGGGTATTCCGACATTATCTTTTCTTTTCTTTTTGGTTATTACAGAATAACCTGAAGGTCCTCCTGAATAAGGATCGATACTTCTACATGGACATCAGACATCCAAGAACCTACCCATCCCTGAGTTCTCACCGCATTAGCCATCTAGTGTGCCGACTATTGGCTATGCACGGAATCCACCTGAGCTCCACCTTCGAGAGTTGTTGCCACGCCATCATGCAATGGATAATTATTGGGCCAATTTGACTAGTAATGCCTTGACCCAGAACTAAGGCATCGCAGACTTGCTAGGCATCCGTTCGAATCTCCACGTGACTATAGCGCCGATGCACCAATTCCTCTAATGCGCTTTTTATAGCACATAGCTCCGCCTGCACTGGAGTAGCCACCTCCACCTGGTATGAAGCTGTAACAACCACTATTCCTCTAGCAGTGGCCATCACCCAAGCGCTGCCCACCACCTCATTTGATGTCGTAAAGGACCCATCAGTTCACAGAACCCATTGTCCCTTCAACTCTCCACTCAGCTCTTTCTCATTTTTGCTCATCATCCTGACAAACTTCTCGATGAGACTAGTACAAAGCTCAACACTGACCGGGATTGAAGGGGCCACCTGCCTAAAATGTTGAGCACAGCAATCCTTCCATATTTGCCACATTGCAACTGCCACCATCTCACTTGGCAACGACTTATCGCTCCTCCACGCAGCTTTCGAACTCGGGTTCAGAAAGCTCGACTTGCAAGGGATTTAGTCCCGTCTGCCTACAGAACTCCTCCCAGAATTCAATCGCCCTAGAACACTGCTAGAATATGTGCACAATGTCCTCCTCTGGCGTCGAACAACACGGACACACCACATATCCCATCCGAAAGCGTCGCCGAAGTAACGTGGCTATCGGTAAGGCTTCATGAAGAATTTTCCATAAAAACAAATGGACTCTCTCCGGTACCCATAGTAACCATAAATTTTTCCCCCACCATCGGGGAGGCGCTTGTCCAGTCTCCAACTGTGAACTATGAAAGGCCTCTAACAACCATCGATATTTCGGGCGCGGGAGACCTAACTTCGAACCTACCTTATGAACTCGCTTCAAAGCCAACGTTAACCAAGAGGATATCTTCCACCCCCTCCACTCCAGCCAATTATCCCCACTAATCTGGTACTTGCTCCTCACCCATGCCGCCCCAAAATGAGAATCCTGTAACAAAAGGCATAAAGAAGCAATGTTGTGTTGGAGTTGTTTCATGAGAAAACTTTGTACTTGGAGACCGCCTAGATTGCACTCCTTCGTAATCTCCTCCCATGATACCAGATGCAGATGATGTCTTCCCGTGGAATGGCCCCACAAGAAACTCCGACAAATCTGATCCATCTTGTGCAGGATGCCCATCGAGAAACCCCCAACAATCATGATATGAACTGGCAATGCTGCCAAAACTGATCTTAACAACACCAACCGCCCTGCATGAGTAAGGATCTTCGCTCATCTTATCCTCCATTTTGCTGATCACAAATTGAAAATGTTCTGTCATGACTCTCGTCCCGTTTATAGGTACCTCCAAATGTCTCCACGGCTCTCGCTCCTCTTGCATCCGAAAAGCTCGCAGAATACATCGCCTTAAAGACTCAGGCACCCTCCATGAGAACTTCACACTAGACTTACATGGATTCACCCACAGTCCCGTACTTAGCTCGACTCTTTCAAAAACGGCCTGCAACCCCCAAGCATCCAAAATTGTTGCCCGAGCAAAAAACAGGAAGTCATCAACATATGCCAAAGTACTTACTGGGCACTGATCACCCCTCAAACTGAAACCTTTTATATCTCCATCAGAGATACTATTGTCAATCTCCCAATGTATCGCCTTAGACACGAGAAAAAAGAGAAGGGGATAATGGATCCCCCTGCTGCAGTCCACAACTCAGAAACCACCTCCTTCGTAACCTCCCCATTCACTATTAACCCCATCGTAACTGTATTCACACATTGCATAATCCATCCTCTTTAAATAGTATGAAAACCCAATCGGTCTAGAATGGTATCCAAGGCATCCCACTGAACTCTATCATAGGCTTTCTCCAGGTCGACTTTTATCGCCATCGCTACTCCTCTCCTTGGTGCACCGTGCATAGCGTGCAGGATCTCCTGCACAAGTAGGATATTGTCTCGGATTCGCCTCCCGGGGATGAAAGCAAATTGAGACTCTGAAATGATGGTATGTAAGATAAGACGAAGGCGATTGGCCAAAATTTTAGAGATGAACTTGTACCTCTGGTTGCCAAGACTAATCAGACGAAACTCGATCGGTGACGCTGGAGCTGGCGATTTGGGAATCAGCATTACTGAAGTCTCATTGCAACCCTCCTCCAATTTGCTCGTCAGGAAGAACCTCTGCATATCGTGAATCACATCGTCTCCCACTACATCCCAATAGCATTTATAAAATTCACCATTAAAACCATTCGGTCCTAGCGACTTGTTTACCGGGGCGGACATAACAATCTTCAAATCTCTTCTAGGTCCGGCATCCTTATCAGGAAGTTGTTTAACTCAGGGGAAACATAAGATGGCAAGTCATCTAAAAGCTGTAGTCGGATCTCCTCTGCCCGAGTCCATATCGTATGAAAACATTGAACCAAGCAATCTTGGATATCCTCTGGTTTCTCTACTCGTCGCCCATCCACCTGTAGGCTCCTGATTTTGTTACGGGTCCTTCAAACCTTCATACTAGCATGGAAGAGTTTAGTGTTACGATCCCCCGCCCGTAACCATTGAATTCGTGATTTATATGCCCACAGATTCTTTTGTTGCTCTAGGGCCACTCAAGTTGCTCCCTGAACTGATTCCAGCTCAGTCGATCTATCCACCTCAACTTCTAGATTGCCTCCCATTTGGTCCAACCTACTCCATAGCTGATCGACCAAAGTATGTATATTACCAACCACATGCTTATTCCAATAAGCTCACGCTGATCAGGTAAATGGCAAATTGGACCTATAGCTAGCTCCCCTGATCCAATTCACCTCCACCACCATATGACAATCCTCCATGTTCATCCAAAAATTTAGAAATCTCCAAGGGACCTGCTTAGGTTGCGTATTTCTTACCGCGGAGATCAGCAATGGCGCATGATCAGAGATGCACCTCAGAAGATGTCTGATCGAAATATCATCAATCTCCAAAGCCCATCTCAAGTTCACAGAACAGCAATCCAGTATCTCCCAAATCTTAGCGTCTCCATGCCGGGTGTTGCTCCCCTTGAAAACAGACATCTTTTAGCCCACATGTATTCAACATCTGCAAGAAAGCCAAAGAATTGTTGGTCGACCGGAAAGGTGCCCCCCCCCCTTTATCTGCCTGCTCGATCGCACAATTAAAATCCCCGACAATAAACCACGGGACCTCGACATTACTCACCCTCCCTAGTTCTATCCATAACTTCCGTCGCTCCCTCTCATCAGTGCTCGCATACGCTGTAAAGATAACCAACGGTTAAGACTGGACTCCTATAATGACCATATGCATAACTTGGTTTTGCCTGAATATCTTCGTCACCAGTCCTGTCCCCCGTAACCACAAACAAACAATACCTCCAGACTGCCCATCCGACGAAACACAAGCCACCTTGTACCTGTTACTAAGAAGGGCAACCACCCTATCTATTGGAAATAATCCCATGATAGAGGCCCGCAGCGGAAGGAAAGAAAAGGTCCAAAGACCGTGAGCGGTGTACGTTACATATCAAAACTTTTATCGAAACCCTACTCATGCGTGTATGAACCTAGCATGGCAAAATGCAAACCCCTAACATCGATCTAGCGAAGAGAACAATCTATCATGCATGCATGTTCTATCTACACTAGATCTACAAGTTAGAAGTCATACCTCCGTGCAGATTCTTTCACTGCGACAAATTTATTCTTTATCGATGGAGATGGCCTTGGATTTGCTCGATATAGCTTTAGTGCAACGGCCATAACTTTTCACTCCGAACTCCAATTGGGCTGAAATTTAGACTACCCCTATAGAACTTTGATACACAACTTTTGTAAATGGTTTGAGGTCATTTGGAGTTCTGTATCTCCCGTAATCGCAAAAATACCATTGATCTTCTGTACAAAATTTGGACAGCAAAAGATTACGGGAAGTGCCTTCAAGTTTACCCGATCTTGCACGATGAACGGCACTCATCGATGGATCTCTGAGTACCTCCATGCGACGAGCCTTCTCTGTCTTCGATTCATCATGTGAGAAAGAAGAGCCGCATCTAAAACCCTTGTGCACACGCGAGCGAGACGAGAGAGGAGACGAAAAAAAGAGGGGGGTGGCAAGGGCTTCATCAATCAGGGCCGGCCCCTCCTCCCTTGCTCTCATATAGGGCCGGACTCCCTACAACTTGCATATGCAAGGTGTAGCCTGGTCCTCCCTTATGGCTCTCTCTCTCTCTCTCTCTCTCCCTCTTGCGTATGACACTAGGGCCGACCCTTTGTTGCCTTATGTGGCCGACCCTCCTAAGTCAACCCCTTAATTTTAGTCCCCCTCCCCTTGAAGCTTGCTAGCAACTCCTGGAAGCTAGGGAGGGGTGGCCCATATGTGTCCCCGCTTGCTAGGGGCATCCAAGCTAGGGCATGGTGGTATTTTGGTTTCCCAAAATACCCCCATACTACTAGTTGATTGCCCCTTGCGCTTAGGAACTCACATGGCGCACTAACATTGGTTATGACTAGTGATTTTATTATCACCAGGGTGCCCTTAGTAAACACCTAGGGTGTCCCTAGTGAAGTCAGCTAGTCAACTCGCAACACAAACTTGTGCATTGCACATGTGTAGCGAAGCCTACTAAGGTAAGGAGATGACTACGTGTATCTCTGTACTAGTCCATGATTTTTCTTAGCATACACACGTACCTATGCATCTACCGTGCACTAGTGCGATGCATACACGGAGCTTAAGGTTATTAGGGTTAGACTAATTACTTTCTCTAATTGCGCTCTGTAAAATACGGAGAAGGTTCAAGTACCGTACATTATGTGGATAAGGTGGAACTTTCAGGGACCAGGGTTCATGACTTCCAACTTGAACTCAATAGACACACTACCCGAGTATACCATCAATCCTCTGAGTCCGAGTTAACCTGCACAGCCACCCAGAGTGCAATACAAGCTGTACTCGAATTTCCGTGGACTTACTATATTCTCTCGTATACCCCTGCTCTCCGCTTAGCATGGTAAATCCGATGTCCCTTCACTTGGTGCCATGATGCGACTCGAGCGGTGAAGAACACCGTCAGACTCGAGTGCTTATATGAATCGATTCCTTCCAGGTTGACCATATACATCGTACCTCCGATTACTCTACCGAGTAACTGGATTCAGTCAATAGTACAACTGATGACCACCTGGTCAGGGTTTAATACGACATAGGTTAGACCAAGGAACGCACCTCCCATTTGGGGTATGGATAGCCTGCAGGAGTGGCACGCTGATACGACGCCAGCCGGATAACCCAGTACATCGTGGTTTTGGGTCACGTAACTGGACCCTCACACAATGGTGCGCCAAAGCACCATATGTTAGCCCACCAGACGTGACTCCTTAGGGCTTAGGACCATTTTTTCCTAAACAGAAACGTGGCTTAATGCATCGATGTCTGCTCACCTATCTGTGTATCGTGTTGGTTCTGTTTGGCCACAGACACTGTGCCTAGTAATGACCGCGGCAGAGACACCCATGCTCTGTTATCCCAACAGCTTATCCTGATAGGGCGACCAACCCTAGTTAGAGTTGCGAACGTATTTAGGTTACATGGGACCAGTCTATTGAGTCTTCCACTCAAGTAGATTACCATATAGCTATAGCTCTCTGTTTTGTAATCAGAACACGTACTATGGTACGTACCTAGATATAATCATAAGCTATCAACCATATATAACTAAACTAAAGGTTTTACGAGCTGTAGACCTCACCAATTCTAACAATCTCCAATTAGGTCTAACGAGAAAAAACGGTGTTGAGCTCTATAGCTTCTACATGCTGCCCAAAAAACCTTTGCAGGAATTCCCTAAAGGAATTGACAATATTTCTGCAGATGCTACCTCAGTACCGCTACTTATATTTTCTCCTAAAACTATCAGATCAAGTGGAGTTTGTACTTGATGAGTTTCCCCTTTCAGTGGTCCCTAGGCTCCTTGGACCGTGCTTTATCGCTCTTCTATTGCGATAATAGATAACTGAGCATCTGGTATGCATCCCATGTTCTTCAAGAACATCCTAAGCCATACCATATATAATACTACCTCGCACGTAACAACGTGCTCAATCATTATGGTGGAGTCTGTGATACACTTTTGCTTCACACTCTTCCAACTATCGCTTCTAATCCCAAAGTAAAAACAATTCCTGAAGTCGATTCTATAGAATACATACCTAACCCAAAAGTCAGACCTTGTGCATCCAATCGATATTAGAACCTGTGAAGTGTAATCTAATTCATAATCCTCTTTTGATAAGGACTTATGAGTATACCCTTCACATTAGTCCAGTGATCAAGACCCGAGTTCGACTGAAATCGACCCATCATTCCTGCTGCGTAGTAGATATCTAGCCTCGTACAATTAAATCAAGCTAGAGTCTTATCTTCATGCATAGCCTATGACTGCAAGAGAACCTTGCTCTGATGATCTCGAGTTATCTTGATTCCCAGAACACAACTCGCCTCACTAGGGTCTTTCACATCGAATTGTGATGACTACAAACCCTTACTGTAAACAATATTCCTATGTCATTTTCAATCAGTAGAATATTATTAACGTAAAGTACTAAGTATACTCATGTAGTTTTATCACCTTTCTTATACCCAATTGGTTTATCCTCATTCTGATTAAATCCGTGTGAGTGGATTCCATTATCAAAATAGATATGCCAACTTGGATGCTTGCATTAGTCTATGAATGTACCTTTACAACTTGCACTCTAGATCTTCCTGATCTACTGACACAGAGCCTGGGGCTGCATCATACATATGTCATTTTTCTAATTCCCCATTAGGAAATAACTGTCTTGGAATTCATCTACCAGATCTCCCAACTATAGTGGATTGTGATGGATTAAAAGGATTCAAAACAGACTTAGACATAGCTACCAGTGAAAAGGTTTCGACATAGTCAAAATCTTCTTCCTTGGCAACTAATATAGCCACCTAAGTCTTAATAAAGACATGAGGTCCTCTTCTTATACACCCCCTATACCCAAAATAATGATAGTGTAATGAAACTGTTCCAAGGAACATTGATGAATGCTTGCTTCCATGGTCTTTTGCCAGTCAAAGCTATCGTAGGCTCTCATTACTTCGTTGTAGCTCTAGGATCATCCTCCTGAAACTCTGGATCAACTATCAAAGTTTCTTCATAGTGCCTTTCAGGAGCTTTGATGTTTCTCCCACAACGATGAGGTGGTGGTGGTACAAAGTGAATCGTTTCTACAGTGTCTGGTATACTAGTTTTTATATCATCTACTCCCACTACGCTTTTGGATGCACACTCTCTACTGGTACCCAGTAGTTTACCCAGAACTACCTTATCAGTAAACTTATGGTCTACAATATAATCCTGGTCTAGGTAGATGGTATTCATAGAATGATTACCTTCTGAACCTCAAGATCATATAATAGTCCACTTTATGCCTCCTTAGGGTAACCTATAAATAGATATACCTCGAGCTTTATCTCCATCTTATCCCTCTTTTCTTTCTAGCACGAGTGCAAGACAATCCCATATCTCGAGACACTAAATAATCAGCATTTGGTTAAACTATAGTTCTCTATAGGTTTAAGGCACTGATTTAGATAAGATATAGTTCTAGATATAAACTATTGTTCTAAGGTACGATCCCACCAGAAGGTAGATGGTACACTTGACAATATTCATCATACTACGAACTATGTCAAACCGGGTCTGATTCCTTCTCTCGGAGACTTTATTCTAATATGTTATCCTTAGAGTATTTAACTGGGAGTTGATCCCATACTCCCTCAGGATCCCATGGAACCCGTCCAATAGGTACTCATTCCCTTGATTAAATTGAAGAGCCTACTACCGTCTGGACGCTCTTGGAATCACAGACATCAAAATTAACTAACAATAATACCTTAGTGGCCCTTTTAGTTATTCTGCCTTCCAGATAACACTCAGAGGTTAAGAAGGATCTCCGAGAAATCTGTGAATAGAAACTCGGCATTCTATAACCTTTGAACTTATCTAAGGCAAAGTGTTTAAATCAGAGGGGTCACAAATGGATTAGCTTCTTCGAAGGATTTAGATGAATTTCAATTAGACGCTGCAACTGTCATAAAATATATTTTCGAATTAGGATTAAATATAAAGAGATTACTCTGATCTATTCCTCTAACAATGAAGCTATCTATTCAGTTTAAGATATATACCTAAGGTGCTATCTAAAACTAAAAACTTCATTTAGCAAGGAGGAATCAGAACTAAATCTCTAAATATCACAATCTATGTTTCGAAAAAATTAAGACAATCATATCTAACAGCTTCCGTAGCGTCTTATGGTATCAGTACCTATGTTAGGATCACTTCACCATACAGTAGCCTTCTGCTTTCATTGAATCTCTGTAGATATTGTATGCGCAGAAAAAGATACAGGTCGTCTTTACTGCGAACACACGAGATTACAGAGTGCCGGGACCCAGGGGCTCGGGTGTGACGAGTTCGGGTGCGGTGAATATTGATCAGGAGATTGTGGGAGAGATCCTCTGGAGGGTCCCTTTGATCCGCGTCTCCATGTGGTATTTGTGCGAGAGCTCTGAAGGGGTTGCCCAGGACAGAGGTCTTTACAAGGTGAGGGTTTTTGAGAGGCTAAGGAGTATCCACCGTTTCTTTGGTCCCTTCCGTGCTTCGTGCTTCCTCGGCTAGGGGGGTTTTCGGCTTCGTTCCTCGGTCTTCGTGTCTTCCTCGTTCCTTGCTTGACCTCGACGTCTTTGATCGTTGGTTCGCGGCGTCGATCGTGCTTTTGGCGTCGGCTTTGGCTTTGGCGTGGCCCTGGCTTTTGCTTTGCTTTGGCGCTTGCGCTTGGACGTAGACGGGGGGGGAGACTTGCAGTGCTTTCGTTCTTCCGGACTTTGCATCGTATCGGCTAGAACGTGCAGTGCTTTTGCTCATGACCGGCGTAGTCGCTTGGCTTTGGCACTTGCGTTGCTTTGGTGCGGGCTTTACCGGGGCTTTTGCTTTGGCTTCTTGCGTGGGCTTTTGCTTCGGCGTCGACTCGATCTTTTTCTCGAACGACAGTGACAACGTCTTCAATGCTTCAGGCTTCTTCGACGGTTAGGTATTGGCTAGACTTTGCTTCTTCTCCGGGCTTCTTTGGTTTGATCGGAGTCGAAGGGTACCTTTGAAGACAGCGGGGGTAGCATCGATCTCCGTGCGACGGTTGTAGCATCAGCTTTGCTTTGAAGACGACGGGTGTGGCGACGCTTCGGGCAGTCCTCTCCAAGCTTTCTTCTTCGTAGATGGAGTGGACATTTGTTGAAGGTGATGGGTGATGATGCTTCGGTCTTCTTCTCCGGGCTTTTGGGCTTGATCGGAGTCAAAGGCTTGTTGGAGATGATAGGGTGGTGCCGCTCCGATCTTCTTCTCTGGCCTTTGCTTCTGGCATCTTCGGAGTCGAAGGGTCTTCTTCTCCGAGCTTTCTTCTTCGTGCACGGAGTCGAAGGCTTGATCTTCTTGTGCAAGGGTCTTCACATTGATGAGGGCTTTCAATGGACTAAGCCGGTCCCGAAGGGATAGGCTTGCCCGTGCCTCGTTAAGCCTTGGGTCGATGAAGAAGCATCTCCTCTTCTGCAGAGCCTCCTTGCTTCGTCTTCAGCTTGCGACTTTTTCGACCCCTTGAGCCTTCCCCCTCCCCCTCTATTTATAGGCGAAAGGGGGAGGGGAGAGATATGGGAAGTTTAATTTTAAATCCCTTTAATATATCCCCCATAATTACCCAAGATTTATTCTTTAATTGAAGAGAGGAATAAACCTTTATTTGCTTTCCTTTTCTGGCGGGGTAATTATGGCTCAATCATTTTTGGATTTATCTTGAATCTTGCACATAAAATCGATGGCGACCCGACCGTTCTTCCTATCCGTCGGATCGAGGGATCGGCGCAGATCCACGTGTGAGTAGACATCATGCGCAACCTCCCTCCGCGCATGGCGGTATTTATTTCCTTTTTGGTCTTTTCTTTCCTTTTCTTTTCTTTCCTTTC
This sequence comes from Chamaelirium japonicum, assembly GCA_947650365.1. Taxonomy (NCBI): domain Eukaryota; kingdom Viridiplantae; phylum Streptophyta; class Magnoliopsida; order Liliales; family Melanthiaceae; genus Chamaelirium; species Chamaelirium japonicum. The sequence continues at coordinate 68,304,658 of OX393556.1, read as the reverse complement.
TTTCTTTCTTTTCCTTCTTTTCTTTTCTTTCTTTTCTTTTCTTTCTTTTCCTTTCTTTCTTTGCATGGCTGGCCACCCCATGGGGGGTTTGGATCCCTAGTAGGGGGTCGGGTGGGCCCTACTTGAGGATGGGCCCACCCGGCCCCTTGTTGGGCGTGAGTCGGGTGGGTCCGAGTACGCGTTGGGTTTGCCTCCGCATAGGTGCATGCGAGTCGGGTTCGGGTTAGACACAATTTGGGTGTCTACAAGTTCCCCCTCAAGGATGAGTACGTTGGTGAGAACATGTAGGGTTTGGACACGTAGGAATCGTAGAGCACTTGTCCTTGATTCCTTTTGTAGGCGGAGTTGGGGGCTTATTTAAGAACCCCTACCCCCTTCATCCAACACCTTACTCTCGCGAAGGTTCCGCCGGCTTTTGGAGACCGCCGTCGGAAGAGAGCTACCTGGGGTTGCACGCGACTTGCTCTGTCTTCCCGGTGTCGCCTCTTTCGTCGGCGGCGGCGACGATGGTGCACGACTTGAAGGTTGTTGCGAAGGCGGGCTCGAAGCGACGGGGCGACGACGACCGAGGTGAGGAGGACGGAGGAGCGCGGCTGAGGTGTGAATCGTCTTCGCCGCCTCTCTCTTCCTCTTTCTTCTTCTTGTTCTTCATTTTCTTTTTCTTTTTCTTTTCTTTTCTTTTCTTTTCTGGTTTCGGCCCGCGGGAGCAGCAGCGGCAGCGGTAGCAGGCGGCGGCACGGTGGCACGGGGGCTGCGTGTAGGCGACGCGCGGGGCAGCGGCACGGGCGGAGGCGGGGCGAGGGCTGCGCGCGGGCGGGGGCGGCGCACGGGCGGGGGCGGCGCGTGGGTGGAGGTGGCGCGTGGGCGGGGCTACGCGCGGACGGAGGCGGCACGGGGTCCCGATCGGGCCGGAGGCGGAGTCGAGATCGGCGTCCCCGAGTTGGGCGGCGAAGAAGGAGGGGGGCTGCGCCCCCCCCCCCCCCTTTTTTCTTGGTGTCGGTCTCCAATTGGAGAGGGGTGCGGGCCTCGGCTGATTCCACTGTTCTCTCTTTTTTTTTTGCTGTCGTAGGGTACTGATTGAGGAGAGGGGGCCGCAGCCCCCCCCCCCCCCCCCCCTTGCTGCTCCCTTTTTTTTTTTTGCTCTCTCTTTCGGTCTCTGTTTTCCTTTTACTGTACCTCCGAGTGTGCGGAGTGGATGCAGTGGTGGCTACGGGCTCAACGCAAGTGGAAGTTTCGGGCGATGGCCGGGTACATTATGCCAGCGATACGGGGTCTAATATGGGTGAGTGGCGGTAGGTGGCCGGCACAGGCGGTATCGTTGCAGATAGTGCGCGAACGTCGTACGGCGGGGGGTAGTTGGCCGGTACAGGCAGTGCACGGACCCTGGGAGTGCTGCGCCAAGGCCAAGGCATAGCGGCGATGTTGCTCTGAGTCAGACAACCCTGATTTGGTCGGAGAAGGGACGCAGGGGGCTGCGGGCCCCTTGGGTTTTTTTTTTTTTGCACCGCTTGTCTTGACTTGCTTCTCTTCACGTCTCCTCAGGGTCCGAGTCTTCGAGAGTTTGACTTCGCCGGGATGGATAGCTAAGGACTTCTCCGATGGGAGTAGGTGCCTTCGCTTCCCCCTGACTCGGGTGTACCGTCACCGCAACTCGAGGAGAGAAGATCTTCTGTCGTTGCTCCGGATTTTCATCCACGAATGCGTCACGGAAGATAGAGTCGCTGATGCAGCCTGCGGGACGCCGAAGCTGAGTGAGAAAGTCTATACCGACGAGGCGATCTCCATAAAGCTCCTTTGTCCAAGCTTGAGTACGCCTTTTCACCACTGCGACGAAGATTTTGTGCCCACCCCAGTAGTTGCTTCGAAGATCTGCTCCCGCTTGACCAAATGGGGTACCGACTCCTGGCCTCGGGGGGATGTCCAATATCTCTGCGGTTTTCGTGAATGGATGGGCGAGCTCTCCGAAGTCTTTGGGGCCAAACCTGAGATGAATCCGTTGGCCAAGTTCCTTGCACCGGCTCGTCGAGAATACAACCGTCCTGAGGGGATGTATCGCGCTCTTTGTGAACTCTGGTGCCCAGCCACCAACACTTTTCATACTGGAGTGGGAGAAATAGGGATTTCCCACCGCGACATCCATATTGTCTCCGGATGCCCCGAAGTGCGGAATTATTACCAAGAGGAGGTGCCCGCTTTGAAGGATTTACTGGATAGCAGCATTGCTCTGAGTTCCTGCCTTCTTCTGTTCAAGGCCTACGCCATCATTGCAGTGCGAGATCAGTCAGACCGAGTCCGTCCTTCTTCCTGGGTTGACTTCTGGTTCAGAGGCGGGTACAGGTCCCCAACACCTTCGGCTCACCCAATGTGGAAGGTTGCCTAGATGAAGAGGCCCCACCTGTGTTCGTTCGTGAGGCCTATTGAGTCCTTGGCCCGAGTGAGGTACTTAATGGAGGGAAAATAGTGCCCCTGGGAGATCCTTGGTCTGAGGCGTGACAGCGAGGAGTGGCGGGCGGTTTACCGAGCCGCCGGGCTAGTCGTCTTTCTTTGTCGGTTCGTGCTTCCCTGTCCTGGCAAGGTCATCCGTCCGGGGACCTTTCTTGCAGCCTCCCGGATGGCGAGGAAGGAGCTTTTCAATTTAGCCCCAGCGATCCTATGCACCTTGTACCAGGGGCTCAGTGGGACTTACTGGAGCTTGTCCAGCTCGGACAATGCCAAAGGGGAGCTTGGCCGGTCTAACGCCTTTGGACCTCTGCACTACTTGTACGGCTGGATGGCTCTTTACTTCACGAAAGGAATCTTCGCTAGACACGGGCATCCGGCCGACCTGCCGTTCCTGCCAGGTATAGGAGGGATCTTAAATGCTTTCATCAGCTGGGAGCGCCCGAGGGAGTGTGCTCGCACTCTTTTACGGAGGATAGGAGGCGCCGACTTTGAGTTTTTGTCAGAGCACTCGGTGCTAACTTTGAGAGGTCGACGGTCCATGACAACGAGGAGCTCTCGAACAACTTGTATTGGAATATGGTTAGCTGTCGCCCTGGCTACTTGGTTTGGCACAGGGGGGATGTAGTGGAAGTGGAGCAATACTCCCCTCACCGCTTCGCTCGTCAGCAAAGATTCTGGCAGGATGTTCCCGGTATGCCTCAGCGGTTGCAGGGGCGCATCAGTCCGCAGGAAGGTTACCGCCTCTGGGCTTCTCTTTATGCTCGACTGACTGGTGGTAGCTTCTTCCCTGGGACCAAGTCGGGGTTCCGGGATGCCGCCACTCCAGGCTATTGCAAGTGGATTGAAGAGCGAGTATCCCCCTTGCTTGCGAGTCTCCCAGTTGACATTCTGGCGAGCAGTGAGTTTAAAAATTTCCGTTTTGACCCTTCGGCGGGAGTGGAAGATCGTCGCCTCCAATTGGGGATTCAGAGGACCCAGAAGAGTTGCAGCCATCTTTCCAGTGCCCGCTGGGTTCCTTCTTTGGTTCCTGCATTGGACGCCGACCTTGCTAATGCCCCCGGGCCATCCTTTCTTTTGAAGACTGCTGTTGAGGGTGCCCCGCCCAAAAGACAAAAGATGTGCATTCCCCGCGGGATGACTTCGAGGGTCCCTTGTCCGGTAGAGGATGTCGAGGAGCCTGGCCTTCTAAGAGACGAGGTGATCCCTCCGTCTGGGGCGGCTTCATCCGATCTTACAGGTATAGAGTTCTCCTTGTTTTGCTTCCTTTCTATGTTTAGGAGGTTCCATCGTGCTGAGTAGTGTATTTCCTTTGGGCAAATTCCGTTGTAGTGGTGGAATATGAGGCGAATTCTTTGAAAGCATCTCATGGGCATTCGTCTACTGGGGCCGGGCAGGAAGTGCTTGGGAAGTGTGGGCTTGACATTCCTCCGGATGATCTGGACCTCCTCGGGGTTTGCGGGGAGAACTTTCCTAGTGGCGACATTGATCTGGATGGCATCGACGTTAACGCTCTGTCTTTTCATGAGGAGGCCGAAGTTTCGAGTATAGACAAGCGACATTCCCCGACTGCCGTGCTATCAAGCTTGTTGGGGGAGACGGTCGTTGCAACCGTGGCGGCGGTTTCCCCAGTTTTGCCGGCCTCATTGGCGAAAGCAGCTCCCTCCCGGGGCGACCACAGTGGAAGGGAAGGTTTTGCCTACCTACTCTGAGGCTCCTCGCCCGAGCTTAAGGCCGAGGAGCAGAGTTTCGGAGTTTCTTCTCGCAAGTTGTTGGCAGTATATCACGTCAACGCTGGAGCCCTTTCAAGATGCGGGTTTTGGTGTCCTTCAAGACTGGTGGTCTACCGACGGTGCAGAGTTTTGTGCGAGCCTGGAGGAGTTCAAGGTGGACAGTTCTTCTTTTGTTGCCCAGATGAACCGGTTTGTGACTGACAGCGAGGCTTATCGCTCCCGGCGAGCTTTACTAGAGGGGAGCACTCCTTCTGAGCTGGCGGTCACCGAGATGAGCTTGTGTCAGTCAGAGCACCATCTTACGGAGGCCGCTTCCAACCTGTCGAAGGCTCAAAAGAAGATAGAATCGGTGCGCGCCTCACTTCGGAAGGCAGAGTCTCGTCTGGAGCGGGCTGAGACCGCGGAGAATGCTTTGAAGGCGAGCTACCTGAAGCAGCAGTCAGACTTGGCGGCCCATCGCGAGCTTTTAGCCACTCGTCCCGTGGAACTTCAGCGAGTGGAGGCTACTAGAGAGGAGTTAATGTGCCACCTTCGAGCTCTGGATACCTTCTTTTAGCTGCTCCTCGTCTAGCCGTTTCGCATTGTAGCTTTCTTTTAAAACTTATGCCATGTACCGCCTTCTCTTGAATACCTAATAATATCACCTCGTTTTGCCGCATATTTGCATGAACCATTGTTGGCTTTTTCTTTTGGTCGGACTGAACCTAAAGTGACTTCTCAGGCTGCCTATGTACCCCCCTAAGGGGAATCAAGTTGCACATAGTTCATTTTTTTTTTTTTTGGCACAAGGGGTGTGGCCTTGCTTTAGGCATAATACCTTTTGAGGTACTTCCCGTTGATAGGGCCGAGTGTCAGCCCTTCTGGCGTGGTGAGGAGATAGGCGCCGTTGGAGTAGACTTCCTTGACGGAGTGCAGGCCATCCCACTTGGCATCAAATTTCTTCCCTCCTCGATACGAGAGAATGATGGGGCGTTTGACCACCAGCACCAGTTCCCCCGTTTGGAATGATCGAGGACGGATCTTCTTGTTGAAGGCTCGAGATAGTCTGGCCTGATAACACTCCAGACGTTGCTGAGCTTCGAGGCGTCTTTCATCCAATGCTTCTAATTCTGCTAGATGGAGCTGGGCATTGTCCTCGCTGGTGAGGCCTTCTTGGATTGCTATCCTGAGCGATGGGATCTGGAGTTCGAGCGGAAGAATGGCTTCTATACCATAGACAAGGGAATACAGAGTCGTTTGTGTTGGAGTACGAAAAGACGTTCGGTAGGCCCATAGCGCTTCGCCCATTCGTTCGTGCCAGTCCTTCTTTGTCTTCGAGACAGTTTTCTCCAGCGGCTTGCAAAGAGTCTTATTGAAGGCCTCTGCCAGACCGTTGGCCGAAGCGTTGTACATCGTCGAGCACTTCTGCTTAATGTCGTACCTGGCACAGAACTGGCTGACAGTAGCATTCTTGAATTGCTTCCCATTATCCGTTACGATGTAGCGAGGGACTCCGTATCGGAAGATGATGTCATTCTAGATGAAGCTGATGATGGAGTGACTTGTAACTTCCCGTAGAGGTGTTGCTTTAGCCCACTTGGAGAAGTAGTCCGTTGCCGCCAGAATGTAAAGATGTCGCTTGGATGACTTGGGCAGGGGACCGACAATATCGAGTCCCCATCCGTCGAAGAGCCAAGACGCGATTGTTGGGTGCAGAGGCTCCGGCGATTGACGGATGTAGTCTCCGTATAGCTAGCAAGCGTGACATTTCTTTGCGAACTCCAAGCTGTCCTTGACCATGGTGGGCCAGTAATAGCCCATCCTCTTGATACGAAAGTAAAGCTTTAGACCGGACTGGTGCGAGCTGCAGATTCCAGCGTGTACTTCTTCCAATGCTGCTTCTGCCTCTTCCTTTGCGAGGCACCTCAGGAGTGTGCCATCGTAACTTTGACGATATAACTCGTTGTTGAAGTGGTAGAACTTCAGAGATCGTCGATGGATGTCAACTTTGCGCCTTGGATCTTCGGGGAGTTTACCACGGATGAGATAATCCACAAAAGATTACCTCCAGTCTTGCTCTTTAATTTCGAGGACGTGCACCGTGTTGGTTTGAACTGGAATTTCAATAGGACCTTCTTCTTTGGTGATGACGATTCTCCTGCAGACGGGGACGCTGAGCTGACGTTCTTCTGGAAACGAAAGTGTAGCCGCCAAGTTTGCAAGTGCGTCAGTTTGCTGGTTGAGGTTTCTGGAGACGTGCTGAATGAAAGCAGCCTTAAGTTTGCCAAGGAGTTCCAAAGCTCGCGCGTGCAACGGTACTAGGTCTTCTTTGTTGACTTCGTATGCCCCCAAGACTTGCTGGATAACGAGTTGAGAGTCACCGAAAATCTTGAGTCCTTGAAGCTTCATATCGTTGGCGAGTTCGAGACCGATGAGTAGAGCTTGATACTCTGCCACATTATTGGAACACGGTTTCGACAACAGGAATGAGAAGGGGAGTATTTCGTTGTCTGGAGTGATAAAGATGACTCCGGCTCCAGCTATGTCCTGTCTTGCTGTGTCGTCAAAGAACATCTTCCACGAGGGGGCGATGTCGATGGAGAACACTTCTTCATCTGGGAGATCTTCTGATAATTCCCATTCTGCCGGGAGGGGATATTCTGCGAGGAAGTCCGCGAGAGCTTGTCCCTTAACTGCTTTCTGTGGTACGAAGGTGATATCAAATTCGAGGAGAAGTAGCTCCCACTTTGCCAGACGTCCGAAGAGCACTGGTTTTGACATGATGTACTTGAGGGGGTCGGCCTTTGAGACGAGTCTGACGGTATGAGCCAGCATATAGTGTCGTAGCTTTTTTGTGGTGAAAATGAGTGCTAAGCAGACTTTCTCAATTAGGAAGTAATTTAGCTTCGCGTCGACGAGAGTGCGACTCAAGTAGTAGCACGTTGTCTCCTTGCCCAGCTCGCCGTCTTGAGCCAGGAGTGCCCCCAAGGATTGTTCCTGGGCACTAATATAGAGGATTAGCGGCTTTCCTTGAACTAGTGCTGATAGAACTGGCGACTTCAGTAGATAGGCTTTGATACTTTGGAGTGCTTCTTGGCAAGCATCATCCCATTTGAATGGCGCTCATTTCTTCATGAGGCGACTAAACGGGCGGCACTTCCCAGCTAGGTTGGCGATGAATCTTCGGATATACACCAAGTGCCCTTGGAGGCTTTTGAGGTCTCGCACTGTCTTTGGTGCGGGCATATTGATGATAGCATCAATTTTGGATTAATCTATCTCAATGCCTCGATATCGTGCGACGAAGCCGAGGAACTTGCCTGAGGAGACTCCAAATGTGCATTTGAGTGGATTCATGTGGAGTTGGTACCTTCGAAGCTGTTTAAAGATTAGTTCGAGATCTTGTAGATGTGCCGACTTCTTCTTGGATTTCACAACAAGGTCGTCGACGTAGCACTCTACATTTTGATAAAGAATGTCATCGAAGATTCTCTGCATAGCTCGCTGGTAGGTGGCTCCTGTGTTCTTCAAGCCGAATGACATAACTTTGTAGCAGTAGATTTTTTTCGGTGTGCGGAATGCTATGAGCTCTTTGTCCTTGGGTGCCATCCAAATCTGATTGTAGCCTGAGGATCCGTCCATAAAAGTTAGCACCTCGTGGCATGTCGTCGCGTCCACCATTAGCTCTGTGATTGGCAAGGGGAAGTCATTCTTTGGAAATGCGTTGTTCAAGTCTCTAAAGTCCACGCATACTCGGATTTGGCCGTTCTTCTTTTTGATTGGGACAACGCTAGAGATCCATGTCGGGTACTTGACCTCTCGGATGAAGCCGGCTTCAATTAGCTTGTTCACTTTTCCTTCTATTTGGGGTACAAGTTTTGGCCGGTAGCATCTTTGTCCTTGCTTGATGGCGCTAGCTCCGTGTTTGACACTAAGCTGGTGTACTGCGATTTTGGGAGCGAGACCTGGCATCTCCTTGTAGGACCATGCGAAGACGTCTCTATACTCTTGGAGTAGTTTGATGTATGCAGCTTCTTCTTCAGAAGTCAAGAGTGTGCTAATGAATGTAGGTCGGGGCTCCATTTCTGTGCCCAAATTGATTTCCTTTAAGTCATCAACGGTGGACTGCCCCCCTTCTTCGAGGACCGGTGGGGCATCTGGTAACTCGTCGTCCGAAGTAGAAGAATCACTGTTGTCAGTTTCAAGAACAGAAATATGATTGACGGCTGCCATGGGTGGGTGGGCGGGTGTTGAAACGACGTCCTCGACTGGCATTCCCAAACGGTCGAACACCAACTTCTTCTTTGATTGCTTGACTGGCCCGAGCCTTTCGAACACGGATGTGCGCTTTAGATTCGACCGGCTTTGACTGCTTTTGTTTTGCTTATGGAGTAAGGCTTGGCATCGAGCCCGTCGCCGTCTTCTTTTACTGTCGAGATGGCTGGCGTAGGTAGAGCGTGCATCGGAGATTGTCGATCCTTCAGCTGCTTCGTCTACCATCTTCGCCCCGATGTAGTTGGATGTGAAGGTCTTCTTTGCTATGGTCCTGACGATCAACGGAGTTTGACTGGAGCCGTTGCCTCGGTGATTCGGGAGAATTTGTTCACCATTTTGGAACAGCCGAGCTTGAGTTCTCGTCATCCTATATGGAATTGCTGCTGGGGGAAGTGTGCCCATGGCGCTTTCTTTGTCGTAGCCGGCTTTGAATACCAACTTGGCAGCGTTTTGCCCCCAACTCCCTTTCGGCTTGAATCCAAGTTGATTAGGGTCGACAGATTCGATAGGCCTGCTCGGGTTCGAAGCTTGCGTCAGACTAGGTAATGGCAACATCATTTCTTGCAGAGTGACGACATTAGCCTGTGATAATAGCGGGGCCAGCTTTCTTGCCGGAGTAGAAGGCGATCACTCGGATTACGAAGCCACTGAGGTGTGAGATGCAGGACTGGTGTTGCTTGGACAGGTAACGGGGTATGTTGCATTGCTCTTGACTCGGAACTGATGCGCATCCTTTGTCTTGATTTTGACACGTCTTGAACCTCAAGTCTTGCCTTATCGAAAGGTTGCATCGATTTTGCAGGGGGAGGAGTCTTACCCTGCCTCACTTCTTTAACCTTCTGGGCTTGAGGGGCTTTAACTGGAAGGACTTTCGCGACTAGGTCTTTTGCTTGATAGAACTTGGCGTCGGCCAGATGCGTCTCGACTTCATTGAATGGTTTATCATCAGCGACGATGCACTTCTCCATGCCTTCCTCGTAGTACTTGAGGCACTGGTACCAGGTAGACACTACGACGCCGTTCTCATGTAGCCATGGCCTCCCCAACAAGAGGCGATATGATGTCTGGCAGTCAATGATATGGAAGAGGACGGTTGTGTCGAGTGGGTCGATGGAAAGCTTCAGACAGATGATCCCGACGGTGGACTGCCCGCCCTGGTTGAACCCTTGAATGACCAGCTAGCTGTGCGAGAGTTGGTCATTGGTGATGTCGAGTTGCCGCATTGTCTGGATGGGCATGATGTTGACGGCGGAGCCATAGTCCAACAGGATTCGATTCACTGGCTTCTCCTTGATGTATCCCGAAACGTAGACAGGCCGGTTGTGCAATCGTGTTCTGAGTTGTAAGTCCTCGTCCGAGAAGGTTATCGTTGTATCGCACGAGGCCACAGTTTTGCCCTTCTTATCATCCTTCCTTTTTCTCTTGTAGCTGTTCGGGTCTGCCAAGGCTGCAGCCATCGCCAGGCGAGCCTTCTTCGGAAGATACAAAGCTCCTACGAGCGGCAAGTGTAGGATTGCCTCGTCATGAGAGGTAGTGCCTCCTTTGTCGGAATCGTCTCCCTCGTCAGTGGAGTCGCCTTCTTCAGAAGTCTCGACCTCACCCTATCCTTCCGATATTTTACAAACTTCAACCATACAGCACGAGACCCTGATGTGCTGATCGACTGGGAGGAAGTGATCGGGGAAGAATTCTTGCAACGTTGCTGGTTCTGGAAGGCTCTGCTGGAGGAGATCGTCTTGGTTTGCCGGTGGCACTTTGAACGCCTTCCTTTCTGGAGTCTTGTTTTTCTTCTTATAGGTCCTCCGCTCAGGAAATCCCCTCATCACCCGGTCTTGCTTATGTTTCCTTTCTTGCCGTGGCCTTCGTCGTCGGAGTAGCATGACCCATGCCTCTTCGTCGGTGGATTCTCCCCCGCTAAAATGATGATTGGCAGCAACAATTGGTTCCCTATCAGTTGGAGACACTTGTTCTTCCGGAGGCTCTACTGGCTCGTCTTCCGATCCCCAGTCGGTGGGCTTGATTTCTTCAATCGAAACTGATGGGGGCTTTGAGTAGAGGACGTAATAGTCGAACTTTCGCGAAGGCTGGCCCAGCAGACCGACTTCTGGATCTCGTTGCTTATATCTCTTTTGGAGCGCTCGTTGGGATGTAGCATTACTTGGGAGGGGTGCTGGCATGAGCGATGATTGCCCCCGGGGCAGCGGCGTTTCTTACTTAGTGAGCGCAGGAGCATATTGGCGTCGCTTCGAGACCTTCAGCTGGAAAGTTGACTTCGCGGTTGGCCTTCGATGGTTGATGCGCAATTTGGGTGTACTTCGTCGTGCATCAACGAGTACCGGCGAGAAGGAACCGAAGGTGATGGAAGTCATGTTGGCCGTAGCGACCTCCCCGGAGTCGATTTCTATCTTTCCTTGCTTTGTGAGCGTCATGATTCTTTCCTTGAAGACGAAGCATCTTTCGATAGGATGACTCACCACTCGGTGGTATTTGCAGAAGAGAGGGTTGTCGACGCGATGCATCTGCTCGGGCCTCTTCGAAGGAGGGAGCTCTATCATCTTTTATTGCAGCAGTTGGTCGAACATGGAGGAGACTTCTGAGTCCGGGAAAGGGTACTCCTTTGCTTCGAGCTCCTCGAGGGTCATCCTTTGTCTCTGTGGCAGAGGCGACGGTATGGCGGCTCCCTTTCTTTGATCCGGCTTGCCACCGATCTTGAGCGGCTTAGCGGTTGAAGCGATGTCAGCGACGTTGACTTGTTTCTACTTCGGTGCCTTCGGCTTGTCCTTCTTCTCTACCTTCAGAAAATCCTTGTTCTTCGAGTCTCTGCGCCCTGCCAGGCTGAGCTCCATGTCGTGAGCCCGAGTTGCGAGTTCTTCGAAAGACCGAGGCTTGATACCTTTGAGAATGTAAAGCAGACCCCAGTGCATGCCTTGGGTGCACATCTCGATGGCCAAGTCTTCAGACAAGCGGTCTCATGAATTCAGCGTGAGGTTCCTCCATCGATCGATATAGTCGATCACTGGCTCGTCCTTCCTTTGCTTGACTGCAGTAAGCTCGGTCATGCTGACGGTGCGTCTGGTGCTGTAGAAGCGATTGAGGAACTCCCTCTCCATCTGATCCCTGCTGTCAATAGATCCTGGAGGAAGATCCACATACCAGTCGAACGCGTTACCTATGAGGGTGCGAACGAACTGCTTCACCATCTCGTCGCCATACGTACCGGTATTGTTGCAGGTTTCGATGAAGTGAGCGACGTATTGTCTTGGATTTCCCTTCCCGTCGAAGTACTGGAACTTTGGTGGCTGGAATCCGATGGGGAAGCGCAGCTGCTGGATCCTCATGGTGTAAGGCTTCGAGTATGCCGCTATGATTGGAGGAAGACCACTGCCGTGGGAGCACATCATGTCAGCTACCAATGCTTGTATTTACTAAGCATTCATCGTCGCTGTCGCCGAAGGTTGTGTGGCCACCGAGACTGGTGCCGGCGAGACGACTTCCATCGGGATGGGAACCGATGAGAGTGCTGGCGTAACCACTTGAATTATCGAAACTACCTCTGCAGGAGCGGGAGTTGAAGACGGAGCTGGAGCGGCTACCGGGGAAGCAATGGGTTGATTGTTTATCGCAGCATCCCTTGCGCTTAGCTTTTGAAGCAGAGTGTTGATATGATAATCCTTCTCCTTTATTAGCCGAGCGATTTGTGCCATTTGCTCACCCATTTGCAGGACTTAGAGCTGAAGAGCAGACGGAGGATGGTGACGGAGGATGTCTCGATGTTGCATGCTTGCATCCTCGCCGTCATCATCGAAGACGTAGTTGCGCCGACTTGCTTCTGGTTGATGACTGATGTTTGCCCCCTGCAGAGGATGTGCAACGTCCGCTGGAGAATCCGAACGGGCTCGGGGTTGGGGCTGGTCCTCCCCAAACTTCTGGATATGGACTCCAGGATTGAGGCTTGTTTCTTCATGCACCAAGGCCTCGTTGGCGCTTTGACGAGCATCTTCGGTGGCAGTTTCTGGCATGAAGACATCCGCAAGAGTTCGAGTATGCCGAGTGTAGACACGTACCATCGGGGGAACATCATCCTCCGGGTTTACTGGACCACCGTGTCGGAGTAGAGAAGACTCGGCGATTGGTGAGAGGCTTGGAGCAAACGCATCGTTGCTTGTCCCGGCCATTGCAAACTTCAAGCAGCTTCTTCAGTTGTACGGATGAAAGGAGAAGATGTACCACCGGGCGTGCCAGAAATCTGTATGCGCAGAAAAAGATACGGGTCGTCTTTATTGAGAACACACGAGATTACAGAGTGCCGGGACCCGGGGCCTCGGGTGTGACGAGTCCGGGTGTAGCGAATATTGATCAGGAGATTGTGGGAGAGATCCTCTGGAGGGTTCCTTTGATCCGCGTCTCCATGTGGTATTCGTGCAAGAGCTCTGAAGGGGTTGCCCAGGACAGAGGTCTTTACAGGGTGACGGTTTTTGAGAGACTAAGGAGTATCCGCCGTTTCTTTGGTCCCTTCCGTGCTTCGCGCTTCCTCGGCTAAGGGGGGTTTCGGCTTTGTTCCTCGGTCTTCGTGTCTTCCTCGTTCCTTGCTTGACCTTGGTGTCCTTGATCGTCGGTTCGTGGCGTCGATCGTGCTTTGGGCATCGACTTCGGCTTTGGCTTTCGGCTTTAGCTTGGCTTGGGCATGGCCCTGGCTTTTGCTTTGCTTTGGCGCTTGTGCTTGGACGTAGACGGGGGGGAGACTTGCGGTGCTTTCGTTCTTCTGGACTTCGCGTCATATCAGCTAGAACGTGTGGTAATTTTGCTCGTGACCGGCGTAGTCGCTTGGCTTTGGCACTTGTGTTGCTTTGGCACGGGCTTTACCGGGGCTTTTGCTTTGGCTTCTTGCGTGGGCTTTTGCTTCGGCATCGCTTGATCTTTTTCTCGAACGATAGTGACAACGTCTTCAATGCTTCAGGCTTCTTCGATGGTTTAGGTGTCGGCTAGACTTTGCTTCTTCTCAGGGCTCCTTTGGCTTGATCGGAGTCGAAGGGTACCTTTGAAGACGGCGGGGGTAGCACTGATCTCCGTGCAACGGTTGTAGCATCGGCTTTGCTTTGAAGACGACGGGTGTAGTGACGCATCGGGCAGTCTTCTCCAAGCTTTCTTCTTCGTGGATGGAGTGGACGTTTGTCGAAGGCGATGGGTGATGATGCTTCGGTCTTCTTTTCCGAGCTTTTGGGCTTGATCAGAGTCGAAGGCTTATTGGAGATGACAGGGTGGTGCCGCTCCGATCTTCTTCTCCGACCTTTGCTTCTGGCGTCTTCGGAGTCGAAGGATCTTCTTCTCCGAACTTTCTTCTTCGTGCACGGAGTCAAAGGCTTGATCTTCTTGTGCAAGGGTCTTCACGTTGATGAGGGCTTTCAATGGACTAAGCCGGTCCCGAAGGGATAGGCTTGCCCATGCCTTGTGAAGCCTTGGGTCAATGAAGAAGCGTTTCCTCTTCTGCAGAGCCTCCTCGCTTCGTCTTCAGATTGTGACTTTTTCGACCCCTTGAGCATTCCCCCTCCCCCTCTATTTATAGGCGAATGGGGGAGGGGAGAGATATGGGAAGTTTAATTTTAAATCCCTTTAATATCTCCCCCATAATTACCCAAGATTTATTCTTCAATTGAAGGGAGGAATAAACCTTTATTTGCTTTCCTTTTCTGGCGGGGTAATTATGGCTCAATCTTTTTTGGATTTATCTTGAATCTTGTACATAAAATCAATGGCGACCCGACTGTTCTTCTTGTCCGTCGGATCGAGGGATCGGCGCAGATCCACGTGTGAGTAGACGTCATGCGCAACCTCCCCCCGTGCATGGCGGTATTTATTTCCTTTTTGGTCTTTTATTTCCTTTTTTTTCTTTCCTTTCCTTTCTTTTCTTTCTTTCTTTCTTTTCCTTCTTTTCTTTTCTTTCTTTTCTTTTCTTTCTTTTCCTTTCTTTCTTTGCATGGCCGGCCACCCCATGGGGGGTTCGGATCCCTAGTAGGGGGCCGGGTGGGCCCCACTTGAGGATGGGCCCACCTGGCCCCTTGTTGGGTGCGAGTCAGGTGGGTCCGAGTGCGCGTCAAGTTTGCCTCCGCATAGGTGCATGCGAGTTGGGTTCGGGTTAGACACAATTTGGGTGTCTACAGATACAAAGTCCATATTCAAGAAGCAAAAGAACTACTACTAAATAATGACTTATCCCCTAACACCCTGAGGCCATACACAATCTTTCAGTACCCCCTCTAGTCGCCACAGTATAAATATTTTTGTCCTTGGCGTCACCAGACTTAGGAATCCACACCAGTTTCTACACGTACATAGTTTTTTTGAGTTTCTGATAAGTTACTCCCTTAGGCTCTTCTAAAGAAGAACTAAGTTAAGCACTAAAGGTTTCACCTTTAATCTTGATATTATCTTTTGTCTCCTGAAAAGCTCTTTAGAAGGTCTGTATTTGTCATCTTTAACTTGTTAAAGATAAAGTTTCTGACAATGCCTTCAAAGGTTCCAGACAATGATGTAAGACATATGTTTTCCACCACCTCATCATCTAGCACTATGTCTTTGGAATCTAGTTCGATCTAGAACTCAAGTATATATTCCCGAACAAGCATACCCTCAGATATCTCAGTTCCGATAAATATCTTGATGGAAAAGCGATGAGTCTACTGACCTCGCCTTCCATTCATCTAATGCAAGTAAAACTTTATTTCAGAAGACCTAGCATATCTCTGACTTGCTTCTAAGAAGTTATCTACAAGTCTGTTATGACACAACACTTGCATATCTCCTCAGACTCTCGCTAGTCGTCATATACCCTAGTCAATGTCCTAGTGACATTTGGACACGTTAGATCTAGTACAGGGATATAAAGATCGACTTCCAATGTATGCTAACAACCATAAGAATAAGCTAAAGATAGCGCTTCCGCTTTATGTAGCTAGAGACCCGATAACTAGTTCTCTTATGAGATAGCGAATATGGGAACTATATGGTTTAATGAAAGAATATAGAAAAATTATTTTATAGATTTTGAAAACAAACTAATTATATCCAAATATCATCGCTACCCTCACAGTGAAGACACCTCTATGGATTAATTAACCATGTATGTGAGATCTCATAATCGGATACACCCGCCCTAGGGGGCATCATGTAGTGTCATCCGCTCACATGGATATTATCTTAACCCAATCCAAATCTATCAACAAAGAGCTTTGATGGACTATGGTTGTCCTTTTGGCCAGTGTCATGTGCTCCCCATACGAAGCACCGGAAGCCTCACGTGCACTTCGGATGCTTACCCACAAGCCTAAGCAATTATGACACGAGAGTTCATGCGGCCCCCACTAGGATGGGATAAAAAGCCATTATCTCCTCACCTCATAACCACCATATCCCGAAGGAGATTGCTAAGTCATCTAGCATAAAAAAAACATAACTCTCACCTTAGGGGGTGTCGAGCTAAGCCCTTCCACCCAGATACAAAGTAGTTGATTATGGAGGCCAGAGGATCTCGACGAGTCCTCTTACACATCCCTTATTATAGGTGATGGTTATTTTATGCAAGTATGAGTGTACACTAAGGTCACAACAATTTATATAGTAGACACTGGTCATAACTGTGGGTGCAAATTTTGGCAGAAGTTTACCAACTACCACTGGACCCACCAGCCCTGCTTGGTGGGCCCACAACGACTACCACGGGACCCACCGGCCCTGCCTGGTGCGCCCACTAGGACCACCGCGGGACCCACCGGCCCTACCTGGTGGGCCCACGAGGACCACCGCGGGACCCACCGGCCCTGCCTGGTGGGCCCACGAGGACCACCACGGGACCCACCGGCCCTGCCTGGTGGGCCCACGAGGACTATCGCGGGACCCACCGGCCCTGCCTGGTGGGACCAAGAGCCTGTGGAATCCCCCAGAAGACGGTAGCGGGGCCCGCCAGCTTTACCTGGAGGATCCCTAGATGCTGCAGCAGAAACCGCCATTTACCACCAGAGAATCCTATAAATAGCAGAGCCTTCGAGTGTAAAAGGATCCGAAATCCATTTTCCACTTTCGAGATCTGATTTTCAGAATCCAGAGCTCTGGAATCTCTCAGCTCCCCATCTTCCATCTCTCTTTGATCTTCTTCTCTCCTTCGAAGAGATCAGAGTGTTTCTAGTAATACTCGGCCTGTCGAGATCACTTCGACATAAGTGTTAGTGAATTCGGGTTGCTCCCTATAGCACGGAGACGTAGGCTTCGGCTGAACTCCGAGATCACCTCTCGTGTCTACTCTCTGAATGCATTTCTCTGTTTAAGTATTGAGAACGACAACCTCAACAACAGATCAAACAATGATCTTCCATTTCAACTCCAAATGACTGGTGAGGCGAGGTCTTCGGGTCAGCACGAAGATTTTCCCCCACAGTTTGGCACCGTCTGTGGGATCCGAGCAAAAAGTCGAGCTCTCTCCACTACTACTTGATCGGTTGAGCATACAACCGATATTGATAGCCAAAACTTCCTCGCACCTTCGGTTGATCAAACAACCGTTTGGACATCGGCATTCTTGTTGCACCCTTCGCTCTCTGAATGGCGAGGACGAAGCACCAGGGTCAACCAGAGGGAAGTAACACTCGACAACCTCGTCCTGAGACTCGTTCAATGAGTCAAAGGCTCAATTTCGGGCAGCCCCTTGCTGTCCCCAACATCGATGCTAGATCAGGTAGTGGGAGATCGGTCGATCGACCAATCGTCCCACCTCCTCATCCATCAATAGGGCGTACAAACCCTACTCCTGCTGAGGATCTTCCCTCAACCTATCAAGTCTCAGCGGTCGACTTCCAATTGCTTCAACTGGCAAAGCAAAATGCTACTCTCACTGCTGAGAGAGATGCACTCAACAAGGCTGCCTCCGACGCTGGAATTGTTCTTCCCATCCCCTCGACTAATAAGAGGGCCGATCAACCAAGACAATCAATCCATTCCGAGCAAAGGAGGTCAATGGGCACTGATGCCCACGAGAGAATTCGTCGCGACCCGACCCCCTCTGCCGCTCCATGGAAGCAGAGTGTTTGGGATCGCCTCGATGACGAGTCTTCTCAATCCTCTTCTGGTCGCAACCGCACCAAGAAGACTTCTTCAAAGCCTAACATCTCAAGGAGATATGGAATGAAGGAAGCTCCCTCAAAGTGCAGAGTTTCTCCGCCCATTCCACTTCAACGAGGGCTCGGGGCAGGCCTTCGCCACCGGCTCCAACCTGCTGAGACTCAAAGGCCCGAACAAGACCTCTCGATCTTGCCACTCGATCTACATCCAAGCCGAGGGCATGGTCGTAGAGATGGGTATTCATCAGCGGGACCTCTCCATCGAAGCCTCTTCGAGTCCACATTTCCAAGGGGATGGAGAACACCCACTCTCCCCAAATTCAATTGTATCAAAGGAGATCCCACTCTCCATATACTTGCCTTCAAGCAAGCCCTAACGCCACACGAAGAAGAAAACAACGTACTTTGCCGCACCTTCGCGGGAAGTCTCGATGAACCATCCCTCGATTGGTATCACAATCTGCGAGCTGGGTCCATCACCCAGTTCAACGTGTTGGCCAATCTCTTCGTGCAGCATTATCCGTTAAACATGAAGCCGGAGAAGAAGCTCGACTCCCTCTATCGGTTGAGGATGGGTGTCGACGAGAGCCTCCGCAGCTTCACAAGGCGGTTTCGCAACGAGCACGCTGCCCTCTCCGGAAGACATCTGGATGATGAAGCTATCATGTTAGCTTTCTAGAATGCACTCCGTTTCGA
Organism: Chamaelirium japonicum; assembly: GCA_947650365.1. NCBI lineage: Eukaryota > Viridiplantae > Streptophyta > Magnoliopsida > Liliales > Melanthiaceae > Chamaelirium > Chamaelirium japonicum. The sequence goes on along the minus strand of OX393556.1, from coordinate 68,286,429 downwards.
ACAACATATCTACAACGATTTCATTCGCAATCCCCCTCCCTCTCTGGGTGCAATGTTTGATCGAATCCAGAGAGAGATTAAGGTGGAAGACGATCAAGTCGCTCGAAAAGGGCGAGAGTCGAAGAGAAGGCCTACTGAGAGAGAAGCTCCAAAGTATGCTGCCAAAGCTCACAACGCTGAGGCAGCAGCCCCTCCAGCCAACAAACGATCAAAGAATGATGGTCGTCGATCTCCGACGAAGACCACTTTCACCGAGTGGAATTTACCTGTTGAACAGATCCTTGACCGAATTCAACACGAAGAATTCCTTCGAAGGCCCAATCCACTTCAGCCGAACACAAAGTTCACGGCCGACAAAACTGTTTATTGCGATTTCCATCGAAGCCATGGCCATTCCACCAATCGGTGCTATCGGCTAAAGTTTCATCTCGAAGACTTGCTGAGAGAAGGCCATCTCTATGAATTCACCAAAGAGGGACAAGATCAATGTCGATCCTCTACAAAGGGGAAAGAGGCTTTGTAATACCCGGTGCGTTTTATTCCAGGGCAGCCATTTATTTATTTTTTTATCTGTTGCTAAATTGATTGATTTGCTTTCGTATTATGATCGTCGATGGTGTGTGTTTGAACCTGAGTCGGACCGGGCAGTGGGCCCCGGGTCCGGGTCGCTAGGCGACACTGGAGGCATGGCATGATTGTTTGATCTTTTAAATTAATTAATATATATAAGGTTTTTAGGCGAGTCTGTCGGACTCGTGAAGTTTGCGCACCGGCCCGTCTCGGTGCGATGCGAGCCCGGGTGCGAGCCTTGCTTGATTTGCGAGTAATGTTTGTTTAGTAGAGAAAAAAAAAATAGTGAATCAAATTAAATTAAATTAAAACCTAAACCTAACCCATCACCCACTACCCACTATTCAGCCAACCTATCCCTACCCATTCAACCAACCCCATCTCAACCCAACCCAACCCAACCAAACCGAAACCCACCCGATCCTATCTCTCTCCCTCTCTAAAACGATTTCTCTCTCTATCTCTCTCTCCCATCTCACCTCTCAACCGAACCCCCATCTAACCCGTTTCCCCTCTTCCACTTCTCTCTATCTCTCTTAATCCCAAAACCATCCAACCTTTCCCCCTCTCTCTCTCTATCTCCCCAAAACCCCCAAAATTTGATCCTCTTCCCTGCGCGATCCCCTCCCGACCTTCTCTCGAACCCGATCTCCTCTCAAATCCTGATCCCCCCCTGAAATCCCGATCTCCCCCTCATCTCTATCCCGCAGCCCCCCTTTCTCCCCTATAAACTAAGCCCTAGACCCAGCCGATCCCCCCCTCATCCCTCTCCGATCTCTCTCTTTTTCTCTCTCTAGCGGTGGGCTCTACTCGTGCGGCGCCGGAGAGCAACCGGTCGGAGGAGTCGCAGCCGGAGCCAACGACGCCCCATCGATCAGGTCAGCGTCCCCTTCATCCTCTGTTTTTTTTTTTTTTTCTCGGCTCTGTTGAGACCAACCCGTTGCAACCCCTGCCTTTTCTTTTTTTTTTTCTTTTTGTGATGATCCGACCAGCCACCATTGACCTGCCCCTCCCTTCCCGGCGTCGTCTGTGTCTTGTGCCCGATGGCCCAACCTACCCAGCCGACCTTTGGCTTAGTATAACCCATGAACCGCCGGAATTGGTCGAGTACCCGAAGCCGAAAACCTAGGGTAGAATTGTTGTATTATTTTTTAGTGGTATTGTTGTTGGCAATCGGCCCGATGGCGGATTCGCCAAGCCAAACTAGATCCCACCCTAGCAACCCTCGTTCCCAGATTCGACCCAACGAGACCTCCGATCTGAGTTTAGACTCGGTAAGGCCATGAGTTCATCTGTATATTATTTTTCCGTACCCCAAACCTAGCCCGAGGTCGTTTCGGGTGAAGGACAAATCGAACCCCGCGACTTGGTATTTTCCTCCTTATAGAGACTCGCCGATTTTAGATTTTAATACTTGCTCGTATGGTTCGATTACCAGTTCGTGACCGGGACGATCCAGCCGTGGACGGAGCAGAGGCCAGAGACAGGAGTCCGTGCACGTCGACCAGGTGACACAGCACGCTTTCTTTAATAATTAATAATGTGAATATAGAAATTAAGGGTAGGTGTCCATAACGCTGCATGCGGGTCCCGTCGGACGTCGTCGCATGTGGTCGAGTGGACCCCGCCTTGCATGCGGAGTCGCGAGTCCGGCGACGCATGCATAAAAAGTTAATAATTTAATAACAAATATTATACTGTTTGCATGGACACCATAGCTAGATTTTCCCTTAATTTGAATAAATAAATAATTAAAGAATTTCCGGGACCCACCCTCCTGAGAGGAGCGTGATAACCCCGGTAAATGGATTTTGGGTGAGAGTGATTTATTTTATTTGATTATGATGCTGGGTTGTGAGTGGGTGCGAATCCCGGGGTAATCCATTAAAAATGTTTAAACACTGTTTAGTACTTTCATTGCCATGTGTATGTTAATTATTGTTAATCTACCTGGTTAGAGGGTAGAGACCCCGTACGCGCAAGGGTCGTGAACCACCTTGCGCGTACAGCCGAAGTTAAGTAGGTTAGGGGTCACGGGCAAGGGTTGTGGTAAAGCCAATAGGAGGTGCCCTCGAGTAGGGATTGGCCTAGCAACCCTGTCCCGGGGAGTTGAAGTCCCCATAGTAAAGCAAGTTGGGCGGTAGAGCTCCACCGTGAAAGACGGGAAACCCCTTATGATCATCTGGGTGAATTGTGCATGGTGTTGGAGGATGCACGGCGAGAGAGTTGGCCCTCTACATCGAAATAAAAGGCCCGATAGTAATGCCCGACCGGGGGCAGGTCGAACAAAATATCCGGGGTTCATGTATGAGTGTGTAATTGTTTGATTATTAAATTTTGAATTGTATGACTGTTCACACGATGACCTAGTGACAGTAGGATTTGCATGTGAATGTAGAAATTGCATGGACACATAGGACGTGTTTGAGAACATAGCTTGACAATTAGGTTAATCAGTAATTTGTCTTAAAAATTTAGCGTTGTTAGTTATTAAAATTGTTAGCTTGTCACTAGCCATTTATTTGGCTAATCTCCCAAATGTATTTTTGGGGGCTACTCATTCCCACGAGTAGACTCTTCTGCAGGAGCTGAGGCACAGGAGCAGCAGTAGGAGTCCAGCAGTCAGTAGAGTAGCAGCTTATATTTTTTTTTCTATTTATGTTAATCTTAGTAGTGGTACCTTTTCATCGGATGTAATCGAATTGGATTGGAATAAGTTTCTATTAGTTAGTAGTGTGATACGTGGTGATGTGCCAGCTGAATTTTCTTTGGGTAGGCCTCTCCTCAAGGCCCCAAGCCTAGGTTAGATCCCCACAAAAATATAAGATGAATAATTGCCTAATTCGACAAGCCCAATAGATAGGACCTTCAGACAGATGCACCGAGTGCTCGGGAGCGGGTGAGATTCTCGGCTCGCCGTCGGAGGCTTGAGCCGCGTGCTCCTTTAGAGGATATTTTGTCAGTATGTTGTGACCCCGTTGGGTCGCATGTACTGAAAGGATACTCCTTTTAAAGGTCGAGCCTGATCTTTTGTTTCTCCCCCTTCTTTCATTTGCTTGTGTGTGAGCGTAGAAAGAGCCCAGTGAGAATCCTAAAATTGGCATAGTTAAGTAACCATACCCAGAACCCTTTTCCTTTTTTTCACCTCACACCCCAGGAATCGGTCTTCAGATTTCTGGGGCGTGACAGCTGGTATCAGAGCCTAGGGATATGTTCCTAGGGGTTTATTTCTAGGATTAGGAGTCTAAGTCTAGAGTCTAAATAGTTGGTTAGTAGATAGTTGACGTTAGGACTATCTTTTCATTTCAGATGGCGGGTACTAGGAGTGGAAATGGTGCGAGCAACGGAGCAGGATCGTCCTCTGCGTCTGATAGCACGGCGAGGATGATGGAAATACTCCAGGGGATGGCCACCATGATCCAGCAGCAGCAGGTTGCTGTTGCGCAGCAGCAGATGGCTGCTCAGCAGCAGGCCGAGCTAGCACAGGCTGCTCTTGCCCAGGCCCAGGCTCGTCAGCAGGCTGAGGGCGAGCGGCAAGGGAAATTGCTGAAAGACTTCAAGGCGATGGGACCACCGAGCTTCAAGGGTGAGCCAGACCCCATTGAGGCCGATCGATGGTTCCAGCAGACTGAGAAGATACTGAACACGTTGGGCATCACCGACGATAGGAGAGTGACCTTCGCCTCGTACCAGTTTGAGGCTGAGGCAGACTTCTGGTGGCAGACTGTCCAGCGCACCAGAGCAGCAGATCGAGGAGCGATTACGTGGCAGGAGTTTGAGGAACTCTTTCGGAAGAAGTTCTTTCCGGTTACCGTGCAGAACCGGATGGAGATGGAGTTTCTGGCGCTCTATCAGGGATCTCGTACTGTGACACAGTATGAGGCCAAGTTCTCGGAGCTTGCGAGGTATGCTCCACACCAGGTGGCGACCGACGGTAGGAGAGCCTTGCGCTTTGAGCATGGCTTGAATCCAGCAATCAGAGGTAGGGTTACCCCTTTCTTGGGGCAATCTTATGAGGAGTTGGTCAACCGGTCCCTGGCAGTGGAGCAGGAGTTGAAGGAGTCCCGCGCTATCATGAAGAAGCGGAGTGGCAGCAGTCACAACGGTCCACCGACTCAGAAGAGGTTTAGGCCTATGGAGAGTCGACCCCCGCCGCGCCAGCCTCAGAACTTTCGTGGTCCTCCAGCTCTTGGACCGCCGCGGCGTGGATGTTTTCAGTGCGGTTCGTTTGAGCATCTGAAGTGGAACTGTCCACAGCTTCGTCGGCAGCCACTCCTACCAGCTCCACCCCAGAGGCCTGCTTTGCTGCCACCACCTGTGCAGCAGCAGAGGCCTCCACAGAGAGCTCAGCAGCAGCAGCGTCCTCCCCAGGCACCGTAGCAGAGGTCTTTCCCCCGTCAGGGCGGAGGAGGCAACCAGGCTCAGGGAAGGACGTACATGCTAGTTGGTCAAGACCCAGAGGCTTCTGGGGGAGCGATCGAAGGTAACCCTGAACTTAGAATTTCAATTCGTAGACGTATGGTGTAGTTGTCTTTGCTATTAGTTTTGATTCGTTAGAACTTGTAGCAACCGGTAGCTAGATTAGTTTCTTACATGTTTCCGATAACGCTAGGTACCCTTCCTGTCTTTTCGACCCTTGCTTTCGTTCATTTCGATAGCGGGTCTACTCACTCCTATATCGTCCCTAGTTTTGTCAAGACTTTGGGACTGGAGTCGGTTCCATTGGGTCATACTCTGTCGGTGTTTTCACCGCTCGGGGTAAGTACCGAGGTGGACCGGATCTGCCGGGACTGCATCATTCATATAGGAGACAGAGAGCTCTCGGCAGACCTCATTGTCCTAAACTTAGGAGGAGTGGACGTACTACTTGGGATGGATTGGATGTCAGCCTATCACGTTACCCTTGATTGCTTTACTAAGAAGGTCACATTCTCACCTCCGGGGAGTGAGGCTTTTTACTTCTTGGGAGACAAGCAGAAGATCTTGTGCCCGGTACCGCTGCAACAGATAACCCTCAGCTTACTAGCGCAGCTACCGAGTAGAGATAAAGATGGGAATCCAGTAGTGCTACCACCGATGGTTCATGAATTTCCGGATGTCTTCCCAGACGAGCTTCCAGGCTTGCCTCCACCTCGAGAGGTTGAGTTCGCTATAGATCTCGCACCGGGAGCAGCACCGATCTCGGTTGCTCCGTATAGGATGGCTCCCGCGGAGCTAAAGGAGCTGAAGACCCAGTTGGAGGAGTTACTCGATAGAGGCTTTATTCGTCCCAGCACGTCTCCTTGGGGAGCCCCAGTTCTTTTTGCTCAGAAGAAGGATGGGACGAAGAGGCTTTGTATCGACTATCGTAAGCTGAATAGCATAACGATCAAGAACAAGTACCCTTTACCTCGAATTGAGGACCTTTTTGATCAGTTGAAGGGGGCTTGCTATTTCTCGAAGATCGACCTGAGGACCGGATATCACCAGTTGGCCGTGAGAGCAGAGGATATTCCGAAGACGGCGTTCCGGACGCGATATGGGCACTATGAGTTTTTGGTCATGCCCTTCGGTCTAACGAACGCCCCTGCAGCATTTATGGATCTGATGAACCGAGTCTTCAGCATGTTCCTGGACAGATTTGTCATAGTATTTGTGGACGATGTTCTCATTTACTCCAAGACGGAGGGAGATCATCGAGAGCACCTGAGTGCTGTGTTGCAGACCCTCAGAGACCACCAACTGTATGCCAAGCTCAGTAAGTGTGAGTTTTGGATGCAGGAGGTGAAATTTCTCGGACACGTTGTCTCGCAGGAAGGCATCTCCGTAGATCCGTCGAAGATAGAGGCTGTGATGGACTGGGAGCAGCCGAAGAACGTATTTGAGATCAGGAGTTTTTTGGGGCTAGCAGGCTATTATAGACGTTTTGTGGAGGGATTTTCTCGTTTAGCAGCACCTCTCACCCGTTTGACAAAGAAGGGTGTCAGGTTCGAGTGGTCGGAGGATTGTGAGAAGTCCTTCCGAGAGTTGAAGAGGCGTCTTACTTCGGCCCCAGTGCTTACGATTCCGGCCAGTGGCAAAGGTTATGTTGTCTTCACCGATGCCTCACTGATGGGGCTTGGAGCTGTACTGATGCAGGATGGTAGGGTGGTAGCCTATGCCTCTAGGCAATTGAAGACTCACGAGAGGAACTATCCCACCCATGACTTGGAGTTGGCTGCAGTGGTTTTCGCCCTGAAGATATGGAGACACTACTTGTACGGTGAGGAGTTCGACATGTATTGCGACCATAAGAGTCTGCGATACATCGGGAGTCAGAAGGATCTGAATATGCGTCAGAGGAGATGGATCGAGGTCTTGAAGGATTTCAACTATTCGTTCTTTTACCACCCTGGTAAAGCGAATGTAGTTGCAGATGCCTTGAGCCGGAAGTCCCGCAGCCAGCTTGCTAGATTGGTGACTGATCGACAGGACTTTCTGGCCACGATAGAAGGCTTTGATTTGTGGGTTCAGTGGGAGTCCTCTCATACCGTGTTGTGCACCATGCGAGTGCAGCCTAGCCTACTTCAGAAGGTGATTGCAGCACAGAGGCTGGATTCTGAGTTGGAGGAGATTAGGGTGCGATGCGACAGTGGGGAGTCTATCCCGGATTGGTCGATCGATGCTGATGGAGGTCTGAGGTTTCGGAGGAGGTTGTGCCTCCCTGCTGATGAGGAGGTTCGAGAGGAGGTGTTGTCAGAGGCGCATCGATCCAAATTCTCGGTGCACCCTGGCGGCACCAAGATGTATCACGATTTGAGGAGGCAGTTCTGGTGGAAGGGCATGAAGCGTGACGTGGCCGCCTTTGTGTCTAGATGTTTGACTTGTCAGCAAGTCAAGGCTGAGCACCAGAGACCGGCTGGATTACTACAGCCGCTTCCAATAGCTGAGTGGAAATGGGAGCACATCACGATGGATTTTGTTTCGGGGTTGCCTCTGACCCGGAACAAACATGACTCAGTTTGGGTGATCGTGGACCGACTGACGAAGTCGGCGCACTTTCTTCCGATACGGACGACGATGACATCCATCGACCGAGCAAAGCTTTATGTGAGGGAAATTGTTAAGCTGCACGGAGTTCCAGTTTCCATTGTCTCGGATCGAGATCCTCGGTTCGTTTCTAGATTTTGGGAGAGCTTGCAGACAGCTTTGGGGACGGAGCTCAGTTTTAGCACTGCGTTTCACCCGCAGACGGATGGTCAGTCAGAAAGGACGATTCAGATTTTGGAGGATATGTTGCGGGCTTGTTCAGTAGATTTTGGAGGCAGTTGGGAGGAGCACCTACCTCTTGTAGAGTTCGCCTACAACAATAGTCACCAAGCTAGCATCGGCATGGCCCCCTATGAAGCTTTGTACGGGAGGCCATGTCGGTCACCTCTTTATTGGGCAGAGGTAGGAGAGCGGAGTCTCTTGGGGCCAGAGCTTGTCCAGGAGACGACTGAGAAGATCCAACTGATTAGAGAGCGACTTAGAGCGGCGCAGAGTCGACAGAAGAGCTACGCAGATGTGCATCGACGCCCACTTGAGTTTACTGTCGGAGACCATGTCTTCCTAAAGGTGTCCCCTCGGCGAGGCATCACCAGATTTGGGAAGAAAGGAAAGTTGGCTCCGAGGTTCATAGGTCCTTTCGAGATCTTGGAGAGAGTTGGCGAGGTGGCATATCGTCTGGCACTGCCCCCGCAGCTCTCTAACGTCCACGGTGTCTTTCACGTGTCCATGCTTCGGAGGTATGAGCCAGACCCGTCGCACGTGTTAGATTGGCAGGACCTGACCCTCAGTTCAGACGCGTCCTATGAGGAGCGACCGATTAGGATCTTGGCTAGAGAAGATCGAGTGCTTCGTACAAAGACCATCCCCATGGTGAAGGTGCAGTGGCAACACTGTAGTGAGGAGGAGGCTACGTGGGAGCTCGAGTCCGCGATGCGGTCCCAGTACTCTTCTTTGTTTGATGATTAGTATTAGTTAATTTTCGGGACGAAAATTTTAATAAGGCGGGTAGGATGTAATACCCGGTGCGTTTTATTCCAGGGCAGCCATTTATTTATTTTTTTATCTGTTGCTAAATTGATTGATTTGCTTTCGTATTATGATCGTCGATGGTGTGTGTTTGAACCTGAGTCGGACCGGGCAGTGGGCCCCGGGTCCGGGTCGCTAGGCGACACTGGAGGCATGGCATGATTGTTTGATCTTTTAAATTAATTAATATATATAAGGTTTTTAGGCGAGTCTGTCGGACTCGTGAAGTTTGCGCACCGGCCCGTCTCGGTGCGATGCGAGCCCGGGTGCGAGCCTTGCTTGATTTGCGAGTAATGTTTGTTTAGTAGAGAAAAAAAAAATAGTGAATCAAATTAAATTAAATTAAAACCTAAACCTAACCCATCACCCACTACCCACTATTCAGCCAACCTATCCCTACCCATTCAACCAACCCCATCTCAACCCAACCCAACCCAACCAAACCGAAACCCACCCGATCCTATCTCTCTCCCTCTCTAAAACGATTTCTCTCTCTATCTCTCTCTCCCATCTCACCTCTCAACCGAACCCCCATCTAGCCCGTTTCCCCTCTTCCACTTCTCTCTATCTCTCTTAATCCCAAAACCATCCAACCGTTTCCCCCTCTCTCTCTCTATCTCCCCAAAACCCCCAAAATCTGATCCTCTTCCCTGCGCGATCCCCTCCCGACCTTCTCTCGAACCCGATCTCCTCTCAAATCCTGATCCCCCCCTGAAATCCCGATCTCCCCCTCATCTCTATCCCGCAGCCCCCCTTTCTCCCCTATAAACTAAGCCCTAGACCCAGCCGATCCCCCCCTCATCCCTCTCCGATCTCTCTCTTTTTCTCTCTCTAGCGGTGGGCTCTACTCGTGCGGCGCCGGAGAGCAACCGGTCGGAGGAGTCGCAGCCGGAGCCAACGACGCCCCATCGATCAGGTCAGCGTCCCCTTCATCCTCTGTTTTTTTTTTTTTTTTCTCGGCTCTGTTGAGACCAACCCGTTGCAACCCCTGCCTTTTCTTTTTTTTTTTCTTTTTGTGATGATCCGACCAGCCACCATTGACCTGCCCCTCCCTTCCCGGCGTCGTCTGTGTCTTGTGCCCGATGGCCCAACCTACCCAGCCGACCTTTGGCTTAGTATAACCCATGAACCGCCGGAATTGGTCGAGTACCCGAAGCCGAAAACCTAGGGTAGAATTGTTGTATTATTTTTTAGTGGTATTGTTGTTGGCAATCGGCCCGATGGCGGATTCGCCAAGCCAAACTAGATCCCACCCTAGCAACCCTCGTTCCCAGATTCGACCCAACGAGACCTCCGATCTGAGTTTAGACTCGGTAAGGCCATGAGTTCATTTGTATATTATTTTTCCGTACCCCAAACCTAGCCCGAGGTCGTTTCGGGTGAAGGACAAATCAAACCCCGCGACTTGGCATTTTCCTCCTTATAGAGACTCGCCGATTTTAGATTTTAATACTTGCTCGTATGGTTCGATCACCAGTTCGTGACCGGGACGATCCAGCCGTGGACGGAGCAGAGGCCAGAGACAGGAGTCCGTGCACGTCGACCAGGTGACACAGCACGCTTTCTTTAATAATTAATAATGTGAATATAGAAATTAAGGGTAGGTGTCCATAACGCTGCATGCGGGTCCCGTCGGACGTCGTCGCATGTGGTCGAGTGGACCCCGCCTTGCATGCGGAGTCGCGAGTCCGGCGACGCATGCATAAAAAGTTAATAATTTAATAACAAATATTATACTGTTTGCATGGACACCATAGCTAGATTTTCCCTTAATTTGAATAAATAAATAATTAAAGAATTTCCGGGACCCACCCTCCTGAGAGGAGCGTGATAACCCCGGTAAATGGATTTTGGGTGAGAGTGATTTATTTTATTTGATTATGATGCTGGGTTGTGAGTGGGTGCGAATCCCGGGGTAATCCATTAAAAATGTTTAAACACTGTTTAGTACTTTCATTGCCATGTGTATGTTAATTATTGTTAATCTACCTGGTTAGAGGGTAGAGACCCCGTACGCGCAAGGGTCGTGAACCACCTTGCGCGTACAGCCGAAGTTAAGTAGGTTAGGGGTCACGGGCAAGGGTTGTGGTAAAGCCAATAGGAGGTGCCCTCGAGTAGGGATTGGCCTAGCAACCCTGTCCCGGGGAGTTGAAGTCCCCATAGTAAAGCAAGTTGGGCGGTAGAGCTCCACCGTGAAAGACGGGAAACCCCTTATGATCATCTGGGTGAATTGTGCATGGTGTTGGAGGATGCACGGCGAGAGAGTTGGCCGTCTACATCGAAATAAAAGGCCCGATAGTAATGCCCGACCGGGGGCAGGTTGAACAAAATATCCGGGGTTCATGTATGAGTGTGTAATTGTTTGATTATTAAATTTTGAATTGTATGACTGTTCACACGATGACCTAGTGACAGTAGGATTTGCATGTGAATGTAGAAATTGCATGGACACATAGGACGTGTTTGAGAACATAGCTTGACAATTAGGTTAATCAGTAATTTGTCTTAAAAATTTAGCGTTGTTAGTTATTAAAATTGTTAGCTTGTCACTAGCCATTTATTTGGCTAATCTCCCAAATGTATTTTTGGGGGCTACTCATTCCCACGAGTAGACTCTTCTGCAGGAGCTGAGGCACAGGAGCAGCAGTAGGAGTCCAGCAGTCAGTAGAGTAGCAGCTTATATTTTTTTTTCTATTTATGTCAATCTTAGTAGTGGTACCTTTTCATCGGATGTAATCGAATTGGATTGGAATAAGTTTCTATTAGTTAGTAGTGTGATACGTGGTGATGTGCCAGCTGAATTTTCTTTGGGTAGGCCTCTCCTCAAGGCCCCAAGCCTAGGTTAGATCCCCACAAAAATATAAGATGAATAATTGCCTAATTCGACAAGCCCAATAGATAGGACCTTCAGACAGATGCACCGAGTGCTCGGGAGCGGGTGAGATTCTCGGCTCGCCGTCGGAGGCTTGAGCCGCGTGCTCCTTTAGAGGATATTTTGTCAGTATGTTGTGACCCCGTTGGGTCGCATGTACTGAAAGGATACTCCTTTTAAAGGTCGAGCCTGATCTTTTGTTTCTCCCCCTTCTTTCATTTGCTTGTGTGTGAGCGTAGAAAGAGCCCAGTGAGAATCCTAAAATTGGCATAGTTAAGTAACCATACCCAGAACCCTTTTCCTTTTTTTCACCTCACACCCCAGGAATCGGTCTTCAGATTTCTGGGGCGTGACAGGCTTGCTGGATTCATCAGATCTCTTCCAACCTATCACCTCTCACCGTGAATGCCAATATCTTTGGCATTCATGGATCATTGCACAATCAATCAGTGACCGGGAAGGAAGTCGATCGGCAGATTCGGCGCATTTTCCATGTTCGATTTACTGCAAACAAAGAATATACCTGGATCGAGAAGCCCATCGAAGGTCTTGCTTGGCCGTCCATCGTCTTCAACGACACTGATCTTCAAGGAGTTCATACTCCACATCGAGACCCCCTGGTTTTGAAACTCATCATCGACGGAAGCACCGTCAATCGGATCCTCATCGACACCGGGAGTTCTATCGACATTATGTTCTCAGACTGCTTCAAACGTCTGGGACATAAATATCAAAGCCTTGACGTCGTTCCAACTGTGATCACTGGTTTCAACGGTGAACAAAGCATCACGGTGGGTGAGTCGAGATTCACCATCGACCTCAGCCAAGAGACTCGAGTCTCGGTGAGGTTTGCGATCATCGAGGGAACGTCCAGCTATAACGCCATTCTCGGACGACCATTCCTCCACCAGATCAATGCCATCTCCTCTTCTTATCATCAACTACTCAAGTTTGCAACTGGAGAAGGCATCGTCTGCATTCGAGGCGATCAACAAGCTGGAAGGTCTTGTGAGGCTGCTGCGGCTAAGACAGATCGAAAGATCAACATTGCTCCTCCAAAGCGACCACGAGATGAAGCTGGTCCCTCTTCCAAATAGCAATTAAAGGAGATTCCGCTGACCGAACCTCCACCAATCGAATGGGAAGCATCACCTTCAATTGAAGAAATCATCCCAATCAACATCGGCAGCGGAGATCTCCCTCGACAAACTTTTATTGGTACCGGTCTTAGCGATGCAGAAGCGCAAGACATGGTATCCTTCCTCCAGTCCAATATCGACGTCTTCGCTTGGTGTTTCGAAGACATGCCTGGTATCAATCCAGATGACGCTTGTCACCGACTTGCGATCAAAGAAGAAGTAAAGCCTGTCAAGCAAAAGCCACGCACCATCCGACCAGAGCTGCAAGTTGCCGTTCAAGAAGAAATCACCAAGCTACTCGCAGCAGGCTTCATCCGTGAAGTAGAGTATCCTACCTGGATCTCTAACATAGTTGCTGTTCCAAAGAAGAACGGGAAGGTCAGAGTCTGCATCGACTTTACCAATCTCAACAAGGCTTGCCCCAAAGACCCATTCCCCATTCCAAGGATTGATAGACTTGTCGATGCCACTGCTGGCCACGAGCTATTGCCTTTCATGGATGGGTACTCTGGATATAATCAAATTCTGCTTCATCTGAATGATCAAGAGAAGACATGTTTTGTGACTAGCCGAGGTCTCTACTGCTACAATGTAATACCATTCGGCCTCAAAAATGCTGGTTCTACCTATCAAAGGTTAGTCACAAAAATGTTCGAAGATCAGATCGGTCGCAACGTCGAAGTCTACGTCGATGATCTCCTCACCAAGAGCTCCACTCGTGGAAAGCATCTATCCGATCTGGCAGAAACTTTTCAAGTCCTCCGAAAGTATCGCATGAAGCTCAATCCCGCCAAGTGCGCTTTTGGAGTTCAATCGGGCAAATTTCTGGGTCACCTTGTGACCAGAAGAGGTATTGAGGCCAACCCCGACCAGATTCGAGCCATCCTCGACATGCCATCACCTACCAATCGGAAGGAAGTGCAATGTCTCACTGGAAGACTTGCCGCTCTCAATCGATTCATCTCAAAGTCCTCCGATAAGTGTAAACCACTCTTCGACAAACTACGTAAGGCGGACACTTCAGAGTGGAGTTCAACTTGCGAAGAAGCTTTTCAAAGCATCAAGAGATATCTGGTGCAAGCTCCTATCCTGACTGCTCCACTTCCAAAAGAAGACTTGTGGCTTTATCTCGCCGTGACCGATCAAGCAATCAGCGCGGTCCTAGTCAGTAGAAAAGAAGGCATCGAGCATCCAGTCTATTATATCAGCCACACTCTTCTTCCAGCTGAAACTCGATACTCAAAAACTGAGAAGGTCATCCTGGCCTTGCTCACTGCATCGCGTCATCTCCAACCTTACTTCGTCTCCCACCAGATCACTGTCATTTCAGAACACTCGCTCAAAGATATCGTTGACAAAGCTGGTCGAGCTGGTCGAATGACCAAATGGGTGATCGAAATGAGTGCTCTGGGGATTCAGTTCGAATCTCGCACTTCTATCAAAGGTCAAGCTGTTGCTGATTTTCTAGCTGACTTTCCAGTTGAAGACCCCATCACTTGGGAAGAAGATGTCGACATGCGCTTAGAAGATGAGGACAATACTCCGATCAACCTTGCAACAAAAATTGATCCAAGTCTCGAAGCTATTGCTGCAACTCCTCCATGGAAGCTTTATACTGATGGAGCTTCAAGTTCGATCGGTTCGGGAACTGGGATAGTCTTAGTATCCCCCGAACTTGATCATCTACAGAAGGCCACTCTCTTAGGGTTCAACACCACCAACAACGAAGCCGAATACGAAGCACTCATTTTCGGACTCAAAATGGCGGAATCCCTGGGGGTAGATCGAATCACCGTCTACAGCGACTCCCAGTTGATCATAAGGCAAATCAATGGAGAGTACACAGCTCGTGAAGAAAGAATGCAACTCTATTTGGCCTTAGTACGACGTCTTCAACAACGCTTCACAAATACTGAATTCGTTCAAATTCCAAGGGCAGAGAATCGTGAAGCAGATGCTTTAGCTAATGCTGCCTCCGTCCTTGGAGACTCGCTCGGAGGAAGGCAAACACAAATTGATTATCAGGAAGTGCCCAAGACCACCCCCGAACAACAGATCATTGTTACCACAAAGAGATCTGGGGGTGGAGATCAACTGGTATTGAACCTTACCACCACAAGTGAGCTTGAGGATTGGAGACAACCAATTTTCAACTTCTTCAAACATGGTGAAATACCCGAAGATCCAAATCAATCTCGAAGACTTCAAAGGAAGCTCCCATGCTACATTCTACAAGGAGAGGACCTATATTTCAAATCTCATAACGGGATATTGCTCAAGTGCCTTAGTCCCGAGCAAGCACAGGCAATCCTGATTGATATCCACTTTGGAGCTTGTGGGAATCATTCGGGAGGAAGATCTCTTGAAGCTAAGACAAAGCTACAAGGTTACTACTGGCCTACAATGGCAAAAGATGCTCGACAAGTTGTTCAAAGATGCGAGCCATGCCAACGACACGCTCGAGCTATCCACCTCCCTGCAGATGAGCTTCATCAACTATCAAGTCCCTGGCCTTTCCATCAATGGGGGTTAGATTTCTTGGGTCCTTTCCCTCCAACTCCGAGCAAGAAGAAGTATCTACTGCTGGCCACTGATTACTTCACCAAATGGGTTGAAGCCGTGCCACTCTTTCGAGAGACCGATGATGAAGTGATCAAGTTCATTCGACATAACATCTTCTCAAGGTTTGGTATACCTCAAGTTCTTGTTGCCGACAACGGAGCTCAATTCGACTCTGACAAGTTCCGTGAGTTCTGTCTGAACAACGGAATCAAGCTCTTTTATTCAACTCCAAGATACCCTCAATGCAATGGTCAAGCTGAAGCCTCCAATAGAGCTATTCTTGCTATACTCAAGAAGAAACTCAACGACAAGAAAGGATTGTGGGAACATGTCCTACCTGAAGTCCATTGGGGATATCGCACAACTCTGAGAAGATCAACAGGGTTCTCACCCTTTCGTCTAACATATGGATCGGAAGCAGTACTCCCAACAGAAAACATATCAAGTACTCTGAAGACCAGAGCAGTTGAAGAAGGAATCAACGAAGAGCTTCGGATCAATGATCTAGACTTCTCTGAAGAACTACGAGACCAAGCTTCCCTTCGTGTGGCAATGTATCAGCAGAAGATCAAACGAGCCTATGATGAGAAAGTCTACAAGCGACAATTCTCAATCGGCAGTCTGGTCCTTAGAGCAGTCTTCTACAACACAAAGGAACACAGCAGTGGGAAACTTGCTCCCAACTGGGAAGGTCCTTATATCGTTGAATCAGTGGGAGGCAAAGGTTCTTACAGATTGATCTCACCAGAAGGAGATAGATTGCCTCGAGCTTGGAATTCTAGACATCTCAAGTTGTTCTATCCATGATGTAAATACCATGATGAATAAAGTTCTCTTTCAAATGTTCTAATATGCAAGTGTTCAGCTTTTCAATTCAAGTTCTGAAGCAGTTTCAAATTATCCATATTCAAGTTACCAAGTCTTTTAACAAGTTTGGGTGTTAGAGTTGCGACTCAACCCTTTACTAGCAAATGTTAAACTGACCATATTCAAGTTACCAAGTCTTTTAACAAGTTTGGGTGTTAGAGTTGCTACTCAACCCCTTACTGACAAATGTTAAACTGACCTTCAAATTTCAATATTCAATTTCAATCAATTTCGATATCGTCTAACAGGTTTGGGTGCTTGAGTTGCGACTCAACCCCTCACATTCAAATGTTACACGAATTCAAGTTCAATTTTCAAGTTACAATAAGTTTGGGTAATCGAGTTGCGACTCGACCCCTTATATTCAAAAGATTGTATCTATTCCAATGCTATCCAGAACATGATATTCAGAGACATTCAACTCAAGAGACATTCAATTTTCAAACACCAAAAAGATTTCTATTATCAAAAATTGTCAAGTACAAGAGTGAGCCCTTTTCATCATAAGTTTACAAAGTACAGCAAAGAGAGAAGGTAGAAGTACATCAGGGTTTGGCTACACTTGGAGCACGTGACTTCTCTCCCTCGGATCCAGCGCGAGCTTTGCTCGCAACTGAAGCCTTTGAAGATTGGACACTGCTGGCATGGGCCCTAAGTGCCTCCACTGCCTTCTCGGCTGTGTTTCTGTAGCTCTTGACTTCAGATAGCGCATTCTCTAGCTCCTTCTTGGAGGTCTCCTCTTTAGCAGAGAAGGCAGCGTGCTGGGTTGCAAGTTGTTCTTTCAACTCCTTGATCTCGATTGCACGATCACAAGACACGGTCTCAATCTTGGTGAGCCGATTCTTCAAGGATTCAAGTTCGTGACCTTGCGCCTCGCAACGGTTCTTCAACACCTTGCTCTCCTCTTTCTCTTTGCGAAGATCCTCGATCTTGGCCTTGAGAGAGTTTTTCTTTGAAGTCAAAAGCTCCCTCAGCTTATCCCTCTCCTCGTGGGCAGCCTCCAGTTCAGCTTTCAAACGGGATACCTCAGATGCAGCCTCCCGTTCTCCTGCCCTCCTGGAGAGTTTGCTCGCGATTCTCAAAACTGCTGAGCTCTGCAGATGGACAGAGAGTTAGAATTATTCTGAAGATACAATTCAAATACTTGATCAAGCAGATGCACATACCACTACTTCAAGCCTATCGAAGGCTTCGTCAAAAGGAGCATCCGGAAGGTTGCAAAGCTTCCGAATCACACCAGTGGGGTGGTTGATATCAACATCACCCAAACTCCTTATCTTCTGAGCCGGGCCAGCAGGTGTACCTACAATCCATGCAGCAGTTCAAAGTGTTAGAATATTTTCAAGCTTCAAAGGCAAGACAATCAAGGCAAGTTAGCACAATTACTTGAGGCTTCAACCCTCGGCTCCTTACCCTTCCCGTGGTCGGTGCTCTTACCCTTGGGGGTAGACTTCTCCTTGATGGGGGTAGGCTCCGATTGGGGATGGGGAGTCTCATCACCCACGCGACTTCCTCTTTCCAGGTGTGCTGGAGAAGGAATGTCTTAGAGAGGCGAGATCTCCCCTTCACCTTGCGGCTGCTTGAGCCCAGCCATGAGGGCTGCTATCTCCTCAGCCAGCGAGTGCGAGGGAGGAGGAGGTTGTTCAACCTCCACACCCCCACTTGTAGTCGCCCCTTCGAGACGAGGAACCTCGGGAGGTATCTGATCGAGGGGTGTAGGGTTGCTTCCGACCCCACCACTCCCCGATAGCTTGATTTTGAAGCGCAGTGGGTTCTTCTTCAAATCCCCAAAGTGATAAGCAGGAACCACGTTAGGGCCATCGCCCGTTGTATCCATAACCCCCTCCATCTTACGGGCCCTAGCCTCGTCTATGAGGATCGGCTGTGAGTCCTCATCAGCACCACCAGTGGGGGTGGGAGGAATTTCTTCCTCGCCACCCCCATGTCCTTTTCCCCCATCTTCTTCGTCATCTTCATCATCCTCATCGTCTCCATTTTCTCCCCCGTCGCTGCCAGTGCTGTCATCAGCATCTTCATCACCATCATCATCGCCACCCTCATCCTCTTCCTCTTCGCCTCCACCTTCCTCCTCTCTCTCTCTTTTTCCTCTTCTCCATCTTCCTCCTCCTTTTTCTTCTCATCATCCTCCTGCTTGATAGGGATTTTCCTTTTCTTCACTGGGCCCCTCTGTATCACCAATTTCTCCTCCGTGGGCAAGCTGCGCCTAGCTCCGTAAGCCTTCTTCTCAAATCGAAGTTTTCTAACAATTTTGCCTGACTGAGGGTCCTCCTCATAATCTGAGTAGATGACCTCGTTATCTTCATAACGAAGCTTCGATCGGTGGAGGAGGTTAGCATTGCCATGTCGGACCGGGCAATTCGAGAATTGCTTCCATGACCGAGTCCCGTATGTCAGCTCCAGAAAAAGATTATCAATAGCCCCCACTCGCTCCGAAGGCCACGAGAGAGCTCCTCCTGTACTGTACATATCTACCTCTTCGTGCACCTTGTACCGGGGAACCTCAGGTACAGACAGAGGAGTCCATGCGCCAGACACCGATAGCGGCCAATCCGTGTAGAGCTTGTCCGAGCCGATGGTGTCAATGATCGGCCGAAGGGCAGAGACACCCATCAGATTGTAGAATGGGCTATCCTTCCTCCAGGCCCATCGGTAATGATAAAAGAAATACCCCAGCTCGATCCGGGCTTCTTCACCTTCAGGGAGGCTGGAATAACATTCCCTGAGTTCCCTCTGGAAGTCTGACTCTACGCGACAGAAGGCGTAGATAATCCTCCAGGCGTTCCCTGAAACCTGCCCAGGGCAGAGACTGGAGGTGTTCAGTAACCTCGCGGCGAAAGGAGGCAATGGAAGGCGCAGTCCACAGTTGATCTGGCCAATGGTGACGATGGTTCCCATCACTTGCTCCTTGCTCGCGTACGAGACAAAGATTGTCCGCCTATCGATACCGAAAGCTGATAGAACTCCCGGAAGAGCTGGGCGAGCCTTTCCCTCTATGAAGCATGCTAGCAGCTTCTGCAGTTTCTCCCTCTTCACGTCTGTAAGTTTGCCACCAATGTTATACCCAAATTCTGGTTCCGCCGACAGAGGCAGCTGCGGGCAGAGAACAAACTTTGCCTTGGGGATCTGCTCTGGCCTTGATGGTGCTGAAGCAAATCCAACCCCCTGGTGCCTCTTTCCCAATTGACCCAGCTCAATAAGCTCTGCCTTGCCTTTGCCTCGGCCTTTCGGAGTAGAAGAAACTTCGACAATCTCCTTGCCCTTCCTCTTGGAAGGAACTGCACTCTTCTTCGAATTACCAGAAGATGCCATTTGACCGATCGAAAGGAAACAGAGAACAGGAGATGGGAAGCAAAAGCTCTAGACTTCGAAAATTTTCTTAAAACGTGAGGCGAAAATGACAGCGAGAAAAACTTATATACCCAGGGTAAATCGGCGCACAGATCGAAAAGACACGTGTCTTCACCATATCAAATCGCGTGTTTTTGTAGGTACACGTGGCATCTATCCATAGCAAGCGCAAAATCAGGCAAACCATCGGACCAGACGAAGCGTCAGACCTACCGGTCCACGTAAACCAACTGTCCAAGTAAACCACCGGTCTGAGTGAACCGGACCGCCGGTTCAAAGCCACATTCAGGCAAACCGAAGATTCAAAGCAGAAAAAATCGAACTCCATCGATATTCAAGACTGCCAAAGATCAAAGGAGGAGAACAAGCTATACCATTTCCTCAAAAGTACAGGTTCAAGACTTTGACCTGACCGGCTGATTTTAACCGATCGGTCAAACTTTACCGATCGATCAGAATCAACCGATCGGTCAATTTTCTATTGGATCTGGCAAAAAACTTGTGTTTTTTGCTGATCACCCAATCCTTGACCGGTTGATTTTAACCGATCGGTCAAAATCAACCGATCGGTCGATTTTCTACTGGATCTGGCAAAAAACTTAGGTTTTTTGCCGATCACCCGAACCTTGATCGGCTGATTTTAGCTGATCGGTCAAACTTGACCGATCGGTCAAAATCAACCGATCGGTCGATTTTCTACTGGATCTGGCAAAAAACTTAGGTTTTTTGCCGATCACCCGAACCTTGACCGGCTGATTTTAGCCGATCGGTCAAACTTGACCGATCGGACAAAATCAACCGATCGGTCGATTTTCTACTGGATCTGGCAAAAAACTTAGGTTTTTTGCCGATCACTCGAACCTTGACCGGCTGATTTTAGCCGATCGGTTAAACTTGACCGATCGGTCAAAATCAACCGATCGGTTGATTTTCTACTGGATCTGGCAAAAAACTTAGGTTTTTTGCCGATCACCCGAACCTTAACCGGCTGATTTTAGCCGATCGGTCAAACTTGACCGATCGGTCAAAATCAACCGATCGGTCGATTTTCTACTGGATCTGGCAAAAAACTTAGGTTTTTTACCGATCACCCGAACCTTGACCGACTGATTTTAGCCGATCGGTCAAACTTGACCGATCGGTCAAAATCAACCGATCGGTCGATTTTCTACTGGATCTGGCAAAAAACTTATGTTTTTTGCCGATCACCCAATCCTTGACCGGTTGATTTTAACCGATCAGTCAAACTTGACCGATCGGTCAAAATCAACCGATCGGTCGATTTTCTACTGGATCTGGCAAAAAACTTAGATTTTTTGTCGATCACCCGAACCTTGATCGGCTGATTTTAGCCGATCGGTCAAAATCAACCGATCGGTCAATTTTCTACTGGATCTGGCAAAAAACTTAGGTTTTTTGCCGATCACCCGAACCTTGACCGGCTGATTTTAGCCGATCGGTCAAACTTGACCGATCGGTCAAAATCAACCGATCGGTCGATTTTCTACTGGATCTGGCAAAAAACTTAGGTTTTTTGGCGATCACCCGAACCTTGACCGACTGATTTTAGCCGATCGGTCAAACTTGACCGATCGATCAAAATCAACCGATCGGTGATTTTCTACTGGATCTGGCAAAAAACTTAGGTTTTTTGTCGATCACCCGAACCTTGACCGGCTGATTTTAGCCGATCGGTCAAACTTGACCGATCGGTCAAAATCAACCGATCGGTCGATTTTCTACTGGATCTGGCAAAAAACTTGTGTTTTTTGCCGATCACCCAATCCTTGACCGGTTGATTTTAACCGATCGGTCAAACTTGACCGATCGGTCAAAATCAACCGATCGGTCGATTTTCTACTGGATCTGGCAAAAAACTTAGGTTTTTTGCCGATCACCCGAACCTTGACCGGCTGATTTTAGTCGATCGGTCAAACTTGACCGATCGGTCAAAATCAACCGATCGGTCGATTTTCTACTGGATCTGGCAAAAAACTTAGGTTTTTTGCCGATCACCCGAACCTTGACCGGCTGATTTTAGCCGATCGGTCAAACTTGACCGATCGGTCAAAATCAACCGATCGGTCGATTTTCTACTGGATCTGGCAAAAAACTTAGGTTTTTTGCCGATCACCCGAACCTTGACCGGCTGATTTTAGCCGATCGGTCAAACTTGACCGATCGGTCAAAATCAACCGATCGGTCGATTTTCTACTGGATCTGGCAAAAAACTTAGGTTTTTTGCCGATCACCCGAACCTTGACCGGCTGATTTTAGCCGATCGGTCAAACTTGACCGATCGGACAAAATCAACCGATCGGTCGATTTTCTACTGGATCTGGCAAAAAACTTAGGTTTTTTGCCGATCACCCGAACCTTGACCGGCTGATTTTAGCCAATCGGTCAAACTTGACCGATCGGTCAAAATCAACCGATCGGTCGCTTTTCTACTGGATCTGGCAAAAAACTTAGGTTTTTTGCCGATCACCCGAACCTTGACCGGCTGATTTTAGCCGATCGGTCAAAATCAACCGATCGGTCGATTTTCTACTGGATCTGGCAAAAAACTTGTGTTTTTTGCCGATCACCCAATCCTTGACCGGTTGATTTTAACCGATCGGTCAAACTTGACCGATCGGTCAAAATCAACCGATCGGTCGATTTTCTACTGGATCTGGCAAAAAACTTAGGTTTTTTGCCGATCACCCGAACCTTGATCGGCTGATTTTAGCCGATCGGTCAAACTTGACCGATCGGTCAAAATCAACCGATCGGTCGATTTTCTACTGGATCTGGCAAAAAACTTAGGTTTTTTGCCGATCACCCGAACCTTGACCGGCTGATTTTAACCGATCGGTCAAACTTGACCGATCGGTCAAAATCAACCGATCGGTCGATTTTCTACTGGATCTGGCAAAAAACTTAGGTTTTTTGCCGATCACCCGAACCTTGACCGGCTGATTTTAGCCGATCGGTCAAACTTGACCGATCGGTCAAAATCAACCGATCGATCGATTTTCTACTGGATCTGGCAAAAAACTTAGGTTTTTTGCCGATCACCCGAACCTTGACCGGCTGATTTTAGCCGATCGGTCAAACTTGACCGATCGGTCAAAATCAACCGATCGGTCGATTTTCTACTCGATCTGGCAAAAAACCTGTGTTTTTTGCCGATCACCCAAACCTTGATCGGTTGATTTTAGCCGATCGGTCAAACTTGACCGATCGGTCAAAATCAACCGATCGGTCAATTTTCTACTGGATCGGTCAAAAAACCATGTTTTTTGACCGATCACCCAATCCTTGACCGGTTGAATTTGACCGATCGGTCAAACTTGACCGATCGGCCAAAATTGACCGATCAGTCTTTTTTATGCTAGCATTCGACAAGCTTCTTCGTGCCTTTTGCGACAGGGGGTTACTGTTTCTTGCACCAAATCCAAGCCAGCCAGAACGAACTCTAGCTAACTTGGAGGGGGTAACTGTGGGTGCAAATTTTGGCAGAAGTTTACCAACTACCACTGGACCCACCAGCCCTGCCTGGTGGGCCCACAACGACTACCACGGGACCCACCGGCCCTGCCTGGTGCGCCCACTAGGACCACCGCGGGACCCACCGGCCCTGCCTGGTGGGCCCACGAGGACCACCGCGGGACCCACCGGCCCTGCCTGGTGGGCCCACGAGGACCACCACGGGACCCACCGGCCCTGCCTGGTGGGCCCACGAGGACTATCGCGGGACCCACCGACCCTGCCTGGTGGGACCAAGAGCTTGTGGAATCCCCCAGAAGACGGTAGCGGGGCCCGCCAGCTTTACTTGGAGGATCCCCAGATGCTGCAGCAGAAACCGCCATTTACCACCAGAGAATCCTATAAATAGCAGAGCCTTCGAGTGTAAAAGGATCCGAAATCCATTTTCCACTTCCGAGATCTGATTTTCAGAATCCAGAGCTCTGGAATCTCTCAGCTCCCCATCTTCCATCTCTCTTTGATCTTCTTCTCTCCTTCGAAGAGATCAGAGTGTTTCTTGTAATACTCGGCCTGTCGAGATCACTTCGACATAAGTGTTAGTGAATTCGGGTTGCTCCCTATAGCACGGAGACGTAGGCTTCGGCTGAACTCCGAGATCACCTCTCGTGTCTACTCTCTGAATGCATTTCTCTGTTTAAGTATTAAGAACGACAACCTCAACAACAGATCAAACAACGATCTTCCATTTCAACTCCAAATGACTGGTGAGGCGAGGTCTTCGGGTCGGCACGAAGATTTTCCCCCATAATAACCTACTCTCACTAGCGTTTCAAGCCTTTCGCGAAGCATTAATCAATCTCGAAATATCATAATCCCTATCTCAAGTGGATTTCTCCACTCAAGGGTCACATTATATATCCCAAGAACATCGATGCTCTGTAAACCTAACTATCATGCTAATGCCCTAGAGCCTAGCCTAAGGTTAGACAGATAGAAAAGGTCTCCCACTACCATAGCGCCTTGCTTATAAATTTAACGATTGATGTCATAGTATAATTCCAACTCATTCTAGGTTTCGATGCTGGCCAAATAGGCACACCCGACTAATCGGGTGTTGACTTAATGGTGACATAACCAAATATGAGAAATTTATGCTATTATAAAGGGTCGATTAAATAATAGGCATCACTAGTGGAATTTTATCCAAATAAGGTCGCTTGGACCCGAGAGGAAAGGGCATCCCTCTAACACAGATAATCTAATTATCGCATCGGGGTTCTCTACAGAAAAATAAAGAACTATAGAAAGAAACAACTATACAACTGAATCAAGTTTAGGGTCGGACCCCTGAACCTGACTAGCATAGCACAGGCTCTCTATCTCCTTCGCAAGGTTCCTCGGTCCAGTGCAAACCTCTGTATACGATCTCTGATATCTTTGTCCTTTGACGTCATCGTATACGCTTCACCGGATCACCATCATCATCCAAGGTTCCGCTCGTCCTTCCGGTGGTGGATCTCCATGTTAAGTCCTCATCTTCAATCTGTAACCAAAAAGAATCTAGTAAGCTTCGAGCAAGTACTCTCGCATATATAATTTTCTAGAAAAAAAAGAGAAATAAGCCTAGCAAAAAGCCTGAGAATCAAAGGTGGTTAACTTTCACCTCTTGCCCAACTATGGATCTAAAACTATCCACACACAGAAGATAAAACACATCCAGACACATATACTAGCACGGGGCCCGACCTCTAGTAGTAAGCAATCATATATCCAAAAAATATTATAGCGGCACCCTGTAAGAATAATTCATAGAACACACCATATCGACAATATGCATGATCTACTCGTAGAACCTCAATAGCGGCACATACTAATCATGCACGTACATGATGGTTTCATGAAAAACATAAAACACACACCACTAGTATGGCTCTGATACCAATTGTTAAAAATAATCCCATGATGAAAGTCCGAAGGCAGTGAGTGGTATGCGTTACATATCAAAACTTTCATCGAAATCCTACACATGTGTGTATGAACCTAGCATGCCAAAACACGAACCCCTAACGTCGATCTAGCAAAGAGAACATTATATCATATTGTATATGTTCTATCTATAAGTTAGAAGTCATACCTCAGTGCGGATTCTTTCACCGCAATAAATTTCTTCTTTGTCGATAGAGATGGTCTCGGATCTGCTCGATATAGCTTCAGTGGAATGACCATAACTTTTCGCTTCGAACTCTGATTGGGATAAAATTTTGACTACACCTATAGAACTTTGAGACATAACTTTTGTAAGTAGTTTGAGATAATTTGGAGTTTTGTATATTCTACAATCACAAAAATACCATTGATCTTCTGTATAAAATCTGGATAATAAAAGATTATGGGAAGCACCTTCGAGTTCACCCGATCTCGTACGTTACACGGTACCTCGTTGATGGCGTTGGAATTAAATCCTATTATCAGGGTTGCAGCAGAAGCAAAAGATAGATCTGAGGATCTCATGGTGCATGTTTCATTATAATTTATCTTTCAAACAATCTATATGTGAATCTATGATCTTAGCATATGTGCGGATACCCTAGAGGCATACTACGATCTACAGAAGATATACATGTATCTAGTTAGGTGTTTAGTGTTGGAATTGGTGTGTTCTAAGCTTGTGAAACTTTGAGTTTTGATCTAATAATAAATGATGGATGTTATTATATGAGATGCATGTTGGTACGTAATATAATTACGTGTTCTTGTTAGAACAGAGAGTCACGGTTACATGGTAGTTCACTGAGTTGAAGACTAAGAGAATATGTCCTATGTAATCTAAATTAGTTCACAGCTATAATCAGGTTGGTTGCCTCATCATGACAAGCTGTTGGTAATAACAGTACATGGGGAGTCTTCACCATGGTCATCACCAAGCATAGTTTCTGTGGCCAAACAAAATCATCACAGTGCACAAATCAGTGGACAGACGCTAATGCACTAAGCCATGTTTTTACTTAGGGTAAAATGGTCCTAAACCCTGAGGAACCATGACTGATGGGCTAACAAGTTGTATGGTACTTTAGCATATCAATGTGTGAGGATCTAGTTACGTGATCCAAAACCACGATACCCTGGGTTACCTGACTGGCGTCGCATTAGCATGCCACTCCTGCAGGTCATCCATATCCTTGACAGAAGGTGTATCCTTGTTCTGACTTATATTGTACCAAGCCCAGGCTTGGTGGTCATTAGTAGGACTATTGACCAGGTTCAATTACTCGACAGGTAATCAGTGGGTATGATGTATGTACAACCTAGGAGGAACCAAGTCATATGAGTACTCGAGTATGACGGTGTTCTCCACCTCTTGAGTCGACTTATGGAACCGAGTGGAGGGACAACATGTTTACCATTACTAAGAGAAGAGAAGGGGTATACGAGAAAGAATATAATAAGTCCGAGGATAATAGAGTGCAACTTGCGTCACACTCTAGGTGGCTACGCAGGTTAACTCAGACTCAGAAGGTCGATGGTATACTCGGGTAGTGTGCCAACCGAGTCCGAGTTGGAAGCTATAAACCCTGGTCCCTGAAGGTTCCACCTTATCCATACTTTGCATGATTCTCGAACCATCTCCTCGATTCATAAAGTGAATTATTTAGTCCAAAGGAAATACGCTCTGTGTGTGCTTTGCACCAATTCACGGTAGTTGTGTATACACGTATGTGCACTAGGATGTAAATCCGGAATAGTACGGAGACACACTAGGTCATAACCTAACCCTAGTAATGTTGCTAACATGGGTGCGATGCACCGGTACGTGTTATGAGTTGACCGGATGACTTTACTAGGGGCACCCAGTAAAAGTGAAAGCACTAGTCATAATTCACTCGGGCACGTCATGCGAGGGGCAACCAACTAGAGGTGTGGGGGTGCCTTGGGAAACCAAGGGCACTACCACACACTAGGGTGGCCGGCCCCTCATATGAGGACAAGGCATGGCCGCCCCCTTGTTTCTAGGGTTTGTAGTTGCAAACTTCAAGGAGAAGGGGGGCCAGTTTTGGGGGTTTAACCAATAGGGGGTAGGCCTCTAGGTACTGTTTGGGGGATACTTTTCGCTGCCTCATGCAATCGTCCTGCAAAACAGAGAGAGCGTAAGAACGACTGGCTTCCCTAGGAGCGCAGACCCTCCAACGCTCAAGTTAGTGAAGGTTCGGACATGGGAGAGCTAAAGTAGTCGGAAAGTGTTAGGATTTTTGAGTTTCGAATCTGTACTTTGGAGCCGGGGGTTGTACCTTTATAGCCTTTTGCAGACCGCCAGAGGTTGACATGTGGCGGTGTCTTCCCGCACCTTCTATGCCCCAATGTGCCAGCCCACATGGGCTCTTCATGGCCTTTGCTGTTTAGCCTGCCAGGAAGTGGTAAAGGGGAATGCACCTGTCTTGTCCTTGCCTAGTGGAGATTCTAGAAAGCTCTAGTATGGGAGGTCCTAGACCGACTTTTGCTGGCTTTTGTGGCCCACAGGCTCCCACGTAGCTCCATGGGGGTTGCGATACCTATCGATTTGGTACCGCCTTACTGTGGGCGACCTTTGTAGAAAAAAGGGCGGGCTCCTGGTCATTGCATGATAGGGCGAGCTCCGCGAAGACTCCATTGGTGTCGTTGCTCTACCTACTTCTCCCTATTGTTAATGGGCAAGCTCTATAATGCTTGCATGATCAGGCAAGCTCCTGAGCGAGCTACGGGCAAACTTCGTGGAGACCCTATTGGTGTCTTTGCTTTG
Organism: Chamaelirium japonicum; assembly: GCA_947650365.1. Taxonomy (NCBI): domain Eukaryota; kingdom Viridiplantae; phylum Streptophyta; class Magnoliopsida; order Liliales; family Melanthiaceae; genus Chamaelirium; species Chamaelirium japonicum. Next base: position 68,258,771 of record OX393556.1, on the reverse strand, counting down.
CCCACTTCTTTCTATTATTAATAGACGAGCTCTATGGCAGTTGCATGATTGGACGAGCTCCTGAGCGAGCTGTGGGTATTGGGCCTTTCAAAAATGTTCTTTGGATTCTGCCAGAAGCGATCTCTTCCGAGAGTGAGCCTATCACGTACGGACAGAGCGAGCTTCCTGGCGAGCTGTGTTAAGAACTTTGACTCGCAGTACCTCATGAATGAGGCCTCGAGGAAGATGATGCTCTGTCCAAGGGACGCAACGATCCACTACTGTAAGCTTCGGGTGGGCTGCGAGTACCAGCCACGGGCGACCTCTTACACGTGCGAGCTGGTCGCATGCGGCCAGGGTCAGCTCCGGATGGGCTGTTAGCCGTGAACCACTACTATAAGCTCCGAGCGGGCTACGAGCACCAGCCACGGGTGACCTCTTCCATGTGCGAGCTGGTCACATACGGTCAGGGTCAGCTTCGGGCGGGCTGTGAGCCACGAACCGCTACTATAAGCTCTGGGTGGGCTACGTGCACCAGCCACAGGCAACCTCTTCCACGTGCGAGCTGGTCGCATACGGTTAGGGTCAGCTCCGGGCGGGCTGTGAGCACCAGCCACATGCAGCCTCTTCTACTGGTGATCTGGTCACAGCGGCCAAGGCGAACTCCAAGCGGACTGTGAGCACCGGCCACGAGTGACCTCTTCCCTGTGCAAGCTAATCACATGCAGTCAGGGTAAGCTCTAAACGGGCTGCAAGCACCAGCCTCGGGCAGCCTCCTCTACGCGTGAGCTGACCACGATGGTCAGTGCGAGCTTACCCTGGGGGCTTCCTGCTTTGATCACCCAAGGTCGCCCTAGGCGCGCCCCAAAATAGGGGCGACCTCTTTGGGGACTCCTGTCATCTCGTTGTGCTTTTTTCCTTACTGCTGCCACGTGGATGACGAGCCGGTGACATTTTTGGCACCATCATTCAACCACAGGCAGCCTCTTTTGTTGGCGATCTAGTCGCAGCGGCTAAGGCGAACTCCGAGCGGGCTGTGCGCACTGGCCACGGGCGACCTCTTCCCCGTGTGAGCTAATCGCATACGATCAGGGTAAGCTCTGGGCGGGCTGCAAACACCAGCCTCGGGCAGCCTCCTCTGCGCGCTAGCTGACCACGATGGTCAGTGCGAGCTTACCCGGGCGGGGCTTCCTGCTTCGATCACCCAAGGTCGCCCTTGGTGTGCCCCAAAACAGGGGTGACCTCCCTAGGGACTCCTGTCTTCTCGTTGTGCTCTTTTTCTTGCTGCTGCCACGTGGACGACGAGCCGGTAAAATTTTTGGCACCATCATTACCCCTCCTGAGGGGACGGTCAAGTGCAGCTCCTTCCGCTCAGGAGCCCAGCGAGGTCGTCCCATGTAGACCAGTTTGATCCTTTTGTGTTCTGACCAGCTCCAGCTAAACTGCATTTCATTCTGTGAAGTCGACTATAGGGTGTGACATCAGGCCGCATATGGTATCTTCATCGCGTCTATCTATGATATCACCAGGTCGCTCAATGAGCTAAGCTGTGTGGCATTAAGCAACGTAAGTTGCCTCCGTCGGGTCTGCCAGTGATGTCACCAAGTCGCTCAACGAGCTAAGCTGCATGGCATCAGGCCGTGTAAGGTGTCTCCGCTGCGTCTGCCCATGATGTCACCAGGTCACTCAACAAGCTAACCTGTGTGGCACCACGCCGCGTAAGGTATCTTTATCGTCTCTGCCCGTGATGTCAATAGGTCGCTCAACAAGCCAAGCTACGTGGCATTAGGCCGTGTAAGTTGCCTCCATCGCTTCTGCCCGTGATGTCACCAAGTCGCACAACGAGCTAAGCTGCGTGGCATTAGGCCACGTAAGTTGCCTCCGTCGTGTCTGCTCGTGATGTCACCATGTCACTCAACGAGCTAAGCTGCGTGGCATCAGGCCGCATAAGATGTCTCCATCGTGTCTGTCAGTGATGTCATCAGGTCGCTCAATGAGCTAACCTGTATGACACCAGGCAGCGTAATGTGTCTCCATCGTGTCTGCCCGTGATGCCACCAGTTTGCTCAACGAGCTAAGCTATATGGCAATCAGGCCACGTAAGGTGTCTCCGTCGCGTCTGTCCATGATGTCACCAGGTCACTCAACAAGCTAACCTACATGGCACCTGTCTCCATTGCGTTTGCCCGTGATATCACCAGGTCGCTCAACGAGCCAAGCTGCGTGGCATCAGGCCGCGTAAGTTGCCTCCGTCGCGTCTGCCCGTGATGTCATCAGGTCGCTCAATGAGCTAAGCTGTATGGCATCAGGCCGTATAAGTTGCCTCTGTCGCGTCTGCCAGTGATGTCACCAGGTCGCTCAACGAGCTAAGCTGTGTGGCATTAGGCTGTGTAAGGTGTCTCTATCGTGTATGCCCGTGATGTCACCAGGTCGCTCAATAAGTTAACCTGCATGGCACCAGGCCGCGTAATGTGTCTCTATCGTGTCTGCCCGTGATGTCACCAGTTCACTCAACGAGCTAAGTTGCATGGTATCAGGCCGCGTAAGTTGTCTCCGCCGTATCTGCCCGTGATGTCACCACGTCACTCAACAAGCTAACCTGTGTGACACCAGGCTATGCAAGGTATCTCCATCGCATCTGCCCGTGATGTCACCAGGTCGCTCAACGAGCCAAGCTGCATAGCATCAGGCCGCATAAGTTGCCTCTGTCGCATCTTCCCGTGATGTATCAGGTCGCTCAACGAGCTAAGCTGCATGGCATTGAGCCGTGTAAGTTGTCTCCGTCGCGTCTGCCAGTGATGTCATGCTTAACGAGCTACGCTGCGTGGCATAAGGTCGCGTAAGGTGTCTCCATCGTGTCTGCCCGTTATGTCACTAGGTCGTTCAATGAGCTAACCTACATGGCATCAGGCCGCGTAATGTGTCTCCATTGCGTCTACCCGTGATGTCACCAATTCGCTCAACGAGCAAAGCTGCATAGCATCAGGCTATGTAAGGTGTCTCCACCGTGTCTGCCCATGATGTCACCAGGTCACTCAATAAGCTAACTTGCGTGGCACTAGGCTGCGTAAGTTGCCTCAGTCGTGTCTGTCCGTGATGTCACCAGATCGCTTAATGAGCTAAGTGGCGTGGCATCAGGCCGCGTAAGTTACCTCCGTCGTGTCTGCCCGTGATGTCACCAGGTCGCTCAATGAGCTAAGCTGTGTGGCATCAGGGCGCGTAAAATACCACTGCTACGTTTGTCTGTAATGTCACCAGGTCGCTCATCGAGCTAAGCTGCGTAGCATCAGGCCGCGTATGTGGTTTCCCCGACGATTTGAGGACCATACCCCGGACGAGGTAGCTAAATCGATAAAAAATAAATGACATCACAAAAAAATCGATATGCGTGAAAATTTGACATATGCGAAATAGTGGGGCCCTATAGCTCGACAAAAATACAAATCGATAGAAATCGAATCGAAACAGAGCGTAAGGGCCAAAGGGTAGAAGTTCGACAAGCGATAAAAAAATCAAAAGCTAGATACCCCCTGTCCGGTTAAGGATCCTCAAAACCCCAGTTTTGCTTATCGCGTCCACATGACAGCGGACAGTGGCCTTTCCCCTAGCCTTCGATGTTAGTGGCTTTCGCATTTTTTTTTTGAGGCCTCACCAAGTTGTCAAGCTTCGAGGGATTATCAAAAGATTTTCAGGTCGCCTAAATAGGTGGTCGCCCATTCAGGTCCCCTTAGATCACCCCGGGGTGCTTCCTATCATAGCATGTGAACGCGTAGTCTTGGATTGCATGCATGCTATATATTCGATTCGCTACATAGACCTTAGGGCGTTCATTTTCCGTGCATATATATGCACATATATTAGTTTCGTGAAAGTTTTATCGTGTGACGTGCACCACGCATGGTCTTTCGACCGGCAAATCGCTTCCATTGCGGGTCTCTACTATAGGATTTTTCCAACAATTGGCATCAGAGCCACGCGAGTAGTGTATGTTTCATGATGTTACATGAGACTAAGATGTGTGCGTATGATGAGCATGAGATTTCATCGAGGTTCCTACGCTTAGATCATACATATATGTATAGTGCTTATTCTATGTATCATGCTTGCAGAGTGCCACTATACGAATTATCTGGATTGTGTTTGCTTGCTATCGGGGGTCGAACCCTGAGTTAGCCTTATCTAGATATGCTTTCTTTTGTGTAGATATTTTAGAGCCATAGATGAGCGAGTGATAGGGGTTGACTATCCTTGGTTCCCAAGGCCATTGCTAGGTTTGTTTTCCTTTCTTTCTAGAAAATTATGTACGACCGAGCACTTGCTCATAGCGTACTAGACTTTTTCTGTTACAGATCGAGAAGGAAGACATGCCATGAAGATCCACCATCGGGAGCGTAAGCGGAACTTTAGAGGATAAAGATGATTCGACGAAGTACTCGTAAGTGTTGGAAAAATCCTATAGTAGAGGCTGGTAACAGAAGTGATTTTTCGATCGAAAGATCGTGCGTAGTGCACGTTACATGATACTAATATGCACAAAAAACGAATACTCTAAGGTCAATCTAGCGAATCAAATATCTAGCATGCATGCAATCTGAGACTATGCTAGATTATGAGATAGAATGATGCATACCTTCATGTGGATCTTTTAACCGTGGATGATTATCTTCTTTATCGATGGAGACGGAAGAACTCCCGTGAATATAGACGATGATATACAAGAGGATAAAGCCTTCTTTGTTCACCCGATCATGCACGTTCCACAGAACATCGCTATCGGATCTCTGAGTACCTCCGATGAACGACCCTTCTTCGTCTTCGATTTGTCGCGCGAGGATGAAGTCTGATGCCGCATACGAGGGGAGAAGACGAGAGAGAAGAGAGCTAGAGAGGGGGGTTCGACTAGGGCTTCCTCTAAGCATTAGAGGCTGGCTCCCCTCTCTCCTTATTCTCATATAGGGACAGGCCCTATGCAAGCCCTAGAAGCTAGGGTCGGCCCTTGCTTCTCTCTCTCCTTTCCATGTGAAGGCTGGCCCCTATGGAAACCCTAGGGTCGGCCCCTCCTCTTGGTCAACTCCCTAAAATCGCCCCCCCCCCCCCCCCCCCCCCCCCTCATCTCCTTGAAGTTTGCAACTGCAAACCCTAAAAACAAAGGGGGCCGGCCATGCTCTGTCCATATGTGAGGGGCCGATCACCCTAGTGTGTGGTAGTGCCCTGGGTTTCCCAAGGCACCACCACACCTCTAGTTGGTTGCCCCTCGCACCGGGAACTTGCATGACCCCGAGTGAACTATGACTAGTGTTTTCACTATTACCGGGGTGCCCTCAGTAAATACCTCGAGTGCCCCTAGTGAAGTCATCCGGTCAACTTGCAACACATACCGATGCATCGCACCCGTGTCACGAACATCACTAAGGTTAGATTGTGACCTATTGTGTCTCTGTACTACTCCGGATTTACATCCTAATGCACACACGTGCATATGCGACTACCATGAACTAGTGCAAAGCACACACGGAGCGTATGTCATTCGGACTAAATTATTCCCCTCATGAATCGAGGTATTCCCCTCATGAATCGAGGAGATGGTTCGAGAACCATACAAAGTGGGGATAAGGTGGAACCTTCAGGGACCAGGGTTCATAGCTTCCAACTCGGACTCGGTCGACACACTACCCGAGTGTACTACCGACCCTCTAAGTATGAGTTAACCTGCATGCATAGCCACCCAGAGTGTGACTCAGGCTGCACTCTATTCCCCCTGGACTTATTATGCTCTCATTCGTATATCTCGGTTCTCTGCTTAGTAATAGTAAACGTGTTGTCCCTCCACTTGGTGCCATGAGTCGACTCGAGCGGTGGAGAACACCATCAAACTCGAGTGCTCATATGACTTGGTTCCTTTCCAGGTTGTACATAACCGTCGAGTAATCGAACCTGGTCAAAAGTCCAACTGATGACCACCAGTCTTGGGCTTGGTACAACGTAAGTCAGACCAAGGAACGCACCTCCTGTTAAGGATGTGGATGACCTACAGGAGTGGCCTTCTAATACGACATCAACCGGGTAACCCAGCACACCGTGGTTTTGGATCACGTAATTGGATCCTCACACATTGATGTGCCAAAGCGCCACACAACTAGTTGGCCAATCAGTCATGGTTCCTTAGGGTTTAGGACCATCTTACCCTAAGCAGAAACACAGCTTAGTGCACCAGCTAGCGTCTTCCCACTGATCTGTGCATCGTGTTGGTTCTGTTCGGTCATGGATATTGTGCCTGGTGATGACTATGGTGAAGACTCCCCATGCACTGTCATAGCCAATAGGTTGTCATGATGAGGCGATCAACCTGATCATAGCTGTGAACTAATTTAGGTTACATATGACCTATTCACTTAGTCTTCAACTCAGTGAACTACTATATAACCATGACTCTGTGTCCTAACAAGAACATGTAATTATATTACGTACTAATATGCATCTCATATAATAACATATATCCTTTATTATTAGATCAAAACTCAAAGTTTTACAAGCTTAGAATACATCAATTCCAACAGTGAGTGCCACAGAGGAGCCAAACCGAGAAACGTTACGAAGGAAGTTGAAGAACCTGCGCTGTGCTATTCAGGTTCAGGGGTCGGACCCTGAACTTGATTCAGTCGTTTGGTTATTTCCTTTGTTAGTTCTTTATGTTTCATATCGAACCCTGATGAGATATTCTTGTTATCTGTCTTCAGAGGGAGATCTTTCCCCTCCAGTCGTAGCGACCATATTAAGATAGGATCCTGCTATATGACACCTATTATTTAGTTGACTTTTGATGATAGTAAGATCCTATCACATATGGTTATGCCACCATTAGGTCAATACCTGATTAGTCGGGTGTACCTATTTGGCCAGCATCGAAACCTAGGATGAGATGGAGATCCACTAGACATCAGTTGTCAAATTTATAAATAAGGCATCATGATTAGTGGGAGTCCCTTCCTGTGACCTTAGGCTAGACTTCAGGATATTAGTGTGATAACCAAGTTTGCAGAGCATCGATGTTCTTGGAATATGTAATATGATCCTTGAGTGGAGAAATCCACTTGAGGTAGGGACTATGATATTCCGAGATCGATTAATGCTAGACAAAAGGCTTAAAGCACTAGTGGGAGTATGGTGTGATCAGGGTCTAGTATGTAGGAGGTCGCAACCTTAGCATATGTATATACTCACAAAATAACCCTTTATTTCTATAAGGGATGCAAGAGAGGACTCTTAGAAATCCCCTGGCTTCTACGGCCAATCACTTCATCTTAGGATGGAAAGATGTAACTCAACATCCCTTAGGGTGGGGGTTGTGTCATTCCATGCCAAATCATCTAGTGATCTCCCTAGTGATATGGTGATTACGGGGTAAGGAGAGAATGGTATTTTATCTCACCCTAATGGGGGCCACATGAACTCCTGTGTCATAATTATATATGCTTATGGGAAAGCATCCAAAGTGCATGTGAGACTTCCGTTGCTTTGCATGGAGATCACATGGCACTGGCCAAAAGGATAACCTTAGTCCATCAAAGCCCTTAGTTGGCATATTTAGATTGGGTCAAGGAAAAGACCCGTGTAAGCGGATGACACTGCACGATGTCCCCTAGGGTGAGTGTATCCAATTCCAAGATCTTACACATATGGTTAATTAATTCATAGAGATGTCTTCGTTTGAGGGTAGCGTTGATATTTGGATATAATTAGTTTGTTTTAAAAATCTATAAAATGAGTTTTTATGCATTCTCATCATTCAATCCTTTATTTTCAGATGACCAAGTTAGACCCCCTGTCCGTTATCCTGAATGATTATAAACTTATCGGTCCTAACTATAAGGACTGGGAGCGCAATCTTTACCTGATCTTAAGGATTGACAAACATATGGCAGCCCTTAATGACCATGAGCCAGACTTACCGGGACCCAATGCCACGGAGGCACAATTAAAGGTGTTTACTGATTGGAAGAAATCTAATGAAATGTGTAAGACCTATATAATAGCATCCTTACATACAACTCTGCAGAAGCAGGTCGAGGATATGCCCGATGCTTCTGATATGATATTGTACCTGAAGGAGATGTTTGAGAGACATAATCGCGTTACGTGATATCTCACTATCAAGAAACTTTTTGGCACTAAGATGTCTGAAGGGATGCAAGTTCGGAAATACATAATGAAAATATTTGGGTTCCAGAATGAACTAGCATCCATGGACATTGTGCTAGATGGCGAGGTGATGACGGACATCTACCTCTCGTCTCTATCTGGAGCCTTTGAAGGTTTTGTCACCAACTTAAATTTGAATAAGTTGATAATGACAAATACAGAACTTCTAGGAGCTCTCCAGGCAGATAAGAATGGCTTCAAGCAGAAGGGCGAAGCACTTCACGTATAACACAAATCCTTCAAGAAGTAAGGTAAAAAGCCTCAGAATAAGAAACATAATAAGAAACCTAAGTCAACACATGTGCAGAACTCTGTGGGGACCTCTGGATCCGGTGATTCAAAGAAATCGGACACCACGTGCTTCCGATATGACAAGAATGGCCATTGGAAGAAGGACTGCAAGAAGCCTTAGAATATCAGAGAAGGTAATTCACAACTTTTAGTTATTGAATCATTTCTTTCAAGTAACAGTTCTTTTGCTAGTTGGATTATGGATTCTGGATCCACTAACCATACCTGTAACTTTCTTTAGGGGTTTCAGAAAAGCAAAAGATTGCTTGATGGAGAGGTGACCTTAAGCATGGGAATTGAAGCTGTGGCAGCTGCTGAAGCCATTGGAGATGTTACTCTTAGTTTTTCAAATAATAAGATAATGATACTTAGAGATGTCTTTATATACCGTCTTTGAGATGAAACTTGATTTATGTTTCCTCTTTGGTTAATAAAGATTATTCAGTTTATTTTGATGCTTCTGGTGTATCGTTTAAACTGAATAAAACTTTTATATTAAAAGGGATGATTCAGAATAATCTCTATGTTGTCAATCCTATTTTTGAAAGAGAAAACACAATGACTTTAGTATTTCATGTTAATTCATCTAAGCGTAAGAATTCTTCAGAAAATTTAACCCAATTATGGCATTTATGTCTTCGGTATATTGCCTTAGACAGAATCCATATAATAGTAAAGGCTGGACTTTTGGAAACAGATCCCTTGGAGAACCTTCCCACCTGTGAATCTTGCCTAAAAGGCAAAATGACCAAGAGAGCCTTTAAAGACAAGGTAGTGAGAGCCACTAAGATATTAGAGTTAATCCATACAGATGTATGTTGATCCATGAGCGTCAAGGCGATAGGAGGCCATAAGTACTTCATCACTTTCACTTATGATTACTCAAGATATGGTTACATTTACCTAATGCATCGGAAGTCAGAATCCTTTGACATATTCAAAGAATTGAGGGCTAAAGTAGAAAAACAGACGGGTAAATGTATAAAAACCCTTTGATCGGATCGAGGTAGTGAATACCTATCTGACGAGTTCCTTAGGTATTTGGTGGAGTACGAGATTATATCACAGTTAACTGCTCTAGGCACTCCACAACAGAAATAAAGTTTCTGAAAGAAGGAATCAAACCCTGTTAGACATGATTCGCAGCATGATGAGATATGCCAGTTTACCAACAATATTTTAGGGATATACTGTACAGACGGTAGCATATATTTTGAACCACGTTCAATCCAAGTCAGTGCCTCAGACCCCTAGAGAGTTGTGGTCAAGGAACAAACCAAGACTACATTATTTCAGAATATAGGGATGTCCTGCACATATACGGAAGGACAAGAGGGATAAGATAGAGCTGAAGTCCAAAGTATGTTTGTTTGTAGGGTATTCCAAGAAGACCAAAAGTGGACTATTTTATGATCCTAAGGATAAGAAGGTAATCGTTTCCACAAACGCCTATTTCCTAAAACGGGATTGTATTATGGACCACAAGCCTACTAGTAAGATAGTCTTGGATGAACTACTGGGTACTGGTAGAGAGTGCACATCCGAAAGCATAGTGGGAGCTGATACTTCAGACATTAATGTACCAGACACTATAGCACCTAGTCACTCTGTACTATCACCACCACCTCGTCGCAGTGGGAGAAATATCAGAGCTCCTGATAGATACTATGGAGAAACCTTGTTGGCTGATCTAGATGGTTAAGAGGATGATTCACTAAGCTATGAAGAGGCAGTGGGAGCTTTTGACAGCTATGACTGGCAAAAAAGCCATGGAGGCTGAAATCGTATCAATGTCCCATAACGCTGTCTGAAATCTTGTTACACCATCATCTAATTTTAGACCTATTGGATGTAAGTAGGTGTATAAAAAGAAGAGAGGATCTGATGGTTTCGTTGAGACTTATAAAACTAGATTGGTTGCCAAAGGTTACACCCAAAGAGAAGGGATCGACTTTGATGAAACCTTCTCACCGGTAGCTATGATCAAGTTTATTCGGATCCTTCTATCCATTGCAGCCCATTACAACTGGGAGATCTGACAAATAGATGCCAAGACAGTATTCCTTAATGGGGATTTGGAAGAAGACATATATATGATGCAGCCACTAGGTTTTGAGTCAAAAGGTCAGGAACATCTAGTTTGCAAGCTGCAAAAGTCCATGTATGGACTAAAGCAATTATCTAGAAGTTGGAACATTCGTTTTGATTAGGCAATTCAGTCGTATGGATTTACTCAAAATGAGGATAAACCGTGTGCGTACAAGAGGAGTGATAAAACTACAGTGGTGTATTTGATACTTTACGTATATGATATTCTACTCATTGGGAATGATATGGGAACATTGTCAACGGTAAATGTCTGGTTGTCAACACAGTTCGATATGAAAGACTTAGGTGAAGTGAGTTATGTTTTGGGGATCAAGATAACACGAGATCGCCATAACAGAGTTCTTTCGCTGTCACTAGCCGCATACATAGATAAGGTTATGGCCAGATTTGACATGCAAAACTCCAAAAAGGGTTTTATGTCATTCAGACATGGCATAAAACTGTCTAAAGATCAAGGTCCTAAGACACCTGAGGAGAGAGCGAAAATACAAAAGGTATCTTATGCTTCGGCAGTAGGTAACCTAAAATATGTTATGCATTGTACAAGACCATACATCTATTTTATAGTAGCCATGATGTGTCGGTTTCAATCAAATTCAGGTCCAGGTCACTAGACAGTTGTGAAGTGTATACTCAAGTACCTTCGCCGGACAAGGAACTATGAGTTTGTTTACACTACACATGAACTGACGCTGATTGGATACACAGACTCTGACTTGATGTCAGATCTGGAATCCAGAAAATCAATATCAGGACTTGTGTTCATATTAGGTAGAGCAGCGATTAGTTGTCAGAGTGTGAAGTAGAAATGCATCGCGGACTCTACCACAGAGGTTTAGTACGTTGCAGCGTACGAGGCAGCTAAGGAGGCGGTATGGCTTAAGAAATATTTTGTAACGACCCTTTTTTTAAAAATTATTATTATTTTATTTTACTGTGGCGGGTCTGTCAGAGCCAGCGAGGTTCGCGCGCCGGCGCGTCTCGGCGTAAGTCGAGGTCGAGTCAGGCGCGGCGCGGGCAAAACCAGAGGTAAAAAAAAAAATAGAAAGAAAGAAGAAAGAAAAAAAAACTAATAAAACAAAACCTAAAACTAAAACCCACTACCCACCTAACCCACTACCCCACCCTAACCCACTACCCAAGCCCAACCCAACCCCTAAACCCACCTGCCCTTATCCCGCTCTCTCTCCTCTCCCATCTCTTCTCTCTCGGATTCTCTCTCTCTTCTCTCATATCTCCCCCCCTCTCTCTCTCGAATCTCCCCTCCCCCCTCTCACCCGACCCTCTCTCTCTCTCCAAAACCCGACGCCGCCGATCCAACCCGACCCTCCAAACCCGACGCCGCCCTTCCCATTCCGTCGCCCCCCTCTCACGTCACCTCCCCCATTCCTTGTGCCTGCTCTTCCCTCACCGTCCCACCCCTGCACCGCTGTTTGCCCCGTCCTCGGCTGCACTCCCCTCACCTCCCCCTCTCCTTTCCTGCAATCCCCTTTCCCCCCTCTGTACCCCAGCCCTTTTTCCCCTTTTAAAACCCAAACCTAGCCTGATCCCCTCACCCTTCTCCGATTCCTTTCTTCCCCCTCTGATCTCTCTCTTCCTCTCTCTCTATCTCTCCCCTGATTCCCCTCCTCCCCGTGTGGCCTGCACGCGATAATCGGTGCAAGAGAAAGCCGACCGGCCGAAGAGGAGCAGTAGCCGGCATCGAGGAGAAGCCGTCGGAGGAGAGCCGCTGGCCGGAGCAGTTGCAACCGACGACCCCAACCCCAACCGGGTTTGCCTCATCCCTTTCTTTCTTTTTCTCTTTTGTGTGATCCGACCAACCGACCCATGTAGCCCATGCATGGCTATAGCCGCCGGTCTTGTGGCATGCGATTACGCCGATAGCGAGGTTCGACCCAATCAAAAGCCACCGCCCCTTGTTGCCCTGTGTGAATCTAGCCAACACCCAACCCTATTGTGGTCCTCAACCTTGATACGGCCATGGTTGCCTGTGGCCTTTGCCAGGGTCGCAGTCATGATTGCCGGCCAAGTGGCCGGCGACAGTACAGTCGGCAAGGCCAACCAAGCCAAGCCAAACCCCATCCGACCTGCCCGACTAGCTAGGCGCTGCCCCTGTCGTTTGGTTTTCGTTGTCGAGGTTGCCGACGGCTTCGCTGTTGGCGGCCGGACAACTATGGCACTCGATCGCCAACTGGCGGCTAAGTGCTGCCCGACCATGATCAACCCCTCCGTTTGTGCTCGATCACAGCAACACTTTCCCCTTTTGGGTAACGACGATGTCGACGACTCCGCACGAGTCGGAGGCAATCATTGGAAATTGACTAACGCGGCTTTTGACTGCCAAGGTTTTTCCCTTCTCTTTCTTTGGCCGGATCATAAGTAAGATGAGGGTAAAATAATTATGATAGTATTTTAGTCCTATCAAATTGTTAAACCCGTATCCGTTTAATAGCGATGCTATTGTACCCTTGCACAAGCTGCAATCGTGCCGCCAAACCGGCTTTATCGGCTTGCAGGTCTATAGTGGATTCTATTTCCCCTTGTGTGCTAATTTTGCAAATCCCGGAAGTTGACCGGGGGAGACACGGTTCTTGTCGCCAACCTGAGCACAAGCTTGGTAAGACTTTAGATTGTCACCATGCCAAACCGACCAAATCCGCACCTAGCTCGAGATCGTCTCGGGTGGATGACAATCAAACCCCGACCATGATCTGAACCCTATAGCAATTGCCTTTGTTCTAAATAATAGTCTAGTAATATGTGTGTGTGCACACTTATCGGACTTTGTACGCGTTAATCGAGCGAAGGTGGATCAGGACCAATCGACAGGAGTTCGAGCATACTTTTCAGGTGACACTGCACGCTGTTTAGATAATTAACTATGATGTTATAGAAATTAAGGGTAGGTGTCCATAACGCTGCATGCGGGTCCCGTCGGACATCGTCGCATGTGGTCGAGTGGATCCCGCCTTGCATGCGGAGTCGCGAGTCCGACGACGCATGCTTAATAATATAATTAGACAATGAATTTTTTGATTGCTTGGACACCGTAAGTAGGAATTCCCTTAAGATTGAAAATTAATAATTAAATAATAATTATCGGGCTTACTCTCCTGGATGGAGTGTGAAGACCCGGGCACACGGGAATACGGGCGAGAGTAAATTTTTATAGTTATTGTGATGCATGGGTTGTGAGCGCGGTACGAATCCTAGGGTAAAATATCAAAATTATTTTATTATTATACTGGTGTGATATTCTATCCTGTGGAAAGATTCGGACCCCGTGCGCGCAAGGGCCGTGAACCACCCTGCGCACACAGCCGAACATTAGTAGGTCAGGGGGTCACGAGCAGGGGTTGTGGTAAAACCAATAGGAGGTGCCCTCAAAGAGGGATTGGCCTAGCAATCCTGTCCTGGGATAGTTGAAGCCCCTAAGGAAAGCAAGTTGGGCAGTAGAGCTCCACCGTGAAAGACGGAAAACCCCTTATGATCATATGGGTGACTTTGCGCATGGTGTCGGAGTATGCGCAGCGAGAGAGTTGGCCCTCTACATCGAAATAAAAGGCCCTATAGTAATGCCCGACCGGGGACAAGATGAACAAAATATCTGGGGTTCACATTGAGTGTGTTTAATTTTATTAATTGTAAAATGGTACTCTCGATAACTTAGTGATAGTAGGAATTGTATGCAAATGTACAAACTGCATGGACACTTAGGACGTGATTGAAAACGTAGTTGGACAATTAGGATAATCAGTAAACTGCTTATAAAATACGGGCGTCATTAATTACCTTGGCAGTTAGCTTGTCACTAGTCATTTATTTGGCTAATCTCCTAATTCATTTTGGGGGCTACTCATTCCCACGAGTAGGCTCTTCTGTAGGTTCGGAGACTCAGGGGTAGCCGCAGCAAGAGGCTAGCGGCAGAGTTAGGACGGTGGCAGAGTTGATATTTCAGTATGTCATGTAGCAGTCCTTATTTTCTGGCAATGTAATCGAACTAGATGTGATAAAAGTTATTTAGCTTAGTATTTGTTACATGTTAGTGGCAACGATACAGCTGAATCCTTTGGGTAGACCTCTCCTCAAGGCCCTAAGCCTAGGATAGCTCATAATAAAATATAAATCTTAAAGTGACCTAATTGACTAGCCATGTAGATAGGACCTCTAAACCAGTGCCGAGTGTCAGAGAGCGGGCGAGGCTACTCGGCTCGCCGTCAGAGGCTTGAGCCTCGTGCTCCCTTAAGAGGGACTTTTGTCAGCATGTGGGGTACCGACAAGCCATATATGCTGAGGGAAATACCCTAGTGAAGGTCGAGCTTGGTCATTTTCTCTTATCGGCAACACTCTGTATCTCTCTGCTTATTTTTAAACAGAAAAAATGTTTTTATAAAAAAATAAGTTTCAAAATTTCCCTTATTCTCCCTGCTTCTTCTTCTTCATTCTTGAGAGAGTAGAAGCCTTGTGAGAAACCCTAATTGGCGTAGACAGTTGACCAAACCCTAAAATCCTTATCTTTTCTCAATTCACACCCCAGGGATCGGTTCCGGATTTCTGGGGCGTGACATTTTTTATGGACTTGGGGTATGTACCAGAGGCCCAGTTACATATTATGCTTTATTGCGACAATAGTAGAGCGGTTGCACAAGCCAAGGAGCCAAGGCACCACCAGAAGGGGAAACACATCGAGCACAAGTTCTACTTGATTCGGCAGTTTCAATAGCAAGGACGAGTAACGGTGACACATATTGCATCTACAGATAATGTTGCTGATCATTTCACAATGACGATACCTACAAAGGTATTCGAGCGACATGTGGATGCAATAGGAGTCAAAACCGTTTTGCTAATCTATACCAAGTGGGAGATTATTGGAATTGGTGTGTTCTAAGCTTGTAAAACTTTGAGTTTTGATCTAATAACAAATGATAGATGTTATTATATGAGATGCATGTTGGTACGTAATATAATTACGTGTTTTTGTCAGAACAGAGAGCCATGGTTACATGGTAGTTCACTGAGTTAAAGACTAAGTGAATAGGTCCTATGTAACCTAAATTAGTTCATAGCTATAATCAAGTTGGTCGCCTCATCATGACAAGCTGTTGGCGATGACAGTGCATGGGGAGTCTTCACCATGGTCATCACCAAGCACAGTTTCTGTGACCGAACAGAACCATCACGGTGCACATATCAGTGGGCAGACGTTGGTGCATAAAGCCATGTTTCTGCGTAGGATAAAACATTCATAAACCCTGAGGAACCATGACTGATGGGCTAACCAGTTGTGTGGTGCTTTGGCATATCAATATATGAGGATCCAGTTACGTGATCCAAAACCACGGTGTGTTGGGTTACCCGACTGGCATCGCATTAGTAAGCCACTCATGCAGGTCATTCACATTTTTAATAGGAGGTGCATTCCTTGGTCTGACTTACGTTGTACCAAGCTCAGGCCTGGTAGTCATCAGTTGGACTATTGATCGGGTTCAATTTCTCGATAGGGTAATCAGTGGGTATGACGTATGTACAACCTGGAGGGCACCAAGTCATATGAGTACTCAAGTCTAATGGTGTTCTCCACTGCTCGAGTCGACTCATGGCACCGAGTGGAGGGACAACATGTTTACCATTACTAAGCGGAGAGCAGGGGTATGTAAGAGAGAACATAATAAGTCCGGGGGAATAGAGTGCAGCATGTATTGCACTCTAGGTGGCTATACATGTTAACTCAGAGTTAGAGGGTCGATAGTACACTCGGGTAGTGTGTCGACCGAGTACGAGTTAGAAGATATAAACCCTGATCTCTGAAGGTTCCACCTTATCCACACTTTTCATGATTCTCGAACCATCTCCTCGATTCATAAGGCGAAGTATTTAGTCCAAAGGAAATACACTGTGTATGCTTTGCACTAGTTTATGGTAGTTGCATATGCACGTGTATGCATTAGGATGTAAATCCGGAATAGTACGGAGACACACTAGGTCATAACCCTAGTGATGTTCGTAACATAGGTGCGATGCACTGATACGTGTTGCGAGTTGACCGGATGACTTTACTAAGGGCACTCTAGGTGTTTACTGAGGGCACCCCAGTAATAGTGAAAGCACTAGTCATAATTTACTCGGGCACGCTATGCGAGTTCTAGATGCAAGGGGCAACCAATTAGAGGTGTGGGGGTGCCTTGGGAAACCAAGGGCACTACCACATACTAGGGTGGTCGGCCCCTCACATGAGGACAAAGCATGGTCGGCGCCCATGTTTCTAGGGTTTGCAGTTGCTAACTTCAAGGAGAAGGGGGGGCTAGTTTTGCGGGTTTGACCAATAGGGGGGCTGGCCTCTAGGTACCATAGGGGGCTCGCCTTCACATGGAAAGGAGAGAGAGAGAGAGAAGATAGGGCCGGCCCTAGCTTCTAGGGCATGCATGGGGCTGGCCCCTATATGAGAACAAAGAAGGGGGGGCCGTCCCCTCTCTCTTGAAGAAAGCCCTGGCCGAACCCCCCCTCTCAAGCTCTTTTCTCTCTCATCTCATCCCTCGTGTGCGGCCTTAGATTTCATCCTCGCACGATGAATTGAAGACGGAGAAGGGTTGTTCATCAGAGGCACTCAGAGATCTGATAACGACGTTTTGTGCAATGTGTGAGATCGGGTGAACGAAGAAGGCTTCTGTTGGAATTGAATCTTATTATCAGAGTCGCAGTGGAAGCAAAAGATAGATCCGAGGATCTCATGGTGTATGTTTTATTACAATTTATCTTTAAACAATCTACATGCGAATTTATGATTTTAGCATATGTGCGGACACCCTAGAGACATACTATGATCTATGGAAGACATGTATGCATCTAGTTAGGTGTTTAGAACCATCATACCTTATGAATCTATGATCCAAAGAGGAAGGAACGATGATAAACCGCACGTGAAGTGCAAGGGAAGCTATCAGATAACACCTTATCCTTTGCAAAGGGAGGAATCCTCGAAGTCCTATCTCTGAGTGCAATGACTACGAACCGATGGAGGATTACGTTGCGAAGACGATAGCGAGCCACGAGGTCTCCTCATTATCTTTCTCTCTTCTTCCTTCTCTTTCCTTCCTCCTTATTTTTCCTCTCTCTTCCTTGGCCGAAACCACAAAAAGGAAGAGAGGAGAGGGGGTCGGATTTTTGGAGAGGGGAGAGACTTAGCTAGGGCCGGCCTCTCCCCTCTATTCCTTTTTATAGGGACGGTCCCTTACTTGCACAAGCAAGCTAGGGCCGGCCCCTATAGGATAGGGATGAGGGGGGAGGGATAAAGTAAGTCGGTTAGGGCTTCCTTTATCCGTTTAGACACTTTGGACGAAAACACCCTTATATCGGCACACCGTTGATAAAGAGATAGAGTAAGGTACACTTATCGAAATCAAGTTCTGTCAGTGCCTATAAGCTCCTGGAATTATTATGCTCATTTTAAGATTCATATTCAATATGTTCTGAGCCATATTTTAATATTTACCAAAATACCCCTATAGCCCTTAACACATGTGAATTAGGTTCTTAGGGTTCGGGCTTGTGCTCCATTGCACTACTTCGCATCTAACGTGTCCAACCAAGTCGGGGAATAATTCCTATACGTAATGATATAGTGGAACCTTCAGGGTTCAGGATCTCTAGCCCCAACCGGATCCCTGATTAACTGTTTCTGTGACACACCGAAAGTTTCGTTAATCAGTCCTAATCCGATTAACCCGCGTAGTTACCCAGAGTGTGACACGAGTTGAACTCTAGTGATTCTAAACTTATGTTACTCCCTCGTAACCCTATTCTCTACTATACTCTGATAATCATTAGTTCTTTCTATTACTGGTGCTATGATTCGACTCGGGTGGTGGGAAGCACCGTCAGACCCCGATCGATCATCTGACTAGGATTTGACAACTTGTCATCTATAACACCACACACCTTCCCGTGCTATGCCTAGCATCCGGAACGTCATCAGTCATACTGACAATCACCATGCCTGGGTTAATTGTGTGGACAGATTGACTCATCAAAACGTACCCATCCAACACTAGACGTCGGGTAACCTGTAGGGATTGCATGCCACTATAGCGCTAGCCAGGTAACACAAGTACGTATAGTTGTATTGGATTATGGTATGTTCGCACACATTGGCACATCAAAGCACCACTCAACTAGTTTGCTCAGTGTACATGGTCCCTTAGGGTTAATGACATATTATCTATAGTAGTAAGACAGTTTATGCATCGATATCTAAATCACTGAACTATGCACCGTCTTGGTTTCTGTTCAACACGATCATCGTGCTTGGTCAGGTGAATGGGAATCCCACGTTTCTGTGGTGGAGACTTCACCACATCCTCTACCTACCAACAACTTATTCTCAGTGAAGCAATCGACATCACCAAAGTTGTGAACTAGTTCTAGGTCTATGCAAAACCGGTCTACTGGGTCTCCCAAGCATGGATCCACCATGTGCCTCAGTGGCCTACTGTGTTCCCTAGGGTTCTTTATTATATATATGAATTAACATACATCAAAGTAGTATTCTAATTAAAGCAATAATCAAAGTCATCTTTATTAATGTTAATACAGAAAATCCACGCTTAGGACACACGAGCTACAACAGCTTCATCCTCTTACATATCATCGGCCATCTTCGCAGGAGTTCTTCCGTCTCCAACAACAAAGAAGACAATTATCTGTGGTTAAAAGATCCACACGAAGGTATGCATCGTTATAACTCGTAATCTAGCGTAGTCTCGGATTGCATGCATGCTAAATATTTGAATCACTAAATTAATCTTAGGACGTTCGTTTTCTGTGCACATATATGCACGCATATTAGTTTCATGAAACTTTTATTGTGTGATGTGCACCACGCACGATCTTTCAACCGGTAAATCGCTTCCGTTGTGGGTCTCTACCATAGGATTTTTCTAATATTTAGAACCATCGTAGCTTATGGATCTATGATCCGAAGAGTACAGAATGATGATGAACTGCACATGAATTGCAAGGGAAGCTGTCGGATAGCACCTTGTCCTTTGCGAAGGGAGGAATCCTCGAAGTCTTATCTTTGAGTCTTATATTAGAACATAACTCATTTTACTCAAGTCTTTTGCGAAGGGAGGAATCCTCGAAGTCTTATATTAGAACATAACTCATTTCACTCAAGTCTTTTATATCAAATTTAGAGGACAACCATACCTTCACTGTAGACAATATTCTAATATCATTTCTAATGAGTAGGATATCATCTACTTAAACAACAAAAAAAACTACTGTAGTCTTATCGCTCCTTTTATAAACACATGGTTCATCCACATTCTGTTTAAATCCATAAGACTGGACAGCCTGCTCAAATTACATGTTCCAACTTCTGGATGCTTGCTTCAGTCCATAAATGAACCTTTGCAACTTGCATACCAGACTTTCCTAACCTTTTGTGACAAAGCTTGGAGGCTGAGACATATAGATGTTATTTTCCAAATCCTAGTTGAGGAATGCGGTCTTGATGTCCATTTGTCAGATCTCCTAATCATAATGGGTTACAATGGACAAGAGAATCCGGATAGACTTAGGCATGACCACTAGCAAAAATGTTTCGTCATAGTCGATCCCTTCTCGCTGGGTATAACCCTTAGCGACTAGTCTAGCTTTGTAAGTCTCAACGATACTATCCGAACCTCTTTTTTTTTGTACACCCACTTACAACCAATAGGTTTAATATTGTGAGGCGGTGTTACAAGTGTTCAGACCGAGTTTTGGGACATCGATGTCAGTTCTGCCTCCATGGCTTTCTGCCATGCTGCATGGTCAGAGGATACCATCGCTTTATCGTAGTTCGGAAAATCATTATCCTGGAACTCTGGATCCACCAAAAAGATTTTTCTAATATATATATTAGGAGCTCTTGTGGTCCTTCCATTGCGACGATCCTATGGTGGTTCCTTAAGAGTCGATCCTACAGTATCGTTAATCTCAGTTCTATCTGCGTACTTCCATCACTACCAAGCAATTCTTTAAGAATTACTTTATTGGTGGGCTTATGGTCTATTAAATAATCATGCTCTAGGAATACGGCGCTCGTCGAGACGATAACCATTCTATCCTCAGGATCATAAAATAAACCATCATTTGTCCCTTTTGGATACCCAACGAATAGACATACCTTAGTCTTTGACTTCATTTTGTCTCGCTTGTCCTTCCGCATATGTGCTGGACAACCCCAAATCCTAAAGTGCTGCAGGCTTGGCTTTCGCTTTAACCATAGCTCCCAAGGAGTCAAGGGTACTGACTTTGATGGAACAAAGTTTAAGTTATATGATGACGTTTCTAGGGTATATCCTCAAAACTACTAGGTAGCAACATTGTATAACTCATCATAGTCCGAACCATGTCTAACAAAGTTCGATTTCTCCTCTTAGACACACCGTTTTGTTGTGGTGTCCCTAGTGCAGTCAACTGGGATACGATCCCATACTCACGTAGGTACCCAATAAATTTATCTGATAAGTATTTGCCTCCTCGATCTGATTGAAGAGACTTTATACTCTTACCCGTCTGTTTTTCTGCTTCAGCTCTGAACTCCTTGAACTTATCAAAGTATTTAGGCTTCCACTGCATTAGGTATATGTACCCAAACCTCGAGTGATCATCCGTCAAGTTGATGAAATACTCAAAGTCTCCTATAGCATAGATACTTATGGGCCCATATACATCAGTGTGTACTAACTCTAATACCTCCTGAGATCTACTACCTTTGGCTCAGAAAGTTCTTTTGGTTATCTTGCCTTCCAGGCAAGATAAACGTGTTGGTAGGCTTTCTGAAATATCTGGACTTAAAAGTAATGCCTTAACCAACTTGTGAATCATGTCTGAGGCTATGTGCCCAAGCCTTAGAGGCCAAAGGAGTGTTGGATTATCTGAAGGATCTTTTCTTTTAGATGAATTAATCATACAGGCTTCAGTTATATTATCCTGCTTATGAGTGGAGTTAATTATATAGAGACCATTTTGTGTCTTTTCCTTACAAACAAAGGAACCATTCAATTTAATTGACACACCAGAAGTATCAAATAAAACTAAAAAACCTTCATTATTCAATAAAAAAACAGAAATTAAGTTTCGTAGCGAGGATGGTACATAAAGTATGTCTCTAAATAATAAACTTCTTTCGTCAACAAACTGTAAAATGACATCTCCAATTGCCACAGCCTCTGTCATGACCTCGGTTCCCATGATCAGGATGATCTTTCCATCACTCAGTTTTTTTGTCTCCTTAAACCCCTGCAAATTATTGCAAGCATGGTTAGTGGAACCAGAATCCATAATCCATGAGACTGGAGAACAACTTGATGCTACAAGGGATTCCACTATATGGATTTGAAAAATACCCGTCTCAGCCTTCTTAGGAGCCGCGCGACAGCCACCCTTCCAGTGCCCCTTCTTGCTGCATCGAAAATATTTTCCTTTGGGTTTCACTGGACCATCCTGTTTAGAAACCTGCAACTGCATCTGACCTACCTTCACGGGCTTCTTAGACTTTCTTTTCTGAAACTTGCCTTTGGCTTTCAGAGAAAACTTCCACTCTACGTTCAGAGATTGGGCACTTGCCTTTATCCCGTCCTCTACCCCACTAGGAGCTCTGCATTAGTTATCTCTAACCAGTTAAGGTTAAAATTGGTAACAAAGCCCTCAAAAGTTCTTGACAGAGACGCAAGAAAAATATCGGTATGGATCTCTGCATCCAAGATGACATCGAAGGAACCAAGTTCATTCACATAGCCAAATAATTTCAACATATGATCCCGAACTAAAGTTCCCTCTGCCATCTTTGTGGATACTAATTTTTTGATGGTCAGGTAGCGAGTTACCCAACTACGACCCTCGAATATTTTATTTAAATAGAGCATCATGTCTGAAGCAAAGGCCATGTCTTCGACTTGCTTCTGAAAGACGGTCTGCAAGAATGCCATAATGTAGCACTTGCATATCTCATCACCATCTAGCCAGTCTTTTCATTCATTCAATTGGGCCTCAATAGTACTTGGTCCCGACATGGCCGGTTGAGGGGTACTTAAGGCAATCGAGTATTTGCCAACCCTTAGAATGAGTATTAGGTTACGCTTCCAGTCCTTGTAATAAAAGTTTGGTCCTATAAGTTTGTTATTTAATCCAGCCGCTATGTCTTCACCACCTCCAGTGGAGATATCCAGGAATTGAAATTCTCGAGGCTCGAGCACTGAGACTATCAGCCTTGAATTGGAAACATCAACATCATCTCAGTGAAAGCATACAACCGCATCTACCAATGAGGTGTTTACAGCCAAATCTTTATCAGAATTACCCATTGTAAACTGAAAGACCTCCCAGTCTCCTTTTGGCTAGCTTTATGTGACCCACCATGCGTAGCAACAGCTGCTTTACATAAGCTTCCGGATGCTTCCCACAAATTTAGGTGGTGTCGACAGGGGAGTACATAGGCCCCCGCGGTGTAGAAAAAAATGTCACCCACTGCCACCTGCATCCTCCATGTCCTGAAGGAAACCACTTGGCAAACCAGCATGGAAGAAAATACAGCTCTCACCCGGTGGGAATATCGAACTGTGTATCTCCTACCCAGACCCTTAGCCAGTTGATTATGGAGGCCAGGGGCTCCCCTTTGGAGGGAACCTCTTACATATCCCTTCTTTATGAGATTTTATGCATGTTAAGAAAGGTTACGACCTCCTAGACCTAGACCCTGGTCTACCGCGCTCTTACGAGGATTACAAACCTTCCCGTGAAGCATTAGTACCCTTAGAAAATATCATAGTCCCTACCTTGAATACTTAGCTTTCGCCTTTCTCGTAAGGATTACTTTACATAGATTCCAAGGGTCATGATACTTCACTAGTCTGCTCACAATCCTACGATATGGAGCCTAGCCTAAGGTCAACGTGGAAAGGACTCCCACTAGCATGACACATCGTTCATAATTTAATGCCTGATGTCATAGTGGACCTCATCTCATTATTGGTTTTGATGCTGGCCAAATAGAGACATCCGACAACCTCCTCGGATCTTAACCTAATAGTGGCATAACCAAATCGTGATGAGTTCACACTACCATCAAACGTCAACTAGAAATGGTATCACTTAGTGGAATCCTAACATAACTTGGTCGCTAGGACTATGTGGGGAAAATGGCATCCTACTAGGGTTATCATACTTCTTATGAGGTCATTAGTCATATCTAAACAAATCTAACACTGCGTTTATCTCGGTGCACAATACTCGGCTTCCTGAACTACCACGAGGGCGGTTACTACCTTTTCTTTTAAATAGCTACCGGATTCGTACATGTTAGAAACATATAGAGACACCGATAAATCCATAAGCTAAGTACTAAATCTAAGTCTGATCTAGAGACTAACTCACAAGGAATACTGATAAACAAATTATCATCGGAGTTCTCTAAACACTAAGTAAAGAGTATAACAGAAAAAACATCCAAACTGAATCAAGTTCAGGGTCCGACCCCTGAACCTAAATAGCACAGCCAAGATATCATGTTCTTCCGTTTTGCACGATCTCCCAACAACGATCCCGATCATCGCCAACGTGCATGCTTTTGCCGGGTCTTTACACTCCATGGTACCGCTTTCCCGAACAGTGGATGTAGCATCTTGGATCACTTATCTTCTTTTTTCTGTGATCGAAAAACTAATACGCTCCGAGAAAGTATTTGTTCGTGTACAATTTTTCTAGAAAGAAAAGAAATAATCCTAGAAATATGGTCAGGGAACCGAGGGTGGTCAACCTCCACCCCGCCCATCTAGAGACTTAAAAACCACATACACAATAATAATCAATACAAAAAAATAAACCCGGAGTCCGACCCCCGGAGGTATACAATCACAGATTATTATTCTACATGGCACCTGCAAAAAGACGATACATAGCACAATCAATATCATGATCCACGTTGAACCCCGACGAAAATATATACAATCATATATCCACATGATGTTTTTTTTGAATTCATGCATGAAACATACACCGAAGCATGGCTCTGATACCAATTATTGAAATTAAATCCTATTATCATGGTCGCAGCGGAAGCAAAAGATAGATCTAAGGATCTCATGGTGTATGTTTCATTACAATTTATTTTTCAAATAATCTATATACGAATCTATGATCTTAGCATATGTGCGGACATCCTAGAGGCATACTACGATCTACGGAAGACATGCATGCATCTAGTTATGTATTTAGAACCATCATACCTTATGGATCTATGATCCGAAGAGGATAGAACAATGATGAACCGCACGTAAATTGCAAGGAAAGTTGTCGGATAGCACCTTGTCCTTTGCGAAGGGAGAAATCCTCGAAGTCATATCTCTTAGTGCAAGGACTACGAGCTGATGGAGGATTACATTACGAAGACGATGGCGAGCTGTGAGGTCTCCTCCTTCTCTTTCCCTCTTCTTCCTTCTCTTTCCTTCCTCCTTTTTCCTCTTTCTTCCTTAGCCGAAACTACAAAGAGGGAGAAAGGAGAAGGGGTCGAATTTTTAGAGAGGGAAGAGACTTAGGGCCGACCTCCTTTCTCCTTATTCCTCTTATAGGGCCAGCCCTCTAGTGCTCTATGCATGTTAGGGTTGGTCCCTTAGAGATAGGGATGAGGGGGGGGGGGGGGTGTTAGGGTTTTCCTTTATCTCCCGTGAAGCCTGGACAAAAACGCCCTCACAAAAAGGGGAATACTGTAACAGAGATAGAGTGAGGTGCGCTACTCGGAATCGAGTTCTGTTAGCGCCTATAAGCTCCTGGAATTATTTCGCTCATTTTAAGATCTATATTCAATATGTTCTGAACTATATTTTTATATTTATCAAAATACCCCTATGACCCTTAACATATATGAATTAGGTTCTTAGGGTTCGGACTTGCACTCCATCGCGCTACTTCGCATCCAACATGTCCAACTTGGTCAGGGAACAATTCCTATACACAACGATAAGGTGAAACTGTGGGTGCAATTTTTGGCAAGAAGCCCACGAAGACAACAGCGGGACCCACCAGCCCTGCCTGGTGGGCCCACGAAGACTACAGCGGGACCTACCGGCCCTGCCTGGTGGGCCCACGAAGACTACAGCGGGACCCACCGGCCCTGCCTGGTGGGCCCACAAAGACTACCGCGGGACCCACCGGCCCTGCTTGGTGGGCCCAGGAACCTGTGGAATCCCTAGGAGACAACCGCGGGACCCACCATCCCTGTCTGTAGATCCTTCCAGAAGCAACCAGAAGCGACCAGAAACCGCCATTTACCCCAACATTTCCTTATAAATAGCAGACCCTTCGAATGTAAATGATCCCAACTTCCAGTTCTAAGATCTGATTTCCAGAAACCAGAGCTCTGGAATTTTCTAGCTTCCCATCCTTCACCTCTCCTTGATCTTCTTCTTCTTATCTTCGAAGAGATCAAAGAGGCATCAGTGACACTCGGTCTATTGAGGTCACTTCAAGAAAAGAGTTAGTGAATTCGGGTTGCTCCCTATAGCACGGAGACGTAGGCTTCGGCTGAACTCCGAGATCACATCTCGTATTAACTCTCTGATTGCATCTCCCTACTTGTGTATTGAGAACGACAATTCCAATCAACAGATCCAACAACGATCTTCGACTCGAACTTCAATTGACTGGTGCGGCTAAGTCTTCGGGTCGGCACGAAGATTTTCCCCCACAATTTGGCGTCGTCTGTGTGATCGAACGAGAAGCCAAGTTCGCTCTACAACAAGTCAGATCAGTTGAGCAGACAACCGATCAGACTTCCTAGCCCCTTCGGTTGAGCAGACAACCGTTAGGACGTCGGCACTCTCGTTGCACCCTTCGCTCTCTAAATGGTGAGGACGAAGCATCAGGGTCAACCAGAAGGAAGTAACACTCGTCAACCTCGTCCTGAGACTCGTTCAATGAGTCAAAGGCTCAACTTCGGATAGCCCCTTGCTGTCCCCGATACGGGTGCCCATTCAGGCAGTGGGGGATCGGTTGATCGACCGATCCCTCAACCCCCTCGACAATCAACAGGGCAAACTGCCCCTACTCCTGCTGAAGACCCACCATCTACATACCAAATCTCGGCGGTCGACTTCCAATTACTACAATTAGCTAAGCAGAACGCCGCCCTCACCGCTGAAAGGGATGCCCTCAAGAAGGCAGCCTCCGAGGCTGGGATTGCTCTCCCTATCCCCTCAACTAACGAGAGGGTCGATCTACCACGACCATCAATTCACTCCGAGCCACGGAGATCAATGGGCACTGCTGCCCTCGAGAGGATTTGTCGCGATCCAACTCCCTCTGCCACCCCGTGGAAACAGAGTGTGTGGGATCGCATCGACGATGAGTCCTCCCAATCCTCTTCCGGTC
The DNA here is from genome assembly GCA_947650365.1 of Chamaelirium japonicum. Classification (NCBI taxonomy): domain Eukaryota; kingdom Viridiplantae; phylum Streptophyta; class Magnoliopsida; order Liliales; family Melanthiaceae; genus Chamaelirium; species Chamaelirium japonicum. The sequence goes on along the minus strand of OX393556.1, from coordinate 68,231,780 downwards.
GCAACTACGCCAAGAGGACACCTTCAAAGCCCGACGCACCAAGGAGACGCTAGATGAAAGGGGCTCCTTCAAAGAGTAGAGTTTCTCCGTCCATTCCGCTTCAATGTGGACTTGGATCGGACCTTCGTCATCGACTCCAACCGGCAAACACTCAAATGCCCGAGCAAGACCTTGCGATCTTATCTCTTGACCTACATCCAGGCCGAGGGCATGGTCGTAGGGAGGGATACTCCTCCGCCGGACCTCTCTATCGGAGCTTGTTCGAGTCAACATTTCCAAGGGGATGGAGAACTCCCACTCTCCCCAAATTCAATTGCATCAAAGGAGATCCAACTCTCCACGTACTCGCCTTCAATCAAGCTCTGACGCCGCACGAAGAAGAAAACAATGTGCTCTGTCGCACCTTCGCTAGGAGCCTCGACGAGCCATCCCTCGATTGGTACCATAATCTACGAGCTGGGTCCATCACCCAGTTCAATATCTTGGCCAATCACTTCGTGCAGCACTACCAGCTGAACTTAAAGCCGGAGAAGAAACTTGATTCCCTCTATCGGCTGAGGATGAGCGCTGACGAGAGTCTTCGAAGCTTCACAAGGAGATTCTGCAACGAGCACGCTGCTCTCTCAGGGAGGCATTTGGATGATGAAGCTATCATGTTAGCTTTCCAGAATGCACTCCGCTTTGACCTCCACATCTACAACGACTTCATCCGCAATCCCCCTCCTTCCCTGGGCTCAATGTTTGATCGAATCCAGAGGGAGATTGAGGTTGAAGATGATCAAGTCGCCCGAAAGGGGCGAGAGACGAACCACCGAGAGGGAAGCTTCGAAGTATGCTGCCAAAGCTCACAACGCTGAGGCAGCAGCCCCCCCTGCCAACAAACGATCGAGGAACGACGGATGTCGATCCCCGACGAAGACCACTTTCACTGAGTGGAATTTACCGATCGATCAGATCCTCGACCGCATCCAACACGAAGATTTTCTTCGAAGGCCCAATCCTCTTCAGCCTGACACTAAAGTCACGGCTGACAAAATGGTCTATTATGACTTCCACCGAAGTCACGGCCATTCCACTGATCGGTGCTATCGGCTGAGATTTCATCTCGAAGACTTACTACGAGAAGGCCACCTTCAAGAGTTCGTCAAGGGTGGACAAGATCAACGTCGAACCTCTGCAAAGGGGAAAGAAGCTTGCTGGGTCCATCAAATCTCCTCCAACCGATCACCTATCACCGTGAATGCCAATATCTTTGGCATTCACGGAACATTACACAATCAAGCGCTGACCGGGAAGGAAGTAGATCGGCAAGTTCGACGCATCTTCCATGTTCGCTCTACGACCAACAAGAAGTACACATTGATCAAAAAGCCTATCAAGGGTTTGGCTTGGCCCTCCATCGTTTTCAATGATATTGATCTTTAAGGAGTTCATAGACCCCCTGGTCTTGAAGCTCCTCATCGACGGAAGCACTGTCAATCGAATCCTCATCGACACCGGAAGCTCCATCGACATTATGTTCTCAGACTGCTTCAAACTTCTGGAACATAAATATTCAAGCCTTGACGTCATCCCAACGGTGATCACGGGCTTCAATGGTGAACAAAGCATCACGATGGGCGAATCCAGATTCACTCTCGACCTCAGCCGAGAGACTCGAGTCTCAGTGAGATTTGCTATCGTCGAAGGAACGTCAAGCTACAACGCCATTCTCGGGCGACCATTCCTCCACCAGATTAATGCCATCTCCTCTTCTTATCATCAACTCCTCAAGTTTGCAACGGGAGAAGGCATTGTCTGCAAACAAGGCGATCAACACGCCGAGCGATTTTGTGAAGCTGCTGCGGCAAAAACAGATCACAAGATCAATATTGCTCCTCCAAAGCGATCCAGAGACAAAGCTAGTCCTTCTTCAACATAGCAATAAAAGGAGATCCCGCTGGCCGAGCCCCCACCAATCGAGTGGGTGACTCCACCTTCAATCGAAGAAATCATTCCAATTAATATCGGCAATGGAGATCTCCCTCAAGAAACATTTATCGGTACCGGTCTCAGCGATGCAGAAGCACGAGACATGGTATCCTTCCTCCAGTCCAACATTGATATTTTCGCTTGGTGCTTCGAAGATATGCCTGGGATCAATCCAGATGACGCCTGCCATCGGCTCACAATCAAAGAAGAAGTGAAGCCTGTCAAGCAAAAGCCACGCACAATCCGACCAGAACTACAAGTTGCAGTTCAAGAAGAGATCAGTAAGCTACTCGCAGCAGGCTTCATCCGTGAAGTAGAGTACCCTACTTGGATCTTCAATATAGTTGTTGTCCCAAAGAAGAACGGGAAAGTCAGAGTGTGCATCGACTTCACCAACCTCAACAAGGCTTGTCCCAAAGATCCATTCCCCATACCAAGGATAGATAGGCTCGTCGACGCCACTGCTGGCCACGAGCTATTATCTTTCATGGATGGATATTCTGGGTACAATCAAATTCTGCTTCACTCGGACGATCAAGAGAAGACATGCTTTGTGACTGACCGGGAACTTTACTGCTACAATGTAATGCCCTTCGACCTCAAGAATGCGAGATCTACCTATCAAAGGTTAGTCACAAAGATGTTCAATAATCAGATCGGGCGTAACGTCGAAGCCTACGTCGATGACCTTCTCACCAAGAGCTCTACTTGAAAGAGCCATCAATTCGATCTGGCGAAAACCTTTCAAGTCCTTCGAAAATATCGCATGAAACTCAATCCAGCTAAATGCGCTTTCAGAGTTCAATCCGGCAAATTCCAGGGCCACCTTGTGACCAGGAGGGGCATCGAAGCCAATCCTGATCAAATTCGAGCAATCCTCGACATGCCGTCACCAACTAATCGAAAGGAAGTGCAACGCCTCACTGGAAGACTTGCTGCCCTCAATCGATTCATCTCGAAGTCTTCTGACAAATGCAAACCACTCTTCGACAAGCTACGAAAGGCGAATACTTCTGGCTGGAGTCCAACTTGCGAACAAGCCTTTCAAGACGTCAAGAGATACCTCGTGCGAGCTCCCATCCTAACAGCTCCACTTCCAAAAGAAGATCTCTGGCTCTATCTCGCCGTCACCGATCAAGCAATCAGTACGGTTCTAGTCAGTAAAAGAGAAAGCGTCGAACATCCAGTCTACTACATCAGCCATACACTTTTCCTTGCCGAGACTCGCTATTCAAAGACGGAGAAGGTCATACTGGCCTTGCTCACTGCATCGCGTTGTCTCCAACCTTATGTTGTTTCCCATCAGATCACAGTCATCTCAGAACACCCACTCAAAGATATCATCGACAAGGCGGGTCGAGCTGGTCGAATGACCAAATGGGTAATCGAGATGAGTGCTCTAGGGATCCAATTCGAAACTCGCACTTCAATCAAGGGGCAAGCAATTGCTAATTTTCTAGCCGACTTTTCAGTTGAAGACCCCATAACTTGGGAGGAAGATGTCGACATGCACCTTGAAGACGAAGACGAACTTCCATTCAATCCGGCTACAAAAACCGATCCAAGCCTTGAGGCTCCTGCCACAACACCAACTCCATGGAAGCTTTATACTGATGGAGCTTCAAGTGCGATCGGTTCGGAAACTGGGATAGTCTTGGTATCCCCCGAACTTGATCATCTTCAGAAGGCCACTCTCCTTGGATTCAATGCCACCAACAATGAAGCCGAATACGAAGCACTCATTTCCGGGCTCGAGATGGCTGAATCCCTGAAGGTGGATCGAATCATCGTCTACAGCGGCTCCCAGCTAATCATAAGGAAAATCAACGGGGAGTACATAGCACGAGAAGAAAGAATGTAGAATTACTTAGCCCTAGTGCGACGTCTTCAACAACGTTTTACTAGCACCGAATTCATTCAAATCCCAAGGGCAGAAAATCGAGAAGCAGATGCTCTAGCCAATGCTGCTTCGGTTCTTGAAGATTTGTTTGGAGGAAGACAAATACAAATCGATTACCAAGAAGCACCCAAGACCATCCCCAAGCAACAGATCTTCGCCACTACAGAAAGATCTGGGGGTAGAGAACAATTGGCCTCGGACCTTACCTCCTCAAATGAGCTCGATGATTAGAGACAGCCGATCTTTGACTTCTTCAAACATGGCAAGGTGCCTGAAGATCCAAATCAAGCCCGAAGACTTCAAAGAAAGCTTCCATGTTATAGTCTTCAAAGAGAAGATCTATATTTCAAGTCTCACAACGGAATGTTACTCAAGTGTATAGGCCCCTTACAAGCAAAGAAAATTTTGATCAACATCCATTCTGGATCCTGTAGGAATCATTCTAGTGGACGATCTCTTGAAGCCAAGACAAAGCTACAAGGTTACTACTGGCCCACTATGTCAAGAGACGCTCACCAAGTGGTTCAAAGATGCGAGCCCTGCCAAAGACATGCTCGAGCTATCCATCTCCCAGCAGATGAGCTCTATTAATTGACAAGCCCATGGCTTTTCCATCAATGGGGGTTGGACTTCCTAGGTCCCTTCCCACCAACTCCAAGTAAGAAGAAGTATCTGCTGCTGGCTACAGATTACTTCACCAAGTGGGTTGAAGCAGTGCCACTCTTTCGAGAAACTGACGATGAAGTCATCAAATTCATCAGGCACAATATCTTCTCAAGGTTTGGCATGCCACAAGTCCTAGTTGCTGACAATGGAGCCCAATTCGACTCTGACAAGTTCCGGGAGTTCTGCGTGAACAACGGAATCAAGCTTTTCTACTCAACTCCAAGATACCCTCAGTGCAATGGTCAAGCTAAAGCCTCAAACAGAGCTATTCTGGGTATACTCAAAAAGAAACTTGATAACAAAAAAGGGTTGTGGGAACAAGTCCTACCAGAAGTTCTATGGGGCTATCAAACAACTCCAAGAAGATCAACTGGGTTCTCACCCTTCCGTCTGACATACGGGTCAGAAGCAGTACTCCCAACAGAGAACATATCGAGTACTTTGAAGACCAGAGCAGTCGAAGAAGGCATTAATGAGGAGCTTCGAGTCAATGATCTAGATTTCTCTGAAGAACTACGAGATCAAGCATCCCTCCGTGTCGCCAAATATCAACAGAAGATCAAACAAGCCTATGATCAAAAGGTCTACAAAAGACAGTTCCCAATAGGCAGCCTGGTCCTTAGAGCAGTTTTCTACAATACCAGTGAACACAGCAGTGGAAAACTAGCTCCCAACTGGGAAGGTCCTTACATCGTCGAATCAGTAGGAGGCAAAGGATCTTACCGGCTGATTTCGCCAGAAGGAGACAGACTACCACGATCTTGGAATGCTAGACATCTCAAAATGTACTATCCATGATGTAAATTCCATAATGTAAATTCCATGATGAATAAAGATCCCTTTCGAATGTTCAAATGTTCAAATGATCACTTCTCAATTCAGTTCTGGAGCTGTTTCAAGTTATCTACATTCAAGTTCAAAATTATCTGCATTCGAATTACATGGTCGTTTAACAAGTTTGGGTGCTTGAGTTGCGACTCAACCCCTTACAGGCAGATGTTAAACGGTTTCGGGTTGTGATACAAAACAACCTTCAAGTCACTAGGTCAATTTAACATGTTTGGGAGCTTGTGTTGCGATATTACCCCTTACTTACAAATGTTAATGATCTTCAATTTCAATATCGTCTAACAGGTTTGGGTGCTTAAGTTGCGACTCAACCCCTCACATTCAAATGTTAACGATTTCAAGTTGTGCTACAACACAACCTTCAAATTTCAAGTTACTCAACATGTTTGGGTGATCGAGTTGCGACTCGACCCTTACATTCAAGTGTTTAAACACATTCAAACATTCCAATACCATTCATAACACAACATTCAAAGATGTTCAACACAAGAGAGTTTCTAACACCAAAAAGACATCTTTATTCATCAAAAAAGTTTCTAAGTACAGGAGTGAGCTTCTATATGAGAAAAGTTTACAAGTACAACAACAAGAGAAAGATAGAATGCATCAGGGTTTCACCACACTAGGTGCTTGTGACCTCTCTCCTTCGGATCCACCACGAGCTTTGCTCGCTGCAGACGCCTTCGAAGATTGGACAGCATTGGCATGAACCCTGAGTGCCTCCACTGCCTTCTCTGCTGTCGTCCTGAAGCTCTCGTATTCGGCTCGGGTATGCTCCAGCTCCTTCTTGAAGGTCTCCTCCTTGGCAGCAAGGGCGACTTCTTTGGCAGCAAGAGCGGCGTCCCTGGCAGCAAGTTGAGTCTTCAGCTCCTTTATCTCAGTTGCACGCTTGATGGACAAGGTTACAATCTTGTAAAATCGATTCTTCAGCTACTCAAGCTCAAGGCCTTGAGCCACATAGTCTTCGTGCCAGCCCTTGCTCTCAAGCTTCTCCTTACGAAGAGCCTTGATCTTGGCCTTCAGGGACTCCTTCTTGGAAGTTAGAATTTCCCTCAATTTCTCTTTCTCTTTGTTGGCCGCTTCAAGTTCAGCCGTCAAACGAGAAACCTCAGACGAAGCTCCCCGCTCTCCGGCCTTCTTGAAGAGCTTGCTAGCGAACTTCAGGACTGCTGAGTTCTGCAAGTAAACAAAAAGAGTTAGAAATATTTCTGGAGATACAAGTCAAAGAATCAAGTCAAGCAGATGCACTTACCACTACTTCAAGCCTGTCATAAGCTTCTTCCAAAGTAGCATCCGGAAGGTTGCAGAGCTTCCGGATTATACTCGTTGGGTGGTTGATATCAACCTCACCCAAGTCCTTGAGCAGAGCCTTGCCAGCAGGAGTATCTGCGATCAAGACAGAAGTTCAAAGAGTTAGATTATTTTCCAACATCAGAAGCAATACAATCAAGAAGACAAGTGAGCAAGGGAGTACCTGTGGCATCAACTCGAGGGGCTTTACCCTTTCCCCGTTCGGAGCTCTTACCCCTGGGGGTCGACCTCTCCTTGAGGGGGGTTGTCTCTGGCGGAGGTTGGGGAGTCCCAGCCTCAACGCGGCTCCCTCCCTCCATGTGTGCGGGGGAAGGGACACCTCGAAGAGGAGTGATATCCCCTTCCTCTTGCTGCCCACCAGACTGTTCGAGCCTGGCCATTATTGCTGCCGTCTCCTCAGCCAGACGAGCAGGAGGAGTAGGTTGTTCAACCTCAGTCCCACCACTCGTCGAAGTGCCTTCGAGCTGAGGCATACTTGGAGGTAGTTGGTCGAGGGGCGTGGGGTTGCTTGCAACCCCATCACTCCCCGAGAATCTGATCCAAATTCTAGTCGGACGCTTCAGCTCCTCAAAATGATATGTGGGCTATGTCTTCTGACCGTCGCCCTCGATATCCATCACATCCTCCATACGACGGGCCTTTGCCTCGTCGATGGGGATGGGTTGTGAGTCTTCATCACCCCCTTCTGTGCCACCATCAATGGGGGTGGGAGGAATTTCTTCCTCACCACCCCCTTCATCATCATCGCCATCATCGTCTCCATCGCCCTCGCCGTCCTCCCCGTCGCTATCTCCATCTCTATCTTCATCTCCACCTTCTTCTTCTTCATCTTCCTTCTCCTTTTCTTCTTCTTCTTCTTTTTCTTCTTTTTCTTCTTCTTTATCTTCTTCTTCCTCCTTCTCCTCGATGAAGACTTTCCTCTTCTTCACCTGACCCCTACGGGTCACCACCCACTTCTCCTCAGTGGGGCGGCGCCTTGCTCCATAAGCCTTCTTCTCGGCCCGGATTCTTCTAACGATCTTGCCCGATTGAGGATCCTCTTTATAATCGGAGTACAAGACTTCGTTGTCCTCATACCGGGCCTGCAGTCGATGGAGAAGATTGGCGTTGCCATACCTGACCAGGCAGTTCGAAAACTGCTTCCATGATCGAGTACCGCACGTCAACTCCAAGAACAGATTGTCAATGGCACCAACCTGCTCCGAAGGCCAGGCATAGATACCCCCCGCGCAGTACATCTTTATCTCCTTGTGCACATCGTTCCGGGGGTTCTCGGGCACTGATAGAGGCGTCCATACACCGGAAACCAAAATCGGCCAATCGGTGTAGAGCTTGTCAGAGGGGACGGTGTCGACGATCGGGCGCAAGGCAGGTACGCCTGTCAAGTTGAAGAACGGACTGTCTTTCCTCGACGCCCATTTATAGTGATAGAAGAAGTACCCCAGCTCGATCCGGGCCTCTTCACCATCAGGGATGCTGGAGTAGCACTCTCTGAGCTCATCCTGGAAGTCAGACTCTACGCGGCAGAAGGCGTAGGTGATCCTCCAAGCGTTCCCGGAGATCTGCCCGGGGCAGAGGCCTGACGTATTCAGTAGCCTCACGGCAAACGGTGGCAGTGGGAGACGCAATCCGCAGTTCAACTGGCCTACGGTGACTACTGTCCCCATCACCTGCTCCTTACTTGCGGTCGCGGTAAAGATCGTCCGCTTGTCAATTCCAAAAGCAGATTGTACCCCCGGGAGCGACGGTCGGGTCTTCCCCTCTGTGAAGCAGGCCAAAAGCTTCTGCCACTTTGCCCTCTTAACATCTGTAAGTTTTCCACCAACATTATACTCATAAGTAGGTTCCTCCGTCAGCGACATCAGAGGGCCGAGTACGAACTTCGCCTTGGGGATGTGCTCTGGCCTTGATGGTGCAGAGGCAAACCCCACCCCCTGATGCCTCTTGCCAAGGATGCCAAGTTCAGCCTTGCCCTTGCCCTTGCCTTTCTGCTGCACGGGCGACACTTCAGCCCTCTCCTTCCCCTTCCTCTTCGAGGGCACGATGTTGATTTTCTTCGAGCTACCGGAAGAAGCCATTTCAACCGATCGAGAGATTGCAAAGAACAGAGAATCGAGAGCAAGAGTTCTGGACTTCGAAAAATTCTGGAAGCGCGAGGCAAAAATGAATCCGGAGGGAGCTTATATACCCCGAAGAAACTGGCACGTAGATCGAGAAGACACGTGTCGACACCAAGTCAAATCCCGTGTTCTTGCAGGGACACGTGGCGTCAATCCGTAGCAAGCACAAAACCAGGCGAACCGTCGGACCAGACGAAGCGTCGAACCATTTGAACCGTCGGTCCAAGCAGACCACCGGTCCAACCAAACCGCCGGTTCAAAAGACTCATCGATCCAGCTGGACCGAAGATTCAAGCAGAAAAATCTAACCCCATCGCCGCTTGAATACTTTACCTGATCGACAGGTAGACGATCAAGTAATGTACCAAAAGATCTCACAGAAATCAGGGTCTTCTGCCGCTTCAAAACGACAGGTTCAAAATTTAACCTCGACCGGTTGAATTTAATCGATCGGTCAGACTTGACCGATCGGTCAAATTCAACCGATCGGTCGATTTTCTACTGGATCGGGCAAAAAACTTGGCCTTTTGCCCGATCCCGTCAACCTCGACCGGTTGAAATTAACCGATCGGTCAGACTTGACCGATCGGTCAAATTCAACCGATCGGTCGATTTTCTACTGGATCGGGCAAAAAACTTGGCCTTTTTCCCGATCCCGTCAACCTCGACCGGTTGAAATTAACCGATCGGTCAAATTCAACCGATCGGTCGATTTTCTACTGGATCGGGCAAAAAACTTGGCCTTTTGCCCGCTCATGTCAACCTCGACCGGTTGAAATTAACCGATCGATCAGACTTGACTGATCGGTCAAATTCAACCGATCGATCGATTTTCTACTGGATCGAGCAAAAAACTTGGTCTTTTGCCCGATCCCGTCAACCTCGACCGGTTGAAATTAACCGATCGGTCAGACTTGACCGATCGGTCAAATTCAACCGATCGGTCGATTTTCTACTGGATCGGGCAAAAAACTTGGCCTTTTGCCCGATCCCACCAACCTCGACCGGTTGAAATTAACCGATCGGTCAGACTTGATCGATCGGTCAAATTCAACCGATCGGTCGATTTTTTACTAGATCGGGCAAAAAACTTGGCCTTTTGCCCGATCCCACCAACCTCGACCGGTTGAATTTAACCAATCAGTCAGACTTGATCGATCGGTCAAATTCAACCGATCGATCGATTTTCTACTGGATCGGGCAAAAAACTTGACCTTTTGCCCGATCCCGTCAACCTCGATCGGTTGAAATTAACCGATCGATCAGACTTGACCGATCGGTCAAACTCAACCGATCGATCGATTTTCTACTGGATCGGGCAAAAAACTTAGCCTTTTGCCCAATCCAGTCAACCTCGACCGGTTGAAATTTACCGATCTATCAAACTTGATCGATCGGCCAAATTCAACCGATCGATCGATTTTCTACTGGATCGGGCAAAAAACTTAGCTTTTTGCCAGATCCCATCAATCTCGACCGGTTGAATTTAACCGATCGGTCAGATTTGACCGATCGGTCAAATTCAACCGATCGGTAGTTTTCTGACCGATCGGTCAAATTCAACCGATCGGTAGTTTTCTGACCGATCACTTCAACCTCGACCGGTTGAATTTGACCGATCGGTCAAATTCAACCCATTGGTCAAAAATTGATCGATCAGCCTTTTTTGACGCTAACACTCGACAAACTCCTTTTGCACTTATGACATGGGGTCGTTAGCTTTGCACCAAGAATCCAAGCCAGCCAAGGTGGCCTCTTAGCTAACTAGGAGGGGGTAACTGTGGGTGCAAATTTTGGCAAGAAGCCCACGAAGACTACAGCGGGACCCACCGCCCCTGCCTGGTGGGCCCACGAAGACTACAACGGGACCCACCTGCCCTGCCTGGTGGGACCACGAAGACTACAGCGGGACCCACCGGCCCTGCCTGGTGGGCCCACGAAGACTACAGCGGGACCCACCGGCCCTGCCTGGTGGGCCCACGAAGACTACAGCGGGACCCACTGGCCCTGCCTGGTGGGCCCACGAAGACTACTGCGGGACCCACCGGCCCTGCCTGGTGGGCCCAGGAGCCTGTGGAATCCCCAGGAGACAACCGCGGGACCCACCAGCCCTGTCTGTAGATCCTTCCAGAAGCAACCAGAAGCGACCAGAAACCTCCATTTACCCCAATATTTCCTTATAAATAGCAGACCCTTTGAATGTAAATGATCCCAACTTCCAGTTCTGAGATCTGATTTCCAGAAACCAGAGCTCTGAAATTTTCTAGCTTCCCATCCTTCACCTCTCCTTGATCTTCTTCTTCTTATCTTCGAAGAGATCGGAGAGGCATCAGTGACACTCGGTCTGTCGAGGTCACTTCGAGAAAAGAGTTAGTGAATTCGGGTTGCTCCCTATAGCACGGAGACGTAGGCTTCGGCTGAACTCCGAGATCACATCTCGTATCAACTCTCTGATTACATCTCTCTGCTTGTGTATTGAGAACGACAATTCCAATCAATATATCGAACAACGATCTTCGACTCGAACTTCAATTGACTGGTGCGACGAAGTCTTCGGGTCGGCACGAAGATTTTCCCCCACAGAAACCTTCAGGGTTCAGGATCTGTAGCTCCAACTAGATCTCTGATTAATTGTTCCAGTGACACACCGAAAGTTCCGTTAATTAGTCCTAATTCAATTAACCCGCGTAGCCACCCAGAGTACAACGGGAGTTGAACTCTAGTGATCCTAAAATTATGTTACTCCCTCATAACCCTATTCTCTACTATACTCTGATAATCCTTAGTCCCTCCTATTACTGGTGCCATGATTCGATTCGGGCGATGGGGAGCACCGTCAGACCTTGATCGATCATTTGACTAGGATTTGATGACTTGTCATCTATAATACCACACACCTTTCGGTGCTATGCCTAAAATTAATATCATTAAAGTCAACTTTGATGGTTCGGTCGATAATGAATTTGCTGGAGCTGGCTTTATCATTACCCGTTAAATACGAGATCGGTTGCCATTGCAGAGGCTCGAGCACTATGGGAGGGAGTTAAAGCAACTAATGGAATCTTTGATCAAATATGGATCGAAGGGGATTTGCTAACTACTATTATGGAAGTTCAACAACAACACATTAGTTCCAATCCTATTATTGCAGATGTCAGGCTCATGTTGAGTTAGTTTGTCTCCTGTAGAATCTCTTATGTCTACAGGAAAAAAAATTCAGCTGCTGATTGGCTCTCAAAGCAAGCAACGAAGATGAAGACTCCAGTAAGTTGGCAGTGAGAATATTCACATGGCCTCCGGGTTCTCTGTCAAGACGACATTGATCCCCGTTGTTTTTGTCGGCCAATAGCCTTACAGCTTGCTTCTAATATCTAGTCAGATGTGGTATAACTTCTAGTAGTGGAATATGTAATTCTATTACCAAAAAAAAAAAACATAATAATTTGGGAGGATGCTTTGTTTGCCACCACACCATGTGACTACAAGAGAAGCACTTATTCACCCACCAGGGGATATGAGAGTTAGCAAAGCAATTGATGCTTTGGTGAGGACGTTGTGGGTTCAACACCTCCTCCCCTCGATTTAACCATGAGTGAAAGTGAGAATTGCCGAGTGGGTCAGGCTTCACTCCCGGAGGGATTATTCTAGGCTTGAAGTGGGCCATTGCCCCAAAGGTTCCACGACACTCGCCGATCTAAAAAAAAAAAAAATTATTATTTTTAAGATGGTCTTTAAAATAAAATTTTCCTAATGCCATTCTAAAAAATTCCTAGTAATAAATATTGGAATAGGTTAAACAGTGAATTCAATAAATTTATACTCACTCACGCCTCTGGTGCATTTCTTACACGGGTCTGTCTATTCGCACCCATGGGATTAGTGATGACACTCGAATCTGTCTTGGCCTCTCATTTTGGCCTTTTGGTCTTGGCACCCACAATAAGCCCCAAAAAGCCCCTCTTCGCTCCCAACCCACCACCGCCACCATCCATGTTCGACCGAACAGTCCATTGCGGCTGTTCCCGCGGCGCCACGCTCGACTGGCCTCCTCCCCCTTCCTCTTCATCCTCCTCCTCATCATTTTTCCTCCGCCTTCCCTGTGCCTAAACCCTAGCCTCTGTCCGATCGTTGTCCCTCCTTCATCCTCTTCGTTGCTCATTCTCCTTCTTCCTTCTTTCTTCGTCGGCCAACGACTAGGGTTTAGGCAGGGGAAGACGAAGGAAGAAGAAGAAGAAGAAGGGAGGAGAAGGAGGATGAAGAGGAAAGGGGGAGGAGGGCCAACCGCTTAGGTTTCGGCTCGGGGAAGATGGAGGAAGGGGAAGGAGGAAGAAAAAAGGAAGGAGGAGGGAGGAGGAAGAGGAAAAGGAAGAGGAGGGAGGCATGGTGTGTTATCAAAAAAGGAGGCAGCAGAGGAGACTGGGTAGCGGTTGAGGCCAAGGGCGATGGGGTCGGCATCAATGGCGACCGGCTCCAGGTCGAGGACGAGGGTAAATAGGAAATAATATTTAAAAAAAAGATTCGGGTGCCATAACTAATTCAATGGGCGCGAATAGACGGACCGGACCCTTTCTTACACGCTATCCTGCGCTCAATTCCCCTTCATTCCTTTGCTGGTTTCAAAACCCTCGCGTGGCGCCATGCTCGTCTCCAGAGCCCGCGGCGTCCTCTCCATGGCCGGCGGACCAGCATCCCACTCCGTTTGGCGGAGGATCCTACCGCGCCGACTCCACGGAGGTTCCCGATTCTTCCCGTTAGCTAAATAAACCATGGAAACTGACGTTCAATACGATTCTGTTTGATTTCTTTTTCGCATCTCAGGTTTCTCGAGAGGAGGAAAAGAGGAATCTAATACGATTCATCCTACTGCTGTTATTCATCCCGGTGCGATTATCGGGCAGGTCTCTTTTCTCTTATCTTTACTTCCCTCCCGATTTGGTGTGATATCTTTGTTAGCTGTTGTTCGATTCATGCTGGTTTTGATAATTGGATACATTCTTTGGTTCCGTCGTGCCAATGTCACGATCTTTGGCTACCCGCATAAATACCCATAGAAACATTTCCGCCCAAATAATGAATCACACTGCTAATAGTGAAATAGGTAATCAAAAAGAGAATTTTTTGGTACATCAGGGGGTGCTTGGCACGGGGAATTGCTGTTCCGCTTAAACCTCATACAGAAGAGGGTATTCCCATCAATTATTATTTCCAATATAATTCAATGGTTCAGCGTTCCGGTTAGCATAGAAACGGACGGAGTGATAAATTATCGTTCCCAAGTCCTTCATTCCACCGGAACAAAAAGTATCCGTTGAGTTTGAAATATGGACAGTGGATAGAAATGGATGGATCCTGAACGATGCCAAACACCCCCTTAATTGCTTCATGAATCTGAGTATGCACTCATCAGTTGGTGTTCCATCAATGCACGAAGAAACCTGTTTGCAATTTACGATTAGAGGCAACCACTTGATATACTTATATATATTTGCATTTAATTATTGCAAGAATGATGTATTTTCACGTCGTCACCTTTAATATTAGGATTTGATTATGCGATTGCAGTTCGATTAGTATCGATGCTCCAGGATTTTTTCTTCTTCATATTTCTTGAGTGCCACCTCGTTTTTATTTTATTGTAATCATTATTTGATCCACGGTTGATTTAATAGTCCACGCGCCTACAGTTGTGCAGCTGAACCTAGTTATTTTGAACGAAAACAAACTTAGAAAAAAAAAAAAAATCGATTCACGTAAATCCGATTGTGTTGTAGAATATTGGGGGGTGTTTGGTATGTGGAACCACTGTTCTCCTTAATCCTCTTCCATAAGAGGGTATTACCGTCAATTACTGTTTCTAATGTAATTTGATGGTCCAACGTTCCGGTTGGCATAGAAACACATGGAGTGATATTTGATAGTTCTCAAGTCCTTCATTCCATCCGTTAATTTCAAATCATGAAACTGGGAATGGAAACAAATTGTTCTGGAATGATGCGAAACACCCCCTAGATATCTATCATTGTGAATTTTCTGAAATACAATAATGCACACTGCACAGGCGTAAAATAAATCACAAACTATTACTGAATAGTACAATGGTACAAAGCTATGCAAGACCCCTAAGGAACTCGGATGTCACAAGATATATGCAGATATGGTATGATGTTTGATCGATACTTTAAATCTTATATAATGTCTATTGTATGTTTCTGTTTTGGTTTCTTTGAAAGACTTACGAGATGAATTGTGCTAAAAATTGCAATATGATGGTTTAGATACCAATTCAATCAAGTGAATCATTGCTTCTTAATCCAAAATAAAAAAAAGCATGACCAAGTAATATACCTCCTACTTCTAAGTTCCAACTCAAAAACTGTCAAGGTGAAACCTGTTGTAGCTCGTGTGTTCTTAGCGTGGATTTTCTGTATTAACATTAATAAAGATGACTTTGGTTATTGCTTTAATTAGAATACTACTATGGTATATGATAATTCTCATATAATAAAAGGACCCTAGGGAACACAGTAGGCCACTGAGGCGCATGGAGGATCCATGCTTGGGAGACCCAGTGGACCAGTTTTGTGTAGACCTAGAATTAGTTCACAGCTTAGGTGATGCCGGTTGCTTCACCGAGAACAAGCTGTTGGCAGGTAGAGGATGTGATGAAGTCTCCACCACGGGAACGTGGGATTCCCATTCACCTGACCAAGCACGATGATCGTGTTGAACAGGAACCAAGACGGTGCACAGTTCAGTGATTCAGACACTGGTGCATAAACCGTCTTACTACTATAGATAATCTGTCCTTAACCCTGAGGGACCATGTACACTGGGCCAACCAGTTGTGTGGTGCTTTGATGTGCCAACGTGTGCAGGCCTTCCATAGTCCAATACCACGGTACGTTGGGTTACCCGGCTGGCATTTGAGTGACATGTAATCCCTACAGGTTATCCGACGTCCAGTGTTGGATGGGTGCGGTTTGATGAGTCAATCTGTCCACACAGTTAACCCAGACCTGGTGGTTGTCAGTATGACTAACGATGTTCCGGATGCTAGGCATAGCACCGGAAGGTGTGTGGTGTTATAGATGACAAGTCATCAAACCCTAGTCAGATGATCGATCGAGATCTGACGGTGCTCCCCACCGCCCGAGTCGTATCATGGCACCAGTAATAGGAGGGACTAAGGATTATCGGAGTATAGTAGAGAACAGGGTTACGAGGGAGTAACATAAGTTTAGGATCACTAGAGTTCAACTCGCGTCGCACTCTGGGTGGTTACGCGGGTTAATCGGATTAGGGCTGATTAACGGAACTTTCGGTGTCACCGGAACAGTTAATCAGGGATCCGGTTGGAGCTAGAGATCCCGAACCCTGAAGGTTCCACCCTGTCGTTGCGTATAGGAATTGTTCCCCGACCTAGTTGGATACGTTGGATGCAAAGTAGCGCGATGGAGCGCAAACCCGGAGCCAAAGAACCTAATTCACATATGTTACGGGCCGTAGGGATATTTTGGTAAATACTGAAATATGGCTCAGAACATATTGAATATGGATCTTAGATTGAGCGGAATAATTCCAGGAGCTCACAGGCGCTGACGGAACTCGATTCCGAGTAGCGCATCTCACTCAGTCTCACTTTCAGTTTTTCGCTTTTCGTGAAGGGCGTTTTCGTCCGGACTTCACGATAGACACCCGAAAGACCTAAATCCGATCCCCCCTCATCCCTATCCACCTAAGGGCCGGCCCTAGGCTCCTTGGAGCCATGGGAGACCGGCCCTCTAAAGGGAATAGAGAGGGGAGGGGCCGGCCCAAGTGCCTCCCTCTCCTTTGTGGCCGAACCTATCATCCCTTCTCCCTCTTTGTGGTTTCGGCCAAGGAAAAGAGAGAAAGAAGAAGGGAGAAGGAAGAGGAAGGAAGGAGAAGGAAGAAAGGAGAAAGAGGAGGAGAAAATCTCGCAGCTCGCCATCGTCTTCGCAACGGATTCCTCCGTCGGTTCGAAATCCCTGCACTCAGAGACGGGATTTCGAGGATTTTTCAATTCGCAAAGGACAAGGTGCTATCCGACAGTTTCTCTTGCGATTCAAGTGCGGTTCTTCATCGTTCCGTAATCTCCGGATCATAGATCCATAAGGTATGATGAATCTAAACATCTAAGTAAATGCATGCATATCTTTCGTAGATCGTAATATGCCTCTAGGGTGTCCGCACATATGCTAAGATCATAGATTTGCATGTAGATTGTTTTTTTATCACGAATTGTAATGAAACATACACCGTATGATCTTTGGATCTTTCTTTTTGCTTTCGCTGCGACTCCGATACACTGATCCAATTCCAACAATTGGTATCAGAGCACGCTTTGGTGTATGTTTCATGCATGAATTCGTGAAAACATCATGTGAATATATGATGGCATATGTTTTCGTCGGGGTTCGGCGTAGATCATGCATATGGATTGTGCTATGTATCGTTTTTTTGCAGGTGCTGCGCTGAATAGTAATCTGTGATTGCATGCATCCGGGGGTCAGACCCCGGATTTAATTTTGATTGATTATTATTGTGGATTGTAAGGCTCTGGATGGGCGAGGGTGGGGGTTGACCATTCTCGGTTTCCTGGCCATGTTTCTAGGATTGTCTTCTTTTCTTTCTAGCGAAATTGTACACGAACGAGCACTTGCTCGGAGCGTGTTAGTTTTTCGGTCACAGGAAGAAGGAGATGATGCTACATTAACGGTTCGGGCAAGCGGTACCATGGCGTGCAAAGACCCGGCGAAAGCGTGTACGTTGGCGATGAAAGGGATCATCGTCAGAGATCGTGCAGAACGGAAGAGCGGGATATCTTGGCTGTGCTATTCAGGTTCAGGGGTCGGACCCTGGACTTGATTCAGTTTGGATGTTTTTCTGTTGTTTCTCTTTATTCAGTATTTAGAGAACCCCGATGATAATGTGATTATCATTCTTGCTTGTGAGTTAATCTCTAGATCAGGCTTAGGGTTAGTACTAAAATTATGGATTCATCGGTGTCTCTATATGCTTCTAACACGTGCGAATCCGGTGGCTAGCTAAAAGGAAAGGCGGTAACCGCCCTCGTGGTAGTTCAGGTAGCCAAGTACTGTGCACCGAGATAGACGCAGTGTTAGATTTATTTAGAGATAATTAACTAATGTCTCCATAAGAAGTATGATAACCCTAGTGGGGTGCCCTTTCCCCACGTGGTACTAGCGACCAAGTTAGGTTAGGATTTCACTGTGTGATACCCTTTTCTAGATGACGTTTGATGGTAGTATGAACTCATTACGATTTGGTTATGCCACCATTAGGTTGAGGTCCGACGGAGGTTGTCGGATGTCCCTATTTGGCCAGTATCGAAACCTGTAATGAGATGAGGTCTACTTTGACATCAGGCATCAAATTGTGAACGAGGCGTCATCGTAGTGGGAGTCCTTTCCACGTTGACCTTAGGCTAGGCTCCAGATCTTAGGATTGTGGGTGAACTAGTGAAGTATCGGGATCCTTGGAATCTATGTAATGTGATCCTTGCAAGAAAGGCGAAAGCTGAGTATTCAAAGTAGGGACTATGATATTTTCCGAGGATACTAATGCTTTGCGGGAAGGTTTGTAATCCTAGTGGGAGCACGGTAGATCAGGGTCTAAGTCTAGGAGGTCGTGACCTATCTAGATATGCATAAAACCTCATAAAGAAGGGATATGTAAGAGTTCCTTCCAAAGAGGAGCCCCTGGCCTCCACAATCAACCGGCTAAGGGTCTGGGTGGGAGGTACGCAGTTCGATATTCCCACCGGGTGAGAGCTGTGTTTCCTTCCATGCTGGTTCGCCTAGTGGTTTCCTTCGGGACATGGCGGATGCCGGTGGCAGTGGGTGACGGTTTTATCCTGTACCGCGGGAGCCTATGAACCCCCCTGCCGACACCACCTAGATTTGTGGGAAGCATCCGAAAGCTTGTGTGAAGCCGCTGTTGCTGCGCACGCGGGTCACATAAAGCTGGCCAAAAGGAGACTGGGAGGTCTTTCAGTTTGCCGTGGGTAATTCTGATGAAGACTGGGTCGTAAAAACCCCGTTGGCAGAAGTGGTTGCATGCTCTCACCGAGATGCTGTCTCCAATTCAGAGCCGATAGTCTCAGTGCTCGAGCCCAGGGAATTTAGATTCCTGGATGTCTCCACTTGAGGTGGTGAGGTGGTAAAGACATAGCGGCTGGAGTAGATATTATCTATTTCTAAATTCCATGAAATAGATTGTAGTAGACCCTAACTATTGCTTTAAACCATTGTTTACAGAAATCATGACCAAGCTCGACCCCCTTGCCTCCATACTTAATGATAACAAACTTACGGGACCAAACTACGAGGACTGGAAGCGTAACCTAATGCTCGTCCTAAGGGTTGGTAAACACACAATTGCCCTAAGTACCCCTCAACCGGCCATACCGGGACCAAGTGCAATTGAGGCCCAGTTAAAGGAATGGAAAGACTGGCTAGATGCTGATGAGATGTACAAGTGCTACATTGTGGCATCCTTGCAGACCGTCCTTCAGAAGCAAGTCGAAGACATGGCCTTTGCTTCAGACATGATGCTTTACCTGAAGGAAATGTTCGAGGGTCGTAGTCGGGTAACTCGTTACCTGACCATCAAGAAATTAGTGTCCACGAAGATGGCAGAGGGGACTTTAGTTCGGGATCATATGCTGAAGTTGTTTGGCTATGTGAACGAGCTTGGTTCCTTCGATGTCATCTTGGATGCAGAGATCCAGACTGACATTTTCCTCGCGTCTCTGTCAGGAGCGTTTGAGGGCTTCGTTACCAACTTCAACCTTAACCGGTTGGAGATGTCTAACACAGAACTCCTAGCGGCGCTTCAGGCGTTAGAGGACGGGATGAAGGCAGGAGCCCAATCCCTAAACGTGGAGCGAAATTCTTCTCTGAAAGCCAAGGGCAAGTTTCAGAAAAGAAAGTCTAAGAAGCCCGTGAAGATGGGCTAGGTGCAGTTGCAGGTTCCCAAGCAGAATGGTCCGGCGAAGTCCAAAAAAAAATGTTTCCGATGCGGCAAGAAGGGGCACTGGAAGGGCGACTGCCGCGCGGCTCCCAAGAAGGCTGAGACAAGTATATCTCAAATCCACATAGTGGAATCCCTTGTAGCATCCAGTTGTTCTCCAGTTTCATGGATTGTGGATTCTGGTTCCACTAACCATGCTTGCAATAATTTGCAGGGGTTCAAGGAGACAAGAGAACTGGGTGATGGGAAGATAATCCTAAGCATGGGAACTGAGGCTGTGGCAAAGGCTGAAGCAGTTGGAGATGTCATCTTACAGTTCCTTGATGGAAGAAGTTTATTACTTAGAGACATACTTTATGTACCGTCCTTGAGACGTAATTTAATTTCTGTTTCCTTATTGAATAATGAAGGTTTTTCAGTTTTATTTGATGCTTCTGGTGTGTCAATTAAATTGAATGGTTCCTTTGTTTGTAAGGGAAAGATACAGAATGGTCTCTATGTAATTAACTCCAATCATAAGCAGGATAACATAACTGAAGCTTGTGTGATTAATTCATCTAAAAGGAAAAATCCCTCAGATAATCCAACACTCCTTTGGCATCTAAGGCTTGGACACATAGCCTCAGATAGGATTCATAGGTTGGTTAAGGTAGGACTCTTAAGTCCAAATGTTTCAGAAAGCCTACCGACGTGTGAGTCTTGCCTGGAAGGCAAGATGACTAAAAGGTCTTTTCAAGCCAAAGATAGCAGATCTAAGGAGGTATTGGAGTTGGTACACACTGATGTATGTGGGCCCATAAGTGTCCGTGCTATAGGGGGCTTCGAGTATTTCGTCACCTTCACGGATGATCACTCGAGGTTTGGATACATATACCTAATGCGGCGGAAGTCTGAATCCTTTGATAAGTTCAAGGAGTTCAGAGCTGAAGCAGAAAGGCAGACGGGTAAAAGTATCAAGTCTCTTCGATCGGATCGAGGAGGCGAATACCTATCGGATGAATTTATTGGGTACCTGTGTGAGTATGGGATCGTATCCCAGTTGACTGCACCAGGGACACCACAACAGAACGGTGTATCTGAGAGGAGAAACCGAACTTTGTTAGACATGGTTCGGACTATGATGAGTTATGCAACATTGCCACCTAGTTTTTGGGGATATGCCCTAGAGACGGCAGCATATACTTTGAACTTTGTTCCATCAAAGTCAGTACCCCTAACTCCTTGGGAGCTGTGGTTGAAGCGAAAGCCAAGCCTACAACACTTTAGGATTTGGGGTTGTCCAGCACATGTGCGGAAGGACAAACGAGATAAGATGGAGTCAAAAACTAAGGTATGTCTGTTCGTTGGGTATCCAAAAGGGACAAAGGGTGGTCTATTTTATGATCCTGAGGAAAGAAAGGTTGTCGTCTCGACGAACGCCGTATTCCTGGAGCAGGATTATTTAATAGACCATAAGCCCACCAGTAAAGTAGTTCTTGAAGAATTGCTTGGTACTGATGGGAGTACGCAGACAGAAAACGTAGTGGGAGCCGATACCACTAATATTAACAGTACTGTAGAATCGACTCCTATGGAACCACCGTAGGTTCGTCGCAGTGGGAGGACCACAAGTGCTTCTGATAGATACATTGGAGAAGCCTTTATGGTTGATCCAGAGTTTCAGGAGAATGATCCTCTGAACTATGACGAAGCGATGATATTCACTGACCATGCAGCATGGCAGGAAGCCATGGAGGCAGAACTGACATCGATGTCCCAAAACTCGGTCTGGACACTTATAACACCACCTCACAACATTAAACCTGTTGGGTGTAAGTGGGTGTACAAAAGGAAAAAAGGTCCGGATGGTACCGTTGAGACTTACAAATCTAGACTAGTAGCTAAGGGTAATACCCAGCGAGAATGGATCGACTATGACGAAACCTTTTCGGCAGTGGCTATGCTTAAGTCTATCCGGATCCTCTTGTCCATTGCAGCCCATTATGATTGGGAGATCTGGCAAATGGACCTCAAGACCGCATTCCTCAACGGGGATTTGGAAGAAGACATCTACATGTCTCAGCCTCCAGGCTTTGTCGCAAAAGGTTAGGAAGGTCTGGTGTGCAAGTTGCAAAGGTCCATTTATGGACTGAAGCAAATATCCAGAAGTTGGAACATGCGTTTTGATCAGGCTATCCAGTCTTATGGATTTGAACAAAACGTGGATGAACCATGTGTTTATAAAAGGAGCGATAAGACTGCAGTAGTTTTTCTAGTGCTTTACGTAGACGATATCCTGCTCATCGGAAACGATGTTGGAACGTTGTCTACAGTGAAGGTGTGGTTATCCTCTCAATTTGACATGAAAGACCTGGGTGAAGCGAGTTATGTTCTGGGGATCAAGGTAACTCGAGATCGCCAGAACAAGATTCTCTCGCTGTCACAGTCAGCCTACATAGATACTATCTTGGTCAGATTCATTATGCACAACTCCAAGAAGGGACTGGTTCCATTCAGACATGGAATGAAATTGTCCAAGGATCAGGGTCCTAAGACTCCTGAGGAGAGGGCAGAGATGCAGAAGATACCTTATGCTTCGGCTGTAGGGAGTCTGATATATGCCATGCAGTGCACGAGACCAGATATATGCTATGCAGTAGGCATAATGGGCAGGTATCAGTCAAATCCGGGTTCAGGGCACTGGACTGCTGTGAAAAGTATACTCAAGTATCTCCGTAGGACGAGAGATTATGAGTTAATTTACTCTTCACAGGAACTGATGCCGATTGGATATACGGATTCTGACTTTGCGTCAGATCCGGAATCCAGGAGATGACGTCAGGGTTTGTGTTTTCATTAGGAGGAGGAGCTGTCAGTTGGAGGAGCGTGAAGCAGGGATGCATCGCGGATTCGACGACAGAGGCTGAGTACGTTGCGGCGTGCGAAGCAGCTAAGGAGGTGGTGTGGCTCAAGAAGTTCCTCACGGACTTAGGATGCGTACCGGGAGCTCAAGATCCTATTGTCCTTTACTGTGACAATAGTGGAGCGGTAACACAATCCAAGGAGCCAAGATATCATCAGAAGAGCAAGCATATCGAGCGGAAATACTACATTATCCGGGACTTGCAGAAGCGAGGGGAGGTTGCAGTGACTCAGGTGGCGTCTGCAGATAACATGGCGGACCCTTTCACAAAGGCGTTACCGACCAAGGCTTTTGAGAAGCACGTGGATGCCATGGGAGTTAAGACTGTTGTTCCCTGCTAGGCCAAGTGGGAGATTGTTGTAGCTCGTGTGTCCTTAGCGTGGATTTTCTGTATTAACATTAATAAAGATGACTTTGGTTATTGCTTTAATTAGAATACTACTATGGTATATGATAATTCTCATATAATAAAAGGACCCTAGGGAACACAGTAGGCCACTGAGGCGCATCGAGGATCCATGTTTGGGAGACCCAGTGGACCAGTTCTGTGTAGACCTAGAACTAGTTCACAGCTTAGGTGATGCCGGTCGCTTCACCGAGAACAAGCTGTTGGCAGGTAGAGGATGTGATGAAGTCTCCACCACGGGAACGTGGGATTCTCATTCACCTGACCAAGCACGATGATCGTGTTGAATAGGAACCAAGCCGGTGCACAGTTCAGTGATTCAGACACTGGTGCATAAACCGTCTTACTACTATAGATAATCTGTCCTTAACCCTGAGGGACCATGTACACTGGGCCAACCAGTTGTGTGGTGCTTTGATGTGCCAACGTGTGCTGGCCTTCCATAGTCCAATACCACGGTACGTTGGGTTACCCGGCTGACGCTTGAGTGACATGTAATCCCTACAGGTTATCCGACGTCCAGTGTTGGATGGGTGCGGTTTGATGAGTCAATTTGTCCACACAGTTAACCCAGACCTGGTGGTTGTCAGTATGACTGACGATGTTCCGGATGCTAGGCATAGCACCGGAAGGTGTGTGGTGTTATAGATGACAAGTCATCAAACCCTAGTCAGATGATCGATCGGGATCTGACGGTGCTCCCCACCGCCCGAGTCGTATCATGGCACCAGTAATAGAAGGGACTAAGGATTATCGGAGTATAGTAGAGAACAGGGTTACGAGGGAGTAATATAAGTTTAGGATCACTAGAGTTCAACTCGCGTCGCACTCTGGGTGGCTACGCGGGTTAATCGGATTAGAGATGATTAACGGAACTTTCGGTGTCACCGGAACAGTTAATCAGGGATCCGGTTGGAGCTAGAGATCCCGAACCCTGAAGGTTCCACCTTGTCGTTGCGTATAGGAATTGTTCCCCGACCTAGTTGGATACGTTGGATGCGAAGTAGCGCGATGGAGCGCAAGCCCGGAGCCAAAGAACCTAATTCCCATATGTTACGGGCCGTAGGGGTATTTTGGTAAATACTGAAATATGGCTCAGAACATATTGAATATGGATCTTAGATTGAGCGGAATAATTCCAGGAGCTCATAGGCGCTGACGGAACTCGATTCCGAGTAGCGCACCTCACTCAGTCTCACTTTCAGTTTTCCGCTTTTCGTGAAGGGCGTTTTCGTCCGGACTTCATGATAGACACCCGGAAGACCTAAATCCGATCCCCCCTCATCCCTATCCACCTAAGGGCCGGCCCTAGGCTCCTTGGAGCCATGGGAGACCGGCCCTATAAAGGGAATAGAGAGGGGAGGGGCCGGCCCAAGTGCCTCCCTCTCCTTTGTGGCCGAACCTATCATCCCCTCTCCCTCTTTGTGGTTTCGGCCAAGGAAAAGAGAGGAAGAAGAAGGGAGAAGGAAGAGGAATGAAGGAGAAGGAAGAAAGGAGAAAGAGGAGGAGAAAATCTCGCGGTTCGCCATCGTCTTCGCAACGGATTCCTCCGTCGGCTCGAAATCCCTGCACTTAGAGACGAGATTTCGAGGATTCTTCAATTCGCAAAGGACAAGGTGCTATCCGACAGTTTCCCTTGCGATTCAAGTGCGGTTCTTCATCGTTCCGTAATCTCCGGATCATAGATCCATAAGGTATGATGAATCTAAACATCTAAGTAGATGCATGCATGTCTTCCGTAGATCGTAGTATGCCTCTAGGGTGTCCGCACATATGCTAAGATCATAGATTTGCATGTAGATTGTTTTTTTATCACGAATTGTAATGAAACATACACCGTATGATCTTCGGATCTTTCTTTTTGCTTCCGCTGCGACTCCGATACACGGATCCAATTCCAACAAAACCAGTCAACATAGTTAGCACCCAAGCTTCACAGCAGCTATGGATAATTTTGAGTTTGTTTGTAGTTTGTCATCTAGAAAGCTTATTATATTGATAGTAAACCAGATTGTACTGCCTTTGGCATTGTTGTTTGCAGGATGTTTTTGTTGGTCCTTTTTGTACGATTGGATCTGCTGTAAGGATTGGTAATGCTTGTCAATTACACCCGGGGAGCCATGTCAAGGGAGATACAGAGTTGGGGGAAAATTGCATTTTACTAAAGTAAGTTGCAATAATATTCTGAGTTTTTGTGTGTTTTAAATGGGATGTCTCTAGAAATAGACTTAAAGAAGTTGCATCATGTTGAATGTTTTGACTCTTAATTTTTAATTGATGCATAGAGTGCAGTCTTTTGCTGTCCTGTTGCTGTTTTAACTTGTTGTACCGACCCATTGGCATCCTCATCCACTGAGTCTTATCCTATTAAGACGGTTTGAGTAGGGAGTTTGACTCTGATTAAGAAGGTTACACAATACTATGGGGAAAATTATGCACCGATTGTCAATCTGACGTCAACTCTCTAGGATAGGTGCCGTAAACACCCATGTAACAAGAGAGGGGCCTGTCGAGAAATCTAGAAAGCTATTTTGCAGGTAGTTCGCCCTACCTTATTGGTTACACAATTTAAGCTTATGCAACCGGAGAGCTACACTTGAGATTTCCTAGACTAAGAAAAAATATAGACCACAAGGGTAGAAAGCAATTGTTTTTATAGGAAACTGCATTCTGTCTCCAACACAAATATAAACGAAAAGCTGAAATTCCTCTATTGCTCAATATCAAAAATGTAAAA
This sequence comes from Chamaelirium japonicum, assembly GCA_947650365.1. NCBI lineage: Eukaryota > Viridiplantae > Streptophyta > Magnoliopsida > Liliales > Melanthiaceae > Chamaelirium > Chamaelirium japonicum. Next base: position 68,205,905 of record OX393556.1, on the reverse strand, counting down.
TGCTTACAGACTGAAACATATAATATTAAAATTTTTTTTGGTAGAAAATGTTAACACTTTTAAATCATCATTTGGAAGGATTTCTAAATTGTGACACATGGATTGTGAACACGTGAAAACATAATTTTCTCCAATTCTTAGCCTGTACATTTGGTGATTATTTGGAGAGAGAGCTCTAGTTTTAAGATACTAAAAAAATTATATAAGAACTATAACCATGGTTAGTCAAATTGCGCCTGACCAGTTTCAGCTGCCTTTGGCGGGTTATGGCCAAATATGAGTCAGATTAGGTGACTAGGTGCAACATCTGCTGCTATCTGGTTCTTATAACGCTGGACCTTAATTCAAGCAATTTCAAATTTCAGAAGTTCTTTTATGTTTATGTGCTACTTTTGTTTTTCCCGTTGAAGTTTTATGCACTGCAAACTTTTTTTGATAAATTTATGTGCTATTGCTTTTACTGTCTTAATTGTTTATGTAGTGGAACTCGAAAATATTTATAAGTGCTGTTATTGTTGGCCAGATCTGCTTGAGTCCCTTCATTCATCGTTGTAGTTATTACTCTTGTTTTGGAGCTTGAAATTTTTAGGCAGTGGTGCTATTGTTGGTGCAGATCTGCCTGGTCGAACAATCATTGGAAGTAATAATGTTATTGGACACCACGCTGTGATTGGAGTGAAGTGTCAAGATTTAAAATACAAGGTTGTTACCTTTCTAGTTTCAAGCCATGTGAAGCTGTGCTGATATTAACTGATTTCTTTGTGTCACTTATATTGTTATTTACTTTTCAGACCACAGTGAAATTCTGATACTTCTTAGTTCAGAAGGATTTTATGAAATAATATATAATTTTGTTTTGTCTGGAAGTCTTTGCTTTCTGTACTCATATTATACTTGAGAATTTATGTTCTTACAAATCTAATTGTACTTAGCAAGATTATAAATTGCAATGAACTCATTAGAGCTCGTACACGAGAAGGCTCATCAGGCTATGACCTTACTTACATGGTGGGCTTTCCACATCGATAAGAATCAACTCTGTTTATCATGATTCAGAACACGTAAATTATCTAAAAGCAAAGAATCACATGGTTTGATGGTTTTTAGTGATGCAACAAGTGCTCACTGTCACTGAATGGATGGTGGGCCTGGTGGCATAATTGAGAACGAACACCCCACACCATTGGTCATATACTCGAAACATCTTGAAAGTCATATGGACCAAAATTGAAAAGAAAAGGTTGGATAAGTCCAAACTGTGCCAATTCAGAATGTTTATCTTGTTATTAAAACCCTCCATTTACTTTGTAGTGCATAAGTATGAAAGATCAAAATCTGGTCTACGTGTTAGATTTAGGTTTAAGATAGGGTTTTATTCGACCCGGCTTCTATTTTTGAGTCCTTGGAATTTGGTTTCACTCTTCAGGAATATTTTGTAAATTTCAGAAAGTCTTTAGTTGGATGGTTACACTTTGCTTTAATAGTTTGAGGATCTTCTAAACAATGACAACTTATGGGAACCCATCATTTGGATCATCAGAGAGCACACATGCCTGGTGGAGTCAGATGCATTACTCGTTGGCGCTGGTGGTGTTCTTAGCCAGGTTGAAGGCTGAAGGCGCTTAACGGCGCAAAGTGCTTGTAATCCGTCTACAACTTGAAGTTCTGTGCCATCTAAGCAACTGTTTACTGCCAGAAACGTTATCTTTTCCATTGGGAGATCATCATATTCTTAGAACATGAAGCTCTTCGATAAATTCATTCTTACATGAAACTAGGTTATTACAGTATGTGTGTGGCAGACGCTTAGTGGCCAAACAAAATGTAAGTTTGGAGGGCAGAACAAAGTGGTAGACGCTTAGAGGCTGAGGGCTCTATTGCTCGTCTTCATTAAAAATCAGGTTGTGGGCTTCGAAGAGACCAGGCCTCTATGTGGCTGACCCGGCAAATTATAAAATACTTGCAAGTTGCATTGTCGCAGTCATATTCTTCTTTTACTTTGCATTATGGGTTTACCCCAAATTCTCAAGGAGGTACATGGAGATCTTGATGGTCATTTTGGAGAGATAAGACCTTAGCCATGGTGTCTGAACATTATTATGCAAATGGTGACGGATGTTGACCATATGATGAACATATGTTTGTCTATATGCCAAGAAGGGATGAATACAGAATTATATACATCGCTTCCCATAGCAGAAACTTTGTGAGTACACACTGTGGATTTTGTTTTGGGATTGTCACAGACAACTAGACACTATGATTCCATATTCTTGACGTAGATCGATTTTTCATGATGACTAGCTTCCATTCCATGTGCGGACAACAAATATTTGTCATATAACTCATATTTTATTTAAGATGATTCCCTGTTAACATGATGTTATATGCACTATTGTTTTGATGGTGATGCCAACTTTCTATAATATAAGCTAAGGGGCATTTTACTGTAGCGACTACAGTACTAAGGATAGCCCCTATCTCATTCACAGTCATTCCCAAGTGCGGCAAACCGATCGAATGACTATACAATCGTGTGGGGGGTGGGTGGGTTGGGGGGTGGGGGGGTGTTGATGTCCCTCCCAATGTTGCCGGGGTTAGCACTAGTTCATGGATTTTTTTTGTGGACTCTGTGGCATAGTTACTAAGTCGGAAGTCAGGAAAAAACCGGCTAGCGGAGAAGTCAAAAAAAATTGGGAAAAAGTCGGAAAGGTCGGGAAACAAACGATAAAATTTTAGGACATATGTATACATAGATGTTACAATAGGTTTTTATGGCAATACATGATGGGATTAAAACGAAATTAATCGGGATTAAAATGTGTAAATCGGGATTAAAATGTGAAAATCGTGATTTTTTCATAAAATTGTGACTTTTTCAAAAAAGTCGGAAAAGAGTCGTGTAGCGAACGTTTATTGAATAAGTCGTTTTTTAATCGAGACTTATTCAAAAAATCAGAGTTTTTGGTAACAGAGCTCTGTGGAAGAAGCATAATACTAACGATTGAGTTACCAATCAAGCCTGAAGAATTTATTATATTGCATCGTGGGGGATATCATGTCATGGAGGGTACTGTTCTATTGTGGGCTAAATTTGCCTGCAATAAAATTTTACATCGTTTCACTCGTAGTGGAATATAGGTATAAACCGCCACTTGTTGCTTTCGTATCATTAAAATTAGATATATAGAGTAGTGAGGATGCAAAGATTTATGCAGTTCATATTCAAAGAATTCATGAGGACTGAGGAGTATTTGGGATATACATATGAAGGTCAAAGAATCTAACCAAAGATATATGATCATTGTCTACATGCGAAAGAAAAAATATCCTTGGGAGTACCTATCACAAATTGAACTCCAATAATTTTTTTCCCTTCACGATTATAAAGGTTGGAAGTACCTACTTGACATATTTTCTTGATGGTCTTAATATCAACCCCATATCAATGTTATTGATTTCTACAACTACCATGAGTTTGATGAAGATGCAGAAGAAAGGGATTATATGGAAATTGAGCATAGAAGTTGTAGCAAAAACGATTGTATGGAAATTGAGCATATTTCTCGAAAGACAAGGGAATTGTAGAAGCGGTCTTAGACATGCGTAAGGTGACCTCAATACGTGGTCATCCTTATTGGAACTTCCTAATCAAGTGGCTAGGAGAGCACCCAAGAGAGAGCATATGAATCAATGAAGAGGAGTTGAAGAGGATTGACCCATTATGCATGAGTAATATGACCGCTATTCCTTTTAAGGTTGAGCCTTTCCCAACTCAAGGTATTTGATGCAGGAGCATCATTAGTCCATCCACGGGGCATCTAAGATAATGAATTGGAGGTCCTTGCGGCCCATTATTATTATTTTTATTTTTGCCTCTGAGTGAGATCTTTATTTATTTATTTAGAAACATATAGGTTTTAATGTAAAACGAAATTAAGGGTTTTCCTGCAAAATAGCGGGATGCCAACTCATAAGCCGCAAACACACCCCTTCTTTAGAATAAGGAAGTTGGTTGGAGTAGAAAAAAAAAACAGGGAAGGAGTCCCAAACCCCTCCTCAAAGAGAGGAGTCCTGATCTAGTGGGTGGAGGCCACGAGACTCTTGTGGATAGGAGTCCAGGGATCTCCTGTGGATTTTTGTAGAAGGGAGTCCGTCTTATATCTTCATTCATAAAGTTGTTCTCTTATCCTATTTACTAGAAACCTGCAGAAAAGGTCATAAAAAATAAGAAAAATAGAGAGAGAAAATAAGTAGTTGGTAGGAGACCATTTGCCCCCAACTCCTGTTCTTTTCTTTTAGTTTTAACCTTGTCATACTTGTTCATATAAACGTGGAGGGTCTTCACTTGTAAAGCAATTTTTATAGGTTTAATTTTAGGTTAGCTTTATTTTATTATGAACTTTATTAAATTAGTCCATTAATGGCTGTTTGCTCCTCATCTTTTTATTTGCTCTTTGATTGTTTGGGCATCTTGCCTCGACCTTTTCTTCCTCAATCTTGAGTTTGATCACTTCATAATAGGGCTTTTTTTTGCCGTGCGTTTTTTTGTCCTTCACACACCAAGGACATTCATTTTTGGTTTGTAGATAGTGGGATTTTATAATTTAGAGGGCATATCTTGTATTTTCCTATGATCCTCTCTTTAAAACACACTCACAAGCGCGCGCGCGCATACACACACACACACACACAGAGAGAGAGAGAGAGAGAGAGAGAGAGAGAGAGAGAGAGAGAGAGAGAGAGAGAGTTTATCCATTCAGAGTCTTGCATCTTTTGCCAAAGCATTTTTTGCTTGGGAAACAAAAATTACTGACAATAGTTTAATCATTAAAATAGAGATGAATGTTTAATATATATATTTATAATGTCTGAAAAAGCTATTATTCTTAAATAATCTCTGTCTTACTTTATTTGCTTTCTATTCCTGGTTATTTCCCTTCACAAGGAAAAACGTTTCTAGCATTTAGGTCCATCAAACATGTAGAATTATTGGTGAGGGCATCTGGGTCTATCAAACTTGGGTGAGATCCAGATTTTACAACGCATGCATCTTTTGGCATGGGATTATGTACTTGATAGCCACTTTATAATTTTTGATGATGCTTCTAAATAGGGTTGCAGATCTTGGAAGTAAGGTTGGATATGAGGTGGTCTCGGGATTGCTGTGGCTACCCTTGGCCCAACATAATTTCGTTATTTGCATGCCCACATTGTCATTTGTTAAACCCGTGTTGGCCCAAGTCCTGGAATGGCAGGCCTTTGTTCAATATTTGATCCAACCCTAATCAGCCAGATGTCACCATGATCAATCTGATTATTCGACAGTTTTTCCCATTCAAGTGAAATTCTAGCATATATTAGGTCATGTAAATATTTATTTGTTGGAAGTTGATTGCAATGAAAGGTTTCTCTGCTATACTGCATGCACACATATTGGTCAGGTTTTACTGGGTCTATTAGGCTTATGAGCTACTGGCCTAAGCTTGGCCTGAACTCAAGCTGGAAAGTTTTCTCATTCGCAAGCTTAGTGCAAATTAGCAATACCTTGATGAAACCCACCTAAAATGCGGGCAGAGGCAGGCATCCGAGCCATGGGATGGCCTAACCAATTTCTTTTTTGATCAGTACTCAGTGATCTCTATGGTCTTGAAGAGTTGGGGAAAATATGGAGGCATGACTTATTTCCCTAGTTCATGGAGGCCCCTCAAAATAACTCTTGACATTCCACATGATGTTCATTTTAGTTTGTCATGTTAATATGTTATACATTGGTTGATGAGCTTGTTGTGTGGGCTTGCGTCGATAAATTCTCCTTTCCACTGGGGTAATCTACTGTCTGTATATTTTTTTGGTGATTAACATGCTTAATGCAATTGTATTTCATCGTTGATATTATGAGAGAGAGAGAGAGAGAGAGAGAGAGAGAGAGAGAGAGAGAGAGAGAGAGAGAGAGAGAGAGAGAGAGAGAGTAGGGTTTTTTGGAGAAGGAATGGTCTTCTTATTAGGGTAATGAACAACATATAGGTAAGTGTATATACTAAATACATACACGTATCTCTAAGTATATACAAGTATCTCTTGTCCCCGTTCAACTCTAGATGGATCATGCACCATGAATTTGCTAAGTAGCAATTGGAAGTGTGGAGCTGGGTGCGACTTCGTAAAGAAGTCAGCGATCTGCTCTCCAAAGGAAACATAAGGGAGTGAGATAGTCCGGGCTTCATATTGCTCTCGGGAGAAGTAGCAATCAAACTCGATGTGCTTCGTCCTCTCGTGGAAAACGGGTTGATAACGATTTGTATGGCACTTCTGTTATCACAGTAAAGGGTTGTAGGCCCAAAAATTTCAACTCCTGTATCCCTAAGGAAATGCCGCAGGTGAATGATCTCCTTAGTGGTAGAGGCCTTGGCTCGAAACTCTACTTCGGTACTGGAGAGTGAAACAACCTCCTGCTTCTTGTTATGTCATAAAATAAGAGAATCTTCAAGGAACATGTAGTAGCCAGTAGTCGAGCGTCGAGTATCTGGATCCCGGGCCCAGTCAGTATCAGAGTAGGCGCGTAGAACGAGAGATGAAGTTGAGGACAGGAAGAGGGACCGGGTGATGGTGCCTCGACGAAACCTAAGAATCGACAGGAGGGCAGTGTAGTGAGCAGAGTGTGGGGCCTCGACGAACTGGCTGACGATATTGACTATATGAGCAATATCAGGTTTGGTAATGCACAGGTGACCAACTGACATTGACAATAGTGATGGACCCAGATTGTTTGATGTCTAAGAGAGAATCATCAATAGTCTGGATCGGTGAGATGTGTGGTGCTGGCAGACAGTAAGCACAGAAGCATCGGTTGTCATGTGATGCAAGGCCCGAAGTGTAAGATCCAGGTGACAGGAGGACCTGAAAACAATCGGGAGAAGCAGCTGTAGTAACAAGAGGAGCTGCAAGAGTGTAGGTCGCACCAGTAGTACGAGGGGTAGGAGCAGTCTGAGAACACCCTCAAAGCGGAGGGACTCGACAAGTGATCACGGTGCGCAAGTGACATGGAGGCCTATGTGAGGCTCGAGATGGAGGGGCAGGGATGTAAACTGAGAGACCGCATCGGAGAGACAACTGTAAGAGATTAAGAGTCGCTCAAAGAGGAGGCTTGCGAAGGAGAGGGCCGATGACCAGCGAGGGGGTGGATGCGGTAGAGAGGCGTCGCACAAAGGGGCCAGCGATTAGCAAAGACGCAGGCGTGGGAGAAAGGCGCTAGACGAGAAAGGATCGGTGATCGACGAGGGTAGGATGCTTGGCGTGTGGAGTGCACTCGGGGAAGACGACCATGAACACCCTCAAAGCTGAAGAGATGAGGAGCTCGGTGGAAGGCCATAGTGTTAGACGAGGCCATCATCGAGCAACAACGAGGATACGCGAAGGCGAGTGTGGAGGTACCCTCAGAGTCCTCGGGTAGCTGCAGCCATAGTTACCAAGTTGGAAAACGGGAAAAAAAGGGCAAAGGAAAAAATCGGAAAGATACGATGAAAACGGAAAAAACGGAAAAAAAACGTGAAAACATCGAAAAAAACAAAAAAAATCTTAAAAATTATACCAAGTATGTATATATGTCATTTTCCAACATTAAGTAATTAAAAGTTCAAAACATATAGCATATGCGTTTATTGAGCATGAATAAAATAAAACCCGAACCCAATTTAAACCTGGACCAAACCCGATGTGTTTTATACGCGTTTTTTCCGTTTTAAACGCGTATAAAACGCGTACGGAAGTTTTTTTTCAAAAAAACGAGTTTTTTTCCTGTTTACTACATCTTCGGATCGATACGCGTTCTATACGTGTTTTTTTCAAAAAAACGCCCGATTTGGTAACTATGGCTGCAGCAGGGTGCCAAAAACCAGATCTGATGAAAGGCAATAAACCGAGAGTACTGGGGGTGCTAGAGATCGTCAATTTACGGTCTATATTTTTCATGCCAGCCGTTATCGTATCATTCGAGGGCTGCACCATGTCAGCATAGGTAGGCATAGTGGTGATTTGGTTGGTCCGTTCCTCTGAATGTTTTATCACTTGGACATGTATGGTCTCGGTGCTCGTATAAGCATATGATTACAGGAAAAGAAAATGATAATTGGTATCCGGTTCACGTGCCACTTGTGTCGTCAGGGATCACTAGTTCCGGGTGGAAGGGGGGTCCTGAATCTCGGGGGGTGGGGAACGCTTGGAAGTGGATAAGGATAGCCCTTTTTTCTTGAGCTTTTGTTGCATCATATGCGGAAAACCGCACAAGAAAACGATCCTTGACGACACAAGTGGCACGTGGACCAGATACCAACGGTCATTTTCTTTTCCTATAATCATATGCTGACACGAGCGCCGAGACCATGCATGTCCAAGGATAAAACGTCCAAGGGGACGAACCTACCAAATCACCACCATGCCGATGTGGTGCGGCCCTCTACTGATACGATAACAGCTAGCATGAAAAAAACAGACCACAAATTGACGATTAGTCTACTGGTGGGTGCCTGATCCTGACTCTCCTTTACTCAGGTGGATGCCCTATCTCAACACTGTGATCGATATCTTAACACAGCGATGCAGTGCAGAGGAGAACGGGAATTCGGAGAAAGCAGTGCCCGATCCACTCTACAATCAGCACTGTGATCGGGATTTCAACACATCGATCGGGATCTCATCACTGTGATAGGGATCTCAACACATCGATCGGGATCTCAACACTGTGATCGAGTGGCGATAGCGATGCAGTGCAAAGGACCCTGCGACCAAGGTCCAAAAGGGGGAGGCTTCTGCGATCTGCGATCTCGAGGGAAGGGGGGCCAACAGTCTATGCTCGAAGGGAGACACTAGTCGGAGCTCGAGAAAGGAGGCTTCATCGGATCTGCAAGTCAGAGCTCTAGAGCTATTTCATACGAAACTAGATCTATTTCATACGAAACTTTGTCAGCGACGGAGGTCGGAGCTCGAGGGGCTCACGGATCTGCAGGTCAGCGCTCGAGAGGGAGGAGACTCTAGTCGGAGCTGTCGGAGATGGATGAGGAGTTCGAATTTGACGCTCGTCGAAGACCAGACCTCAGATCTGATGTTCGTCAGAGATGAAGGACCTCGTCTAAGAAGATGGAGGTGCTGCGATCTTGGGAGGCTTCGTTGGGATCGGACATCAGATTTGACACTCGTCGGAGATGACGGAGGTTGCTGGAGATCGAATCTCAAGGCACGATGGAGGTGCTCGGAGGAGGATCACCGGCTCGCAGAGGAACCCTGGATTGATAGCTCTGATACCATGAGAGAGAGAGAGAGAGAGAGAGAGAGAGAGAGAGAGTAGGGTTCTGGAAGAAGGAAGTGTCTTCTCATTAGGGCAATGCCACCCAATATATATATATGTGTATATTAAATACATTCAAGTATCTCTAAGTATATACAAGTATTTCTAACGATTAATTTTGTCCCTTGTTTTAGCTAGGGGATGAGTGTTTCCTACACATTGGTGACAACAATGACATTAGGGAGTACACCTCCATTCATCTATCTTCTAAATCAAGTGAAAAAACGGTACGTAAGTAGTGTATGTGAACTTTCTTTAACATATTACTTGTTTCCTGATTAACGTTTGATTGCTAGGTTATTGGTGACAACAATCTTATCATGGGATCTTGTCATATTGCTCATGACTGCAAAGTTGGTAATGGCAATATTTTTGCCAATAATACTCTACTAGCTGGCCATGTTGAAGTGGAAGTGAGTCGATCTTTGGGTTATCATCTTTCTGAAGGATATGCATTGTTTTCTCAATAAAAGTTGCTGATTAAGGTCAAACATTTTCATGTAGGACTGCACTCATACAGCAGGGGCTATTGTTGTTCATCAGTTTTGTCATATCGGATCATATTCTTTCATTGGTGGGGGTTCCGTGGTATGTTGATCTTTTTGCCATTAACAGCATCCTTTGAAAAGTTTCTATGATGGTTCCAAAAAACCGGATATATGGTTTTGGATCTAATTTAAAGTCCCATATGTTTGTCCCTCTACTGATCACTACTTAGTGAAGTATGGATCATGTTGATACTTGACATCCATCAAACACGAAAAGTTATGCAACTCTTATCAATAAGTACTAGCATTACAGTCATGCCATAACTGTTTTGAACCTTTAGAATATGTGCTTGATTCTTATAACCATATAAATTCGAGTAGGTATGCATTGTTGCCTTGTTGGTGGTTATGTGATGACAATTGAGATAACGCTTGACAGGAATGACCATAAAAAAAGATTCATAAGGCCAACCTATAATAGGTGGGACAAGGCTTAATGGTTATGGTTTTGGACCGTATGCATACCAGTTCTGATTATCACCATTGAAAATACTAGTGTTCTAAACCTTGCCGAGTTGACTCGAAACTCGACCGAGTCGACTTGACTTGGTCAAAAACTTGGATTATTAACTACTCGGACCAAAACTCGAGTGACTTGGGCTAGTCAGACTCGAGTTTTAGGTTGTGCAACTTGGCTCGAGTTGTGATACTGAGATTTTTAAGGGTAAAATTGGATTGCAGGTATTTTTAAGCGTAAAATCAGATTGCAAGGCACATTTTAAGCTTCTCAGATTCGTGCACTCGGCGAACTGAAGGTTCGAAGCGGAGAGGAACTTTGATATCCAAATGACATGTTATTTGGTGATAAACTTTAAGGCCATCAAAACTTGATGGATATTCACTTCTAAATTTATTTCTATGCTTTAGTTACTTCATATTTATCATTTTTTAATATAGCTATATATATTAATAATATTAAATATTAAAATTACATTATATTTTTTGACTTTTGGTTGTAACTACTCGACTGAGTTTTGATCGAGTTTTCGAGTTGACTCTACTCGGGGGAAGGTTCCGAGTCGAGTCGACTCTACTCGGGAAGGTTCCGAGTCGAGTCGAGTTTTCAGGTTTTAAAACACTGGAAAATACATATACTACATTGTACCTTATGAGCCAGCTACAAGTAACATCAAAATAACATCATTTAGGAAAACATATCTTACAAAATAAATGCAAAGAAATTCTTGGTCATTTGAATTTTAACTTGATTGATGCATATTGCCATGCATCATTATGTATGGTGCATACTAGTTATTAGACTTATAGAAAAAATACCGATCTATACTTGGTCAATATATGCTGCGCAAATAGTGAGTGTGTATCACGTTGTCACCTTACATATTGTAAAATATGCAATGATACTGTATTCTTTGGTTTGATTATCAACTGTACTTGTGAATTAAATTTATTCTCATAATTTGTTTAATTTCCATCCATTCTATATTCTTTAATTCGTTCCAGTTTACTTAGATTGCACAAGATGTCCCAAAGTACATGATGGTTTCTGGCGAAAGAGCGCAGCTTCGTGGCTTGAATTTAGAGGGTCTTCGACGCCATGGATTCTCAAGCATGGAGGTTGGTACTTGGTAGTAAGTAGAATCTATTAATCTTGGTTAAATGCCTTATGTTTGAATGTAAGGTTAGTAGTACTTTTTTTTTGAATGAAATTCCAATTCTGTTTAAAGAACATATTCCTAAGAGTACAATTGCATATGGGATGGGGCTTCGACAAACCTTGTTCGAGCAATTTGCTACTGAAGACTCCATATGGGGCATATATATATATATATATATATATATATATATATATATATATATATATATATATATATATATATATATATATATATATATATATATAGGGGCATGCTATAATGCGGCATGCGGTACGTGCGGCACTGTACCAGAGCCGTCTGATGCAAGTGCTGCGTGCATTGCATGCACCGCTGCGTGTATCATACGGCTGCGGTACAGTGCCGCACTTACCGCATGCCGCATTATAGCATGCCCCTATATATATATATATATATATATATATACACACACACACACACACACACACACACACACACAAGGAGTCATGTGTCCTTGAGTTCACAAATGAATGGTGAAACATGGTTTATATTGCGCCATGTGTCCATTGAAAAGACATAAAGCAAGTAAAAGGGGATAAACATTTAACAGGGTTGAACATTGAAAAGATATAAAGCAAAAAGTAAAAGAGGGTTGAACACTTTCTCAGGACACGTGGCAACGTCTCCATTCGAGTTCACCATTTGAATGGTGAACTCGGGTTTAGCTTCCCGGGCTCCATATATATATATATATATATATATATATATATATATATATATATATATATATATATATATATATATATATATATATATAGGCGTGTTAGGCTGCGGCGTGCGATGCGTGCGGCGTCGCACCGCAGCCGTCTGATGCATCGCTGCGGTGCTTGCGATGCATGCAGCGGTGCATCAGACGGCTGCGGTGCGACACCGCACGCCGCATTTTATCATTTTCTCTCTCTCTCTCTCTCTCTCTATATATATATATATATATATATATATATATATATATATGTATATATATGAGGGCTGAGTTCCTATGACATGTCATAGGGAGTACCCTATGACATATGGTGAATTAGTAATGCTAGAATGTTTAGAATGTGCTGATTTTTTTTTAGGGTGATCACCTTACCTTAGATAGAATGTCCACAAAAAATCAAAGCATTCTAAAACTTGTTTGGGCATCAAATGCTAGAAACTTTATCGGCCATCCATTTTAACCGTTAAATTGAAAATCATATTTGATGCCTCTAGAAGTTTTAGAATGAGCCGATTTTTTGCGGGGGTCCTATCTAAGATAGGGTGATCATCCTCATAAAAATTCAGAACATTCTAAATATTCTAGGGTTACTAACTCACCACATGTCATAGGGTACTCCCTATGACATGTCATAGGAACTCATTTCCCTATATATATATATATATATATATATATAGGGAAATGGGTTCCTGGTACATTGTACCAGGGTATTGCCTGAGACAGTGCTCCGTATGCTGCCAAGTGGAATAGGGGACCAGCTGTACTCCATACGGGTGCGAAACCTGCGAAAATTCTTTATTTGCGAAACCCAGCCGTAGACGTCCGATCAACCGATCGAACGATCGGTGTTCACCCCGCCCACCGACCGCAGCTGTTACTGTGCCGGGCACAGTAACAGCGATTTCGGTGGGTGGGGTGAACCCTGGCCGTCCGATCGGCGTGAATCGAACGGCCAAATATCGCTCCCGGCCGGTTAAAATTGTTAACCGTTCTATCGAACGATCGAACGGGTGAGATCCCCGTGGGACACCATCAAATAGGACAAAAGGTAGTGGGTTGGGTGAACCCTGGCCGTCCGATCGGCGTGAATCGAGCGATCAAATTTCTCTCCGGCCGGTTAAAATTTTTAACCGTTCGATCGAATGATCGAACGGGTGAGATCCCGTGGGAAACAATCAAATAGGACAAAAGGTAATGATTACAATCATTACCTTTTGTCCTATTTGATGGTGTCCCACGGGATCTCACCCGTTCGATCATTCGATCGAACGGTTAACAATTTTAACCGGTGGGAGAGATATTTGGCCGTTCGATTCACGCCGATCGGACGGCCAGGGTTCACCCTACCCACCGAAATCGCTGTTACTGTGCCCGGCACAGTAACCGCTGCGGTCGGTGGGCGGGGTGAACACCGATCGTTCGATCGGTTGATCGGACGGCTACGGCTGGGTTCGCAAATAAAGAATTTTCGCAGGTTTCGCACCCGTATGGAGTACAGCTGGTCCCCTATTCCACTTGGCAGCATACGGAGCACTGTCTCAGGCAATACCCTGGTACAATGTACCAGGAACCCATTTCCCATATATATATATATATATATAGGGAATAGGGAACACGGTCCTCTCGACTAGCCAACACGCTAGTCCTCCCTTCAATTTGGGTGCCACATGGCACTTTTTAACCGGGGTTAGGGGTTGGTGAATGTGGGTACACCCCTCCTAACAATGATCATGAAAATAAATTTGGAAAAAAAATATGCCAAGTGGCATTTTTAATTAACCATAGCAAGGGCTATTTGCCCGCTATAATTTACCGTTAAATTTGTCGACCGTTAATCTGGTTGTTTTAAGTTTTTTTTTTTTTTTTAAATTTTGATCTAAGTAGAGTGGATTGACCATCCGTAAAAAAAAAAAATGGTTAAAAAGTGTCATGTGGCTCCCAAATTGATGGGAGGGACTAGCATGTTGGCTAGGGCGGGGGAGGACCGTGTTCCCTATTCCCATATATATATAATATATATATATATATATATATATATATATATATATACTAATATATTATATATATATATATATATAGTATATAGGGTCAGGATCGGATGACCCATCAAAATTTTGACCCATTAATAACCCAGCACCCTTTGAGGCACCTAGAGGTTTTAGAATGGGGCTGATTTTTTGTAGACATGTTGTCTATGATATGTTGATCATCCTCACAAAAAATCAGCCCATTCTAAAACCTCTAGGTGCAGTCAAAGGGTGCTTTTTCAAATCAACGGTTAAAATTGACAGTCAAAAACCGTTGATTTTGAAAGTGCGCATTTGATGCACCTAGAGGTTTTAGAATTGACTGATTTTTTGTGAGGATGATTCAACATACCATAGACA